>OY757917.1:46749487-47064487 GCA_963585895.1 Sepioteuthis lessoniana | reverse complement strand
AAGAAGAAAAATGAGTTGAAAGAAAGAAGGCAGAAAAAAAAGGAAAAGGTGAGGAAAAACTGAAGAGAGTGACCACTAGAAGAGAAATAATAAACTGACTAAGATAGAAAGAAAGAGATAAATGGATAGTTTGTTTGGTCCACTGCTTACTAACATAAGACATAATCTGATGATCAAGAAAATAAAAATTCCATTCTTTTGGATTGGTCTCAAGAATGGATGATATAAAAGCTACAAAATTTAGCCAAGGATGATAAAGCTTTGATTGAAAGATTTTGTTTTCCCGGAGGAATATAGTTGAAATAACCTATCTTATTTCCTTGCATTTTCCTGGCGTATCTACTGAAGCCTTCGATTTTGTCTTGTTTGTATGAAAAGTGGAGATGCAGCCAAGAAAGAAAGAAGGAAAGAAAGAAAGAATAGAGCAAAGAAGTTAATAGAGAATATAGCGGCTTTGTGTCAAAATCTAGGCTAGTTTTTATGGAGATGCACATCATATAATGGTTATCATCATAGGAAAAAGACTCGGGGAAGTCTCCGTAGCATAGGGGCTATCATGCTAAACTGTGACATTGTAGTAGAAAGTTCAAACCCCAGTTATGTAATTACATTTACTTTAGGACTAATACCCTTGGGAAAGTTATAAATTCCTTTATCCTCCTACAGTAATAGATTAAACAGTACCACTACTGTTTTCTACAAGGATGACTTTGGCATTAAATAACCCTTGAAAGTTAATATGCCATTAAATAAAGAAAATAAACTAAACCGAAGCAAAAAGATTCAATGGGCCAACTTAAAATCCGGAATTGTGTTTATTGTATCTTCATACTCACATTTTTTGAGTAATTGTTTCTTAAGACGTCTTTTCTTTTTACTTGTGGTCCATAATTTTTAAACAAATCTATTTGATGAATAGATAGAATCCTATCTGTTACTACCTCTCAGAGACAGAGTGAATCTGGAAGTAATGGCAAAGAATGGCACATTTCTCATATCTCCAGAACAGGAGCCACACCATCAGATGCAGTTTTATGTCATACTCAGGATTCTTTTTCTTGCAGTTGGTCTTGTGTCTCTTCAGAGAATACAGTCAGCATATTGCATGTCCCTGATTTAATTCAGCTCAAAATGCCATGAATCTATCTCCCTCTAGTTATGAGTAGATTAGTTGGATAAACAGGACTTTCTAAGTTTGCTACAGCAGAAGAAAAACATCTGAATTTTAAACATGGTGTATTCCTCTGAAAACTGTGATCTGTTAGGCTGCTTACACTGGTAATTAGCTTAGCATGATGAAAGGTTGTATAGGATTAGCTATACCTATTGGGGAAGCTAATAAAGAAAGGCTGGTAAACCAATGAGTCACATATGTTCTGAAGTGCAGTCAGCAGGTTTTTCCTTCTTAGTAGACCAATTGTTTTTCAAAGACTAAAGAGCTCTATGGAAAAGCAGTTGGATAAATACATGCAGTATATAGATTAAGATAAAAGAAGGGAAAATAATATTTTGACACAGCTAGTGTATTGCACTAGGGACCAACAGATCCTTGGCAAACATATAACCTACAATGATTTTAATCAACTTTCATAAAATTAATACCATTAGAAATGATTATTTTCTTCAATTATATAGGAATGATATTATTTGTTGTTGAAATTTTAGATTGCATTTGAATAGAACAAAAACAAAAAAGACATCAGTTAGAAAATTTAACCATTGCATTTGAAAGACCTATTGGAATTCAAATACTGCCCTATTGGCAGGTTTCTCAGTCAGCCAGAGTTGCAGAATACACAGACTGAATCTCTGCTGAGGAGTAAAACTCCCCCAATGAGTGTCCTGGATATGTCACTAAACAATCTGATGGTCAGGTTCCAGTAATGTTGGAGCTTTGGGGAATGCAGAGCACCCCTTTAGTACCAGGTCTACTCTGTACTAGAGTGGTTGTACCAGATAGAGTCCTATCTATGGGTCAAATAGAATTAATATGTGTAATTACACCAAACTGAATTGTTTGAAATAGAACTGTTTTGTCATCTAACTGTGTGTAAACAAAAACCTATGCTTATACTAAACTGAGATGTTTGAAACTTTTATCAAAATGACTTAAATCAGCACTAAATAACACAAAAAGGATTGATACACTGTAAAACAGAACAACCAACCAACCAACCAACCTGAATTGTTTGAAATAGAAGTGTTTTGACATTTAAACTGTGTATGTATACTAAACTGAATTATTTGAAATAGAACTATGTATAAAAAATAACCTACAATGGTTGATATGCCATAAAACAAAACAAAACAAAACCACACCTATTGGCAAGTGTCTCCTCTGTTGAGGGATAAGAACCTACCCAAAAGTATACCCTGGAAATGAAACTAAACTATTTCTAGTAGTGAAACTCTGGAAAGAGTAGAGTTATCCACTTTGTTGACATAACTCTCAGATCCACCCAGCTAATAGGTTCCCTTCTGTAGATCAAATAGATCTATTTGAAAATTATTAAGATTAGATTGGAATACTTGAAGCCACATAGCAGTTTACAAATTATTTATATTAACTATGTTTAATTGACATCATAATTATTTACAAATTATTCTGTCTAAATGCATAAAACCATATAATTCTTAAAAATGTGGGTTGGTTGGTGGTATTTTATGGCATGTCAACCCTTGTGAGTTATTTCATGCCAAATCCTTTGGCATGAAATAACTCACAAATATGATTTTTAATTGAATAGTTTGTAAGTAACATTTTTAAACAAGCCAGAGCTCATTTGTTTCAACAAAGTAAAATGGTTTCAAGTATTGCTATCTAACACTAATAATCCTATCCAACATTATTCATTAAATAGTTCTAAGTATTGCTATATATAACTAAAAGTTGAATTTAGCATCAGTCATTTGTTTGTACACAGTTAAATGGTTTCAAGTATAGAAAATGATTAAATACTGCAATTCAACCCATTGATGGGACCCAAACAGTTCCTAGAAAAAAGATTAAAGTTTTGAATGTCTCAACAAGCATTGATATGCTGAAAATATAACCAACCAATGCCCATGAAATTCAACTCATTATCAAACTCAAAACTTTAGTTTTTAGGATAGCTAAATGAGAAGGATATTTGTACAGTGTATGACAGAGGATATATGGAAAAATGCCTTTGCATTACTTTATAAGAGTCCTCACAAAGGAAAGCTTTGTTTGTTTGCATTTTATCAATCAAACAGATTTTAGCCTTATAAGATAAATGCAAAATTAGGGGAATTACTATATATTAGCATACACTAATTTTATTGCAAAATATACAAGGTCTGTTGTAAAATGTATCTAGACTGAAGTTGTATTTACTTAGACATAAATGAACAATGAAGGAAACGTTAATCTTCTTCAAAATATGAAATGAGTTTAAAATATCAGACTGAAGCTGTGTTTGCCAAAATGTAAATGAATAATGAATGAAACATTAATTTTCTTCAAGATAGTCTGCTTGGCATTAAATCCATTTTTCCAGCATGTTTTTTTATTATTCAAACTGAAACTCCTTTTATGAGAAACTGTAGTTTTATTTCTTTTAATAATAACCTCTACATCCTTAAAACTCTTCAGCTTAAGAAATATGAAAAAAGAAAGCAAATGGAACAAAGTCTAGTAAGTATGGAAGGTGTTGCATCAGCAAAATCTTTTGTTTAGCCAAAACAGTTGTTCAGAAAGTATTGAACTTGACTTTTCAACTTTTTCCAAGTTAGCACTGATATTTTGACCACATCAGTTGATTATATAAAGTTAAAGTTTAACCCTTAAATTCTAATCCTTAAATTTTAACTCTTAAGGTTTAATCTTTAGAATCCTGAGCTCCCTATGCCCTAATGTTTCCCATGCACCAGGCCCTTGACAGAAAAAAAATAAAAGTGTAAAATCTCAAATGAAAACATAAAAGACTGTTAAATTACAACATTTTATAAGCAATAGCGATGTAGGATGGCAATTTTTCTGAAGCCCATTAATATGTACTTCAAGGTTAACTGCACAAATGTCAGTTGCTTCAGTCTTGATATTTTTTGATTGCACCTTACAGTTTGGAAACAGGTGAAAAATTGGAGGAAGAGGAGGAAAGGGAAGTTACAAAATGTTGAGTAGGTAGAAAGTAAGAAAAGAGGGGGACAATGAAGAGAAAGAAAATCTGTGGAATAGAACAAGGTTAAAAGTATCTAAAAGTGAAAGAAGAAGAATAGAGAAGAATCAAAGGAATGAAAGAGAAAAGAAAAAGAGTTTGAATTAAGACAAAGAAAAGAGAGTTGATTGAAGAAATGGGACTGGGAGAAAAGGATGCAGAGAAAAGAGAGAACAGAAGGGAACAGCTAAAAGAAAGAGGATGAGGTGGAAAATTTTTTGAATAAAAATGAAGAAGAGAATGAGGAAAATAGATATGATGAGTCCCAAAAGAGAATACAAAACGAATAAATAATTAAAATTTGCAGAATGTGAAAAAGGACAGGAATAACAGGGAATCAGATGAAAGAAAGTGAGAGGAAATAGAGAAAAGAAGATAAGTGAATAAGGAAATGGGAAAAAAATGATAAGAAGGGGTTATTGTTCAATTGAGAAAGAAGATAAAAAGAGAAAAGATGTTGAAGAAGAAAGAGAAAGAAAAAAAAAGTGTCTCAGAAAATCAATAAGACAAGGTTGATACAAATCAGGTAAAAAAAGTTATATTGTGAAAGAAAGAAAGAAAGAAAGAAAGAAAGAAAGAAAGAAAACTGAGAAGAAATAGAAAAGAAAGAAAGAAAGAAAGAAAGAAAGAAAGAAAGAAAGATTTAACAAAGAAGACAGAAAGATGTCTTCGAAAATCAATAAGGTTGGTACAAATCTGGTAAGAGTGAATAATAGTTTAGTGAAAGAAAGAAAGAAAGAAAGAAAGAAAGAAAGAAAGAAAGGTAACTGAGAAGAAATAGAAAAGAAAGAAAGAAAGAAAAAAGAAAGAAAAAAAGAAAGAAAGAAAAAGTTAACAAAGAAGACTGATAGATGTCTAAGAAAATCAATAAGGTTGGTACAAATCTGGTATGTGTAAATAATTGTTTAGTGAAAGAAAGAAAGAAAGAATAAATGAATGAAAATCTATAAAAAGGAAAAACTACAAAAGAAAGTAAGAGAGACAAAAAGAAAAAAGAAATAGAAAAGAAGGAAACAGAGAAAGACAGAAAGAAACAATAAAATGAAGATAAAAGCTAAAAATAGAAAAATAAAAATATAGAGACTGAAAAGAAGGTAAAACAGAAAGAAAAAAGGGACAGAAAAGTAAAAAGAATTAATGAAAGAAAAAAGAAGGTGAAAAAGAAAGAAAGAGATGAAAGAAATATGGAAGTAGAAAAGAGGGATCCAACAGAAAGCAAAACTGAAAGGAATGTGTTTGTACAGTGATAGTAGAACCCAAGAAAAGTAATGCAGAAGAGAATAGAAACGGAAAGAAAATTGAATCAAAGAAAGAAAGAAAGACAAGAATTTGAAAAATAAAGGAAGGAAGATGGTGAAAAAGTGAGGTAAGAGAAAAATTTGTAAAGAACATTAGGAAGAAAAGGATAATAAAAAAATAGAATCACAGGTCAAAGTGAAAAACTTTCAGCCTATGGCCTTGCGCCAATGTGGCTGGGTCAAACAGACACCTTACAAAGTCAGTTGGGTGGGGTGTTATTGATTTTTTTATTGTTGTTTTTGTTCACAATTAATTTTGTGGGTCTTTAGGTCAGTCTGATCTTAAGATCTTATCTTTTCTTTTCTTATTTGTAATTTGTGTTGCTAGCCATAAAAAGCAAGCTTGCGTTTTATTCTTTGTTCCGACCAAGATGACCTCAGCTTGTATAAAGTCTGTCCTAAAAAGAATTAGTTGGGATTATAATTTGGATGTTTATTTTGCAAGATTTTTAGTAGAGGTGGGTGCTTAAGGATATATTTGAATTGTATTTTACTGGTAAACCTGTTATACAATAGGTATTCTTCTTTGAGAGAAAGTGGTGCACTTGCTACTATTTGCTGGTATGGCCCACTGGTTGGTGCTTAGTATGTTGAAAGTAGAGCCTGATCTTGAAGGGTATAAAAATAACCTGTTTCTCTTTTAGTGGGGGCAGAGTCTTCATGACATAATGGATAACATGCTTGACTGTAACATTATGATGAGTGAGTTCAAACCCCAATCATGCTATTAAGGTTACTTTCGTACTAATACCCATAGGAAAGGTATGAACCCTATTTTCCCCCAGTTATGGGTTAAATAGTACTACTACTGTTCTTCTAAAAAGGTGGATTTGGCATTGAATAATCCACAAAGGTTGATATGCCATTAAACAAAGAAATCAAACCAAATCTTAATCTATCCAGCTGATATCAAAGATTATGATGGGAGAAAAAATACACTTGATGTTGAAGCATTCGGAGTTTAAATCTAGGACAAGATTGATAACATTTTACCTGATGCTAATACCCTTGGGAAAAGCATGAACCCATCTATTTTCCTTCCAGACTCAGGTAAATAGTTAAGCAGACTGTATGCTTTAGCCTCGGTAAAGCAATCAGTCTAGGTGTAGAGAAACTCCATAACCCCCTCATTCATATTTACACAACCACTCCACTGTTGGCAGGATTAAATACAAGGTCAATTTTGAGCTGAGTAGAGCTTTTTTGAATTCAGAGTTTTCTTTCTCTAAGACTGGTTGCCTAATGAAAGCTAAAAAAACAAGTATTTACCCAAGTTATGGGTAGAACAGATAGATTCATGCTTTTCCCAAATGCATTAGTTTGAAGTGAAATGCAAACAGCCTCATCCAAAATTGAATTTGGATTGCTGATTTTATTTCCTATGATGTTAACCATTACGCTAAGTTTAAAGGTTTGAGCATACGGCTTAAAAATTGATTTTGTGTAGCATCCTGCTTGTAATTGAAGAGTTGCATAAATACACATGATATTGAGTGTATGTTGTTTCAATACGCTGTGTGAGCTATGGGCAAAAGAGGGATAGGTGGATTCTGTTATCATCTAACATGTCTTGGGAATACATAACAGTGATCTTAGCTTTCTGCAACCATTGTATTTTTTTACATGTATTTATTTACTCTTACTCTTTTTCAAGTTGTTCAGTTAAGCACTGAGGAATGAATAAACCTGAAATTTTTGGTTGGGGAAACCTTCATCACAAGAATTTGAAATGCCTCAGGAACAACAACAATAACTTGGAGACCAGAAAAATAAATCATAAGAACAGGAAGGGAAGAAACTTTCCTGTTTTTATTCAATAAGATTGAGAACCCTCTCCCACAGTCAAAAGGACTGTTGGCAACAAGAAATCAAAAATGAAGCAATTACAGGAACTGCTTACACAACTGTGAAGAGTCCAAAAGAAAACACAAGAAAAAGACAGAAGAAACCCCAATACAGTTCAGTTATTCAAAACAAAAGGGGTAAACTTCTTTGGGTCTTAATTTCTCTCTTTTATAATAGCATAATTCTTAGAAAACTAGGTTAATATGTTAGTGAATTTGATTTCAACTATATACCCAATAAGACTTGTCCTAAGTCAAGTTAAATGATCGCAACTCAATGAAACTTGTCTTGTCTAAAGTTAAAGCACCATTCCTATCATTTTTCTCGACTTTGGAATGACATCTATCCAGATAAGTTAAAAGTTTTGCAATATTTTGGTACATGAGAGGTGCATCTGACATGGGACCATAACAATTAAAGTCATGGTAAGTAGTCTCTATTGCTAGTAGTATTGCTGTAGTTGGTGGGCTGACATGTTGTGTATTACTTTACATCATGTGTCATTTAAAAATCACACAAATGAATACAGTTTAATTCAGGAACCTATGCTTTATACATTGGAACTGGACCATAATGTTGTGCAAAAGGTGAAAGTACAGTTGATTGCAGTGACCTGATAGTTCAAGAAATTTTAATTGGTTAGGAAGAACCCTAACAGCTAGGCAAGGTCAGTTAGACCTAAAATTGTGGGTTCCAAGCAATTTAGGTAAATCTGATTACTAGTTAGTGCAGAATATCAGATGAGCTTGGCATCTCATAGTCTAGTTTGGTTTGTTACTGTCCCAACAATAGCAAAAGCATCTGCTGAATTGCACCTTATGTTAGCAAAATATTGCAAAATTCTGACTCATCTTAGCACAAGTTCTTTTGCAAGATTGTGCGCAGGTTTCATAATGCATTTTCTTGTATCTTCTTCTATCTTAAAAAACTGACATTTCAGAGTTGATTACAAGCTTGGAAAGAAAAAAAAGATTAGAAACTTATTGGATCCAAATCCACAAAGGAGGATTAGAGCATTTTTTTTTGTTCATGTTATCCTCCTAAACTGATATGGATGATTGTCTAGATTTGGAATCATTTCGGTTGAAAATTCTCTCAAATGTGAAAGGCCGTTACTGCCTGTGACATTACATATAGCTCAAACAATCCTCTTCTCATAAGCCAATTGTAGCATTAGAGAAGTCCCTGTAAAAAGTTTTGTTTTTTGTTTTCTGTTTGCCGATTTCAATTACTCACTCTTGAATATTTACAGAGAATGTTAAAGTTGTTTAACAGAATTCATGTGAGAAATTTTGGCAGAAGTTACTTACATGTATTAATTCAGCAATAAACAAGACAAACAATAGGCCCATAAGACTAACACAAATAACAGAATGTTGGACCAATCAGAGAAATTCAATTTCTCTAGCTGCTTCATCAGAGGAAAATTAGGCCTTAAAACCTAGAAAAAAGTATGATAAGCTCAATCTGCATATATCTTTTTCACATTTTTAAAATATGGCACTTTTATTTGATATTTATAGCATTGTTTAAAAACCCTAAAGACAATTAAATTGTTTATAGCCTACATATTTCATATGAGTTTATATATACTGTATTGTCCATAAATAATTACATCCCTAACAATTTTAATAAAAAGTAAATTTGAATTTATAAGACATGAGAATGGTTATCCAGTAGAACCTGATGGAAGTAATAACATTACATATATCTGTTTAATAATATAATACTATTCCTTGTTTCAGTCTTGATTTGACTTTAAAAGAGTGAAAGACAAGATAAATAATTATTGTGATGTGTGTATTTCTATTGAGATAAAGTATTTGTTTGTTTCCTTTGGAATTTCACACAAAGGTCCTTCATTGTTCAATTTGAAAAAAAACAAACAAGCAAGCCAGGGTATGATGCAGTTTTTTATCATAAAAATTATGGTCACTGCTACATTATATTTCAACTGAAAGCATGCTAAAATATCTTGTTTGGTTTCTACCAAGATACATATCGTCTTTAAATTTTTTCATATAGCATTTGATGATTTCTCATTTTACACTTTCCACATTATTCAGATGATATGTTCCTCAACTAGATTTGATATATGGTCTGAATATCACGGAAGGCATGAAACCAACGGTAGCTACATGACATTGATTTCTGGGGCTACACTGCGTATATCTTCTCACATACTATCTCAGATACAGAGTACTCTCCTTCCATTATACAGATTGTACAAAATCTTTTTCATGGGTTTAAGAAATATACAAATGTATCAAAGTGAATGAGATTTTTTTTTATTCAACTTTTCTTAACTCCTTATGTTAGGGAATGTTATATTAAAGGTGTGTAAGAATTCACAACTATTTTCATGACAAGAACAAAACAAACTTCTAAATAAAAATCTGAACTTATATCCAATTGTAGGTATTAAAATAACTCCTACTTAGTCACCTGAAATCTAATAAATCCAAAGACTAATCAGAAATAAAAATAAAATATAAAATAGATGATAATAATAAAAATAATAATAGTAGTAGTTAGAAGAAGAAGAAGAACAATAACAAGTAGATATATAATTATAATGATAAAAACAATAGTAAATCATAAATTAAATATAATGCACTTAATATATTAGCAAATCACAAAATTAATATAATAAAGTCTTGTAAATAACCATTCTGTATAGACTAGACCACCTTTCCCAGAACACTCCACAAACTAGATCACCCATCACAAGGAAACCTTTTGCTCTGATGATCGCAAGAAACTGACAGTCACCAAGTGTTGTTGACTCTGAGTCTTTGCTATTTCAACTTATATTATATATAGATATATACATACACACACACATATATATATATATATATATATGAGTATGTGTGTGTGTGTGTGTGTGTGTATGCAAACAAGTCTTACAGGAGGCAATAAACAAGGAGTATCATTAATTTTTCATTGACACAGCACACACATATATATATATACATATACACATATATATCCAATGGAAAAGGCTATGGAGAGTACTTCCACTCCCTTAATTCTTATATATATTCTCTTGCAAAGAAATAAGAAAATTGAATAAAAAATTTATAAGACGTTCCTTGTCTGTCACATTCAGTCAGACTTGTTAGTATACCTCTTAATCACCTGACACGGTATGCAACTAATTATATTATAAGAATTCTGTTATCCAAATTTCTCTCCGTTATATTTCATTTAATGTGATATCTGCTGATATATGAGGGTCAGCAGGAAAGTTCATTGTCTGACCAATATACTCTGATGGAATGTGACCAAATGAGGTTTATTTTTCAATATAGTCACCTTAGCAGTCCACACACTTCTTCCATCAGTACTGCTGTGCTTAGATACCATTAGATACAAAGGTCATCAACAGTTTTTATAACATCTTCATATGAACCTTTCAGCAAAGAATTTTTCAGCCCACCCATGTAAACGACCATTTACTGAAAAGATATGTTTGTGAACTTCTTTTTTATAACTTCTTTTATAATGTGTGGAATTTTTAGAAATGTATTCCTGGATATATTAATAAGAATGACAAGACAAATATCGCTTATTCAAAAGAAATAAAGGCTTTAAACTATTAAAGGGAAAAAAAAAACAGTACAAGTATTTGAAAAAAAAACTTTTCCAGTCAAGTTCATGAAATAAAAAATACAATCAATATTGTAATACTGTATCCTTCAAATGCACCAGTTGACATATGCAAGTGTTTATAGGCATGATCAGTTTGCATGCAGTGCCAACAAGGAGCCATTCACAGATTCTAATACTGAATGATATCAAGTTCTTGATGATAATATTAAACTACCATATTTGATAGCATTTAAGACTGCAGCATTTATCCAAAAATATGACTCTAAAAATATCTCCCAGATTTATATGCAAAGTTGTTGTATCTAATGTTCAACCAGACACTGGAGACTACCAGTAGTCTAAATCTATTACTCTGAAATATCAAATATAAATTAAGTGTCTTTTATGACAGCAAATACAATATTATATAAATATAAAACTATTTGGCTGCACTTTAGGTTTTGGTTTGGTTTGGGTAATTTGTTTAATGGCATATCAACTCCTTATGTTCCATTTAATACCAAAATTTTATTCCTTTTTGAATGTTTGATTATAATCATGAATATTTCAATTCTCAGTTGTTTTCAAAAGAGACAAATGCATGAATAATGTCTTTTGATGTAATGTAAGGATAGTTCAAGAAAATCCTATTTTCAAGGAAAGTCAGAAATAAATTCATAAATGGCTTCTCTTGAAGGCAACTCTAGAATGTTTAGAAGTTACAGTTTGAGATTGTCTTTTTTTAGCAACTATTTTATATATCAATTCAGATACTTTATATTAAGGGAACACTTTACACATATAATACAAGGTTGAGTCAAAAGTTTGGCAATATTTTGGTGACATGAGGCACAATTCAGCAATTCCAAATGATTTTGCCTGGGTGGTGAAGGTAACTAGACATACATGACTGAGATGCCAATGCATATTTACCTCTATCACTTGGAGCAAAGCTGCAGAATCTATTATTTTTGGTATGCCTGACTTTGCCTGATTGTCCGTGTTCTGGCAACTTGGGCAAAATTTCTTGTGAACCATCTCCTTAATGTACTGTGATAAACTTCACCTGCACCTTTTGCACAACAAATATTTTTGGTTGCTTCTACAGTGTTATGGCTCTGTTTGAACTTGTAAAGCATAAGTTCCCAAATTAGACTATGTTGCACAGTCATTGGTGTGGCTTTCAAATCATACATACAATGAAGCAATGCACAATGAGTCAATACAATAGCATGATTCTATTCCCCACAGTGAGTACCTTCTAAGGCTTGACCTCCTTTGGTGCTATGAAATACATGCCACTAACTAGCATAGACCAAAATATTATGTCCAGCACCATGGTAGCAGGACCATGGTGGTGGTGCTGTGTGGACCAAGAACAGAATTATAAGGATTTACCAGAGACTAAAGAGAATCCTCTTTTTTCATATTTTTAAGGACATCCTCTTTCATTTAAAAAAAAATCCCTCCATCTCTTCTGTCATTGATATTCTGTTTCTTTGTTTCATTTTACATACCTTTTTCTTTGCTCTGATTTTTAATTTTTAATTTTACTTCCTCACATTTTTATTCTACCTATCCTTCTCTTTTATTTCTCCTTTCTTTCAATGACCTTATCTTCAATGCCTCTTTTTTTCATCTTCCTTTCTTTCTTTCTTTCTTTCTACCTTTTCACTTTTATCTTTTTATTTAGTATTTAACCTTCAATTTGTCATTCTTTTTCATTATCTACTTCCTTCTTTTTTTATTATACTATAAAGATTTTTATTTGCTTTATCAAATTATTTAAGCTAATATCATTGTACAAAAACTATGATAATAAAAAAATTAATTTATAATATTTGTAGTCAATAAATATTGAAAAATGCTCTGCATATTGAGCCAAATCAGGAGGAGCTGAATGATCTTTGTTATTGTTTTACTCTCTTCTTTGCATTAATTTACTTCATATTATGTAAGAAAGTATCCATCATTATAGATGAAAAGAGGTGTCTTCAAATTGAATTTTTCATGTTAGAGGTACAGATCTTCAAAGTCTACTTACAGGTTTCAAGAATTAATTTCAATAAGTAGAAATTCACTAGTCTTTCTCAAGTTCCGAATGATACAATAAATTGTATATTAAAGTAAATAAATAAAGATATTTTAAATTTTACA
This sequence comes from Sepioteuthis lessoniana, assembly GCA_963585895.1. Classification (NCBI taxonomy): domain Eukaryota; kingdom Metazoa; phylum Mollusca; class Cephalopoda; order Myopsida; family Loliginidae; genus Sepioteuthis; species Sepioteuthis lessoniana. Next base: position 47,051,412 of record OY757917.1, on the reverse strand, counting down.
TAACATAATTTTTTTTGAGTAAGCAGTATATACTTTGCTTGTTAAGCATACACTCCACTGTTATATAAGGATAATGAAAAACTGTAGCTGGTGGAGGAGAACAGATATATTCATGCATTTCCCAAGGGCATTAGCAGAAAGTGAAACACAAACAGTGGACCATAAATATTAACCTATTGACAATGTTTATTAACCTACAAATCCCTTCAAAAGTATAGTTCAAACTTATGCTTGTGTTTATTGCTACAATGAAAGGCATGAGAGATAAATTTAGGGTCATTTTGTGTAATTCAAAATCCCACCAGTTGGGTAGGTTTTCAGTTAGTTTTCTTTACTCAATTAACGGCCAATATTTTTTAAAATTCTTTTTTTTATACCTTTTTCTTCATTTATCTTTTTTCTCCTCTATTCAAATTTTCTTTCTTTCTTTCTTTCTTTCTTTCTTTCTTTCTTTCTTTCTGTGTGTTTTTCATGTTTTTATTTTTCCTTTCTTGGCTTTTTCTTTTCTCTCTAATTATTTTTTCTTCATCCTTTCTTCCTTCCTTTTTCTCTTCAACATTCATTTTCTTCTCACTTTATTTCACTTTTATCTGCAAACAGCTGCCAATATTCTCTGCAATATTTTACTAATCAAGTGACAGACATTTCAGTCTTTAGTGATTAAAGCTAAAAAAAAACTTGGAAGAGTCATACCAACTGGCTTCTACCCAAAGTCAAGAAAATTGTGTCACAGTAATTCCTATCCTGAGGACTTTCTCCTATGCAAAAAATGGAGTCTATTAAAAGACAATTTTCTCTAAGCAATTTCACAAATCCTGACCTGTTGATTGGAAGAGTTTTTGTTTTACTTTGCATGGACAAAGAGAAAACTTTTATTTCTAGAGACAATTAATTTGGCTCAGATGCTAGGCAGAAGACTGGGTTTTATCTTAGGTTACAGTTTTAGGGGTTTTAGCCAATTGGTAAGAGTTTTTGTTTGCTTTCTCTAAAAAGTATGAAGTAAAGTTACCAAATTTGCAATGCACTTTTATAGTAAAACTATTTTCTATCAATTTTTTTAAGAAAACTATTCCAGTGGGTTTTTGTAGAAAAATTCTTGTAGAATAATTTCACATGTATTTTTATCATGAAATTATTTCCAATGCATTTTTATAGTAAACTCATTTCCATTGCCTTTTTATTGTAAAACCATTTACAGTACATTTTTTAGAATTAATACACAGGAAGTCTGTTTACTCATTCTTAATAGATAACCAAATGTTTTGATGAAGAACTACTAAATTTGAAAAGCATTTTTATATCAAAATCAATTTCAGTGTATTTTAATAGTAAAATCATTACCAATGCATTTTTGTTCAAAAATAATTTCCAATGCATTTTCATTGTAAAATCATTTTCAATGTATTTTTATTGTAAGATCTTTTGCAATTTATCTATGATAACAATTGGATAGATTTTATTTATTTCTCCTCTATATATGGCCTTATGATTTATCTTCTAAAGTTGTAATGCATTTTGATATCAAAATCATTTCCAATATATTTTAAAAGTAAAATCACTTCTAATACATTCTAACAGTAAAATTATTTTCCATGTTCATTTATTTTAATATCACTTCTTGTATCATGGAGAATGATTGCACCAAAATATTTCAATGATGAAAATGAGATACCAAGGGCACTTTAATGAAATGAGAGGAAGATCAGCACCTTTCACAAAAATGAAATTAAATGCCTGCACACTTTTGAATGCTACTGACCAAAGCTCAATTTGAATATATCAAAGTCGTATGTTCTATTATTTTATGAGATACTTGAAATTCTTATTTTTTAAACTGATATAATAAATATGATGTAAAGTATTTAGTGGACTTGAATATTCACGTTTGCTTTTCAATATGATAATATACCATGTGGAGTAATAATATGATGATATGACATGTGGAGTAACACTATATATAATAATTAAATGAGTATAATGGAAAAATATGATGTGATAGGTAAATTCTAACTTCAGATTTGAATTCAGTGGCATGAATTCATTTAAGAGTACAATTTCTTTTAATTGCAAAGGAAAATTTATTTTTATTCTTAGTTTTATTAATTACTTGAAACTATATAATGGTTAGAATTTAAAAAAAAGAAAAAAGAAAAACTGACTTCATCATTTAAAGTTATTATATAATCTAGTAAAATATAAATCATTTGAATAACTTACAAAAGGTTAACATTCTGTACAACCAACCAAACTAAGCAAAACTAAAAAAATTAACATATCATTAGTTTTATCGTGATGATTATTCACATTTTATGGAATATTACTTATTAGTGGTGAATGCCTGTAGCATAATGACTAAAGTGATGGACTGAAACCTTAAAATAAGTGAGTTCAAACTCTAGTCAACTTATAACAAGCACTTTTGGACTAATGTTCTTGGGAAAGGTATGAACCTCCTTATCTCTCCCCAACTATTGGTTAAATGGTATCACTTTTACAGTTAATTTTTTTGCTAATACTTCTTTAGCTTCTATCTGTTGTTTTAAACCTAGAACTAGTAATGAATATAATAGTCTTAATTTGTCCAAATTTTTTAGATGAAACATTGTTAATAATTTATGCTAATAATAAGAAACAATGATAATCATTAAAATAGTTTGCACAAAAACTGATTCAAGTATATACGATTCAGACAGGGCCTTATTTAACTTGATAACTTTTGCTTTCGAGTTTCTTTCAAATTAAGAAAAAGAAAACTTGAAATTTTCATGGTGACAGGAAATCTGGTTTCTCTCTCATGAAATAAAATGGGAATTCTTCCAAGCAGTAACTATTGTATAGTTACTTAAATGAAATGTTCAAAGAAAAAGTCAGATTGGGAAGTACACACAAAGATGCTGCAAGCTGTTTGGAACAAATTCTGGAAGCAGCACCGTACAATAGAGCAACTGTATGGCCACTTATCTCTAATCTCACGAAGCATCCAAGTAAGTCAAAAAAGACATGCTCAGCATTGCTGGAAAAGTAGGAACAAACTCATAAGTGATGTTCTTGTTTGGACTATTACATACAAACAAACCAGTGTTGGGCAACCTACAAAAAGCTTACATGCATCAACTCTGATCGAATACTGGATGCATCTAAAGGATTTAGTAAGAGTGATGAAACAATAAAGATGGATGGCAAGAGATAGTTAATGGAATCCATGCTGTCAGCATGCCTTGATGATGCTGGTGATGGTTCAGATACATTTTAAAAAACTTCTAGCCTTCCAGCAATGTGTAAATTCACATATCTTTATGAGGACTGTGCTTTGCCAAATTGATTACAAAAGATTCAACATTTTTAATCTTTTAGTTAAGATTAAGAACTTCCTGTTAATATTTACAATAAGGTAACAGCTTTTTGAGGCAGTGTGGTATTTATGAAAACATTTTTTGTTGAGATTCCTGGCAACAGGACATTGTAAAGGAAGAAGTGGGTTCATGTCTTTCTGAAGGGCATTAGTTTGAATCAAAGATGAACAGTCTCAAACAAAATTTGATCCTGGTACTATTTTCCATGTTGGCACTAAACCATTTAGCAATCCATGACTAATTTCCTCAAGATTAGAGACACTGATTTACTTTAGTTATTTCATGACTTTTCTTCATGAACTTCAACAAGGAGTTTAAATAGGGTTGACATTTTAGTAACTTTTTATTCTTTGGTCTCATATTTTTCTTTTCTCTTTGGCTTTTTGCTTCACCCCTCTTTTCAACACCCTCTTTTCTACCCCTTAGTCTATTACTGTATTTCTTTTTATCTTTCTTCTCTCTTTTTCTTTATTTCTCTCTACATCACTCTATCAGTTTTTATCTCTTACTTTTTTTACTTCCTTCTTTCAAAATCTTTTTCTATTTTTTTTTTATCTTCTTTGAATTTCTTTCACAGAATTTTTAAAATTTTGTTTTCTTCTTCCTCCTAACTTATTTTTCCATCTTAACTTTTATTGCTTTTTTCCTTTTTTTTATTTTTTGCTTCTTGTTTCCTTTTTCCTTTTTTAGTTTATTTTTATTTTACCTATTTTCTTATTTTTTTTCTTTATTCTTCTTTCAACTTACAATTTTGATCTCCCTCTATTCTTCATTCCCTCTTTCTTTTTTATTAATCTAATTCCGGTGGGAATTTCTCTGATCTGTTTCTCATACGCAATCCTACAGTTAAGATTAGACACCAATCTAAGAAGTTCTATGTTTAAAATCTCTTTACTGAACTAATTACATATTGAAAATGCTGGTATTACCCACAAGAAAATGGTTAAGTCTTAGTGGGTCTAAAAAGTTTGTCATTTTTAAAATCAGCCGAAAGTTCATAGATGACCACTTGAGAGCTTCTATACATTTTTTGAAACTGATGCAATATTCTACAAATGGTATCTTTCTATGATTCCAGCTGAAATGTTTCAAGTGCTGGTGGTAAGGTTTCTAAGAACATCATAACCATCAATTAATAATCATCCACTTCTCAGCATTATTCAACTTTTCATATTTAAAATGCTTAAACCAATTTTGGCCAGTAGAATCAGTTACTTTTTCCATTTCTTTCCACTTTTCAAATTCTGTGTGCAGCTGAAGCTGCTTTGGGGCTCAATTAAAAAAAATGCCACAGAATTTTCAACAGCTTGTAATTGCCATTGTAACATCTTTTACAAAATGTAATGCTGAAAAGTATTGATTATGATTTTATCTCTAGAATAATGATTATATGGTAGACTTATGTTCCTTAGATGTTCATATGAAAAAAGCTTTGGAGTAAAAGTCTATGAAAATAAAAATATTGTTTCATTCTTATATAATCATAATCATCATAATCAAGTTGCACTAAGAACATGGAGTTCTCTGAGTCGCTCTTGCCATCTATCCCTATCATCCACTGCTCCTGGTATTGCACCCCGTGTCTGTACAAAGCTGATGTAAGTCCTTGCTGGTTGGCCATGACTGGTGTGTCTATGAGTAGGAGTCTATTTATGAATTCATCCTTACATTTTCACCAGTTTCCAGCATGTTTTGCTCATCTTACTAGGATGTTTTGTGAGATGGGAAGTAAGTGGCCATATGGCTACCATTTTGTGGGAAGTCTTCTGAAAGGTACTAGAAATAAGCTTTGTAGCAAACATTTGTAAAAACTTAAAATACTTTTCATGTCCCTTGATATATATGTAAAAAATATTAGAGGCGCTCGTGGTGTAATGGTAATCATCATAGGAACTGGACATGGCAACCAAAGTTCAAATACTGAACAAGGAAATTTGCATTTCACAGTGGACAAAAAAATCTATTGAACATGAAAGTGAAATTGATACTAATTGTAATTGGTACACTTAGAACAATCTCCAAAGGCTGGAAGAGTTGAAAATCGGAGGACGAGCTGAGACCATTCAAACTACAGCATTTTTACAATTGGCCAGAATACTTTGAAGAATCCAGGAGACTTGAGGAGACTTGCTGTCACTCAGACTCCTTAAGAAACCATTGTCTAATGCAGGTGTGACAAATTTATAAGGAGTAATAATAATAATAATAATATTAAAAAATAATAATCTGCATCAGAAATCTCATTAAACCAATTAACATCTGGGTAGTCTCATTAGTAAGATACTCTGGACTATTCTTAAAGTGAACAAGAGAACAACTCAGACACATGGATCAAAGGTCAAGTGAATTAATGTCTATGCACAAGGCTTAACAGCTGAAAAATAACACATACTATATGTATTAAGAAAAGAAAGAGGAAAAGGATTCACCAGCATTGAAGATTGAGTAGATGGATCAATTCAAGAACTTGAGAAATATGCTAAAAAGAACAAAGAAAGACTAATTACCACAGCCAGTGGCAACAATGGCAACATAAGAACAAACCAAAACAAAAAATAAAAATAAAAACTAGAAAGCAGAAATGGAAAGAAAACAATAATATGAAGTAATAAACTAATGAAAATGCTTATGAAAAGACTTAAACATGACTAAGAAACTGAATCCTTTTTTATTAGCAGTAAAAATTATAGTTAGACAAAAACCGATAATATGCAACAGAATAGCAAGTGTAGGTTGTGTGGAGACAAAAATGAAATGGTTGATCACAGAATAAGTGGATTCAGCAAATTTACATAAAAAGGAGTTCAAGAGTAGGCACGACTGGGTGGGGGAGGTGATCCACTGGAAATTGTTTGAAAGATTAAAATTCAACCATACTACCAAATGGTATAGACACAAACCAGAATCCATACAAGAGAATAAGATGTATAAAATTCCCTAAGATTTTGAGATACAAACAGATTATTTAATCCTGGTTAGAAGACCAGACCTAGTGTTAATTTACAGGGAAATAAGAATCTGCCATCAAATGAAATTTACCATTTCCACAAACCACAGAAAAGTAAAAAAAAAAACAAACTGTGGAACACGAGGATGACGGTGATACCAATTGTAGTTGGTGCACTTATAACAGGTCATAAAGGCTTGGATAAAAGACTGAAGAAAGAAAAAAATCAGAGGAAGAATCAAGACCATCTGCAAGGATACAGAAGAGTCTTGGAGACCTAAGGACACTTGCAGTCATTCAGACTTCAGAGAGCAAAAAACACAAGGAAGGAAATAATAATAATAATAATACTTTGATCTTGTCAGGGAGCTGTAGAAAACAATGAAGTTGATAGTGATACCAACCACATTCTCCAAAGAGCTGGAAAAGAGACAGGAAAAACTTAAAATGTCAGGATGACCTGAGACTGTTCAGAGCATTGCATTGCTGAGAATGGCTAGAATACCGAGAAGAGTTCTGGAGATCTGAGGAGACTTGCTATCACTAAGACTTCAGTGAAAGACCACTAGTTGAAGTTGGTGTGAAAAAATCGCAAGGAGTGAAAATGAAAATAAATATTTGTTAGCATTTCAGTCATATATAAATAATATATGTAATACTCAAACTCCTGATAGTTGCATTACAGTGTTACCAGTTTTAGTCACTGAGTGAGACACTGATGGGTATATAAAGAAAATAGTAATAATAATAATAATAATAATAATAATAATAATAATAATAATAACTGACACAGAAGGAGTGCAAGAGCAGACATGACTGTGTGGTACACTGGGAATTGTGCCAGCTACTCAAGTTTCACGATACAGACAAAAGATATATGCACAAACCAGGATTTCTCCTGAAAAATGAGACAGACAAATTAACCTGAAATTTTGAGATTCAAATGAAACATCCAAAACTGGCCGAAAGACCAGATCTAATTTTTGTTCAAAAGAGTTGTAAGTTTTGCCAACTAGCAATTCACAGAGTAACACGAAAAGAAAGAGGAAAATCGAGTCAATGTTACATTGTTGATAGTCTCAAAAAATTATCTAAGAAAAAGGATGAGGAGATGAAGAGGTTGTCACTTGATCCTGGTGATGAAAGAAATAGGTAAATACGAATTTACACATTGATTCCTACATTCATTAATGCATTAATTATTAGGGTCGGTCATCTCTGTGAGTTTTCAAACCGTCTTTGAAAATAAACCGGAAACTTCCCTCATCTTCTAAAGAAAATATCAAAACCTCTAAAAGGGGACTCCTAAAAATGTGTTCCAACTTATGGAACTCAAAAATGCAAATTTTCTTCAATTGAAATTAACTCTGATCTCACATTTGTCAAATATTTCTACACTTTTGCTCGGGAGTTATGGTAAGAGGAGGGCAATTATACAACATAAATACCTGGACTTTACAAGAGAGCTGAAAATGTTTTAGAACGTAAAGATGACAGTGACACAAATCACAGGTGGAACCTTTGGAACAATCGTAAAGAACATTGGGGGACTGGAAATCAAATGAAGAAGTGAGACCATTCAGATCGCAGTACTTCTGAGATCAGCAAGAATATTTGAAAGAGACAAGGAGATTTGAGGAGACTTGCTATCATTTAGACTGGTGTGAAAATTTCGTAAAAAACAGTAATAGTAAGAATGAAGTCATTAATATTCTTTAAGTGTTAACATAAAAGAAGGTCTATAAAATCAAAAATATTTTGGATACACAGTATATATACAATTCTCTGGGACCTAGAAATACTAGGAGACCGCCAGATTCTGCCCAGAAGACCAGACCTCATGATTAACAAGAAGAAAAGGACTAATTATCAAATGGATTTTTGCTGTTATAGGGCTCCATAAAGTGAAAATAAAAGAAAGCTAAAAGATAGACACATATCTGGATCTGGCTAAAGAGCTGTAAAATTGGTGGAACATAAAGGAGACGGTGATACTAATTGTATTTGGTGCACTTGGAACGGTTACCTAAGGGCTTGGGAAGGAGACTGGAGATCAGAAGAAGAATCGAGACCTTCCAGACTATAGCATTGTTATGGTCAGCTAAAATATTTTGAAGAGTTCGTGAGACCCGAAGAGAATTGCTGTTACTGGAAACTTTAGGGAAAAACCACAAGTTAAAACTGGCGTAAAAACTTCATAAAGAGAAAGATAATCTAGTGGCGTCATGATCTTGAGATAACTACATAAAATAAGCTTTAGAGTAAATGTTGGAATGAAAAATGCTTTGATACACTCCAGTAGAAGATATATTAAAATACAACTTGTCAGGCGATTTTAGAATCAACGTCACATTAAGATATAAAAATGAATTTAAAAAAATTTAAACTTTTAACGGCCTAATATAGATATTTTGCTTAAGGTAGAGGATATTCGAAAAAACTGTACAAATGTTCGGATGATTAATCACTGGTCCCATAAACTGGTTTGGTTGTGTGGGAGCTATTCATATTCAATAGCCTGGTGGAGTTCATTCCTCTTTAGGTCTACAACTGAGTTTTCATTCAGAATTTTCCTTCTCCTAGACCAGTTGCCAAAACAAGTTTAAAGATCCCCTCTGCTTTACTATTTACCCTAAGTTGCAGAGAAAATAGTTGGTTTCATAATTTTACCAAAGGTATAAGCGCAATGGGAAATATAAACAGCCTCATTCTAGATTTGAACTCTGGAAGCCTTGTTCACTTACGATGATAACCGTTAATCTACGATTGCCTCTGCAGAATGATTACTACAGGATAATTACAACGGTATACTTACAATATACATTTATATCAACTGCCTTTTTCTGTAGTCATTTCTTCAAACTTAGCACAAGACTTGCACCCACCACTTACAACAGTTCGCGAGACTAGTTTGCTTATAATTAGACTACTAAAAGAGCGTAAATAAGTGTAACGTAGTTCTGGCAAAAGGCCGAAAGTATTAGACCTCCAGTTAGAATTGAATTCACTTTTCAGTGGTGTAATATCCTAACAAAAGGGAAATAACCTCTGATGCCACAGGGGTTACGGCCCCTATCACATCCGGGGGATTTAGTCAATAAAGGAATGTACCAGGCATAGCAGCAGATGTTCGTTCTCCCTCTGTCTTTAATCACCATCCATCCTATCGATTCATATTGGTAATAGTCCATACCTAGCAAGTATCTATTACCTCAGATATAAAGACTTTACAAGTGGCAACCGATTTGTGATACAATCTAACTGCACCACATCGAAACCAAAATTTCGAAATCTCTTTTTTTTGCAAGTGAAAAAATAGAAAATAATGTTCACACACACACACACACACACACACACACACACACACACATTTTTATATATGATATAATCGAGAAATAGTCTTTTAATGTATACATGAAAACAGATTTAGAGTAAAGGTTTGTAAATACCAAAAATACTTTAATACACTCTAGTAGAAGATATTTTGGATAATCTTAGAGTTAATATCTCATTAAAACATTAGCATTTGTTGGTGCTAAGAAGGAAGTTTAGTTGAGTTCCCACTCACCAAAGTCCACTTGATATCGTTGTAATAATTATGAGTAATTTCAGCGATACAAGAACACTGAATAGATGAAGGGAAAGACAAGTTAAGCTCATTTACATATATAGGAACATTTAATACATGTATAATAAATATACAAGAAGTATTAACAAGAATACGTAAACTCGCCCTAACAGATAAAATGTGCGAATATTGTTTCATGAACAAGCAACATATGAAAAGCGGTGCAAAAATGGAGAACAGCCTTATTTAAATTCGGTTGCTTAACCATGTGTTTACGTTTCAATTACGTGGTGAGAAACAACGTCTATCGCCATAGTTGGCAACATGGTTTCTTAATTGTTCAACGAACTGCGATAAAAAAAAAAAAACATGTCTTAACTATCCAAAGAACAGAGACCAGAAGACCACGACTTTATCGTTTAAAGAATGATGACAAAAGAGGTCGAGAAGGATTTTAAGATTTTCATGTGACTGCAAGGCGTCCAAGGACACACACCCTAAAAAATTTCAAAAGAGATAATTATATATTATCTCTCTACAATAAAAATAAATTAAATTCTATTTAATTTTCAGCTACTTAGCATTAGTATTTTAGTGTGAGTAGTGAGTGCTGGTAAAAAAGCATTAAGATGCCCCTTTTTTGTTGAAAAAAAAGAAAATACTTTTATTACACCCAAATATGAAGTTTATCTCACAAATCCTTATAAGTTTGTCATTCACTAAATCTTTTACCAAACATGACAAATTCTTACAAATATTCAGTCTAAATTTTTTTGCTTTAAAGGTTCAAATTCTAAGATTAAAATTATGCCCGGATGATTTTTAAAGCGATTGTCCTAAACATAAAAGGAGTTCTTGAACACCCCCCCCCCATCAAGTAAGTTGGATTTTGTAATGTCATATGAGTTGAAGGTATTGCCAGTTTATTAGGCATAAGTAACTGACAAATATTTCAACTAAAACTTTTGCATCACAGATTCAAGTTCTGAGATTAAAATCTCCGCTCGGGTGATTTTAAAAGTGATTGTCTTAAATCTAAAAGGTAATAGGATCCTAGGAAATCTTAAACACATTCTGAGTAAGTTTGATTAGATAATGTCTCACAAGTTGAAGGTATTCTAAGATAAGTCAAAAATAACAAAGCCAGATGACTTAATGGTTCAAGTAGTTTAGATTACCAGTGCGGTGAGGTCAGTGAGTCTGTCAAAAAAGCTAGCACAAGTCAGGTGGTCAGAGACAGGCTAATGGGAAGTGAGGGTCTGGCTAGAATGCGGTAATCTTTGGGATATATCTAAGGAAAAAATCATAGTATTGTCTGCGAAAGACATCAGTCTGACAGCTAAAGGGAAAGTACAATAAGTCTGTTAGTCGTTTGAGACGTTGGTTTGGTGTGATTTCTTTGTTTAATGGCCTATAAACCTTTGTGGGTTATTTGGTTCTGGTTTCTTTGTTTAATGGCATATGACTAGGCTCTCCGAGTTCAAATTCCGAATGAGGTTGTTTGCATTTCACATTGTATTGCCTATGGGAAAAGTATGAAGCTAATCTCTCTGCAGCTTCGGTTAAATAGTTAAGTTGAGTAGGCTCTTCGTGGGTTTCTTAATGCTAAAGCCATCCTTGCAAAGACCAGTGGTGGCACTATGTAACCAATAGCTGGGATGGATAAGTGGGTTCATACTTTCCCCAAGGGAATTAGTTCGAAGGTGAACGTAATAGTGTAACAAGAACTCGAATTTGTTTCAGTTGTCCAGCACTTAAACTATTACACCATGGGAACTCCCCTACAAAGCCATCCTTGTAGAAGAAAAGTTGTGGTAAAATTTTACTCATAGATGGGGAGATAAGGGGGCTCATACTTTTTCCTAGGGTGTTAGTCCGAAAGTGCAAGTAATAGCATGACCACACAAAATCTTCTAATTTGTTATTTTTCATTTTCGGTGATCTACTTCTTTTTCCAATATGTTTGCTATATGGCAAAACTTTTTAGGTATTTAAATGAAAGCACAAAAATTTATTTACCATTTCTTGCAGCATTTTCTAGTAGATGTATATCTCCCCCTCAAGGGCGTCAGTTACAAATGGACTTTTTGGTACAGTGAAAAAAACTCAACACAAACATACATAATATACAATTTTGCTACCATAAATATATACACACATAATCGGCGACCCGTGTTCAAATCAAGGACGAGGCTGTTTGTGTTTCATATTGCCCTAATGCCCTTTGGAAATGTATGAATTCTTCTTTTCTACCCACCTCTAGCTATGGCTAAATAGTTGGGCAGACTGGGTTCTTTAGCTTTGGTTTGGCGACCAATCTATAAGGAAAACTTTGGAAAAACCAGCTGTACTTCACTTAAAAATTGACCTCGTGTCACAACCTGCCCATGGTGAAGGGGTTGGGTGAATACGTGCTGCCACATAAAAAGACTTATTTCCATACAATTAACAACTAAAGAAACTCTTCTCAAATATCTAAGCCCCTCAAAAACCTTCATACTCTTTTATTAGCTTCACATATACATCAGGGCCGTAATAAGCGGAAACATGCCCCTTCCCCAGATATAAGACAAAAACTCAAGTCAATTCCTTAATTTAATATTACGGATGAAAATAGAATTTTTTTAATGAATTGAATGAAGTAATTCTAAACTCATAGACGTTTAACCAACACAGTTGTTAAACGTACCAACAGTCACTTCAACTGCCATAAAAATCCTCCAAGACTCTTTAGAGATACCAATAAAACAATGGAAAATGACTCCTATAAAAGATTTGGCGACACTTTCTCTGCTCTGAGAGCTGAACAAACTAGTCATCCTAGAATTTCATTCATAAGAAAATTTTGCTTCTACACGGGAATTATGACTCCTCGCTCGCAAAGCATTTTTTCTCGCTCGCAAATTAAGTTTTGCATTTTACGTTTTTGCACAATATTTTCAAAAAGTTTGCTTTAATGAGCAAATTTTTTTTTTCTAAAGTTGGTCTGAACTTTTTCCTAAAAATTAACACTGACAATAATTTTCCTTTGAAAACATGTATTTATGAAATGGGGTCTGTTTATTGACCGAACGAGAAAAACTGATCCTCCGTCGGGAATCTTGAGAAAAAGTGTAATTAATTTTTCATATTCGTTTTAAATAATTGTACAATTTATGATAGAACCATGAAGAAACTTGCAATAAAAAAGCAAGAGAAGTGTTTTTATTCAAAGGTAGTGGGGTGAACTCAACTGTAGTCCGCTTATTATTGTTGGTGGAATTCAAAGTTTTAAACAAGTTTTATCATTATTATTATTATTTTGGTGCTTTCCAATTTTCTGAAACGGAAATCGATTATTTGTTTTGCTTTTTAGTTTCATTTTATTAAAATTCCTGTCGAATTGACATTAATTTTCCAATTTAATAATATAGTATATTTTTTAAGCTTTACAATGTGTTGGGGTTCAGTTTGCGATGCAAGATAACAAGTGAAGGAAAGAGGGGTCATGCTCCTTTAAAAATATGACAAAAATACATCTCGGCTCTGAAACGATGACCCTTTTATGGTCCTGCACATATGTTTTAATTTCAAATAAATTATAAGATTGCCGATAAAAAGTGCATGTTTTTGTACATGTATATGTACCATAAAATATTTTTCTTTATATATGCACCTTCATTCACTCTTTTTTGTGTGTCATTTCTTTACATATTCTCCATTCAGTTTATTTTCTCTTGCAGAAAAACTTGTTGAGTTATATGAATTTCTCCCAACGGGTTACCTCATAGATCGAAAAGATTCAGGGTGGCGTTTATTTTTTGCCGCGGAAATACAAATGGACTCGAGCCGGAAGTGAGAGTGACAGCTTGTCATATTGAAAAGAAGAAACGGTCGTTCTAGATATTTTCACAAGTCGCTGCTGATTGGTCAAAATCCGCGCCCAGTGAGCGAAAATGGACATAATTTTCGTTTTGGTTCGTGGAAAATAATCAAGGCCTTGTTTTCAACAGCAGCGAAGCACGATGTTTCATCTTGCCGCGAAAACCTGAACACAAGTAAGATATTTACATTACCCTTCTTTGTAAGTGCTTGCTTGTTATAGGGGCAGTATGTGTGCCGTATTTGCTTTATGACTTGCCGTTAATTGTAACATTTGTTACATTCTTATATGAACCAATTAATTGTTTTGAGTGTTTATATGAGTTTATCATGTCTTTTCTTGCCGTTTATTCAGTATTAGTGTATCAGTGAATATTATAATGCTATTATTCGAACTTGATGAATAGAAAACGGTCCATCATTGACCCAAATAGGCAGTCAATAATGACCGTCCGATACATACTTCCAATAAGTGCATAGACAAGTATTGGTGTAGGAGGACGTGTTTTGAAGAACGAATCAACCTGCTTTAACTTTTTTTAAAGAATTATTTTTTACTGTTACCAATATAACCACAATCAATTAACCCCTGACCTTATTACCTTCCTTATTGTGTCACCTATCAGGGTAGATTTCTTGTTAGGGAAGGATTCCACTTCCTGTAATGGTGACTTAACAATAAAGTAGTTTTTGTGCCGAGCTCCTTTGTTGTCTTCATTTATACTAACCAGTATTTAACGTAACAATCACTCAATAGCCACAATAAGATAGAAGTATTCAGCTACAGCCAAACTTATTACAAAATACTTCCTACACTGTAACTATATTTTAGAATTATTATATTACTTTTAAAATTCTCTAACTTTAAGCAATTTCCAGCCCAATTTGTAAGTGTCTACTCTGGTGATTCATCAAAATCATAACTTTTAACAGAAAATAATTTTTATATAACTATTATCAATTATTTCAAAAATCTTAAACGAAATTACAAAGAACTTTTGTCACTTAATTAGATTGGAATTATCAGAAATATACTTTTTATGAAATTTACTCGATTTAATAGCAACACTTTATAAATTCGTATACTTTGTTTAAATCCTTGAAGGTGCTGAAATAGATTTCTTATGTATCTGAAGTTTTATTTTATATGAAGTCATTTACTATTGTTAAATTTATGTATGGAAATGCAGGGAAGGTGTTTGTGTGTATGTATGTGTGCGTGTGTGTATGAGAGAGAGAGAGAGAAAGAGAGAGAGAGAGAGGCGGGGAAGAAGCAATTGACAATACAAGGTATATCATACTATCTGCTGGATGGCAGGCGTAGAAGTGGTGGTACGAAAGAAGAAATGAATGAAGAAATGGTGTAAAATTTGTATACAGAAATGCACAAAAATCTTTTTGTTTTCTTTTATTTTCCGAAGAATATGAGTTGTTGAATTCCGTTCAACGATTTTTAAGTTGTCGGTATGCTTTCAAGGAATAATTGTCGTGTGCTGTCTTATGTGCAGGTATGAGATAAGGTGGCTTAGTCCCAAAAAAGGATATATAGCGTGTGAATTTATAGGCACAGAAATGAATTACGAAACTATTGCTTTAACAACACACAACAGCGAAAATTCTTTATTTGCAGCTTTGAGGCGGTTTGTTCTTGGTGCTGCAAGACTCGTGGTGTTTAGGCTTGTTGGATGTTTGAGACGAAATGGCTTAGCTAGATGTTGAGATGGCAGCGTGTCGTTGGACGTGTGAGGGAAGTATTCAAGGCCACCGTGTAGTTTTGTGTGTCTGGTAATAGGGGAGAGTAGGCGTTATCTCCATTAATGTGGACCAGAGGTGAAATGAGAGCTAGGTGTGTCGAGAGCGAAGTGGCGCTCGGATCGACATAGTAAATTTTTGTGGTGCTTGTGGAAGGCATGCTGAACGTATCTAATTCATATTCAACTGGGATTCCTTGGTCTAAAATATATTAGACGCAAAGAATCCATAAATTAGAAGGTTCCCTCGCTGAGTGTCCATGTTGCTGCTGCTAGGGTTAACGCCACGGTGATATGTCCACACTGGGTGGCTTGTTTAGCTAAAAAGCATCGCTAAGCAGGGGCGACCAGAGACACGTCCGTTCTGGTCACCGTCTCAAGCAGAAGAGGGTGTGTTTGGCCGCTCACCCGTTTGGCTAGCCGGAAATGAAGGTCCGGGCTGAATAGGATATGTCATCCTGATTGGGTGAAATTCAGTGTTGAATTAAATAGCGCGCCAAAACAAAATATGAGATTTTCCTCTTCTCTACAGATATATTCTGAATTTTATCAATATCTGACCGTTGAAACGAGCGAGAGAATTACTGCGTACAGAAGAAGCGTGGGTACTGGTCTATTGTGAAATACGGGGTGTTATTTATGTGTTTTTGATGGTATCAAGAATGCGTCCACAAGTTCAGTCTTTGATGCTTCCGATTAGCAAAAGGCCGCATCAAGCGATCGCTTGTCACGTGATTATACATCGGTACGTTCACCGCAGTCAGACAGTGAACCCGAAGGGCCTAAAGATCGTCACCCTTTCAGTGGCGCTTACAATGGCGCTGTCTGTACCACGACACTACATGCATAGAGGGTTAAGTTTATCGCTTGGCACCTGAAGTGCCTCTCAAGATTGGAAGTACCTCTAAAGATTGGAAGTAAAGATGCCAGAAGTAATAAGTATTTTTGTGACAGCCGCGTATGAGTCTCGATAATATGCTCCCAACATTAAAATGACCTTTTGTCATATCTGGCTTGGTGGGGGTCGGTTAACTCCATGTTTTCCTGCTGAGAAGTAATACTTTCTCAGAAAAGGAGTATCCTTGGTATGACACTAAACTGCATTAGATGGTGAGGCGCCAGTTCTAGAGATCTAGGTAGAGCAGAGAACTCCCTTACTGCAATTACTACCAGGTCCACTCAGGCCAGGAGTAATAACTGTTACGCTCTCATCTATGGGTCAAATAAATCTGTTAAAAATGTATTTGTATTCGATTGGACCGTGTAAAAAATTCTTAAGAAACTACACAAAAATGTAGATGTAAGGATGCAATGCATCTAGACATAACATAACCATCGATGGGTTGACATGCCGTTTAAATCAAACAATGAAGATTTATAACCATAATGAAGATTTATAAATCAGAACAAAATTTGACTTAGTATGTAATACTATGTTCAGTATAAGTCCAAAAGTATGGGTCACTCAGTTTGAATCAAACTCACCGATTGAGGTCTCGTTGGCTAGCTTGCTAACGATAACACAATAAGGTGCTCAAGTTTTATTCATAAGCAGAATATTTTTCTTAAACTACAGGAGATTTTTTCCGAGAACCTGTTAATCCTTTACTGAAAACTTTTGCTGTGTTTGGACACACAACATAATTGTGGTGCCCCCACTCCTACACATTCTTCGAGGATGTAGGCCACCAATATCGTTTTTCTAATTAAAAGTCTATGCCCAAAGACACACAACAGAAATAAAGTTGGTTCTTTTTCTGAATTCTCTTATGCGGTTTGCATCTTACAAGGAGGAAAAAATGGTCAGTTTCCAATACAATAAACATCAATAGAAGACTAATCTAATCAATTTGAGCAACAAAGAAAACCCTGTAAGGTGTGATTTCCAGACTGCACACTAAACTCTTAAATTAGGCAGGTAACATATATCAACTTGTTTTGGTGATGATTTGAGACTTGGTTGACGTACTCCCCCTTTGTCAGGTGTTCATTTCAATGAATGTGTATATCTTACATGCAGACATAGCTGAACTTTTTCTTTCCAAATAAAACTCATACTGTTAAAAGATATTTAATCTTCATCATCCTCTGCAGCAGCAGCAGCAGCAGCAGTAGCAACAGCAGCAGCACCTATTTTGAGTCCATTGCTGGACAATGTTTTTTTCAATTCTTTCCATGAGAACCTTAATAGCGCTAGCTTCTAACATGTTCTACCAGCAAACTCCATTATCATATCTTTCCATCTTTTGGTAGGCTTTTCTGAATACACTTTTTATTTCTTGGGCCATTATTTTTTCTCTAACCTCTATCCTTTCTTCTAGCCATAGACATATAGGACCTCTCTGGATGTGGTTGCCACTCAGGTAGGAATGCACAGAGATGTGTAGGTGAGTGTTTATAAAGTGCAAATTTCTTGGTTGTTTGGTAAGTTTGGATCTCAAGAGCAAAGCAGAGCTAGTCAAAGGCATAAGTATTATATGTGGATGGTTTTGATTTCGATAACCGGCAAGGACTCCCCAAGAGCACTGGATTATGTTCTTTATTTAACCAGGAATATCATACAGTCTGCTAGATGGAGTGAGTGAAAGAAATGGCAAGAAACAACGATAGAATAAGCAAATAGGAAGAAATTTATGTGCAGAATGGTATAAGTTTTTTTTTCTTTTCGGAGAAAGAGGGATTGCAATGAAGTTAAGTTATTGAATGTCAGTTCTATGATAGTAATGTTCTTGGTAAGTGATCAAGTTTAAATGTACTTTGTGCGGACTGTTCTTTGTGTATGTGTGTGGTGAAGTGATTGGTACCTGAAGGATATGGTCTGAGTGATATCCATACCTGGCCAGTGAGATGAGTGAGGGAACATCTACAAGTAGAAGATACATGGAGTACTGCACGTATAAGAACTGGTCAACTGTAGAATACAAGACGTTATTTATAATTTTAAGGGGATAAAAACCTGGTTCATTGGTGCCTTCCGATTAGCCAAAAAAAAGCTTAATTTTTTTTTTCGGATTATCTAATACTTCATCTGTAGCAAACGGACTATTACCTTGAATGGCATGCAGATTATTTCATTTTTTGACCGCAATGTAGAGCTATGAATCAAAACGAGTTTTGACTTAGAACCTCTCTCCATAGTAAGAAAGTGGATCTGAATTGATCATACCTTCAGGAAGTTTGGCAGTAACATCATTATGCAAACCTTGAGTTGCAATCTCTAGGGCGACAAAGAAAAATTGGAGGTCAAGAAATACATGGGGTGGGGGCACCAAGACAGTGATATGAGAAGCAGCTACTTCTGAAAGGATCAGGAGAATATTTACATAAAACAAGAGTGGTGATTCATCACTGCTTATTTATTCAATGTTATTTATATAGAAAGGTTTGTTTATAATTCCGTCAAGTTGATCAGATATATGTTATGAAGGTAGCGGGAATGTTATAGTGAATTATGCATACTGAGTTCGTAACGAAATGTATTGATTTATCCGACTTCCCAACAAGTTAGACTTGACACGAAATCATTTTATAGTCGAGTGGGGGGAGCACACACGAATCAAAAATCGTGCGTGACCGTCACAAAAAATGCTCGATCCCCTTGGCATTTCGCTATCGGGGTGCCTCAAGTGACATGTCATAAACTCAACCCTGCTAAGCAGGTGGTTCCGGTGGGAAGGCCCCCTGGGACAGAGCGATCAACTTACAATGCCCCACCGTGCGTGAACGCCAGATGAGTCCGCCCGAAGGAAGGTAAGTTTGAAGTTTCGTAACGAAATGTAGCTCAATATTGTAGCAGAGGAGTTTTCCAGGTGCCGCGATACAAGATTTAATGCTGAAATACATTATGAATAAAGCAAACAGAAAAACATACAACAGGAGCTTTTTTAAAAACAGACATTGTTTTTCATCTGTTATTTTTGGTAAATGTTTGTAAATGTTTTCATCTTAAATGCTTTCTTGCTTATCAGTCCTGCAATTCCCAGGAGGATAAAACTTAATTAGCGACGTGAAATTTTGAGAATGATTATTTTGGGTTCGTTTACCTTCTGAAAACAGCTAGGGTGCTACTGACGAGTGCTGGGGATTTTGGTTTATTTAATCTCACAAGCTGTTTGGCTGTAAAATTGGGAAATGTTCTTTCTGAAAGCCACGACCCAGGAAGGTCTTTTTCTATTTGCAATCAGTGTGATGTAACGTGATATGGTAAATTATAAAGAAAACGACATGTTAATTTCTAAGAAAGGAGAGAGAGAAAAAAATAAGAATAAAAGGTAGATACAGAGTCTGTGGGAATGGGTAGTTGACCGCTTAACGACATAGGCTAAAGCATTTTGTGGGTCAGCCGGTCACAGATGAATGATTGCGTTAGTTTAGGATGGCTAGAGAAAACTGGAGGTCCCAAGATCTTGTACGCATGTGCAGAGCCAATGGAAGCGATTGTTCCTCCTACCGACACCAGGCGGAAAGGAGGGGCGACTTTTTTTTTGGAGAGTGAACAGCAAGACGTTATGAGGTAAAGACAATTGAACACGAGCCGCGAAGACGTGGGGTGACAAAGTTTGTGATCCCCATTTTTTGGTATGTGGGCTCCAAAAGGACCCTTACACTGGACATAACTCAGCGGACAAGCATGTTAGAAATATAATAGAAAACCAGGAAGAAAATTCAAAGATCGTGTCTGCTCTCTCTTTTACACCATGATATGTTGCTTCTCTTTGCCGAACAAACACAGTCGTCCCAGTATCTATACTCTCTTTCTTTCTCCTGGCGACTCCCTACAAGTTTTAGAAGTAAATACACCTTTGTGTAGTTAAACAAAGTTTCTTGCGTTCGTCAAATTTTACTACGGCAAGGTCACAACAGGATCCTTGAGGTACGAATGTCTAGACGGGGCTGTTATTGTACATACCACCTCGTTGGTACCATTATGGTACATGTGACACACAAAAGTCTTTTTTTTTAAATTGTAACCTGTGACACACGAGGATCTTTTCCTATTTGTAGTCTGTATGAAACTCGAAAGTCATTTTCTATTTGTAGTCTGTGGGATGCACGTAGGATTTTTCTTATTTTTAGACTTGGTAATACACGTGAGTTAGGAACTGTTTCTCATAAATAGCTGAATATTGTTTTTTTTTCCGAGTGATTGAACATTTTTCATTAGCGCTGAAGATATTCAAATTCCTGTATACGAAAATTATATGGTAATTAAAAGCATCTTGTGACCCCAGTGGTATAGTCTATTGTTACACCGCGAACCTTTGAAGCTTTAGATTGTTGATGTGTTGGTCATTGTACTGTTTTCTTAACTGACATCTCAAGTTCGTTTGTTTGGTTTGGTTTCTTGTTTAATGGCATGCCAAACTTTGTGGGTCTGTATGTTGGCAGGTGACACAGTATTTGTGTTAAGAGCAATTTCAAAATAGTTTTTATAGAAATAAGATATACTCTGACATCTTATTTCGATAGAAAGTATTTTGAAATTGCTCTTAACACAAATACTGTGTCACCTGCCAACATACAGATCTATCTAGCCACCCAAACATATGTTTGGGTGGCTAGATAGATCCATAGAATCTTGAACATTTGGTCAGTGATCAAATGAGTGTGTGTGCGTGTGAGAGAGAGAGAGAGAGAGAGAGAGAGAGAGAGAACTCAGAAAATATTCCAATCAGCAACGTTGAAACAATGATCACTAAAATATATAGAATGAGACATAAGTGAGCAGTAATTCTTAAATTTCCAACACTCTAAGAGAGAGTTGTTGATGTGCTTACTCTCCCCATCCTGAAAAGTGCTTTACTAACTAATGAGAAGGAATCCTGTTCATAAAACCAGATTTACATTTTTATGAGTATCGTCAGAATGTAAAGGAATTTATTAGCAAAAGTGGATCTACATTACAAGGGAGAGAATTGTAATAATTTATATAGAGTGTTCTGTGAATTCAATTTTTTCTGTTTGTTTTCGTGTCTTGTGGAATAGCTATATTCTGTCAGTATCAATTTGAAGAGGAAAATTGATATTGTATAAACCTTGATGTGAGTTGATAAAAGCACTTTCTATACATCATTATTGTGATAAATAGTGTATGTGTGTGTGTGTGTATGTGTGCGCGCATGAGTGTGGTTGTGTGTTTTATTAGAGGTACACTTTTTATGTAAAAGTTATGGTTACAGTGGTGTACCATAGTGTTAAGCAAGTTATTTATTTTCAGGAATCTTAGATATTCATCTGTTCTTTCCTTAAAATTTTTCCAATGTATTTTTGTTAGTCTATTACTAACTTACTTTAACAAAACGTACCAGTATTTTTGTTCGCCTGCCAAAATTTTTTAATTAAATAAAACTGAGTATGATAGGTTAATGAGCACACACTATGACAATAGGCATCATATGATTTTACGATAGAAGTGCACTGTCTCAGGTTTTAATAAAGCAATGTATTGTAAACTATTTTACTGTCAGAATACAAAGGAAAAAATTACAATAAGGATGAATTTAATATCAATCAATTTGTATCAAATGCCAGCACTCTGTGTAAAATAAATAGTGAAAAAATGATAAAATTTTGAAGTACTTCTTAATGCAAACAACTCAAAATAAATGAAACATCTTATGATTTAGGTATAGACTTATTAAAATGATAATGATACATGTAAAAAAAAGGACATCACCAAAACATGAAACAATAAAGAAATATGGAAATTTATATAAATGCTATGATCAACAATATTATATTATTTGTCTCTAATTCTTCACAATTTCTTTCTAGATTATGAACTTTGGGCAGTTCTTACACAATTTTATCCAATACTGAGATATCAAATTTGAAAATGTCTGTAACACGCACACAAACATACACACAGTCACACACACATAGATTGATAGATTGATTGAAAGTGAGAGAGAGTCAGAGAGAGACAGAGAGACAGAGACAGAGAAAGAGTAGAATTGTATTACAAGGAATGTTGCTTCCTCTAAAAAAGGAATATAAAAATAATCATGAACAATTAATAACAACATATTCTATTGCCTGAGCAAACTGAAAGAGTAAAAAAGAACAAAATGGAAATATGTATGTTGAAACATCCTTATTGTATGTACTGTATGTGAAATTTCAAAGAAAACCAACAGTTTGTGAGGGACTTATATATTTGAGCCAAGTTTTATAGTTGTTGGTTCAGTGGAGTTATCACATGTGCCTGTGAGTGGACAAATAAGCTTAGGGCATTATATGCTGTATATTATTAGGTGTTGTTGGATTGTGCAGTATGAATTTAATTAGGATGAAAATGTCTATCAGAGGGGAATAAGCCATGTCTTGTTTTTAAAAGAAGGTGTTGGTAAAAAGGAATGAGATTTTCATGACTCTTCCTCCTTCTCCTATGATAGTTTGGCAATACCATCTAGTGGTCATTAGCAGAAATTCTTCGGCAGAATAGGAAGATAATCTCTACACACACACACACACACACACACACACACACACACACACACATATATATATATATATATATATATATATATAAACATATACATATATATATATGTATACATATATATATATATACATATATATAAATATCATGAACTCTTCCATAGGTGTCAACAATTGAGAGTACAACAGTTAAAAATGTTAACTCTTTACCTTCAGAGATGTAGCGTTACACACACACACACACATACACATATGTATATATATATAGAGAGAGTATTAACTAAATAATATATCTTAAACCTTGGTAAGATTTTTTAATTGTTTACACATACATACACACACATGAATATATATATATATATATATATATATAGAGAGAGAGAGAGAGAGAGAGAGAAAGAGTTTTGCTTTGATTTATTTATTCTATAGCATATCAACCTTTCAAGGGTTAATTAATGGCAAAATCCGACGTGAAAAATTTTTCCAGCATTTATATGATTTAACGTATACCAATCTAATATCAATAATTTTTGTTTCCTGAGAATGGTAGTAAATTGCATTGGAGGTGTTGCTCCAGTTCTGGAGCTCTGGAAAATGTGGAGTACTTCTTCATTGATCTTACTCCAAGCTCCACTGTGACTCAGAGTGGTAGTAACTGTTAGGGTCCCATGTATGGGTCAGATACAAATATTCAATCATTTACTAAAGATTATAAATTGTTTTAAACCATACAGCTTTGTGCAATCAGGATTTGGCATTAGATAAACCATAAAGGTTGATATGCCATAAAATGCATGAATGTGGTGAAAGCAGAAGAATGGGGCACCAGTGTGCCACAGATTTACTGAACAATATTCCTCACATTTTGAATTTAGTATGTTTCCTTCCCTTAAACAAATTGGTTCAAGTATATATATATATATATATAGTCTTTCATTGGTTATTTTTACAGCTTGTCAACCATTGATGGATTATTTCCTATTGAAGCTAGTTATGGTCTCCAATTAAATAAGGTTACAAAAATGTATACTTTCAATCCATAAGCGAATGTCACAAATAAGTTATATATATATATGTATATATATATATGTGTGTGTGTGTGTGTGTATGTATGTGTGTTTAATTTATTGATATAACTTGTTGATATATATATATATATATATATATATATATATATATGTTCATGAATATCACATAAACATACACACATCACACATACACATATAATACACATATGATGTACATCACTCAAACCAAAAATGCTTATTCAGATACTTCTGATTTTTAACTTTCCATCAATTAATATTCATAAAGGCTATGGAAAGCAAAGTTGGTTTATTTTAATCGCAATAAAATTTAGCTGTTCGAGTAAAATCTTTCTGTTTTTAATTCAAAACCAAGTAACTAAATGCAATTTGTTCTGTTGTTCAAATACTCATGAGAAGTTCTGTATATATATGTGAGATAATGCTAGTATATATATATATATATATATATATATATATATATATATGTGTGTGTGTGTGTGTTTGTGTGTGTGAGATGTCAGGTTGCTGGCAAACCATGTTGATTTTATTTTTTATTAATGTCTTTGTCCTTTTTTGTATATATATAAATATATATATATATATATATATGTGTGTGTGTGTGTGTGTGTGTGTGTGTATATATTCTTTGAACTTATAAAAGTAAGTCATCTTTTGCCAAATGTCTTTATTTCTGGACTCTTTCCAGATTTTAGTAACTCAGACCATTCCTGCAAATCCAGTGGACTTCTATCATCAAAAGAACAGCAATTATTTAGTTTCAGTCTAGTGGTATTGAATTTATTTATTGAAGAAAACCATTTCTACCTTTTAGATTTACTGGTTTTATTTTGGCACCATAATTATATTTATTTCCATGAAAGTTTTTATCCAGAAGACCAAAAGCACTACTCATTTACTTTATCAAATTTCATTTTGATATCTTTAAACCACTGGAAAAAGAAAGAAAAAAATGACAAATGATTAAAATAGAATAATCCACCATCAAATAAATGTGAAATAATTACTCATAGGACTAAAGAAATAAAATAGTTAAATATACACTTGATTAATACACTTAGAGATTCTTTAATCAATTTACCCAGTAGACTGGGGCTGCAGAATACACTAACTGCATCACTCCAGAAAGGTAAGACTAGATATGACACTAAACAATCTGATGGTGAGGATCCAATAATGCTGGAGCTTTGGGGAATGTGGAGTGCTCCTTCATTGTCATCGCTTCCTGGTTCATTCTGGCCTGGAGTGGTAGCACTTGATAGAGTCCTTATCTATGAGTTAAATAGAACTAAACCTTGTTCTTATGCTAAACTGAATTGTTTGAAATTAAGTGAAACCATTTAACTGTGTGCAAAAAATGAGCTCAGATTTTTTAAAAAGTGTTATCTTCAAAATGTGTTTAGAAATCATATATTTAATATATAAAAAGGATTTGGAATTACATAACCAAAATGATTGATATGCCATAAAACCAAGCCAAGTCAAACCAAACCATCTTTATTGAATGGAAAAACGAATTTGTTGGATGCTAAATGAACTATTTTGAAGAAAATTAATATTTCCTTCATTAATGATGAATATTAATAAATTAGGGAATTTTATAAGAATAAAATAGAATATTTACAAAATAGAAGAAAATGGGAATTCTTCCAAACCATAGCCATGTCAGCACTACTTTATGACTGCACCAGTTGGTCTCTAATGAAACAGAGAAAAAGTTAGATGGAAACTAATCAAAAATGTCTCAGTGTTTTGAACAATTCCTGGAAACAGCACCCTGTGAAACAGCTGTTGTTCAGCCACTTACCTCCCATCACATAAACCGTCCAAGTAAGACAAGCAAGACATGCTAAACATTGCTGAAGAAGTGGGAACAAACTCATAGGCAATGTTCTTCCCTGGACACTTACATATGGACACATCAGTTTTGAATGACCAGCAAAAACTTACATCTATCTGTTCTGGCTAGAGGACCAACCATGAGCAATGGCTGATAGGGAAAAATAGCGAAAGATTCAAGGGAATCCATGCCATAGGCATGCTTTGATGATGATAATGATGATGCAAATAAGACAGTTATCTACTTTTGCCTATTGGAACTATCCTAACAGTAAAATGATTTTATAAAAGACACTTGACAAAAAGAGTTTTTTTTGTCTCTACTGATGGAATATGACAGTTGGGCTTATACTGAGCAACAACTTATATTGAAAAAGTAAACCTATTCAAAAAATACAAAACTAAAAATAACTAGAACCAACTCTGTGCAAGTTTCCTTTTTCACATGCCTAAATAACCATACCGAAAGATTCAGATTATATAGATTCTACTTCAGAAAAGGATACATGAACCACATGATACTAAGGTTTTAGGTTTTAATTACATTCTCCTTGTTGTTCACGTAATAATGCTGCTGAATGTGGCTAGGTATTAAACATACATGATTTTTGTGGGTTTCATAGCTCATGCCAACAGTAAATGCGTGAGAAGTAACACAAGTGAGATGAGACCTGCATGAGATAATCCATTTCCATTTGCCTTCTTTTGAATAGATAGGCTCGAATCAACACTGAAATCGACTTTCTTGAAATTCATATACTAATTGCTGATTGTTTTTATCATTTGGCATAAGCAGACTATTGTCTTCAACTTTATTGTTATATTCACAAGGTTTCAGCCAATGCATCTTTGAGGTGTTTCATAACTGCCCACTTGAACTTGGGAGCCCACATGAAACCTTAAATTGAACCTTTTTAATCCACGGGTGTAGATTGTTCTAATTCCATTAACCATAAACAAGTGCAAGAATTAAGCGATTGTACGCATTCCATATTGCTTATCTGTAGTCAGGATTGAATCTATAACTTATGGCTGATTTCATCAAGAAGCTCTTTAACCAAATCCATATCCATTATGCCATTTTGGGGACTAATAAACTAAATGTCTTTATCAACCTATGAGAAACTACTTATAACTATTACATATGATTTTTAACTTTTCTCATATCCAATTTTTTTTTATTTAGCTTTTTTGATAATTGGTTCCTTCTATGCTTGGTCTACTCAATAGGTCAATGTAGTCCAACATATGCATTGCATCTTTTTAGACGTTTTATTCTCTCATATTCTTCCCTATCCATTATTTAAACTTCATCCCATAAGGATTGAAGGTTTTCCTTTTCTTTTCATGTATGGTCAGCCATAACCGACTTTTCAATTTCACTTCAACATACTGCTTTTCCATGTTCCTCTTGCCTTTCTTTTAATGGGTGGCATGTCTTACCTTTGAACTCTTTCCCACAATTATTCAGGATGGAGTACACACAATTCTTGGTCATGTTGTATTCTGTTGGGAGCTTGACTCTGATGAGATATTTTTGAAAAGTCGAGCCTCTCCTGAATATTATCCTGATACCAAAGGAACTATATATCCTTTGAATCTATTCAGCTAGGTTTTGACCTTGGGTAGACATACTGAATTTTCAGGTATTGTTCTCTGTCATTCGATCCAGACTTCTTGGAGCTGATTGTATGCTCTCTGGGTAGTTGTTGTGATGGAGGTTGTCCCTTAAATTATTCATTTCTTCTTGATATGCATTGCTGTTGCATTTAACCGCTTTTGCTTGATGCTGTAGGTGACGAACGATTCTTTCCTTTACATTATATGATGGTGGAAGTTAACAGAATTAGGACAATCTACACTCATGGAGTTCAGTTCGAAGTTCCGTGTAAGCTCCTGAGTTCTAAATGAGAAATCAGGAGAAGGTCGAGGGACGTATCAGCCAAAACATTGTGAATATAACAATAAAAGTCATGATTTCAGTTCATATTTACCATATGGGTGATGGCTGTTGAGGTAATCACTTCCAATTAGATTATAAAAAAATTCTGACAAGTTATGACAGCCGTAGAAAACTTAATATTTCAGGCATTTAAGTTCAGTTTTATACTTCATATGAAAGATATAAGCATGTGCTCTTGTTTAGGAAAATCATTTCTTGGCATAAGAAGTGTTTCTGAAAAATTCATGTTTCCCTCGACTTTTCATTGCATTCATTTCCACATGGACTATTCCTCAAATGAAAAGGCTTATGAATCCAAATAACCTCAAGACCAACCTAAGATCAGTTCCCAAAAAAGCATTTTTACTCCTGCCTCACCAGTAATCTGCCGAAACATTCATAACTTTCATATTTATTTCTTGGTAAATACTTCAGTCTTGATACATTTTGCACTCACATCTTAAATATGTGAAGATAGTGTAACATTTTTAAAACCTCAATTAAAAAAATAATTTAAATTAATTCAAATAAGGTTGCAAGATTTGAATTGCACTCAGTGTTTGCATAATTCAAATAAAATTCAACATTAGGAAACAAGCTGAATCTGATTTAAAACACAAGTGGAACTGATGTTTGCACTGGAAAAGTTTGGTTTTGAAAAATCCATCTTAAAATGAATTAAAAGTTATTATAATCACATTATGCCCCTGATGATTGAGAATATCTTATCAAACTGATAATAACATGGAAAGTGTTTGATGTAAAATCCTTTTTTTGATTTGTTTGTATCAATGTTTTTAATCAGGCATTTATGTTGGTTGGTTGTTAGGGTTTTATGGCATATCAACCTTTGTAGGTTATTTAATGCCAAATCCATTTTATATGAATAATCGGTTCAATTTCAAATAATTCAATTTAGCATGAGTACCCAGTTTAATTGTCGAAAATATTTCTATTTCAAGCTATTCAGTTAAGTAAAACAGTTCTAATTCAAATAATTCAGTTTAGGGTAAGTACAGTTTCAATGTTAAAACAGTTCTATATCAAACAATTCAGTTTCGCATGAGTATGCAAATTAGTTCTATTTGACACATAGATAAGGCCCTATCAGGTGCTACCTCTCCGGACCTAAGTGAACCTAGGAGTGATGACAGAGAAGGGGTGCTCTACATTCCCCAAAGTTCCAGCATCACTGGAACCTCACCCTCAGATTGTTTAGAGTTATATCCAGGAAACTCATTGAGGGACTCTTACCCCTCTGCAGAGGTGCAGTTGATGTATTGTACAGCCCCAACTGACTAGCCAATCAGGGTTTTAAGGTTATATATATATATATATATATATGTGTGTGTGTGTGTGTGTGTGTATATATATATATATACAAACACAAACATGAGTGTATATATATATATATAAAATACTTAATATTGTATTCATTGCTGCTTAAAAAGCAACAGTTGTGCACCAAATAAAAACTTATTCATTTGAGGTCAGGCTTGGTTTCAGGAAGGAAGCATCCTTACCACTAACAAAATTTTCTTGATTTTCAAGCACACAAAAGTGTCAGATCAGAATTTAACCTCTTTGCCTAATCCTTATATATATATATATGTGTGTGACTGTGTGTGCGCACATGCACGTGTGTGTGCATGAAGTAAACTTAAAGTTTCTTTGGATAAAAATGAAGTTCCAATGGAAAGCTCCTGTCATGATGCGCAAGAAAAATGGCAACTTAAAATGTGTCACAGATAATAATCTATAAATGCTGCTCTTCATAAATATTCTTGCTAAAAATATTTCACTTACTTTAAATATATTAAGATTATCAAAGCTCAAATATTAAATTGTGACTGTGGCATAATCGTTAGCATCATAGTAAATGAACTCAGTGAATCATGTTCAAATCAAATATTCAGGGAGCAATTATTATGTTTCTTGATTCAAAAACAAATATATTAGTTATTTTTAGTTGAATATTATGCAACCAAAACAGATATAATTTGATGTTATTGGTTTTCTAACTCCACAACAATCAAACTCTGTTACCAAAAATAAAATTACAAAACCTCTTTAATCCAAAATAAAAGCGTATGAATATATATATAAAGGGCGTACTAATTCTTATTTTTGTTACAGTTTCAATACCGTTCAGTTTGGTAATAAATTACTGTGAATTGTATCCATTTTAACATCATCATCATCATCATCATCATCATCATCATAAAGTTGCACTGCTGGTATGGATTTTTCTGACTCTCTCTCTCTCTCTCTCTCTCGCTCTCTCCATTCATCCTTAGCACCTATCGCTTCCAGCAGGTCTTCTAGACTACATCTTGTGTTCGTACAGAGCTACTGTATGTAAGTTTTTGTTAGTCAGCCAACACTGGCACGTCTGTGTGCAGGGATCCATTAGAGAAAGTTACTTCTGAGTTGGTCCTTGCTTGTCAAGCAGCATCCCACGTTCCTTCCCGCAGAAACTATTACACAGATTACACAGATGACATAGCACTTCTTGTAAATACACCTACCCAAGGCGAATACCTGCTGCAAAGTCTGGAGCAGGCAGCTGGAGGTGCTGGCCTCTATGTGAATGCAGACCAAACGGAGTGCATGTGTTTTTATCAAGGAGACATCTCCACACTAAATGGTTGTTCTCTGAATTTAATTGACAATGTTATGTACCTTGGGAGCAACGTCTCATCAACTAAAAGTGTTATCAGTACACACCTAGGGAAAGTATGGACTACTGTCAATAGGTTATCAATCATACTGAAGTTTGATCTATCCAATAATATAAAACGTAATTTCTTCCGTTGTTTAACTGTTGTGTCAGCTTTACTATATGGATGCACATATGGATGCTGACAAAACGTATCGAGAAAAGGCTAGACGGGAACTGCACAAAAATGCTACGAGCAACATTGAGCAAACCCTGGAAGCAACATCTCACAAAAATGCTGCTGTACGGCCACCTACCTCCTATTTCTAAAACTATCCAAATGAGACGAACAAGTCATACTGGAAAATAAATTTTGACTGTCGAAATTAGAAATCTTACTCTCTTTAGTTTAAAAGAAAATTAATTTTTAATAAAAAGTTGTTTATGGTGTACTTATCTATGAGTAATACTCTCTCTCTCTCTCTTTTTATATATATATATATATATACATGGGAGAGACCTCATGGCATAGTGGCTAACATGCTTATCTTGAACTCGAATTTGAATACTTGTTGCGCTATTGTATTCACATCTGAAATAATACCTTTAGGAAAGGCATGAACCCCTTTGTCCCTGCTGCTATGGTTTAAACAATACCACTGTTCAACAATGATGGTTTTGGAATCAAGTAACCCATGAGAGTTGATATAAAAAATTCAAACCATGAAACCAAACCGATATATATATATATATATATATATATGTGTGTGTGTGTGTGTGTGTTTTGTTAAATTTGCAGACTGCTAACTCACTATTTAAAACAAGTGAAACATATATTTGATAATACTGAATATCTTTAATAAAAACATGTTTACAATAAAAATTGCTGCCTAAATACACTATATATATTTATATATAATTGCTTTATTTTTCAAGTTACAACAAAAGAAGGCACGCATTCAAAGTAGATGTCATCCTTTTACAACATCTGAAGGCATCTTTCTGCTTATTCTTTTGTCTCATGCTGATTTCTGTTCTTGTCCTTTACTAAGGTTTCCACCCTGTCTTGGTTGTGGAGGCGTCACGAGCACAAGATGTGGACAATGAATTGGAACGAGTAATAATCCGAAGGAACTGAGTCCGGACTGGATGTGGCATCAGTTTAATTCCCTCAAGTTTATTCAAGAAACTAGCACATATGTAAACATCACAAAACTGTTGAAACACACAAGTATATATATATATATATATATATCAAACACTTAATTCAGATGTGTGATATTTCGTTTGTTTTATTCTACCAAACATTTTAAGGAATAAAATGAACAAAATATCACACATCTGAATTGGAGTAAATTGTTTGATTCATCCAACTTTCCACATATTTCTATTTTATATATTTGTTTTTAGCTTTATATAAAGTAAATTTGCTTTGGATTTTAGTATGTATATTTTAAGATTTGATCTAAATTAATTCTTGTATTTTAAATAACTGGGTTTTTTTTCATTTATTTAAACTATGTAATAAGTGACATAAGGTATTTATTTATTTTGATTATAGAGTGCATATTATGAAAGATTTTTTGTAGTACATAGTAATAATCATTAATATTAATTAGAATGATTTGCCTTTGGTATTTGTAATTAAATGTTAATTATCATATTAAGTAAAAGTGGTTGATATCTGTTGTTTTTTGTTTTTGTTGGCATTGATGTTATTAATATTCATCATAATTATGATATTAATAGGCTTGACGATTATTAATAATAATTGTAATAGTAATATTAATTATAATGTTAATTCTTAATATGCTATTATCTATAAGACTTGGTATGATTTTATCTATAAATTTAAGAATTTGAGATTTAGTAAAAGTATGAATATTATGATAATGTGTATGATACAATTGTAATCTTGAGGATATATAAATTTATGTTGTATTTTTTTATTATCTTAGATAATGCCTTAACAGTATCTGGTATAATTTTATTTCTATTCTTAATGTGACCAATTATAAGTAAGTAAAAAGTAAAGTTGGTGACCGTAGTCGAGGGTGACCCAAAGGCTCCTTTTTTCGATAGCTACTACACCAAGGAGTAAGGAAGGGTGCTACTCCTTTCCCAGGATTTCTCCACTTTACCCTTGATCCATACCTTATAATGCTGAGTGTTAAGCAAAGAGGTGTCAAGTACCATTTTTAAAGTCTTTGGTATGACTCGACCTGGGATTGAACCCAGGTCTCCCAGGCCATTGGTGAACACTCTAACCATTATGCCAATGACTGGTGACTGACCAATTATAAAATGGCAATTTTCTTAGTTTTTTGATATAGTATTAATATACAATATAGTAATTTATAATATAATTTTATATTTGTTAAGAGGTTATTAATTCTCATGTAAATTGTTTATAGGAGATAATTTTCACTCCCTAAATCAATGTATTTCTTTATTCTATATTTTTTACTTAATTCCGTCATTGGGTTTAAAAGTTTGTTTGCCATTACATAAAATAAGTGGAAAGGAAAGAGAATTCAAAAATTGATCCATCTTGATCCAGGAATTGAATGTCATTTGTCAATCAGACAGGAAAAACAAATAGTCTGGTTTTTACCAAATTAAAAAAAAAAATAATAATAGAAAAGCCAATAAAATTTGGGTTAAGGAGATAAGGTGACCTGAATTTTGTAGGCTTTTCTAAATCTTCATTAGAAATTTCTCATTATTTCTTTATCTGAAGATGCAGATGTAATATTTTTTTAAAGTATAAGGTCTGCTGAAATGAATATTATTACAAAAAATATGAGTAATTTTAAAAGGTTTTTCTTTTATATGGTATATATATATATATATATCATCATCATCATCATATCACGCTGGTAGCACGGATATCCCTGACCCTCTCTCGCCACTCCTCCCTATCGTTCATCGCCCTAGGTAGGTCTTCAGGACAACATCCCGTATCCTCACATAGCTGCTGAATGTATGTTCGTGCTGGTCGTCCTGCTTTTGCACGGCCATGTGTGGGGGTCCATAAGAGTACATCACTTATGAGTTCGTCCCTGCTTCTCCAGCAGTGTCCTGCATGTCTGGCTCGTCTAACTTGAATAGTTTTCATGATAGGGGGCAGGTGGACGTACAGTTGGTGTCTTGTGGGGTGTTGCCGCCAGGACTTGTTTAAGATTGCACGTAGCATTCTTGTGTAATTGCCGTCTAGCTTCTTCTCCAGCCGTTTTGTTAGCGTCCATGTAGTGCAGCCATATAGCAGTATCGATGTGACCGCTGCCTGGAAGAAACTGCATTTCATTTTATCGGTTAGGTCTGATTTCCAAATAATCGATAACCTATTGATAGCTGACCATGCTTTTGCTAACCTCGTTTCGATGTCCTTTTCGGTTGATTCGACGCTGCTTCCTAGGTAAGTGAATTTGTCTACTAGTTTAAGAGGGGTTCCTTCTAGAGTGGAGATTATAGCACATATATTCCGTTTTGTGTGCATTAACATAGAGGCCTATGTTTGCTGCTATATATATATAACTGATTTCTTTTTGAAGGTTGCTGAAACTAACCTATCAGTGACGTTCTGAGAAAAATTAATACTTTGGCAATGAATGAAAATAAGAACAACTTCATAAAATTTTAAAGAACTTTGATTATTTTGTATAAATTCTTTTTTTTTTAATATTTCATTAATAATTTTTGACATTCTTATTTTTTGCTGAATTATGGATATATTTTGAGATTATTTTTCCAACTAGAATCATTCTTCAAACATAATATTTGTTACTTGATGGCTTGGTTTTTATTCAATTAACTGTGATATACAATCATGAAGTTCTGTATTCAATGAAAAAAAGAGGATGAAACATGATAAAAGATAGTGTTTTTTTTTTTTATAAAAACCTGTTGAATGTTTTCTCATATAGTAATTGGTTGAGATTTTTATTGACTTACTACACCACCTTTCAAACTGTATATTTCCTCATTAAAAGAATCTCCCATTATCTTTTTCTGCATTACATTTACAGCATGCAAAAACGTGTTTCCAAGTTGAAAGAGTATCAATGGCCGACTTTCTTACACAGGTCTTTTCTCCTTCAATGCAGCTTTCAAAATACCAATTGTTCATTTCAGTGATGTCCAACTACAGATTGTCAAGGTTATAAATATTATTACCCTTGATTTTCACTATTAGACAAAAGAAATAGTTCACACTCTAGAGAAGGAAAATAAAGGAAAATGAATAAAATCTGACGAAGACAGAAGAATAAGGTGGCTTCATGGCGTAATGGCTAAAGTGCAGCCTCAAAGTAAGTGAGTTCGAACTTCAATCATGCTATTTCGTTCACTTTCAGACTAGCATTCTTTGGAAAGGTATGAACCTCTGTATCCTCCACAGGTCCGGGTTAAATAATATTGCTGCTGTTATTCAATGAGGATGACTTTGGCATTAAATAACCAACAAAGACTGATATACTATTAAGCAAAGAAACAAAATCCAGTCTAAAAGACTCTTCTGAGTATTCTAACCGATCTAAACAATGCTGTGATTTGGATGCTTCCTCTGTTGCGTGAGTCTTTTTTCTTATTTCTCCACTTTACCCTTGATCCGTACCTTAAAATGCTGAGTATTAAGCATGGAGGCATCAAGTACAATTTTTGAGTCTTTGGCATGACTCGACCTTGGATTGAACTCAGTTTTCCTGGGCCGTGGGTGAACGCTCTAACCATTATGCTAATGTCCGGTATTTACTTATCATTATTATATTATATGATAGCTCTATCACAGATATTGAGCACTCTCCAAATTATATCACATTTGGTCTCCCATAAACCCACGAAGTGAGATAGTGACAACCAACACTGTAATAATAATAATAATGATAATATATATATATATATATATATATGTATATATATATATATATATATATATATACGCCCCCCCTATGGGGGTTGAGCACTCTGGCGAAGGAATTTACAGCTGCCGCTCGCATAATGCAAAGCTCTTCAAACGAATTAAGCTCTCTGGTATCCGGTAAGGTATAAAATGTAAACAAACGATCGCTACTACTCAATATTTCATAAATCCCGAGCTGACGTGGTACGCTTGTTGGTTGAGCGGTATGATACTAAGTCTAACGTAAAGTTGGGTGGTTTTCGATCCCAGCTTTAAGCGTCCTACGTATGTAGCCACACTGAAGAGTTGTGATACAACGAAACAGTCTGTCTGTGGATGACAATATATATATATACAAATAAATTTTTTCAAGTATTCTAGTAAGGCCTAGGTACTTATCTCTCTCTCCATTTTCGTTTATTTTTTTCTGTAGTCCGCTGTTACGACAGTTAACTGTTAGGCAAGTTTTGTTTTTTAGTTGACTATCACAAGGTTTGGTAATCCATCCGAGATTAGGTGATCCTTCGTATCTCAAACTTCCTGTGAAGTTTTTGCGTCTTATTCTCCAGAGCAGATTCTGGGCTGGGCATATACCACTTGTTCGCATGGTCAAATTTAAATTTCTGGCGCAATTCCCAATTACCTTTCCCACCCAGTCGGGTCTTGTATTATACTCTTTTTGCGCCAGTTTGCAGCATTCGCTTATTATGTGATTGACTGCTTCGTCTCTATCACAACATAACCTACATTTGCTATTTTGTTGTATCCAGTCTATTTTCTCTTAACATAGTTGGTCTTTATGGCGTTGTTTTGTGTTGCTATCAGGAGAGATTAAGTTTTTCTCTTAAGGTTTCCCTTTTCTTACCCATGTCCAAGTTTCTCGCTTAGTATATCCATTCACTTTCTTTTCTTCTCATGTTTGTTCTCTGCTTATGGTTGATTTGTTGAACCTCGTATTGTTTGTGTTGTTTCTGGTCTCTTTTTTGTTGTCTTCGAGTCAACGTATCGACACGATCTTGAATGCTTGCTAATCGTCTGTTTCCTTTTCTTAAGACAAACAGTCTACCAATGTCATCTTTGGGATGTAAGGTCTTATGCATCGTCATGAGTTTTCTTGTTTTCTTGTCCATTTGTTTAAGTTCTTCCCTTGTCCACTTTAAGAATGGTCCCGAGTATCTCATGAGCAGGACAGCCTTGATATTTATTCCTTTGATGAGATTTTTGATATATAGTTTGGTTTTGAGTAGCTTTCTCGTTATCCGGAGGTATTTTTTAAAACATTTTTTCTTTCATACTCGCTTATTTGATGGTGTCCGCTTCCAGTTTTTTCCCCCAAACTGCGCTTTACTTTTTTCCGAGTGTTCTGATTTTTCTTGATTTGATTGTTCTCTTCCTTGCGTTATTTGCCGTTTTCTGCTTTTCGTTATTAGCGTAGCACATTTTCCTATGCCAAATTCCATCCCTATAACTTGACTGTATATCCTTACTGCCTATATTAGGGTCACCAATGCTTTTTCATTTTTGGCAAATAGTCTGATGTTGTCCATGTACATTAGGTGGTTGATTTTTTCTTGCGATTTATAAAGTTTGTATCCGCCTGTGCATTTCCAAAGTATATTATTCAGAGGCATCATCGCTATTCCAGATAGTAACGGTGATAGCGTATCTCCCTGGAATTTCCTCTCTAGATTTTCTATTCAGCTAAGGTTTTTCCTCCTTCTGTCAGTTCCACTCCTCAGTTTTTTATGGTTTTCTCGATAAACTTTATGACATCGTCGGATATCTGGCACATTTTGAGACATTTGCGGGACCATATCGTATGACCTTTTGTAATCCATCCATGCCATAACTAGATTTTTCGTCTCGTTTTCATCTCTTTGAGGATGTGTTGATCAATTTGTTGCAGGTCTCCTGTTCCTCTTGCTCCCTTACGGCATCCTATCAATTCTTCGGGAAACAGTCGGCGACTTATTAGTGAATCGTAAATCTCCTTCATTATTTATGCTATTAGTATTATCCACATCATTGGTAGGCACGTTATGGGTGTGTAGTTGTTGTTGGTGGTTACATTTTGGGGATCTTTTTGGATCAGGGTGGTCTTCCTTTGTTCATCCATTACGATTTGTCTATTTCTTCTGAGCATATATTCATTTCGATGGCCAGTCTGTCATGGATGATAGTGAATTTTTCAGCTTGTATCCATGTATGCCGTCTTAGTCTGCTGTTTTCCTATCTTATACTTTTTTGAATGTTACTCTGTATGAATCGAGATGCATTTTCGCCTTAAGACCCTTTTCAAGTTCTTTTAACTCTTTTTCCATTTTGTTTATCTATTCGGCTTTTCTGTTATGTTCTCTTCGTTTCCATATTTTGCTCCAAAATTGTTTTGCCACCTTTGTAACCGGTTGTTGGTATGTCTAACATTCCCTTACTCCCTGGTAGGATTTTCCTTCATTGTCTTCAAATATGGTTTTGTCTATTATTATTATTACTATTATTAATGTTAGCGTTGCTGTTCTTGTAATGTTTGAATAATGTTTATCTCTATGATCAAAATTAATCATTATTATTATTACCTTTAATATTATTCTAAAAACATTGTCATTTGCAACATTACAAAAATTAAAGATAGCCCCATTGTTAAGAAACTGGATACTTTTGAAAGAATTATTACAGCATTATTATTAAAAATGTGACGTTTATTCATTAAAATATATCGTTGCTTTGATAATCATAATGCTTTGAAGCTGTTATTAAAGCTACCAAATTATAATCCCTTATAATCATAATATTCAAAGCATATTATAATCTGATCTTCTAGTGTATTATTCAGTGACTTCCTTACTACTTTGCATTATTACTCTTTGTAGCATCAACTGGTGGTCTCTCACTGAACTATGAGTGACTTCCCGGCTCTTCAGGACTTATCTAAATATTCTAGCCGATTTTACCAATGTTTTACTCAGGATGGTCTCGATTCGTCTTTTTATCTCTACTTCAACTAGTATCCTTTACATGCCTTTGGGTACTTTTTTAAGTGCACCAACTACTACTGGTATCACCATCATCTTCATGCTTCATAGTTTTCTCATTTCTCTGGCAGGATCTAAGTATTTGTAAATCTTTTTTCTTTCTTTCCTTTTCACCCAACAATCTGCCGAAAAAGTCAAATCCACTAGATGACAAGTTGTTTTTTTAATTAACACTAAATCTGGCCTTTTGGCTGGGATTGGGTTGTCCGGAGTATCTCAAAATCCCGGAGAATTTTATGCGTCTCGTTTACTAAGACAGATTTTGGTTTGTTCATTTACCATTTGGTAGTATGGTCATATTTCACTTTCCTGCACTATTCTCAGTGGATCACCTATTCCTCTCAGTCGTGACGAATCTTGAACTTCTAATATGATAGCTTGCTGCATTCACTTATTAGGAGATTAACCGTTTCATCTCTATCTCCACATAATCTCCTAGACTTACTATTCTGTTGCGTATCATCAATTTTCGCTAAGATATAATTGGTCCTTATGGCGTTATTTTTTGCCGCTATTAAACGAGATTCATTTTCTCTTTTTGAGATTCCCCATTCTTAGCTATGGTTAGGCCAAGTTTGCCGTTTGAAGTATCCATACAGATTATTTATCTATCTATTTATTTTAGTCTGTGTATGTTCACACTATTGCTAACTGGTAGTTTTCACTGAAGTTTACTATTCAGAACTTTTCTCAGTTATCATTAACTTTAATATAAACAGAATAAGATATGAATGCAAGTGCATGACTATTACACCCTGTCATTATCTCTGAGGATTACTGGATCATACCATTTTGATCGTGAGAAAAAGCAAGGCAAGGAAAAGAATATGCTATATATCAAAAAGAAAAAAAACAAATATAAGAAAGAATGAATGACAGAAAGGATGATTGTTTTTTTAATGGCATACCATTCTTTGTGATTGGTATGTCAAAGTTATCCCTGTGAAATAACAATGTCAAAGTTATCCCTGTGAAATATGGGTTCATACCTTTCCGAAAAGTATTAGTCCGAAATTTAGCGTAATAGCGCGTCTGGAGTTCGAACTCACTACGATGTCGCAGTCCAGCACGTTAGCCACGACTCCACAGGGACTCTCCCAAGAAAAAAAAAGAGAGAAAGGATGTGGTAATGTTATAAATCAGATATCATTTAATTCAATGAAATGTAAAGAAGGAAACAAAGAAGGAAGAAAGAATGGAGAGGAAAAAGAAAAGAAGGAAAAATAGAGAAAAAGTGATGGATAAAAAATTATGAAATGTTTCATTTATAATAAT
This sequence comes from Sepioteuthis lessoniana, assembly GCA_963585895.1. Taxonomy (NCBI): domain Eukaryota; kingdom Metazoa; phylum Mollusca; class Cephalopoda; order Myopsida; family Loliginidae; genus Sepioteuthis; species Sepioteuthis lessoniana. The sequence continues at coordinate 47,011,799 of OY757917.1, read as the reverse complement.
AAAATCATCCAAAAATCAAAAAGTCATTCAATTTTAATAAAATTTTCAGTACTTATTTATTAACAGAGGAAAATAAATTGAACATTAAAGTTTAATTAAACTTTTCTATTTATTTGTTTACTCGCTTAAAGGAGAGAAATGACTACCGTCACTCGCAGCGTAAAAGTCGATTTTTAAGCCTGGAGAAATCCCTTCAAAATTAAGGGTTGACAGAGCTAAAATCCAAACCATCAACACTGACTGGTTACCCAGTGGAACAATACCCCTAACAATCGATATACACCCCTTACCGTAACTCCAGTAGTCAGCCACAAACATTTCCAACTTGAACTCGTGTTTAGTGAACGTATTTAACCAATCAATACAGAGATTGATATAAAATAATAAACCTGTAGTACAAATTAAGTATTATATTAATGTTATATCACACGCCATTTCCAACTGCTGATGCACTGGCAGTAAACGCTAACCGGAACGTCACAGCACCCAGGCGGCAAGTTGACAACTGCGGTATGTTGTTTATCTGCACAGTTTCAGGATTGCACAATAGACTGTGAATTCATATGAATATAAGCTCTTATGTGTACGATTTGCATGTTTCATATGGCTGATGTAATTCTAGTTTCAGAGAAACATAATATATACCATACACTACTGGAGTCATGACTGTTTAGTGAGACATAATGATAGTTTATTGAATATAATGATAGTTTATTGACATTATAAATGTACTTATATGGCTCAAAATTTTGAATAAATATTACTAAAAGGTTAGTTTATTGACGATTAAAACCTTGATTCAAAGATACCCCACTAGAATTTTAGAGTATCTACACACACTCATTTGTAACGTTTAACTCCGATTGTACAACAGGTTATCATAGCCTAGCCTCATTTAGGTTTACTGGGTAAGTTTTGGCCTAAGAGTTGCCTTTTGGATGTTTGGGGATCGATCTATGGAGCAGGTATTGGTGTAAAAGAGATTTTTTAGCCAAAAATCTTGAGGTTGACTTATTTGCTAGATGGACTTGCGAGCTGTAATTTAAGATAAGAATAAATCAAATATGATAATCTATAAAATAACTTGCATAAAAATTGATACGAGTATTTGTAATTTAAAAAGTAACTTTTAAAAAAGAAATCTAAAAGAAAAATTCTCCAAACTAAAGTTTGGGGAATCTTTTTTAAAAATTTCTTTAAAAACCTATGCTTCAAATTAGGAAAAAGAAAACTCATAAAAACTGAAATTTTCATGGGTACTATTGGATATTATTTTATTCTTTGAGAGTTTTCTCACCATTATAGTCATTATAAAGTCAATCTATCAAATGGTAATCTGTTTCTCAGATAAAATAAAAAAAGGATTCTTCCAAGTTGTAGCCACTTGGACCTTAACGAAACGCCAGGAGAGAAACGTAGATAGTAATTCCACAAAGATGCTACGTGCTGTTTTGAACAATTCCTAGAAAGTAAAGGCCTTATGTTATTTGTCATCTATATTATCATCAAAGCGTCCTTACTGCACAGATTTTCTCGACTTTCTCTCGCTACCCGTTCTATAGGTCATCTATTGGCAAGTGATCTAGATAGTATCCAGTGTCCGACCAACACTCGTGTGTCCATATGTAAAGAGTCCATAGGAGAATGGCCTTTATTAGCTTGTCCTTACTTTTCTAGTGGTGTCAGCATGTCTGTTGGCCTTCACTAAACTCTGAATGTAAGTATGTCTTCTCAGCTAAACAGAACTCTTAGTATTTTTTTCTAATCTCTTCAGTGTTATGATTTGGATAGACTTCGTACTTCTTCAGATCTCCAGTTACTCCAGTATCTTTTTTAAGTTATTTTCGATTGTTCCAAGGATTCTGATCGGTATCACTGGTACCTTGATGTTCCCCAATTTTTTCAGTTCTTTGGCAATGTCTTAGTATTTATCCATTATTTTTTTTTTTGCTTTCCTTTACTTTCATTCTGTGATCAGCCGAAACATTGAAGTCCAGTGACGGACAAGTTCTTCTTGTTAACTAAAACATGACCCGGTCTTCATGCCAGGATTAGCCAATCTATTTTTTTCTCAAAATCCTAAAGAATTTTCGTGTCCAATTTTCCAGGACAGATTCTGGTCTGAGTATATACCATCTGTCTGCATGTCAAATTATTGTCGCTTACATAATTATGAGAGTATCACTTTCCCCACCAAATCATGTTTGCTCTTGTACTCTTTTTGTTCTAGTTTGCTGCAATTGCTTATAATGTAGTTGATATTTCGCCTCTCTCTCTCACTATCTCTTCACAATTGTTATTCTTTAGAACCATATCTATTTCATCATAATTAAATTTCATGTCATAATTCTCTGTTGCTTCAGAACTACTGTATGGATGCACCACTTGGACTCTCATAAAACCCTTGAGGAAAAAATACTAGATGGGAATTGTACAGTTATGTTACGTGCTGTTTTGAACAAACCCTGGAAGCAGCGTCCTACAAAACAGCAGCTGTACGGATTCTTACCTCCCATCTCACAAAACATCCAAGTAAGACAAATAAAACATGCTGATACAGCAGACTCGTAAACAGTATTCTCCAAAGGACTCCTACATAAGGACACATCAGTGATAGCTAACCAGCAAAAACTAATATTCATCAGCTCTCTGCAGACACTGGATACCATCAAGAGGAGCTTCTAAGAGCTATGGCCAATAACTTGAGAGAATCGTAGGAATACATGTTGGCAATAGGCCTTAATGATGATGATGATAATGATGATCAATCGGAACTCAGTTTCTTTATTTATTTTCCTTCGGTGTAGCCATGCACATGTCAAGTCGTGTAAAATTTCCTTTGTAATTATTTTTCTTCCTCCTTTTTTTATAGATTTTATAATTTTTGTTTTCCGGTTTGTTATTGTGTTATTTTTATTACTGTTATTAATATCCCTTTGTTCATTCTTGTTTAATCTTTCCCGATCTAAATTGCTGCTGCCACACAATACTCAATACTGGCAAATCTTTTTCTTACTTCATTTTTTAACACTTAGTTAATATTATCATTCATATGTATTACCTTGTGCTACAATTTTCTTAGTCTGTGATCCTTGTTTCTATGCTCTTCTCTGGACCAGTTGAGGAAGGGTCTGGAGTATATTACTAGTGAGACTACTTATTACTGTGTTTAAGTTCTTGCTTCAGAGATTGACTTGCGATATTTTCCTTGTTCTACAGTACTTCTTTCTTCATTTTGCTTTCATCTCTATTTAACAGTATCTGCTTTAAATATTCTCAGGTACTTGTAGTATTCTTTCTCTCTGGGCGTTTTAATTGAAAATGAAAATCACTTTATATTTTTTGTGATTTTTTAAATGTTTTTTTGTAATTTCTCTCAGCTAATATAATTGCACCATTGCATAATGTGATTATGGTGTTGCCTCAAGCAAATATTTAATTTAGATTTGTTTCGATGAAAAGTTCATTTGAATAAATGTGTTCAATTTTAAGGGAGCTGTTTTGATTTGTCCGTTTCTGTCTTAGTAAATTTAGTTTCAATCTCAATCTTGTGCTTCACCAAAATTTTACTCTTTTAATGGCATATCAATCTTCATTGGTTATTCAATGCTAAAGCCATCCTTGTAGAAGAACAGTAGCCGGGGAAAACTGTTTAAAATGCATCAAGACTTGCATCGCAATTCGCCATCTCATTGTATAGATTGCTCGGATGCATATATGTCTTGGTTTGAATTTTAAATTTTAAGATATGAAAAAAAAACAGATCTTCAAATCTGTAAATTTTAATCATATTTGATATACTAGCGTGAGTCAAAGGTTTTGCAAAATTTTAATAAAGTGAAGTAGAATTTGCCAGGTCCAGATGCTTTTGCCAAAGTCGTGAAGGTAACGGACCACCGTGGTCTGTTAGATGCTGAACTTTCCTGATATTCTCCGAGTGCTTCTCTCCGGCTTTGGAATCTACGGTTTTAGACTTAAGTGAACTTGTCTGATCGTGGATGTTCTTGCAATCCGAGCAAAATTTCTTCAACCATCTGTTTACTGTTCTGTGATCAACTGCGCCTTAACCTTTTACTCAACAAATATTTTTGGTTGCTTCTGCGGTGTTATGGCCTAGTTCAAACTCGTAAATCATAAGTTCCCGAATTGGACTACATTGCACGTTCATATGTACAGCTTTCAAATCACACACAGATTGAAGCAGTGTACAACTTGTCAGTGAACCAACTACCATGACACTACCAACCATAGTAGGTACCTTCTACGGCTTAAACTACTTCAATCACGTGATATACACACTAATGGGGCAAAATAGAGCAAAACTTTTAACTCAGCCTCGTATTATTAATCATGTTTGCTATATTAATCGCATAGATCAAACGATCAATGCGATTAATATACTTAATATGATTTGTTTATCATGGCTGAAAATACATAGTCAATGCTGAAAAATAGTGTTTTATAGCTGAATAGGTTTTTTTATGTAATAGGGCAAGCCAGTCAGCACAGAACACAAAAACAGATCTGTGCAATATAGATGGCCACAGAGGTAATATATATATTGTCCCCTTTAACGGGAGACTTATTGTGTGTTTATCTCGAGTGCATACTGCATGCTAGTGTTGGGAGAAAATAAATAATTTTCTTCGTTAAACTGTTGGCATGTCTTTTGGTCACATGATAAATCCTTTCTCGCCTTCTTTTTGTCCTGGTTCTTTGGTAGATGTAAGTTTGCGACCGTAGTCGAGGGAGACCAGAAAGCTACTTTTCAATAGCTTCTACACCACTTTACCCTTGATTGTACCTTATATTGCTGAGTGTTAAGCAAGGAGGTATCAAGTGCTATTTTTAAAGTCTTTGGTATGACGCGACCTGGGAATGAACCCAGGTCTCCCGGACCATTGGCGAACACTCTACCCACTAGGTCAATGAGCCGGTTGATAGATGCAGACATGCCTTTTTATTTCTGTTCGTTGAACAGTAGAGACACCTTGATTCTACGCCCAGCGGTAGCCCTTGTTTTACCATGATATTGAAAAGTTGAGCTCACATGGCTTTGCCTACCAAATGAATGATAATCCGGAGGAGGAGACAAAGAGAGGAGGATAAAGAGTAAAGAGATGAATGACAAACAACAAGGTTTAAAAATGAGGAAGATGTATAGTCAAGAATCTAACAGATAAAACAACTACAGTCAGAATGTTCTTTGGTATGCTTAGCTGATCACTGCTAAGAGGAAGGGTACGTTACATGTTAGTGGGACCAGGGACACAGCATATGTTGTTACAGCCAAACACGTGTATGCTGACTAGCTTTCAAGGGACAAGAGTGAGAGAGAGAGAACAGAGAACACCGCTGTATTTATATACTTCAAGGATACTGGTTGTTGTGCTTTTTAGTTGGTCAAAAGGGATCATATGACCTGCACCCACATTGCATCTCTAGAGTAAGCCAATGGTCAGTGTACCATCTAATTTTTTACCTTGATAAAAAGTCATGACGTATGGTAAAATTTGACTCATAACAAAACAACTAAAGTTCTTTGCTGTTTTGGTAGTAACTTATATGCGCACATTTTACCGGTTGTGAATTCTTATGTAACTTCTCGAAAGTTTCTTAAATAAGTATTCAATGTTCTTAGATGTGTAAATGAGCTTATCTTGTTTTTCTTCTATCTGTTCAATGATAGTGTAACTTTGGATATTCTAATGCTGATATTAGACCTTGGTGAGTGGAGACGAAGCTAAATATCCTCCCCACACTAAGCCTTAAAATGACTGGTAACCACTCCAAAACTAGGGACTACATAGGTTGATGAATGTTCATTGGTTGATTGGTGTCATGTGATAAACGAGAAAGATGAAAAAGCTCATTCGATTCTTGAATGAGTCTTGGAAAGATGTGAAGCTAAAATTTGGAAAGATTGAATATGGATTCTTGACAGAAGAATTTCTCCTCTGGCCGGACTACTGGCAGTCTACAAGGATGGTGATGACATTAAATAACCTACGAAGGTTGATATGCCATTAAAAAAAGAAACCTATCAACCAACCTCTTGCCAAAATGTCAGTTAAATTAAACTTTTCAAATCATTCCTCTGTCTAGTGGGAAGCTCCTGTTGTGTAATGATTAACAATTTCGACTACTGTATCATAGTGTGTTCAGATTCCAGTCGTGCTATTGTGTTGTGTTGATTCTAACCTTGTGAAATGTATGAATCCTTTATTTCCCACAGGATGGCTTTCGCATTAGATAACCCACAAAGGCTGATGTGCTATTAAACAAAGAAGCTAAGCCAAACCTACCTCCTACTGTGTCGTCCTCTCTTTTTATCTCTCAACCTTTCTAAATCGATTCAACCCATCTCTCTCCTTAATTCCTCCTTACTTTCTTATTCATCCTCTTTAAATTTCTTTTCACATTATACCACTTGCTATAGCCTCCTCTCCCACATCTCTTTGGCCTCCTCTCTTTCTGTCTATCTAAACATTTTCAAATCATCGATTCACCTCACATGAATAATCATTATCAGAGACGTTATTAAATGAAACAAAACGTGCTTTGTAAGGGAATCAATGCATATATTTTCCATCAATCTACCTATTCCTCATGGGAGGCATTCATCTTGATTCTTGGAATGACATTCATTGCTCATATTTTAAAGATCTTTTTACTCCCTCTGGTTTATTTTTATTTGAATAATAGGAATTATATAATAAGCAACTCTTCAACAATCTTACGATGGTGTTACGATCAGATTTAGAACTGTACTCCAATCACCAACTTAATTTTAAAAACACACTGCTATGTTTTACAGGCAAATTCAAATCAGAACATTTGACATCATGTATCCCTCCAAAAGGAAAACATGCTTAAGCCTCTCTGTCTGTTTGTCTGTCTGTTTGTTTATTTCTCCCTTTACCTCTTCCTTTTACTTTTTTCTATGGTCTAAATCTTAGAGCCTGCAAAGAAAACATACCTTTGCCAAAAGAATCTTTTGCCAAAAGACTCTTTCAAAAACTATCATTTCTTTTCATCTATCTTCATGGAAGATCCAGCAAGCGACATTTCTTCTTTGGAAGCTGACATTTTTGTTTGTATACACATTCAACCCAGTCAGAAAAGTTTACAATAACCTTTATTTTCTATTACCAGACCAAGTTGTTTAATTCTTTTTCTCTTCATATATCTTTGACTTACACTTACTCGGCAGAAATGTAGACTGTGCATTTATGTTATAATTACTACATTAATACTTTTTTACATGATTTTACAGGAAAATACATTATTCCAATCATTATAAGTTATTATGAACTATAATAAGAACACTTATCTTTTTAAAAAAAATCATCAAACCACTCACTTAATTCTGTGTTGCCCAAATTATTAAAATTGTTCAAACTTGTTATTTGTTTATTCAATAAACTGTTATATAATAAAATGGGAATGATTGCATAGCCCCAGAAGTTAAGGAGAGGTCAGATGCATTACTCCCAACCCCATCTTCAAAGGTTAAATCAGCAGATGATGAGAAATAAACATTTATCTAGGTACATTGTCACAATTAGTGAAACACTATGTATTTGGTTATGTGAGAGTTGCATGAAAAAAGAGTTTTTTTTCTGTAGAAAGACAGATTGAGAAAGAAAGGAGTTTTTTTCAGGGTTTCTAGTTGTGTCTCAACAGATTGATGGTCACTCAGTTTGATTTCTCTCAAGAATCAAAGTTCTTACCAAATATGGGAAAAAGAAAAACTTTAGCTTTTAGGGTTCAATAAAGATTTCTTCTTCCTCACAAAAGAAAACAGAAAATCCAAACAGCTAAATCAACAGTATTTGTCTACCTCCTTTAGTCATGGCAAAAAAATGATGATTCAGAGCTTTCGTATTCTGCTTGGGATCATGCAACAATTCAACAATCTAACACCTCAACAAAACTATTAGTTTCTCATTGGTTTCAATGTGACTAAATTATTTATTCCTATTTAGTTGCTTGGTTTTATGGCATGTCAGTCTTTCTTGGGTTATTTAAAGCAGCTGTCAGTTTTTTATGCAATTACATGATTTTTCATAAACAATTATTACTTCAAGTAAATATTCTCAATAAAAATGATTTGCATATCATTATATAGTTTCAAATATTCCAATATAATATATTAATTCCTAATAGATCTATTTAACCAATTGATGAAACCCTAACAGATTCTATCACTTCAGGTCAAAGTGAGTATGAGAATAGTAGCAATTATTTCCCTGGATGAGTTTAATATTTTGCCTGGAAAACCTCTTTTGTTGGGAGGTTTTATGCTTCTGCAAGGGATACAGCTGGCCTATTTTTAACTCTGCTGATAGAGTGAGATATTGTTTCATGGAAGCATACCCTATTCTATGAATGGTGTCATAAATTTATGGTCATATTTGTCTCAATCCTCGATTATACTGAAATCTATGTATGAGCCACACTTGTGAATTTGGAAATTACCTTTTGACTTATAAAATTTATAGAGGATGTTTTGTAAGAATGAGTTTTTTGTAGATAAATGAATCCGGTGTTCTTTTAAGGAAGATTTGGTTTGGTTTATTTGTTCAACTGCATATCTTGTTATTTAATGATAAAATTTGATATAAATGATTTCTATATAGTTATATGGTTTTAGAAATTCTTTTATAATACTAATGACTTGTACACTTTAGATTATATGGTTTTAAGTAACTATTCATATTTAATAACAATAATCTTTTGTTTGCACATGGCTATATGGTATCAAGCATTAAAATCTAATACAAATGATTTTCATAAGGTTATATGGTTTTAAGTATTCCTATCTAATAATAATGATTTTCAAATGCATCTATTTAACCCATAACAGGAACAACCACTCCAAGTCAAAGTAAACCTTTGACTAATTGGCAATGAAAGGGTGACTTCACACTCTTCAGTGCTCTGGAAATGAAGCCTCACCACTGGATGTACTTACTTGAAATCATTTAACTGTATTCAGATAAATGACTATTTCAAATCAATAGGAATAATGGATGCCACAATACTGTCTAATTCCATTTGAATACTGGAAGCCTTATAACTTTCAGCAAACAAATTATAATCTTTATTTTTATACTCTTTTGAGAGTTTTTCTCACCAACATTAGCTGATGGTTTCTCACTGAAGTTTAAGTAACAGCAAGTCTCATTAAGTCTCCAGGACTGTTCTCAATATTCTGGCTAATCTTAATAATGGATGGTCTCTACTTGTCCTACTAATGGATGGTCTCTACTTGTTTCTACTTAATAATGGATGGTCTCTACTTGTCCTCGGATTTCTGTGTCTTCAAGTCCCTGTAATAATCCTTTGGGGATTGTTCCAGCTGCACCAATTACAATTGGTATCATTGTCACTTTCACGTTCCATAGTTTTTTGTTCTTTAGCAAGGTCTTGATAATAATCTCTCTTTCTGCTTTCTTTAATTTTTACTCTGTGTTCTGCCAGTATAGCAAAATCCATTATTTTGGAGGTTCTCTTTTTTTTGTTGACTATCATTAGGTTGGGTTATCTGGCCAAGATTAGGAGATCTGTTATTATGTCAAAATCCCAGAAAAACTTGTGCATCTCATTCACCAGGTCAGATGTGCATATACCGCTTGTTTGTATGGTTAGATCTAAATTTCTTGCACAATTCCATGTGAATCAGGAGTAGTTATTCAAAACCACTTCTGGGGCTCTAAGTATTGTGAAGTACTCTTTCATCGCCATTACTCGCAGGTCCACTATGGGTCAAAAAGATCTCTTTGAAAATTACAAGTATTAGATTGGAATACTTGAAACCATATCACTATATGAAAATTATTTTTATTAATGGCATGTCAAGAACATGGAATGCAATACTGAAAAGGCATATTTCATCCATTTGTGAATATTACAAATATCCAAATATTTGTTTTACATATAAACAAAGATGCATACATATATATAAATGTATTAAAATTTTTCTGTATCTGGATTTGCAAATATTTGTATATTTGGTGTATATAAATGTGCATGCCTTTGAGTGCATGCGTGTGTGTATGCATGTGTGTATGTGTGTGTATGTGCATGCCTGTGTGTCTTTTTGACTTGATAATCTTTATATCTAAGGAATGGTTTGATCTCAGAGTCAATTCATCTGTCTGTTTTCCTCTAACCTTTATCCTGAATTAACTGTTTCCATTTACTTTACAAAGGATATTGAGTCGGAAACTGTGCTTCCGGACTTAGTCTCTTTTCTGATAATGGATTAGAAGAGAAATCGAATGTGCCACAAAAGTAAACTTTCAAGTGACCAGTCAGAAGGCAAAAAAACAATGCTTTAAGATACAGGAGAATAAACAGAATGTAATCACATGACATGAGACACAAAGAAGGACTGAAGCTATAAAAATCCTTGGGTAAAAAAGGAATAAGTTCTCACCAAAGAAATAAATTTAAGGATGGTGATAGTTTTGAAAGTCAATAAGATCATTATGTCTCATTGTATGCAGACTTTGTCCAGACAGTAACACTCATGCGTAAGAAATAAAATGATCAAAAAATATCTGCAGGAGATTGTTTTTTTTGGGTTTTTTTTTCAATCTTTAACAAATATAAAGTTCTTTATAAGTTATACAGAGAGTAAATTGAATGGTTTGAACAAGTATTGATCAATTGTTACTGAAATGAATTCTCAGCTATGGAGATTTTATCCCAAGTAATGTCAACATAGGCATAAGTAAAGCTATTGACTGGTAAATGATCACATGGAAATCTGATCCGTCTGATTAAAGAAAATAGAAATTCTTCCAAGCTATAGCTGCGTCAGCAGTACTGTATGGTTGCACCACTTATTCTCTAACAAAATGCCAGGAGAAAAAACTAAATGAGAATAATACAAGGATGCTGCATCCTTTTTTTTAACAAAGATATATGCATGCAAGTACATAAATGAATAAAAACAAAACAACAGCTTTGTGATCATTTACCTCTCATTTGCAAGACAAGCGGAGCACAGCTGGTAAAGTTACGACAAACTCATTCTCCTATGGACTCCCACACAAGGACACACCAGTCTTGGCTAACTAGCAAAAACTTATGTTCACTTGCTCTAAGCAGACTCCGGATGCCATCTAGAATACTTGCCAGGTGTAATGAACAGTAAAAATGGATGGCAAGACAGAGTCAGAGAAAATTGTGCTTTTGACTAACATTGATGATAATGTTAATGGTGATAATGATAATGATATTCACATAATATTTCTTCACAGAATTCAAATGCTTGTAAAATTTAATGGATTTCAGGTATTTACTTCTATGATGTATCAGTTATCATCATCATAGAAAATAAGTTAAAATAAACCTTTCATTTCACTTTGGGTAAATGCTTTTTTCAAACGTATGAATTCATCTCTTCTTCTCTCCCCCGCAATAACTGCTATAAATAAAGATTGGCTGGGCTCTTGAACCTTGCTATGGCAACCCATCTGAAAAAAAGAAAATTATGAATTCAAACTAGCTGAACACTGCCAATAGCAGAAGAGTTTGAAAGAGGCACATGTATCAAAATGATTTTCATGGATGAGGATGTTTGTTTTTCCACTTTGATTTCTTTTTCAATTCAGGCTAACACCATTCAGAAAAGCCTGAATTCATTTTTTCTCCCCCCACCCAGCTGAGTGAATCGTATGACATTTTGGGCTCTTTAACCATGGTAGAGCAAATGGCCTTGGAGAAGGAAAAGTCTGAATTCAAATTAGCTATTCTTATCTTTAAAAATCAATTTTGTGTTACATCCTATCTGTGACGGAAGGTTGTATAAACATATATACTAGGTGTACCCTAATTGAAAAAAAAATGGTTATAGACTAAAAAAAATAAACATTTTCTTAATAAAAATAAATATCTTTATAAAGTTTAGAAATAGAAGTAAAATTTCTTTATGTTAAATTAATATCTTATCTCTTCAGTAAGTCATACTAATTGCCTTAAGAAACATCAAAAGAAATTACTCAGCATCAAACCACAGCAATGAACCTCAGAAACCTAATAGGTTATAGGACTCATCCAACTTTTTATTTGAACTGTTTAAAATGTCTTTGTACAATAAAGCCCAATTTGCATCATGTAGTGATTGTGTTAGAGACATTGTAGTTGTGTGATCACAGACAATAATTTAACAGTTGTATTATATATTGTAGTATGAACATTATCTTCATTGACTTACAACTGAGTTAGGTCTGTTCTTAAATGGATGACAACAGTAATGATAGGTTCTGTAAGCAAACTAAGGAATGTTTGCCAGTCTAAGAAAAGCACAGTAAATAACATAACCATTATAAACAGTAAGGCATTACCACGTTAAAATGGTGAAAATGTGGTGGATATTAAGCATTCTATGGCAAAGGAACTTAGGCAATTTTTACACCAGCAACCCCATGAGGCTAGCTTTCTGCAAGGCACTCAATGCTAAACATTTTGGCTTTAAATCAATCACATAATAAATCACATATGAAACACTGCATTTAAGAACCACTCTATCTATCCTGGTGTATATTCTGGATGGGAAATGTGAGCACTTCACCCCCACCAAAATTCAACTCTAATATTAAGTCCATCAATATAAATAAATATAATAATTTCTATTTGAATATGTATATTCAGGCTGCCCTAAAGTAATATAGGGTACCAATAAAGAAAGAAAATTCATCAAAAATATTAAGCCCACTCAATATAATGGCAGAAAATGGGGAACTAATCTTCTCTTTTGTCATTAAATATTTTGGCATTTGTTCTGGGATAACACTGCACACCCAACTACTCGTTGTTTCATGGTATGGCACTGAGTAGATACTGGGAAAATGGCAAAGAGACAAAATAAAAGCCAAAGGGTGAGTGACATTCCCCATGCATACATTATGTTTTCATTCTGTTGAGAGAGGTGATATATTTTGTTTTTAACTGAATTAATGAATTTTTTTATGAAAGGAATATTTTGAAAGGAAAAATTATGGAAATAACTTTTTAATCAAATAACTTTCCCCTTTATTCAATTTCATAAAAATTTAACAAAATGTGATTGAGAAAGTACAACCTAGGATAAATTTGTGAGTAGTTTATGTCAGAGTAGTAAGTTCAACATGATACCAAACCCTGTGAAAATCCACCATGTTTTATAATTGGAATGCACTGAAAATACATTTTAATGCTGGAATGCTATGTAAATGCTATTACTAAAGAAATTCATTGAAAAAATTGTTTACTGTAGAAATGCATTAGAAAAGGTTTTATGATAGAAATGCATTGGCAAAGGGTTTTACAATATGAATAGATTGGAAAAGATTTATCATAGAATTATATTGCAAAGATTTTTATTATAATAATGCATTTGAAAGGAATGCATTGTAAATCATTTTATGATAGGAATGCATTACCAAGGGGTTTACAGGAGGAATATATCTAATATCCATCAACTAGTAACAAATGCTTGCTGTAAGTGTAAAATAGATATGATAAAAAAGACGTCAAAATCTTGAAGTACTTCTTAATATAAAATAACACACAATAAATGAAATATCTTATGATTTAGGTGTAGGCATATTAAAATGCCTTCAATGCATCAAAAAGGACATCACCAAAACATGATACAATAAAGAAATATAAAAATTTCTATAAATACTATGATCAACAATATAAAATTATTAGTCTTTAATTCTCCACAATTTCTCTCTAGACAATGAGTGAGCGCTATGAGCTTTGGACAGTTCTTACACAATTTCATCTTTTACTGAGACATCAAATTTGAAAACAGAAAATTATTAAAAAATGTAATAGACTAGTCTCTTGTCTTTAATAAAATGTTTGTAACAGATAGATAGATAGATGAATTCTAGTGGAGAAATGTGTATATATATATATATATATATATAATGTCGGTTGAAAATATATCCATTGGATTTTTATAATTGTTTTTTACTTTTTCTTATATGTACATGAGGTTTGGCTGAAAAGTTCATAGGGTAACCAAAATACTCTCATAGGATGTGACCAAATGAATATTATATTTCAACATTGTTCCCTTTGGTCCACATACTTCTTCTATCGGTGTAATAGTGCTTGGATCCCATTGGCCAATAAAAGTCCCCCATGGTAGATATGACGTCATCATATGAACTTTTCATCCCACTCTAATTGCACAGGAACTGCCAAGTTTAGCTGCCGGCAACCTTACAGTCAGAAGAAGGCACCCTTCAAGATATACCCTCTACTGCTCCGTCAAATTAGCCGCAATTTTAGCCCACACCTTTCAGCCTTGATCAGAAATTCAGTTCAACTTGAAAACCTGCCAGCCGATTATTCTGAGCGCATCATCTTTATGTGCTTCTCACAGAGTAAGTATCAATGTACCACTCTCTAAAGTGTGTACTCTCCAATTCTTAAAGCATATCCTGCAGAAAAGGACTAAGTTTACTCTAATCTGTGCCGTTTCCTACGAGGAACTCCAGTAGACGATGAGGTCATAATCCTTGTCGATTTCAACTGCAGAGTGGGCAATGATTCTGTAGCCTATAAGGGAGTATTTGGGAAACATGATATTGATAATTGCAATGACAACAGGTACTTGTTATTAACGTTCTATGCAGAGCATCAACTCATCATCATGAATACCCTCTTCCATCAAAAAACAGTTTTAAATCAACCTGGATGCATCCTCAGTCTAAACATTGGCCACTTATTGGCTATGCGCCAGCATGACCTGAAAAACCCCTGGCATTCGAAAGTGATATCCAGTACAGCCCATCACACCGACCATCATCTCGTTTGCTGCAAAAGCCCCATTTTAAACCCAAACCACTTAAAAAATGGCCCCTAGAAAAAAGTTCAAGAATGGCATTCTAGTCAGATGAAGTGAAAGCTAACTTTCAGGCTGCCCTTCAGTCGAGGCTTGAAGATGCAAGCGTCTCCTCGGATATCTCTCCTGAAACACTTTGGAAAACTTCAAGACTAGCATTCTGCAGGCATCAGTGGAAGTCTTTGGGTTTTCCTCAAAGAAAAACGAAGATAGGATTGGTGGTAATTCAAAAACAGCAGACGAAGAAATCAACCCATCAGGCCCACTAAACTCATCTATCTTACACTGAAAAGAAAGGTGCGTTTTGCCAGGACCTTCAACACAAGCTTCGAGAAATCAAGAAAGAATGATAGATAACTTCGCAGAAAAAACACAGCTGTACGCAGACACTGAATATGCCAGAGACCTCTACGAAACCTTAAAGAAGGTATTCAATCCTATGTGCATTGCAGACAGCTAGATGCTCTTCACAGACAGGACATTTGTTATATTTTGACCCCTCGCCCCGGCCTAAAAATGCTATACCAAGGTGATACACCGGAAGGAAGTGACACATTCCAACGGCCAGTAATCGAAAGAGATCGCGTGGGCGGATTAAGGCTTATGATATGGGACAAGGTGAAGGTTTCATTGTGCCATTACAGTCATGCACCGGAAGAGAGTAACCTCTGAACTGCATGACAGTTATTTCCGCTTGATGACGATTAAACATTCGATTTCAAAGATCCAGTAAGCGATCGTGTGGGCGTTGAGTTATTATTTAACTCAGTTGAGTTTGGGTCCCAGAGCAGTTGCCAGCAGACTTCCAGGCAGTAGAGACCAGATGTGGTAGGGAAGGCCACACCCGACCGAGGGGGACCTCGGAAACCCCCGAAGCAGTGGCCAGCAGACTCCCAGAGGGTTAGAAACGAGATGTGGTAGGGAAGGCCACACCCGACCGAGGGGGCACTCGGAAAACCCCCGATGCAGTTGCCAGCAGACTCCCAGAGAGTTAGAGACGAGATGTGGTAGGGAAAGCCACACCCGACCGAGGGGGCCCTCGGAAAGCCCCGATGGAGTGGACCCCAACATCAGGAGAACAAGACACAACGTGACGGTCATAACAGTGGGGTCAAAATATGAAGTTTACGTTCGGTCTCCAGCATCCTCTCACATGCTAAACTTTCGAACACTTGCAATAAAGTGAGAGGTAAATATGTTGTAAAGAAGCTTCCTGCGTTTTCCTTCACGTGTCTTCCTTCATGCGTCTTTATCATGCGTCCTTCATTCCTGCGTCTGTCTTTGATATTGTGTCGTTGTGATGCTGAATGAAGATGTATATGTATACAACACATTCATCCAAAACCGTTGGTCAGAGCATTTCCAAGCCTAATTGAGCGCTAACCACACTATCGTGGAATAAGCGATTTCTGCATTATATAACCAGTAAAAACGGAAATAGATGGGTTACCCTCCGTTGGAGAGACTATCAAAGCCATAGTGCAGCTGAAGAGTGGCAAAGCAGCAAAAATTGTCAAGACTCCTAGCAGAAATTTGGACACAGGGTGGCCCAGCATTGCATACACAACTCGACGAGTTCTTTGTAAGTGGCTGGGAGAAGGAAAGGTCTTCATGATGAAGTCATATCTGTAAGAACAAAGGAGAAAATTCTGACTGCTCCAAGTACTGGGAATTACTCTGCTCTCCATCACAGCCAAAATCCTCGCAAGGATTCACTTGAATAGACTGTTACCTACCATCACTGAAGATTACCTTCCAGTGAGCCAATACGAAAGTTGATAACAGGCTAGAAAAGAGGAGCAATACTTTTGGCAGACCATATAAATGCGTGTGGTACAACAAAACCTAAGAAATGTCGCAAAAATCAGCGCGTAGAGCCATAATCCTAGCCTATATTGTTCAGAGTCGTGGGTCACTTATCATCACCACTTATGACTTTTCAAACGGTTCCATCAGCGTTGCCTCATCACCATCTTCAGCCTCCACTGGCGTGACTTCGTCACCAATGTTGAAATCCTTGAAAAGGCGAAGATCACCAGCATCAAGGTTACTGAAATTCAAGCAACACTGGACAGGGTAAGTCTCCAGGATTGTGAGGATTGTCTGGCCAGGATCGTAACTGTGCAGCGAGCTCTCCGCTGGCGATCGCGACAGAGGCACACCAAAGAAGCGATTCAAAAACAGTTTGAAAAAATCCCTTGGTATCTGTCACACCGAACATCACCAATGGTTTTCCCTGGCCGAAAATGGTGACGCCAGGCGTCGCACTACTATGTTGTCTAACTTTGAAAACACTCGTAGGGTCTCCATCATCAACAAAAGACAGATAAGGAAGAACTGAAACATTGTACCATTAACACCTGATTAGACCTTCAGCAGCCACTACGGCAGGGCCTATCAACCACGAAAGTGCCTGGAGTCGGCATGGACTTCCCTCTTCTTGATTTTTGTTCATGAAGCTAAACTATTTTACGCACACACACACACACACACACACACACACACACACATATATATATATATATATATATATATATACTGGAAACATATACAAGGATCATTCAATAAATGAGATGAATTTTGCTGAGGGACTTGGCAATAGGAAGCACTGTTTACAATAGTATCTTTTACAAGGAACTCAGTAATTATGGATCCTTTCACGTCCCAGAAGACAGCATGACTTTTTTTACCAACCGCTAAGCTCGAAAATTTTTCTTTAACGAAGATTCAGTGTATTTCCACCGTATGAACTGCTTATACGACTCAAGTTCCTAGTTGGAAATCCACGTTTAGCCTATTTGTAAACATTCTTTACCAAAACATGTCTTCGGTAAAATTCAATGATAGACCTGTTCAAGTCTGAAACATTCTATTTGATTTTATACCATTTTTAATAGCTTCAAAAAATATTTTTGCTGGATGAAAATAAAAAATTTTCTCGAAAGTAATTCCAAACAATGAAGAGTTTACTGATATAGAAAAAAAAATTGAAAAATTAATTTATTTTCTTTTTTAAAAAAATGTCCTTATTTATGGAATGACCTTCGCGTATATATATTTATAAATATATATATATATTGTCGATCATCTTTAATAATAATAATAATAATAATAATGATATATAGATATATGAATATATAGTTAGGTTGATTGCTTTTATGGCAAGTCATCTTTTGATAGGTAATTTTCTACTACCACTGTGGATCAGAGCGGACTTGTGTGTAATGGTTATAAAGTGTTTGGTTTGGGTTGGTTGGGGGTTTTACTTACTGTCATATCAGCCCCTTTATTGATTTATAAATGTTTAATCATAATCATGACTATCAATATTTTGAACGTTCCATTGAAATCATTCCTTGTTTCTTGATCACACCTTTTTATTTGTCTGTAATTATAATAATTTGTTTACCAACAGTTATATGGTATCAAGTATTCCCAATTGACACAATTAATTAACAAATGGTTGACATGATAAATAATGGTACAAAATAATTTTCACCAAATCATAACCACTTTTATAGGAAATGAATTAAAAGGTTAAAACCTGGAGCTTTATAATATCATTACGGTGATCAATCTGTCGCAGGCCGATGAATATGTTAATCCCGAAAACTTTTTATAAAGAAAATGATGTGACATAAACTAGGCAAGGGTGACAAAGAAAAGAGACTAAATTTGAAATGCCAACTTTTTTTTTTTTTTGCGAATCGTACAAACGAAGAGATTTTGTTGAACTGCTCTAAAACCAAGGTTGTAGCTTGAAAGGCTTGGTTAAATAGCCAGAGTTGCCGGACGTGTCTGTTCTGCTACCGGAATGGACACTGCTGATTTCTCCGTAAAAGTTGATGTACTGAAATACAGAAATGGGTGCCACTGTTTGTCTCGAGATGGCGGTGTATTGAGATGCAGGAATAAGTGCTGCTGCTGCTTATCTAGAGACGTTAGAAGGCTGAGATGCAGGAATCGGTGTTACTGCTTTGTCTGGAGACAGCAGTAAGTTGTGCAGGAATCAGTGCTGCTGCCGCGTGTCTGGGGATGTCAGTGTGCTTCGGTACCTGTATCAGTGCTGCTGTTTTGTCTGTAAATGACGGTGTGTTGGGATGCAGGAACTGGTGCTGATGCTTCGTCTGGAGGGTCAGTGAGTCTTATTACTCTCAAAAGGGCTGTATGTAAGAGGACCAGAGGTAGTCCTTAACGGATTATAAGACTTTCAGGTTTTTATACCAGAAAAGGACTGCTAAAAGACTTTAGGAGTTTGAGTCCTGAAAAGGACTGGAAAAAAAGAAGGCTGGTTTAAAAGCTGAACTACAGGCAGCTGATGAACAGGCTGCGACTAATAGCCGGGTAGAGGTGTCTAGTTTGCTGTGTTCTGGTATCAGCGAAAAGGGCTTTGTTGATTCGGGCAGGACTGCTGCGTTGTCCACTGATGGCTGGGGTAAGACGTTTGATCAGGGTGCGATGATCAGAGAAAGGCAACGAATTCCTTTCGCCTTAAAGCTGCTGGTGGCCACTGACTACGATTTATCGGACATCCCACCGTGTTAGAATATGGCACAAGGCCGTTTTACTGTGGGACCGCACATGTATCAAGACTCATGCCAAACAGGTGCAAAAATTCTTGACCTCGTTTGGCATTCCTTTTTTGAGACACTTTAAACACCAAGCAATAAATCTAGTTCTGCAAGCCGACAAAGTCCTGGGGGGACTGCCCCCAAAAGTCGAGGTGTCATAGTAAGCAAACAACCACCCGGCACGAATGCCTGGCGACCGACCCGAAGGCACGTCACTGACGGAATTCAAGCTGTCAGTGATTGCTGATTTTTGTAGCAGAAAAGAGTTGTATATTTCCTAGGTTAGCACGTGTCCGATTTTTGGTCGGGAAGCTTCTCTTTAATTATGTGTAATATGAAATAAGTAATTACACCTTTAAAAGAGGCTTGCAAATACTACCCACCCTGCTCGACATTTAAAAACTACTTTCGAGACGGATTACAGAATTAATTTGTCTCGAAAATAGTCTGAGATGGTAATGGAAAATTCCACTCGTTGACAAACTTGCCGATGCTATATATGTTGATACCAGGGTTCGCTTCTGGAGGTTATGTTTATAGTAAGCTTCAATGACGTTGCATTTCTTCACAACGCAGATACCCGATATGAATAGCCGGAGAACTACGATAAGTGAAAGATTTAACGCTGCCAAAAAATCCGTACCCTTAGGGGAAAAATGTGTAAATGTCCTTCATAAAATGCTTTCCAAAAGCAACATTTGCCTCATTCTCAAAAAATAAATTAAAAATTAATCTGAATTATGTATTATATAAAGATATTTTTTTATATAAAGGGAAAATGGAGATAAGATATTATATATTTAGGTCATTTGCAACGATGAAATATCCCTTCCTTATTTCGTCCCATATGGAATTTAGATTTTGTGATTTTTCCATAGAAGAAATTTTACTCATTTTTATTCTCAATAAAGCACCACAAAACCGAGAAATATAACTTTGATCAATAATGACAAATAAATATATTTTGTTTACGGAACGTTCTTTTGATGGGTATTAATTAAGCTTTCACCGTTATAAATGCTTGTTAATCATTATCATTCGATCAACGACTGTTCGTTTGTAATTATAAAATTCATTAGTAGTCTTGTATTTTTATGAAGCAAACTTAATCATTCGAAAAACAAAAAGAAAAAGAAAACCTTCTTTAATGTACATAATTTCATATTTTTGAAGTGAGTGGCATCTATTTGAAACGTGTTTTTTTTTTTTTTTACCAAAAGTGAAAAGAATTGAGGAATATCTGGACAAGTTATTCCACATTTTTTCATGTTGCTGTAAACTGCTTGTCTTAAGATATGATGACTTTGTCGTAAAGTGCAAAAAAGAAAATTGTCAAACAAAGCACATCGCCTGCTCCGGTTCTCCTAACGAAAAGGTAATGTTAATTCTTTGGGGATTTTTTTTTTCAATTTGAACTAGTTCATGTTCCGATTTTCAAAATTTAGAATAACTGAAAAATATAAATTTACCACTGATAATCTTCCTTTTTCTAGAAAATAATATTGTGATATTTTCTTTAGTATTTGTCATGTACATTAGATCTGTAATTAAATGTACGCATATTTCGAAATTTTGGGTGCGCATTTACGTGGGGAAATATTCAAAAGATTAGAGAGATAAAATAGGACTAAAAGACAGTTTCTAACTTGGACCTATTGTCAAAATCCTGTCAAAAATACCAATAAAGAGTAACTGAATCAGAAATTAGACGGGGAAAATTGAAAGACATCAACAACAATCTTCACATATTTCCTCTACATCCGATATTTTCCACTGATGTCTCTCAACCGATGGCAGTTTTGAGACAGTTGTATCAACTGTCTCAAAACTGCCAACCATCTGAAACCGCGTTTTCAGATGGTTTTTCAAATAATGGACTAGTAGAGTCTTTAATGAATGGAACGATGATGGAGTTTTCTAATTTATCTGTACATTCACAAGGTCTGGAAAGAACAGTAAAATTAATAACTGAAGCTTCTCAAAATGTACATGGACAAGAAACCACCCACAAGTACATTATAACCAAGTCATTAAACAGTCAAATAAGACTTCCATTTACTCCAAAGAGAAATTATATTGAATAGTTTACTTATATTATGATTAAATATGTTATATATTGTGATGTTCAATGAACAATGAAAATTTGTGCATATCAGAAATAGAAGAAATACAGAAATACATTTTTATCTACCTGCTTTTTAAAATTACATCTGACCCAACAAATAGTGTTAAAAATTATTTAGCTCTTAGTCTTTTTTTATAATTTTTCAGTCAATAAATGACATATTTTGCTTGTAGTGATTCATAATTAAAATTCTGGTTTTAATATGATTTCCATTCGTTGTATCTAATATAGAAAATAAAATTTTCATCAAGATTTATTATTGAGAAAGAATAATTTTTTTTCTGTTTGTAAAAAACCCAGCGGTAATTTTATATTTACGTACATTTTTGCTGACAATTTTCAAAACCGTCAAAAACTCGGAATCTAATTTTTGGTGTCAGTTTTTGTCTCATTAAACCTCAGATTTCACGCTGACCAAGTTACTTTAAAAAAAAAAACTTGAAAAAATCCCAACCTGCCCTAACTGGTATATGATAACCCTTATCAACAAGGTATATATATATATATATATATATATATATATATATATATATATATATATATATATATATATAGTTACCTACAATTTTAAAAGAATTAGGAACTTAAGAAGAAGAGAAAGAATAATATAAAATCTAAAGTTGGCGTATATGCAATCTCGTATACGAGTCGTAATTAAAACTGTACTGGTGAGACGTCAAGTTCATTAAAAAAATGTGTTTATGAACACATTTGTAACTTCAAAATCGGAGATGACGGAAATGCATTAGTAAAATGCAATATAGTAGCTAAACATAATTTTGATTTTAAGATTCTGAAATGTTAGTTGATATACATAAACGCAGAAAGCTGGTTGAATCTATCATTATTTCTAATTATTATAGTTATAAACAAAGACCATGTTCGTTTGACTAATCTTCTTATTTAATCAAATTATATAGAAATATTCACAATAACCCTTTATTGATTTAGTCTTTATTGATAAAAAAAATTATACTCACTTTCAACTGTTTTGATGTGATTTCTAATAAAAATGTTTTCTAAACTATATTTTATTGCAAACAAAACGTACGTGATTTTTTACAACTACTACTACTACTACTACTACAAATAATAATAATAATAATAATAATAATGCGAGAATAGATAAGACACAACAAAACAGTAAATATAGGCTATGCGGTGACAGAGAGGAAGCGATCAATCACGTAATTAGCGAATGCAGCAAATTAGCACAGAAGGAGTATAAGGCGAGACATGACTGGGTCGGCAAGGTGATCCACTGGGAAATGCGCAAGAAATTTGAATTTGACCATAGAAACAAATGGTATATGCACAACCCAGCAACTGTCATAGAAAATGACACGCATAAACTCCAATGGGACTTTAACATACAAACGGATCACCTAATCCCGACCAGAAGACCAGACCTTATAATAATCAACAACAAAAAAAAAAGAGAATTTGCAAAATTGTCGACTTTGCTGTCCCAGCAGACCACAAAATAAATCTGAAGGAATGATAAAAGAAGGATAAGTACCTTGACCTTGCTAGAGAATTGAAAAAGCTGTGGAACATGAAAGTAACGATTGTGCCAATTGTGACTGGTGCTCTAGGCACAATAACTAAAGGATTATTAAAAGGCCTGGAGGACTTGGAAGTGGGCGGACGGGTAGAGACTATCCAAACGACAGCATTGTTGAGAACAGCCAGAATCCTGAGACGAGTCCTGGAGACATGAGGAAACTTGCTGTCATTCAGACACCAGTGAAAAACCATCAGCTAACACTGATGTGAAAAACTCTAAAGAGTAAATAATAATAATCACCTAATAATAATCACATAAAACTGTTTGCCAAAAAGGAAAAAGAATCGGAAACCCTAATATAAGCAGAGAGAATATACAGTGAAGATGTAGGAAGGAATTTGGCATAGAAAAATGCGTCATGCTAATAACGAAAAGCTGTAAACGACACTTGACTGAAGGAACAGAACTACCAAATCAAGAAAAATCAGAACGCTTAGAAAAAGGAAACGTACAAATATTTGTGAATATTGAAAGTGGACACCATCAAAAGTGAAGATGAAAGAAAAAAAATTAAAAATGAGTATCTCAGGAGAACCAGAAAGCTACTTGGAAACAAATTATATTACGAGAACCTCATAAAAGAGATAAATACTTCGGTTGTCCCACTCATAAGATACTCGGGACCATTGTTAAAGTGGACGAGGAAAGAACTTGAACAAATAGATCAGAGAACAAGAAAACTAATGACAATGCATAAGGTCTTACATCCCAGTGATGACATTGACAGATTATTTGTATCAAGTAAAGAACGATGAAGAGGACTTGCCATCATTGGAGATAGCGTTGATGCTGCTATATTTTTACCTTGGACCCAGCCCAAAAATACTATTCCAAGGTGATACACCGGAAGGAAGTGACACATTCCAATGGCCAGTAATCGAAAGAGATCGCGTGGGCTGATTAAGGCTTATGATATGGGAAAGGTGAAGGTCCCATTGTGCCACTACAGTGATGCACCGGAAGAGAGTAACCTCTGAACTGCATGACAGTTATTTCCGCTTGATGACGATTAAACATTCGATTTCAAAGATCCAGAGGGCGATCGTGTGGGCGTTGAATTATTATATAATTGAGTTGAGTTGGGTGCCAAAGCAGTTGCCAGCAGACTTCCAGAGAGTTAGAGACGAGATGTGGTAAGGAAAGCCACACCAGGCCGATGGGGCTTGAAGCCCTGATGAACTGGGGTCCAAAGAAGATGCTGATAAGATGCAGTAAAGAAAGCCAACATCCAGCAGTGGACCCCAAGACCTCTGGTTGAGCATCTAAGAGAACAAGAAAGACACAACGTGACGGTCATAAGTAGTGGAGGTCAAAATATTGCAGTTTATGTTCGGTCTCCAGCTCCATCTCACATGCAACCCTTGAACAACGCTTTCGAACCCTTGCAATAAAGTGAGAGGTGAATATTTTTCTAAAAAAGTCTTCTTGCGTCTTCCTTCCTGCGTCTTTATCATGCGTCCTTTATTGCGTCTGTTATCATTGCGTCGGTATGTATCCAGTATATATATGTATATTCTGCATGGATCAGTAGATGACTATCTAACAATGCATCAATAAAACGACTCAAAGACTACATAAAAAAGCGCGGATTCCAGTCACCAGAAACAATAATGACAACACGAGGATCAACAGAACAAAATTAACTCGAATACAAAAATGGAAAGAAAATCAACTGTATGGACATTTCGAGCAGCAAACAAGCGAAAATTTCCCCCGACAAAACTTGGACATGGCTAAGAAAAGGGAAACCTTAAAAGAGAAACGGAATCTCTTTAAATAGCAGCACAAAACAACGCCATAAGGATCAATTATATCGAGATAAGACGCAAAAAAATAGCAAATATAGGTTATGTGGTGATAGAGATGAAACAGTCAATCATATAATAAGCGAATGCAGTAAATTAGCACAGAAAAAGTGTAAGACTAGACACGAATGGGTGGAGAAGGTAATCTACTGAGAATTGCGCAAAAAAAAATAAATTTGACCATACGAACAAATGGAGACTGAGACACTCAAAATTCTTTAGGATTCCGAGATACAAACAGATCATTTAATCACGGCCAGACGACCAGACCAAACCCCAGTCAAAAAAAAAAAAAAGAAAAGAAAAAGAGAACCTACCGAATAGTGGACGTTGCCGCCCCGGCAGATCACAGAATGAAATGAGAGATAAATACCTAGATTTTGCATGAAAAAAAAAACACACTATGGAACATGAAGGAGACGATGACGCAAATTGTTGTTGGTGCACTTGTGGCAATCCCCGAAAGACTGTTAAAAGGGCTGGAAGACTTGGAAATAGGACATGTAGATACCATCAAGACTACAGCATTATCAAGATTGGCCAGTATACTGAAAAGAGACCTGGAGACTTGAGGAGACTTGTTGTCACTGAAGCTGCAAATTCGCGCAAAATGAGTGTAGGACCAGATAGGACTGAGAGGGGAAAGGAATCCACAGGGAATTGTGCAAGAAATTTGAACATACGAACAAGTGGTATTTGCATAACTCGGAATCCGTCTCAGATAACGATACGCACAAATTTCTCTGGGATTTTGAGCTTCAAACGAATCACCTAATTTCGGCCAGACGACCCGACCTAGTGATAGTCAACAAAAAAAAAAAAAAAGAGAATCTGCACAATTGTGGACTTTACTGTTCAGGCAGACGACAGAATAAAGGTAGAAAAAAGCGAAAAGAGTGATAAATATCTGAACCTTGCTAGATAAGTAAAAAAAAAAAACAAACAAACTACTGTACATGATGGCGACAGCAATACCAATTGTAATTGGTGTACTTGGAACAATCCCTAAAGGGTTGGTAAAGAGACTGGAAGACTTGGAAATAAGAAGATGTGATTAGAAAAATGAAAAGAAAATAAATACAGTAAGTTCAAGAAGGACGGAAATTTCCAGAAGCCTCTCAGAAGAGAGGGCGTTGGAAAAGGAACCATCCCTGTGAAAAACAGAGATTCAACCTCACTTCAGCGGTACCCCTCAGACTGAAAGAATGTTTTTCCACTCGGCTACTAGCGAGATAGCACGCCTGTGTGCCAAGTCCCGATGCTTCAAATTTTTTTCGAATGTTATATTACTATTCTTTATCAAAATAAGTTTATTGAGCTTTATATTTTGGAATTATATAATTCACCTTTATATTCTTAGTTTTCCTTTTGTAAATGTACTATGAAGTTTTAAAATAAAATGTTATTTTACATTTAGACTTTTTCTCAACATCGTTCTGATCTTTATGCTTTATATACATACATACATATATATATATATATATATACGTGTGCTTCGTGTGATAATTATCATCATAGGATATGAAATTAACAATCCGAGTTTAAATCCTGTTTGCACTCCACTTTGCGCGAATGCCCTGTTCTCCCTTGAGCTCTGGATAAGTTGTTGGGTAGATTGCGTTCTTTAACCTTGATTCAATAACCAGTCTAAGAGATGGAAAGTTTAATTCATACCAGTTTTACTCTGCTTAAAAAGTTACCTTATGTTACATCCTTGCCTGAAGTGAAGATTAAACACACACACACACACACACACACACACACACACACACACACACACACACACACACACACTTATGAGGTTCTTAGTTTGAATTAATCACTTTGAGTTTATGATGTATAAAATTTTCACATGAGATCACAGGTCTTAGTTAATCAGAAGACTTTGCGCGAATGCCCTGTTCTCCCTTGAGCTCTGGATAAGTTGTTGGGTAGATTGCGTTCTTTAACCTTGATTCAATAACCAGTCTAAGAGATGGAAAGTTTAATTCATACCAGTTTTACTCTGCTTAAAAAGTTACCTTATGTTACATCCTTGCCTGAAGTGAAGATTAAACACACACACACACACACACACACACACACACACACACACACACACACACACACACACACACACACTTATGAGGTTCTTAGTTTGAATTAATCACTTTGAGTTTATGATGTATAAAATTTTCACATGAGATCACAGGTCTTAGTTAATCAGAAGACTTATTGATCAATAAAGAACAGAATTTTCTTATAACTATGTAGCTTTGGCTTAAATCACAAATAAACAAGCAAAAAAGTTCATACAAGCTGTGATCAAAAAGATGAGTTTGTGCCAGTTCTCAGTCCTTAGGGTGTGTGATTAATATATCATGCTTGATCAACAAGTATCGAGACCAAATCAAATACAGAGCTGAGAAAATTATAAATAATAATGTTTAGATTAAATCAAGGTAAATACCACATATACTCGCGTAATGAACGATTTCGTGAAATGAACGACCCCTATTTTTCGTCACAAAAGGCGTGTTTATCGTATAAAAAGTGTAAAGAATGGCTCACAAATTTTACCTGTGTTAGCCAACAAAAATATTTCCATATCCAATGACTTAGAGAGAAAGTATTCAAACACTTATTTATACATTCAAAACTACTGTGATACAATTAAAATCAATATAATACCTAAAATCAATAATGTAGTCTTGATCTTGATGTTGCTTACCGTGTTCACTTGAATATTCTAAACGTGATAAAAACCTACCACTGATGCACAATAACATTGTTGATATAATAATTACATAAATTTTTGATTTAGAGTCCTTCTAAGGAATTATTTACTTTTTTTAATAAATAAAATCACATGACATCGTTTTGAAAATTCTAAGCAAAGCTTAGCTGATTCCTTACACTATTCGCGTGCCATCTATTTGAAAAGGAAGTAATCTGTTGATACTCTGTAGAGCATTTTATGTTTTTATTTACCCTATCAACTTTACTGATTGTGAAAACTATCAATATAGCTTATGCCAAAGAAAAATCTCGCCAGAAAAAAATACTGATTAATTATCGATACTATAGTAATTTATAACGTATGGTATTCATTGAGACTATCACTAGATTTATCCTATAATACACTAGGCTTTCTAAACTATAACCTAACACAGAGTATGCCGATAAGAAAAAAGAAAGTCCATTTAAACAAAAGAGACATATATTTTATACACATATATTACACACAAATACAAAGCAAAACAAAGGTCCTAAACCATAAAAAGGTACAAAAGCTGTTCCACAGAACAAGTAGTGCTGATATCAGCAGTTAAAAACTTAGATTCCCTCAAGTGTTGGGAAAAGGTTCACATAGTATAATTTCCACGCATGTGCTGCTCGAAAAGCAGAGACAAAAGACAGAGGTCCTTTCCGAGTGGTGTCTGCTACCAAAAAGAGAACTTGCTTCTCGAAATATCACATGACCGTTGGTCATGTGATTCTCGGAAGCTTCACCTATAACTCCCCAAAAGGGAAACCACTATGTTTAGTTCCCCAACAATACTATTTAATTAATGGCCTTTGTTTAGACATATGCTAAGTTGGGACACTTCGTATCGAAGTTATAGGAAAGTTAGGCCAAGAAACAAAGTAAGCTTCTATATTTCAAAAACATATTTTATGCAATGGACGAAACCCTTGTTTCTGAGATGAAATCCTGGTTTTTCATATGAAATCTTTCATAACATGAATATACTGCGGTAAAAGTCCATCCTTAAAACTTTGCAACCAGTAGTTTTTTTTGGTGAAACACAGAATTGCATAAGTACATTACCCACGAGGCTCACGCAGCTCCTTGCAAATTTCTCTTTTTTTCTAAACAGAAAATTTATCTCAGTGATAAAAATTTAAGGATTGGAAGACATTTAGAAAATACAGTTCCACATCATAATGCTCTTTGGAAAGGCATGAACCCATCTGTCAACTACAAACCTAACGATAGATTCTAGGGCAAACTGGGTCCAATAGCCTTGGTCAACCAACCAATCTAAAAGGAAAACCCAAATTCAAAATAAGGAGGTGTGGGGCGTGCAACTCCATTCCATAAAACCCCACTAGTTACAAAGTGGTACGATCCCAATTGTCATATTGTTGTGTCCTTATGCCTTCTAGGGTGCAGTATATTTACATTTACTCTGATAAGATTGAAAGAGAAATTTATTAACATCACACCATTCTTCTTGAAGTGACTGACTGACTTATATCATTCTAACTTCCATAATGGCTTGCTGCTAATTTTTTAATACATTTTTATTGTGAAAGCCATATAATCCTGATGTATATGAAAGCAATGTGATCAGCTTTATTTCACTTGAAAACTGACCTTGCATCACATCCTGCTTGTGGCAGAGATGTTGGGTTAATACTTACAGCTTCTCATTATATCAAAAGAGGAGGTTTAAAGATGCTTTGTTCAATGAAAAACTCACAGAAATACCTATTCACTAATCCCTTCACAGGATGCAACACAAGGTCAATTTTGAGAAGAGTTTAACAGGTTTGAATTAAGAATTTTTCCTTCTCCTAGACCGGTTACCATAACAAGGTTAAAGAGCCCAGTTTTCCCAATTATTTACCCTTTACTGGATGGAGAATAGCTGGATTCATACCTTTTTCCAAGGGTATTTGCTCTATGTGAAATGCAAACTGCCTCATCCTCGATTTGAACTCAGGTCCCCATGTCCATTCCCTATGATAGTAACCATTCCATCATGAATGCCTCCACAAATAAGTGCACTAAATGTCAAGACTATTATGAAGAAAACAGATGTTTTATTGATTGTTCTTTTCTGTCTTTGTAAATACAGCTCTAGTCTCCATACATTTTTTAATACACTTCATATATATTTATACCTATTTATAAAACGAAGGTCTTCTCAACTGTAACATAAATTTAGGCAATTTAACATCTACTCATGAACAAAGAATGATGCAAGTGAATAAAGATGCCTGAAATATTCTCATCTTATAAGGATCTTAGTTAATTAGAATATGTTTTGATAGATCAAAGATCATTGGAATAATTCAACAGAAAGAATTTATGTTATTTTTACTCAACACCACCGGAACAGTTAACATGATGTGTTAAAAAAATGAATTATCTCTAAATGAACATAAAGAATGATGGGTCAGTCAGTGTCTCCACTAATTGAATAGATCCGACCAAAGCAAACAAATCACAAAAATGCCTTGGAAGAAGCTAATTTGATCTAAATACTTCATGATAAGCTAGTAATTCTGCTGAAGATCATTGAAGAGTTCCTAATTATCTCCAAGGTCAAAGAATCTGATTGAGTTAAAGTGACTGATGTGATGAAATTTAATTCAGTTTCCTTCAGTTTTCTAACTCTTAAAAAGTTCTAATTGCTAAAAGTGAGTAATTGAGGCAAAGCATTTAATCAATGTTTCTGTACAGATATCTTTAAAGAACAAAGTTATCTCTGTTTATCAGTCTTTGTTCTTAATCAGCAGTTGTCCAATTCCAAAATTTGTTGCCAGGGGAATAATGTTTCTCGGGTGTAAGTATCATTAATCCTTAATGATCTAAATGGATTGTCAAGATTAAATTCTGACAAAAGAATAACACTACCCAGCCCAAAGAACTGATGTGGTTGTCTTATCATCCATAGCTTGCCCAATCTCACTAGATGGCTCATGTCTTTAGTCTCACTCTGTGTCTGTTTCCAAAAGGAGATATCATGGCTGTTGGGTTTAGTCAAAACTGTACAAGCAAAGAGTCAGTTTCACTAAGTTAAAAAAGAAAAGAAAAAGAAGCAAAACAAACCCCCAAAATAAAATTGTATGACTGTCTTTATTGATGACAACTTCTCTAGTTTATCCTGGTTGGAGGGTGCATATGACACTTCCCAAAATGGAATTGAGTGCTAATATCACACTTTCACAATGTGAACAATAGAAAAAAATTGGTCTGTTTTCTATCCTATTCTGTCTAACATCCAGCTCCTATCTCTGCAATCTATGTTCTATTGTGACCAATTATGGTCTGTAGGGAAGAGCCCCTGGCATGGCAAAGGATAACAGAGTAAGGCAGCACAATCACCACTATCCTGGGGCACCAACTCATCTGTATCCTCTGTGTGTTACCAACATGGGCAGTGGCCGGTAAGGACCCTAACATTCAAACCAACTGATTGGATTGCCACTCATCTGTTCAACTTTTCAGGATTTGCCACAGCAGCATGCAACATCCTAGTGAAGTTTTTACCAAGCTTTTTCTCAAAGCATTTCGTTAAAGTCTATGTGGTGCAGCCATACAGTAGTACTGGCACAGCAACAGCTTGGAAGAATTTCTGCTTTTTCAACCATCAAAAAATTACCCTTATTATTACAACTATCTTATTACATACTTCACTCTATTTCATTTCCTTTGACCCCGGGAGGAGACATCAAGAAATTAGTTTCTGATGGGAACTGTCCTTATCCAGTACCCTATCAGTCTGTCTTTCATGGATTTTACCTTAATTAAAAAAGAAGTTACATATGATAATGCTTTATGCATGACTGTTCTTTCTCTCTGGCAAAATCTGATAAGAATTGAACAGTCACCTCACTCCACAACTTTCATGGATTTCACCTAAATTTTTTAAACCTCCTATTATGATGTTTTATGTATAAATAATAAATTTTCTTAAACATCTGGCTAAATGAGCAAATATATATTTTTGGTGACAATTAATACTCTTCACGATTCCACATTTAATCTACACTGATATTAAATGCAAATCAGACAAATTTAATTACCTAATACAAACAAAAAAATTTTTATTTGTTTTTATTTGGACAATTCTAGATGATCTTACAATTAACATCAATAACATTCCACCCATTTGGCACAGAGAGAGCTAAAAAAAAACAGAACATCAAAGTTTAATAGATATTTTAAAATGTTGATGATAAAACTGAAATTTACATAAATGCTAAACTTTGGATTATAATGATTATATTATCAGAATCAATGAAAATGAAAACTTTAATAAAGAAAACTAATTTTGCTTATTTCAGAAAGAAAATAATACAAACATTATAATGGAATATTGTTTAGTTGAAAACAAAATAAAATCACATGATCGGAAATAGTTTTAAAAATTGTTGCAATTTTTTAAAAAGAATATGAATAAATGCACCAAAAAAATTTGAAGAGAAAGTATACAACATAAAATAAATAAATGAAAATGTCACCATTGCATATTTAGCTAAAAGATAAAAGTACTAGACATGCATCCACAAAGCCACAGATTCAAATTAAAATGAATCAGCTTGTTATTTATTTTGTTAGTTCTTAAATATCTCAGCAAAGAGATGGTAGAAAGGAAGAGTATCATTGCTTTCAGCATCTGAAACAAATTATGGATTCCAAATACTAAATTACCTCATTAAATTTTTTTGCTTCCTTCATTTTCTAATCAGACATTTTTCCCCCTTTAATCTGACCATAGAAATAAGCCAGGGCCAGACAATAAAAAAAAAACAACCTTTTTCTATTTTGCTAAAATAACAGATAGACTAATTTTCTTCTAATAAGAGACAAAAAATTAGCAATTTTTGTTATTCCAAACAGCGAATTAACTTCTCTGGGTTTTTTCCTCGTCTCACATTCTAATCACACATTTTTTTCTCTTAATCTAGCCATTGAAATAAGCCAAAGACAGACTGAAGAAGAAAATACCCTTTTCCTCTTCCTCAATTTAGATTAAAAAAAAAACCTGATAATTTTTGTATTCCAAACACTGAATTACCTCCCATATTTTTTTCTTGTCTCATATTCTAATCACACATTTTTCCTTTAATCTGGTCATAGAAATAAGTTATGGCCTGACTGTGGAAAAAAATACCTTTTTTTATTTTTCTTAACTTTGTGAAGAACAAATTTTTCTGAAATAAGAGATGAAAAAATTGGCAAATTTTGCATTCCGAACTCTGACTTACTTTCCTTATATATTTTTACCTAACCTCATATTCTGATCACTGATATTTTTTTCTTTAACCTGGCTACAGAAACAAGGCATGTCCAAACTGTGGAAAAATATATCTTCTTTTTCCTTTTCTCAAGGAAGAGATGGACAAATATTCTTGAAATAAGATGAAAAATTGATAATTTTTTTTATTTTAAACATTGAATTACTGCTCTTAGGTTTTGTTTTTTTTTGCCTCATATTCTGATCAAACCTATTTTCTTTTAAATCTGATCATAGAAACAAGACATGGTCGGAATGTAGAAAAATATGCTTTTTTTCCTTTCCTCAAATCATTTATTTCATCAACCTCAAGGTATGCGCTGGTTGGCAACACTGTTATGTCCATATGTAGGAGTCCTCTAGAAAACCTTGCTTTGTTAATTTATTCTTGCATCACCAGCAGTGCTCACCAACACTGAATTACCTCCCTTATTTATCTTAGCATTGCCTTGTATTCTGATCACATATTATTTTCTTAAGTTTGGCCTTAGAAATAAGATATATCTAAATTGTGGAAAATTATCTCTTCCTTCCTTTTCTCAAATAAAAGAGAGAAAAATCTTCCTCAAAAAAGCGGTGAAAAATGGATTTTACTATTGATTTTTACTGAAATAGCCACATATGTACACTTAAATGGCTTGTCAAATGATGACTTTTACATAACACAGCACTGTGAATGCGTGATATTTGCAGACACACAGCAACATATGACCAACAGTCCAGTGGATTGGTTGGTTGGCTGGTTGGTTGGTTGGTCGGTTGGCTGGTTGGTTGGTTGGTTGGTTGGTTGATTGGCTAGTTGGTTGGTCGGTTGATTGGCTGTTTGAGTTTTATGGCATATCAACCAATGTTAGTTATTTGATGCCAGATCTTATACAAATATATATTAAAAATATGATTTGTAAAATAGTAGTTTGTATGTAACATTTTGGATTAGCCAAAACACATTTGTTTGCAAACAGTTAAATGGTTTCAAGTTGTACCATGTAGCACTAATAATTAGGTTTAATTCAGTCATTTGTTTGAACACTGTTAAATGGTTAAACAGTTCAATTTGACCCATAGATAGAGCCCAAACAGGTCCTACCTCTCCAGATCAGAGTGGACTGGGGAGTAATAGCAATAAATGGGTATGCCACATTCCACAAAGCTTCTGAACTGAAGCCTCACCATCAGATAGTTTAATGTCATATCAAAGACACTTACTGGAGGATGTCTTACTCCTCTGCTGGAATGCTGTCAGTGTATTCAACAGCCTCAGCCAAGTGGTCTGCAGTCCAGTGGAATAGACATATTTCGAATAATAGTTTTTGTTTTACAGATAAAAAGCCAAAAATTCTGAGTTAAATGTTATACTTTTAATTCATATTAAAAAAAAATCTGTGATCAGAATATGAAGCCAGATAAAAAAAAACATTATTCAGCATTTGCAATGTAAACTTTGTTTTGAGTGCTAAAAAATAAAACTAAATAAGTTCAAGAGAATATAAAACCCTTTGAATAAAAAGACTGTTATGTGAGACAGAGCCATTAACATATAATTTAATATGAAGGTTTTAATAAGAACAAGGACAGCATAGAGTCAGCACACGCAACTCAGATATTTGATAGTCACAAAAACTAAGTCAAATTAGTTGAAATCAAGAAGAAAAAAGACAAAGATGAAAAAATATACAACATACAAGATGTCATCAAAAATATTGAATTGAAGATTAAAATTTTCTTAATTTAAATTTTTTAAATGTGAATGAAGATGTTTGTTTGGGTAAGCAATTTATTAAACTATAAAGTGAGAATGTCTACACATATAGATAAAGTTTAGTCAAGTCAAAGTTGAGCCAATTTTTAAAAATGATTGGGCTAGTCTCAGTATCTTTAACATTGGTTTTGTTAAAACAAAGGATTGTACAAGTGCAGCACCAATGTTCTCTGAAAACTGAAATAAGTGATGTTTCTAATTTTGAGTAATAAGTTGGTTATATCTATAACTGTCATGTAGCATAGTTTGTTTTGATAAATTCTAACCACTAACTTAGGTCTTCCAGTGTGATTAATCTGGGATGACCCCAGAGGTCATTTGAGACCTAGAATTTATTGATCAAGGAGTCAATTGGACAGAGGAGACTGAAAATTTAGGAATAAGATATTATTTAGTGAGAAACACCTGTCTAGAGCGATTGTTTCCACCTGTGCTCCAATCACTGATTTCCCATTGGAAAAAACAAGTAATAGAAGTTACCAAGTTAGAAATAAAAAAAATATGTGCATACATAAAAATGTGTCTGCTATTATTCATCCCAATGCAGAAAAACTGAAAACAGGGTTGCAACAGTGAACAAGAACAAAATTGGTGACAAGAAAACACAGACATAGAGATATATGAGGTGACAGACAAGGTGACGGAAGAACAAAGTGAGAAAATGGGCTCTGAGAGATGAACAATCAAGATAGAAAAAGTATGCAACACTGATATATGTTTTCAGTAACTGAACCATTTAATTTATATTTTTTAAATTGTCACTTTTTTAGAAAAATTCATTTATATTTCTTTGATGAAAATTTGTCAGTCATTATCAAGAAGGCTTTTGCTTCTGCTAAAGAGAGAATGTGACACAAGATCAACTTTTAAACAGAATAATGTTGGCTTGAATTCAGTCTTCCTTCTTCTAGATTCGTTGCCTAACCAAGACTAAAGAACCCAGTCTGCTTTATTATTTCCACAGATCTGGGAAAAGAACAGATGGATTCATGCCTTTTTTTGTTGGTAAATATATTTATCTTATTTTTGAGAAAAAGTTAACTTTTTAGGCAGGTGGTTGAATTTATAATAAAGCTAATTTTCTCACCAATGACTATTTTCCTTCTTCTGTACCAGTTACTATAACATTGCAGAAGAGTTCAGTCTGCCTGACTATTTAGCCATGACTAGGTGGAAGAACAGTTCAATTCATACTTTTCTGAAGTGAAATTTCAACAGGATTTGAACTTGGCTTATTGATTTTATTTCTTATGACCATTATATTGCACACACCTCATAGGTAAATATCAAAAAATTGCATCAACAAGAGTGAAGACTATATTGGAGAGATTTTGTAGACAGAATATAGACTTCTTCAATCAACATCAAGACATGAAAACAGCACAGATTCTTTTGACTATCTCTCATTATCTGTCCCTATCAGTCATTACTCTTGGTAAGTTCTCTACTTGGCATCCATTGTCTACACAGAGTTGATAAATGTAAATTTTTGCTGTTCGTCCAACACTGCGATGTTCAAGTCTAGGTGTACAGAGGAAAATTTTGCCTATGAGTTCATCCTTACTCTCACCCTGTCTTGCTAGTCTTACTTGGATAGTTTGTAAGATGGGAAGCAAATAGATGTACAGCTGCTGTTTTGTAGAGGGCTGCTTATGGCATTTGTTCAGAAGAGCATGCAGCCTTTTTATTCAGATGTTTTGTTAAAGTTCAAGTGGTGCAACCATACAGTAGTACTGACACCACTGCAGCTTTGCACAATTCCTATTTTTTATCAGAGTGATCAGATTTCCATATGTCAATAGCAGACCTTGCCTTACCTATGTTGACATCATTTTCAGTTGATGAGATATTGCTACAGAGGTACTAACTGCTGTATTAGCATATGTAATAATTTTCAGTATGACTTTATTTTTATAATATACCCAGTTTTGATAATTTCATATGTAATATATATTCACCCAAAACCTCAATATAATATATATTTACTCACAAAACCTCATATGACATATATATTCACCCATAACCTCCACATGAGCAGGATGTCACATAAGGTCAATTTTTAAGTAGAGTTCAACTGGTTTGAACACAGAGTTTTCCTTCTCCTAGACTGGTTGCCATCTGAGGTTAAAGAGTCCAGTTCACACTACTATTCAACCATAGCAGTAGGGATAATAACTGGATGTGTTATGCGAAATGCCAACAGCCTGTTGCAGGTTTGAACTCTGTTGTCTTGTCCATTTCCAAAGACAATAACCATTACATTACATAAGTGATTCCATTTTATATATAAGATGCATATGTAATGATTTTCAGTAGGATTTTTTCTATAAGTTTCTTTGTTTTCTACCTCTGTATCTTCTACTTATATTAGAGCAACAGGATCTATAAAATTAAGCAAAAATCTGCTCTTCTGATCCAAAGGTTTGTAGGCAAGTTATACATCCATTACAGCTGCTTGAAAAAGACAATGAAATCAAACTTGATTTTTTATCAGTTTTCAGACTGAAGTGCTCACCTTCTACCACTATACTATAATGGAACTATTTTAAACTCTTCTCAAGCTTTTTACTCCCACTGTGTGACTAAATATTTTATTTTTATTAGATTTTACTATTACTTGAATTTGTCACTTAAGTTTCTCTTTGTGTTTTTTGCAAAACTACTGACGTGCTAAACTCATTTTAAATAACAAAGAATAAATTTGACATTTTCATTGAATTTTTATTGCATTTCAACAACTTCAACATCTCATAGAAATTCAAATATATACATGAGTTTTTTCACAGGTAATAAAAGTTTTATGTTCTTGGGTATATATATATATATATATATATACATATATGTGTGTGTGTGTGTGTATGTGTGTGTGTGTGTGTGTGTGTGTGTATTATGGATGGTAAATTATGTCATGTCGGTGATAATATATATATATATATATATATATATGTATTATGCGTGTAGAGCATATGAGGATCTAGTCTGATGACAAAACTGTGGTGAAGTCAACACATCTAAGAAAAGTCAACTCTGAAATCAAAAACTGGAGAAGGAATCTCCTCCATCAAACCTCTATTGACTTGTTGATATACTTTGATGGAAAAAGTCAAGAGAAGCTAGTTAGAAATAAAAGCTGCTGTTTGCATAGTCACAAGTTATTTTACAATGATTGTCATTGGGCTGTTGATCTCCTGACTGAGAGTAGCATAAGTATCATACAAGCAAAGGTCTCTATGATCAAATGACATTCCATTGTCTTACTATCTATCATTTCAAGCATCTTGCATATTTTTCAAAAGTTGAATTAGTTATTAATTACCAGTTAATTTGAGTTATAATTTTGAACATCTGGTAAGAGGTGGCAGTCATCACACACCCACATACATACATACATATATATATATATACAATGATTGAAAAGCAACCCCTTATTTTAAAATACTAAAAATCTAATTGAAACAGATTAAGCCTAAAAGAGCACCAAATCTGCTTGATGAGAAAGAAAGAAAGAGAGAAAGATACAAGAGAAAAAAGAAAGAGACTGAATAAAAGAAAGAGAACAGTTGAGATGAAAGAAAGAAAAACAAGGAAAAAAACAAAAAAACAAAAAACAAAAAACAAAACAAAAGAAAAAGAAATTGAAAAAATAACAAAAAGAAAACTAGAAAAAAGCAAAGATTTAATTATTTACTTTCTTTGCTAGTTCTCTAGAAGAATGAAAGAAAAACCATAAAAGAAAAAATGAAATAAAATTTAAAAAAACAGAAAAAAAGACGACAAACAATTGAGAAAGAAAGAAAGAAAGAAAGAAAGAAAATGAGGAAAAAATGAAATAAAAAAGAAAGAAAGAAAGAAAGAAAGAAAAATATACAAATTAAGGAAATAATAAAAAGAAACATAGTAAAGAAAAAAGAACGTCAGAAAAAGAGAAAGAAAAGAAAAGCGAAAAGACGAAAGAGATTAAATGAACGAAAAAATGAGGAGTAAAAAAAGTAATAATGAAAAAGAAAGAAAAATTGAGGAAAGGACAAAAAAGAAAAAAGAAAAGAAAAAAGAATGAAGGTAAAAGAGAAAAAGAAGAAAAAGAAACAATAAAGGAAAAAAGCATGAATAAAAATGAAAAGAAAGAAAGAAAAGAAGCAAGTTAGAAGTAAAACTGGGATTGTAAAAAGAAAGTCCTGCTGAGATCCTTGTCAGCTTTTCAATGATAATAGAGTTTAGTGTTCAAGTCACGGTAAAAACCAATATTTTGCATCAGTATTTCGTTTCCAATTAGAACAACATAATAATCTCTCACCTTTATTTGACCTTGTGTCAAACGAAACTAAGCTCAATATCCAATTGAAAATATTAGCAAACCAAAAAACGATGAAAAGACGTATTTAACATCGTATAGAATTAAAAGCGCAAACTTGCGAAGAAAATATAAATTCAACTTCCTGTCTGCTATCTTTAATGATTAGTAAAAAGGGTTATGATCTAGAGAAGAGATCTACAGTATAGCAAAAGTAGCTTTTACTTATATAAATGTATCAGAATATATACCAATCCAATTAATATTAGGTGAACTCTTCCAAAAGAAAAGTTGGTTGATTGGTGAATTGGTTTTATGTCATATTAACACTTATTGGTTTATTTGATATCAAATGCTGCAGGCTATTGGCCTAATAAGACGAGTGTTTGCTAATGGTTCGGGAGACCGAGGTTCAATCCCAGGTCGAGTCATACCAAAAACTCAAAAAATGGTACTCGATGCCGCCTTGCTTAGCGCTCACCACTATAAGGTTAGGATCAAAGGTAAAGAGGAGCAATCTAGGGAATGGAGTAGCGCACTCACCTACACCTCGGTGTCGTAGCTTTCGAAAAGAGAGCCTTCGGGTCACCTTCGACTAAGGTCGCCAACATTACTTATATGGTTTCAGATATGTATTGACCGTACATGTTTAGCACAGGCAGGATGCAATACAAGGTCAAATTTCAAATGAAGTACAGCTGGTCTGATTTGAGTGTTTTCTTTCCTCTACACTAGTTGCCATACCAAGGCTAATGAGCTTTAGTATATATAAGATATAAAATTAAGTGACTATTCTTAATATAAATAATTTGTACACAATAATATTGTTTCAAATATTTTTATCTAATACAAATAATTTCTAAACATATCTATTTGACCCATACGTGGTACCCTGACAGGTACTGCCACTACAAGTGGACCTGGGAATAATGGCAACGAGGCGTGCTCTGGCCCAGTTTTCTGGGGGCTGCAGAATACACCGACTACATCACTGCAGAGGGGTTAGACTCTCCCAATGAGTGTCATAGATATGACTCTAAATAATCTGATGGTGAGGTTTCAGTAATGCTGGAGCTTTGGGAAATGCGGAGTACCTCTTCATTGCCATCGCTCCCAGGTCCATTCTGGTCCTGAGTGGTATCACCTGATAGGGTCCTATCTATGGGTTAAATAGAACAAAGCAGTGTACTTATGGTAAACTGAATTGTTTGAAATAGAACTGTTTTTGACATTGTTGCGGAGCCGATAAGCATGTCGATCCCGCAAATGAATTAAGTTTAATGCTTATGAGTAAGTGACAGCCAAAGACAATGAAGGAACAAAGGCGAGGTAACAAATATAACAAATGACAGTTTATTGTCAGATCTACAAACGTGTGTTAAGTCCGTGATGGTCGAATATGGTCTTCAGCTTGAATGGTAACATTGATAGCTGGTATAGTTGAGACGTAGATGAGCGCAGCTTGATGTTAGTTGCGTAGGTTGAGTCGTAGAATGCAGCTGGATGGTCGTAGTCGAAAGTTGAGGTCGGATGAGTCGTAGAATGCAGCTGGATGATCGAAGTTGAAAGCTGAGGTCGGACGAGTCGTAGAATGCAGCAGGATGATCATCGTAGGAAGCTGGTGTCGGTCGTAGTTGGTAGATCGATATTCCCGGTTATGATGGTATGTTGAGTTAACCGAGGGTGTGTCGATCCGGTTGCTGGCTCGTACAGCGGGTCGTACGTGAGCCAGGTGTTGCAGTGGTAGGACAGTCCGTAACAGCGAGTCGTACGTGGACTGCGTGGTACCTTGCAGGAGCGTCGAGGTCGAGTTCGGTTATGGCAGCTTGGTCGTGTAGTGTCGGGCGAGCTAGTGACTAAGACTGAGCCGTGTCTTAGTGTTACGGACCAAGTGAAAGGTGGGAGACCGTGGTTAAGGTTTGCCAGACCTTAGTACAGATGAGATCGAGCGAACGAGTCAAGAGAAGCTAGGGCTTTGTCGTGCCCCCTAGTCGTGCGGACGTAATGAGACGATAGCTGAGGCTTTGCCGTGTCAAAGCCGTGCGGACGATAGCTATGACTGGGTCGCACCAAAGCCGTGCGGACGTATCGGACGAGAGCGAAAGTTTTGCCGTGTCAAATCCGTGTGGACGATATCGGGCGCTAGCTAAGGCATTTGTCGTGCCGAAGCAGTACGGACGGTCGGACGATAGCGAAGGCTTTGTCGTGTCAAAGCCGTACGGACATATCGGACGGGAGCTAAGGCTGAGCCGCGCCGAAGCTCTGCACAAACGAGTGGACAGGCCAGGAGGCCGAGGCTAAGATGGGCGTTATCTTAGCGCTGCGCCGATAGTGAAGCGGTAGCTAAAGGCTGAGCCATGCCATTAGCGCTGCGCAGGTAATCGGACAAGCAGAACCGAGCGAGGGTTAAGACCAGCCGGTCTTAGAATCCGTCTTCGTGTTTCCCTCCGGGCCGTCTATTTCGCCGAGTCAATTAAGTCTGCCAGAGATGCTCCGACCCGCAGACGGTGATCTCAAAAAGACCGTTTGTGCATAAATATGTGATGTCAAAGGCGAATACACCATGTGACGTAGGATTCTAGCCTTTTGGAGACTGTTAAGAGCGGCTCCTGAGAGCGTCCGAGGACTATTTGTCGCTGCCTCCCACCAGACACGACTTGACACAAGGTCAAAAGCCCGAAGGCCGATTAAAGTGGGGATAAGGGGGAGGGAAGGTCAAGAACGAGTCGAGACTCGAACCCTGCTGGTCTGTGCTGCTCATCGGCTCACTTGGTGCAATGTGAGCCTGATGAGGCAAGCAGTTTCACGAACCCAAATGTGGGTCCGGGCACGTATGCCGGGTTATGGCTTGAACTAGACAACAAGGTCTAGTGCCATACATAGGTTCCTGAGAGCGTCCGAGGACCTCTAAAGTTTTCCCGTTGCAGGAGCCTTTGTTATATGAAAGTGGGGTAACGCCACGCTGCAGAGTTTGTGTAAATAGAAAGTTATAAAAATGGGCGTAAAGATAAATCACTTCTTTAGCGTAGCGTCGGCTATCGAAGATGATTTATTCCATTTTTATAGTGTTGTTTGTAACAGAAGTATTCTGTTAATATTGTTAATTTCGTAGGTTAAGGTCGTAAAAAGGGGATTCGTCACTTCCGTTCATAACCGGATGTTGTTTTACTAGGGCGAGCGAGTAGTCGGATGTTTACGTTAGTGGACAGGTTACGATAACATTTTAAAAGTGCATTTATGCAAGACTGAATTGTTTGAAATAGAACTGTTTATACGTATAAAAATGGATTTAGTATTAAATAACCTACGATGGTTGATATGCCATAAAACTTAACCAAACCAAATAAAAGGTGTATGCCACACTCCACTGGAGTCCAGAACTGGAAGCATTTTTGTGTGAACACCAGGATACACTGAAATTGGGAATATCATTTTCCAAAGTATATAATACTTAATTATTAGTCGCAATATAGAAGTTTTAATCGCCAATGTATTAATGTAGTTCAAAATCATTTCATACATTATTTCAAGCGGTTGTATTTGTCCTGTAGATGAGATTCTAATAGGTACTTTTACTTCGATTCAGAGTTAACATAGAAATTTTGGCAATGAAGGGGTTAATGTACACTCTATTGAGCTCCAGAACTAAATCCTCATCACTGGATGAATCTTATCCTCGGAAACTCAGAAGGAAAAAATATATACCAGGGGATCATATCAAAACAGGAGGTAGAAAGAAAAGCCATTTTTCAAAACATAAACACTGATAAAATATTGTTACGAACGCGAATTCTTCCTTTCCTCTTTCTTACATTGGAAAGAAATACTGTACTGAAAGAAGGGGAAGAATTTTTTAAGTGAAACCGGCCTTCTAAAAGAAAGTGAACGGCTCACTAGTTTTTTTTATAAAACTAGAGAGAATTTACGATCCAAGGAAGTGTTCTTTTCTCGTGTATTACTGGAAGTTTTCAGGATTTGATGTTTTTATTTCTTCCTTTTGTACTTCTTATTCTTCTTTTGGACCCTTTACTTATGTGTCTATAAGGTTCCCGTGTTTGGTTTATTCTCGAATTTCTGCTGCCAGCAGTCTTTGGACTGTAGGATTGGAAAGTTTTTCTTTTCTGTCCTTCGGATTTATTCATCAAGTTCCTATGTTATTGT
Source organism: Sepioteuthis lessoniana (assembly GCA_963585895.1). Taxonomy (NCBI): domain Eukaryota; kingdom Metazoa; phylum Mollusca; class Cephalopoda; order Myopsida; family Loliginidae; genus Sepioteuthis; species Sepioteuthis lessoniana. The sequence continues at coordinate 46,968,654 of OY757917.1, read as the reverse complement.
TATTATCGTTTCTCATCGTTGCCCTTAATTTTGCCTCCTCGGTTTTTAGTAACAAAATTCGGCCGCTGCTAATGTCAGTGCCTTGTTTGGAAAATCAAAGCAATTTGATTCTGAAAGGCCGGTTAGAAACTGGACACTGTTCTTAACATTAATATGGAAATGGTTTCAAAAGATCACTTCTAACAAAGGCAGCAAATATAAACACATATTTTGGAAATTTCTTTAACACCTGGTATCTAGGGGCTGGCTTTGATGATATATTTAAAGCTGACAATCATATTTTGTCTATTATATCGATGGCAAATAGAATGATTGGTTGGATTGTTAGAAATTTTATTTCAAGGAAGGCAAATGTTTGTTTTAGATATATAAAACTCTAAGACCTCATATAGGGTATTTTACTGGGGCCTGGGCTCCAGTGTCGATACATGGAAATTGGAGTGTAAGATTGAGATTGGAGGGCATACAAAGAGTGACATAAATTATTAAAGAAACAAAAGAATACAGTTACAGGAAGAGATTAGAGAAATTAGCATTTCCTACTTTATTAGAAAGGAAAATGAGATATGATCTCATTGAAACTTTTGAAATAATTATTGGGATTTCTAATGATGATAGACATTTTTTCAATATTTCTTTTCAAACGGGAAAGTTTCTGCAAAGCAACTGGATTTTTTAAAAACTGAGTAGCACATTTTTAGAACAAATTGCCTAATCAAATTAAGGACAACAATAGCGAAAATTTTCAAGATTAAATTGGATCCTTACAGAAAAAATGGTAAAAAGAATTAAAGAGGACATTTTGGAATGATCGGGCGATTTGCTTAACAGAATTTTATCAGTGAATAGGTTTTGTTTCAATATTGTATATGTTTTGTGCAAAAATACTTTTTAAGGTTGATGTAAGAAGGCAGTAAAAAGCAAAGATGCCCATGAGGCATAATAAACAAATAATGATTATAATTATGTTATGTGAAGTCATTTCCCTCATGTAACGATTTTTATCACTGACTGATATACGTGGCGCATTCAATAAGTTTCCAGACTTTTTTTACAGGCATTTAAAATTGTCATAGACTCTTGAAAATTTAGTATGTTATTGCTATACATCCTTCAAAGGAACAGCTACAGCAGGAAATGGAATACACCCAACTAAAGCCTGATTGTCACAGCTGGTGAATTTCAAAAATGCAGTCTGGACGTCAGGACACTTTAGAAGAACGATATGCAATAAAATTCTGTTTTAAACTTGGACAAAATGCCACAGAAACGTATGGAATGCTTCAGACTGCTTTTCGACCATCATGCATGAATCGAGCATCAGTTTTCGAGTGGCATAAGAGATTCAAGGAAGGCAGGGAGTCTGTGAGGGATGATAAGAGGTGTGGGAGGAGTAAGGAAGTCAATACACCAGAGCTGATTGGCCAAAAGGTTAGGGTTAGAGTTACTATGTTAAGGTTTTAAGGGAGTTCAAGAAGAGATTTCAAGGGAAGAGGCCAGCACTCTTCAAATCGGGTCAGTGGCATTTCCACCAGGACAATGCACCAGTCCACAACTCCATCCTTGTAACAGACTATTTGACCAAGATTGGCATCAAGACAGTTCCCCACCGTCCCTATAGTCCGGACCTTGCTCCCTGTGACTTTTGGTTATTCCCTAAGCTCAGAGGCTGTCGTTATGAGACAATCGAGGAGATGAAAGAGGCTGTGAGGAAGGTCATTGACACGCTCACACAAGAGGACTTTAATAGGGCCTCACAGAAGTTGTTGGAACGGTACAACAAGTGCATTGCAGCCGGAGGAGATTACTTCGAAGGGGACTAGAGTTTCATTTGTGTACTATGAATAAAAGTGCCCATACGAAAAAAGTCTGGTAACTTATTTAATGATCCTCGTACATATATACGCAGGTCATTTAATACATAAAGAAAATTCATTTGGAAAAGCAAAACATATTTTTCGGATCTTTTTCCATAAATGTAAACTGCGTTTGGAATTGCTACAGAGCAAAAATTATTTTAATCTCGTGAAAATATTTGTTTTAAGGCTATTCAAAATAGCAAGTAAAGAAGACCATGCTGATAGTCTTCTGAGACATGAAAAGACACATCATTATTGAGTTCCTCGAAAAAAGATGCCACTATAAACACTGCTTTGTATCGTGTCTCTCCCTATATAAGGTCCGTCAGAATGATCTCCCAGATTTAGAATTGCCGAGTAGGTGCAAAGACTTAGCCGGTGGGAGGTATATCTTTGAGCAGCAGCAGCAGCAGCTATACCAGTTGAGTTGTCATCATATCGTTGAATGGCGACCATCGAGCGTATGTGGCCGAAACATTTGAAAAATATTATTAAAACTCAGTACTCACTCACTCACCAGATCTAAACACTTGTGATTACTTCTTGGGATTCCAGAAGGCTGAAGTATTAAAATGTCAGCCGTAGACAACTGACAAACCGAAAGATTTCCCTCACCATGAAATCACAGCAATACGGTATGCACGGCAGGACTTCACTGTGAGGCTTCAAGAGTATACACCCCGTGATGACAAGCATTTGGACGATATAATCTTCAAAACAAAGTAATGGCAATAAGTTTGTGGCAGAAAGAACTTCGTATTTTTGTTTGGCGCGTAAATTAATTTGACCGTTATGGTCGTCGAATATTTTCACCCAATGAGTATGACTTATCGTTTTCTTCCCGGACCATTTTTCCCGGGCAACATAAAAATGGTGAAAACCCGCCAAACTCTCTCTTCCTCAGAATCTTTTGAGCAGGACGGACGTACTTTCTTTCCTCTCTCTTCATAGCAACAGAACCATTACTCCATGAGGAAAGCCATTTAATTTATGGACCTTTGAGTCTACTCTTCTAGACCAAAGGCTCCCAGTTGAATATAAATTAGATGTATTTATTCCGCCACTTACAGGAACACTTTTATGTCGTCTCTAACTTTTGCTATGTCTACAGCGACAGTCATTCAGCTATTTCATTCCTCCTAACTCTGTGAGAGATCATTATTCTTTTCTCTCCCACTGCTATAGGACTACGCTTATGGCTGACTGCATCATTCTTGTCCTTATTCAGCAACAAAACCTTTGCTATGACTGTAGCGATGCAAATCACGCACAGAGACCTAGCTGCCTTATTCCACCTCTATTCTGCTTATCTATTTTGAAGACATTTATTCCTCACTTCAAAATCTACATGTCTACAAACGACTGGTAGAACGCCAAATGCCTGCTCGACCATTTTTCTCCCCACTACGACGATCAGCACTAAGGCTACCTCTCAAATCAAATTTGCATCGGGCAGAATAGGATAAGTCATCCTCATTGGATGAAAATATGCGACGACCATAACGGTCAAATTAATTTACGCGTCAAACAAAAATACGAAGTTCTTTCTGCTACAAGTTAAAATGGTAAATATTGTACTTTCTTATGGTAAGATTTTTTAATGAGATCTATTTTACCTTTTTCATTTGTGTTCCAAACACGTGGAATCATTCTGCTGGACCCTGTATATATTCTGGAGTTAAGAATGAATGTAGTAGTATTCGTTCAGCCTCATTAATAGAAAGAGTGGGTAAAATTCAGTGATTTGCCTGCTAATCTTTCCGTGAGAAAGAAATGGAGAAAATGAAGGGAAAATAGAAAAGGGCGTGCGAATAACACCGGTAAGCTGACAACAAATTCACTGCAACAATTACAAAAGGGTCATTTATTATCTGAGAAGAAATGGATAAATGTATAAGCAGTGAAGAAAAGTTCTATGTATGCAGGTGCATACTAGCAAAAACGTCTTGGCGAGAAAAAAATTCTCGTAGAAGAAAAATATTGTACGTGAACACGTGGTATGTTTTACTGTGGATAATAATAGAGTTACTTACTCGGCGAGAATCATGCTTTCTTTGTTGTGGCCGATCCAAAACTGAATGCATCTCTGGCGTTGTTTTTATGTGTGACAGCGAAATGAAGTTGGCCTCTTGGCTGCATTTATACATAGGTAAATTTTTGGTAATACTCGTTGTTAGCCTTGTTGTTGACTGTGTAGAGAAGAGGAAAATCTCATATTTTGTTTTGGCGCGCTATTTAATTCAACACTGAATTTCACCCAATCAGGATGACATATCCCATTCAGCCCGGACCTTCACTTCCGGCTAGCAAAACGGGTGAGCAGCCAAAACCACTCTCTTCGGCTTGAGACGGCGACCAGAACGGACGTGTCTCTGGTCGCCCCTGCTTAGCGATGCCTTATAGCTAAACAAGCCACCCAGTGTGGACATATCACTGTGGCTTTAACCCTAGCAGCAGCAACATGGACACTCAGTGAGGGAACCTTCTAATTTATGGATTATTTGCGTCTAATATATTTTAGACCAAGGAATCCCAGTTGAATATGAATTAGATACGTTCAGCATGCCTTCCACAAGCACCACAAAAATTTACTATGTCGATCCGAGCGCCACTCCGCTCTCGACACAAAACTACACTGTGACTTTGAATACTTCCCTCACACGTCCAACGACACGCTGCCATTTCCAGCATCCCGCTAAGCCATTTCGTCTCAAACATCCAGCAAGCCTAAACACCACGAGTCTTGCAGCACCAAGAACAAACCTCCTCAAAGCTGCAAATAAAAACTTTCGCTGTTGTGTGTTGTTAAAGAAAAGTCTCGTAATTCATTTCTAGTGCCTAAAATATATAGTGTTAGGGAAATTAATTAATTCCCTCCAAACCGCTATAACTGGTATCTTCCGTTGTCGAATGTAATATTCTGCGTTCTTGTTAGCAGGCGTTAGCAGTGTGGTCGGTCGTTTCTTCTTGGTGGTCTATTCTGAAATGAAAGGTTTTTGTCTGCTCCTTCTTTTTTTTTTATAAACCAATAGACGCAGTTTGATCAAGATTCAGACTTTTGGTCTTTTATTGTCATTGGTTGAAAAATGTTTTTGGAATCATGTTTGTTTGTTTACAATTACGTCTTCGTGAGTTTGTTTTCCCTACAAAATTGGCACCCGGATGTCTGTAATTTCTGTTCTATTTATAGACCTAATGCAAGGTTTATTTTTATTCAACTTATTTACTTTTTATAAAAGGCACAAAACACACGCGCGCACACACACACACACACACACATATATATATATATATATATATATCAACAGCAAATTAGATTTCTTTATGCAAGCAACAAATGTTGCATCATGGGACTAGTTGTACTTAAGGGTGCAATTTGATATATTTCCATTCCCCCAAAATATAAATCATAAAGGACCTTTGAATATTACAAATGTTTCCTTGCGACAAAGAGTAATATTTAAAGATTTCAAAAAAGAACTTTTCTTTTTTTTTTTTAAAGAGCAGCTGCTTCTCGCAGATTTGGAAGGGCTTCCATCTTTCTTGTTTGGTTTAACTCAAAGAACCATGAAAAAATTTGAACAGACAAAGAGACGTCATTGGTTTCTTTGATCGATTACACCTAAGCCAGTTCATACATGAAAACATTTTTTAAAAAAGTAAAAGAGAAATAATCTTTTATGGAAAATAGTGTCTTATTTTTTATAAACTTTTGAAATATTGAATCATTTATTTCTGTTGCTGAATACAGCAGAAGAATCAACTGCGGGTGCTTATAAAAAATCAAACTATTTTCCTACAGTTGATTCTTTATCATAGTGGGCAAAGGTGTTGTAAAATTCGTATATATCTATGCTTACTATCAAGAAAAAGAAATCCGTATCGAAAATTAAATTGATACAGGTTTCTATGTAATCTAATGCGTCACTGAGTCAAAAGCATGGTACTAAGGTTTGACTCCAAGATCAAACACCTGCAGAGGTGGTAACTGACTGTTGAGAGTTTTGAGCTAGCATGTGAACTAAATAAAATAGAAAAGCAAGCGACTTGGAAAGAGAAAACAAACAGCTTAGTGAGTTGGGGTGTGTGAGAACAACAGACACAGTCAGACTTTTTTGCAGGTTTAAAATTTTAGAAGCTTCTTTGAGCAGAACATTCTTGAATTTTTTTAATCTAATTAGATATACATTTCCTATGTCAAGGATCTTTATTGTAATAACTTTTAGGCCCTAATAGTGCTTTGCGATGACTTTACGGAATGTAAAATGTCTTTACTTCAGAAACTGTATTGTAAAATTTCTTAATTATACTTTCAAGGCTGATACATGTGTGCCAAGATTAGTAAGTGTATTTAAACGACATCAGAAATATTATGTTTTTAGAAAACTCAATTGAATGAGATCTTTTTGAGCTGAATCAGATGTTCACGATTTAATACTCACATCTCACATGAAAGCAGAAAATTCAGTCTTGGTACTCTTTTGCTTTTAGATTTTTGCCATGGACTGTGTTGTCTCCTCCTTCGAGGAAATAAAAAAATGTTTTCCTTACATTCTAAAATCTACGGCCGAAATATTATTCACATTCTTAACGAGTTTATTCTTTCTTGTTTTTCTTTTATATGTATATAAGATAATATATTCTTTTTTCTCGGTTGGCTCAATAGCAATAAACATTTCATTTGATTATTTCTCCTTACTTCAGTGGGCAAATTATATCCTTTATTTAGAAAAGATCATCCACTCGCTAACATATAACATTGAAATGTAATAAGGTCTCTTTGTTAAAACCAGTTTGGAGCTGAAGAAGACATTTAGTCGAGTTTATCGGATTTACACTACTATAGTTTTAAACATGTCAGCAAAGATCCCGTGAAGTAGTAATTTCTGGGAAAATAGGATCCAAAATTTGCTTGTTCATGAAAGAAAGAGTTAAGTGCAAAAATAAATTGATTAGCTTCGGGTACCGGATTGGACAGAATAGTTACGTGCAGTTGTGTCAACTACGTCCCGCTCAAAAATAAATCTTTTATTTGGAGCCAGTCACATGACATGGTTACCTATACATATATTCTAGGCATTTGATATCTCACTCTCCAGTTAGCGAAACCTAGCCCCTGAAAACTTGACCGTTCTCACTCTTACGTGCTCGTACAACTTCAGACATTTCACCACATATTATTTCAGATACGCAGCCTAAAATAAGAACCAGCAAAAATACATTCATAGTCCTAATGAAATTGGTATATTTGCTACACTTCAGGATTCTAAACTTTACATGGACCTCAAAATCACCCTACCATACAGATACACACGTTTAGCTCACGGGCAGATGAATATTTCACAGCTATGCACTTTTTAGTTTCTCGGCGCATTTACCCACAGACATGTTCGAACAACACCCACTTACATTCGTATTAATTTGTATTAAACAAACCCACATACACGAATACATAACAAACAATATTCGAACATTTTTTCTACCTTGTATTGTTTTTTCTCAGTTGTTTAGAATATAAAATTGTTTGTTTTATGTTATCATTTTGTGAATTTTCTTTTGTCAGCGTTGTTCATTTCTTTGTATTGTAAATTTTGGAACGACTCTTGAAGTTTTGTTTCAAACAAAACTTCGGGAGAACTAAACTGCCAACTCATCCTCCACAAGTTCCTACTCCCTGTGGACCAATATTGGCATTTATATCCCCATCATATACTATTACTGAACACAACGGAATAAAAACAAGATAAATGCGTTTGTACATGTAATAACATTTACCATTTTATTTACATTGGTATTAAGCAAGTAATAGAAATATTTTCTTCCATGAAGAAGCAGTATGTAGAAGTAAAAAAATTGAAAAAAAGTAGACTTCATGAGAGAAAATGAAATATACACGGGGCCTTAGCATTCCTCGGCAGAATCTGAGACACGTCTCTTCTTTTCAAAAAACAGTGGCAAAGGAGATCAAGAATAGATTTCTGAAACTGTCATGGGACACCTCCCGGACACGCCCACTATCTTCTCAGTGAGATTATTATTTATTGTCTCACTACGAGTCCATTTTCCAATCTTTTTTGTCTAAGAAATTTTTACGGTTATTGTATTTTAGATAAAAATAAAAGGAGCAATGATTACTGGTCAAGACCCATAGCCAGTTGCCCAAATCTCTGGGGATTCGTTTTACCTTTTTTAGACAACAGTGATAGATATTTAACTCAATCAACTAAAGAAAGCGGCTTATTTTCTCTTTATGTGAAGCCTTGGGTTAATAAAATCTCTGGAAAAAAAAAGTAATTTTGAATCGAAATAAAATGGTAAATAATGATCAGTTTTTGAATAATTACACGAGAATGGATGCATCAGGCCAACTGATTAATTCTATAATATACTGACCAAATATTATACACATTAAAAATTGTGCGAGGACTCTGTAATGATTTTGTAATTATCCTTTTGCTATCCAGCTAAATCTGTGTCTATGCACCTTAAATGGTGTAATTGTTAACAAGCTAGATTAACAGATCATTTTTACTAATTTCGATTCTCACTGAGTATCCTTTACTGATGCTTTTGTGTCACAGCTAAGCTAACTTTGTAAATAACTAAATAAATATTTACAAGTAGGGAAACTCTAAACCATCATGCGAAGTAATATCTCTTATGTTTTATCAATCAATCAATCAATATATATAGGTACAAAATCCTTCTTCAGTGTTTCATCATGGGTAACAGTGGCAATAACTGTTCAGTAATTATGGTAGCTGAAGATAGATAGATTGATAGATCCTATATTACAGTACCATGTGCATTTATAATAGATGTGACTTGCTAGATAAAAGGATCTATACTTGTATGTATATATTTACTAATCTAATATCTACCAGCATTCACGGTTAGCAGAAAAAATGAAAAAAAAAAACGCCAGGAACAAGAGATAAAAATATCTCGAATCACTACCCGGGGGAAAAAGAAAAAATATCATAGGACAAAAAGAAAGAAAAGACCTACCCTGTCACGCCAGTTGAAAAAAATCAAAAGAAAACTAAAACCCTCCATAAACGCTGCAATGCTACAATTACAAGAGTGCTCAACACGAGTGAAGCCAATTATAAAATTAACTTAAATCACGAGTATATATATATATATATATATAGGTGTGTGTGTGTGGGGGGGGCATGCTACTGATCAAATGCACCAACTACTAGTTAAAAACAAATTATTTCTATGTATTAGTGCATGTACACATGTGTATGTGTTGGTGTAATTTTGTGTGTGTGTTTGAAAATATGAGATCAAAATAGAACAAGTATTTATCAGCATTCTCACATATTTCAATGATTTTTCAACATCCACATGATCCTTTTCCCAAGGAATAACAACTTATGAATTGCAAAAAGATACAAATATTTCAATACTCAAAACTGTTTATGCACTGCCAAACAGTATTAAAAAATCTTTTTAGAAATTCTAAATGCAAACTTTTTTGGCATAAAATGGTGGCATTCCGTTTGACTGTGAATAATCCAGTTTTATCTGAGATTTGCAGGAAAATATAACTTCCGTTTTGCTAGTCATATTTATATTCAGCAGATGCCTTTGAGGAGTCCCTTTATACAAACATAAATTATATATATTGTCGATGTTTATCAATCTGATGACCAAGATTGAAACAGAAAGTGATTGATAGATAGATAGATTGGTCTATTAGATTTATGGCCTATCAACCCTTGTTGGGTTATTTAATGCTGAAGTAAACATTTCATACTTAGTTACAATATCAATATATGAATATAGTTCTAAATGAGTTTAAAGATTATTTCAACAGATTTATTTTATTCATAAAAGTAAAGTCTTGTCTGGTACAAGGACAAATACTGTGAGCATTAACATCACTATACTCACCATATTATGTTAGACCAATATGCTAACCTGAAACAAATGCTTTAGATCAGTGTTTCTCAATGGGGTCTTTACTGTCCCTTAGAAGGTGAGAAGTATTATGAGCCATTAGTAAAATTATTTCACAAGACAGAGTTTAGATGTTTGATGGTGTGTTGAGAAAATTTGTAAAATATCATCAGGGAACTACAGATAAGACAAAAACAACTCACCATGTTGTTGAATTTGGTTAAGTTCATATTAACTATGTACATATTGCATATGCAATCTGTCATGTAAGATTAGGAGCTGGGTCAAATTCAAAAAATCATATTTGATATTTTTAATAACAAATATCTCTCTTAAAACTGCTGAATATATTGATACAAGATTTCAGAAAAGTTTGGCTGCAATCATCATCATTCAAACAAAACAACTGAAGCTGATCTATCCATAAATAATGACACAGCAGTAATGTTTCCCAATAGGATCTGCTAGGAGGTATATGAAGGCATTGACTTACATTGTGGTTGAATTTGGAGGCAGAAGAAAGTGTTTACATATGGTTGATGTGCATTCATACAAAAAGTTTGGGAAGTATTGCTCAAGATATTAAGTTTATATTAGCACCGCATAAGGTCAAATTGAAAGTGGAAGGATTAAGTTTGTGTAGGGTTAATCTTTTAAGTGGAGCAAACATGCCTTCTTTGAAAGTCAGCATCTGATATCATATCAAATTTTACTGAAATTATCTAACCGAATCCTCATGGCGTAGTGGTTAATTTGTTAGATTGTGACATTGTAGTAAGCAAGTTTGAACTCCAATAACGTTATCACATTCATTTCCAGACTAATACGCTTGAGAAAGGTATGACCTTCCTTTTCACCCCTCAGTTATGGGTTTAGTAAATCCCTCAACTGTTCTTCTACAATTATGGCTTTGGGCATTAAAATAACTCCCAAAGGTTGATATGCCATTAAACAAAGAAACCAAAATGCTCAATAATTGGAATGATAATAACTCGTCTAACAATTACAGAAAGTATCTTCAATAAAAACAATGTTTTCAACAATATAAATTTATTTCATTTCAATGTTTGCCCAGCCTAAAAAAGTTTTAGAAACTCAATTTATTTTTAAAAGGACAGAAACCTGAAGATGGCTAAAGAAAACAAAAGCCAAAAGGTTAACAAACGATATATCATGAATAGATTAATTAGAAAGAATTAATTGATATTAGGTATAATCAAAGCATCGATTGTGAAATGGGAACAAACAGCCCTTGAAGGTTGAATACAGTAAATTGTCTTATAAATTAAACCTGACTAGCTGGGTATTTAAAAAGAGAAGATCAACTTGATACCTTTCCTCATTTTAATTTGTAAATCATCATCCATAATTTTTTTAATATCCAATCTAAGATATGTAATGAAAATTTAAACTTCTGGCCACCAGTTTCTTTCTCTACCACTCAAGCTAATCCAGCAATTGGTAAATTTCAGCTTACAAAGCAGATTTAAAAGTATTATTTAATAATGCTGGTCAATGAAACTGGAGAAATGATGGTCTGTCACATCTCATAAATTGCTATACACTAACATGATAGAATACTTGAGTGACATTTCAGATCTTAATCATAAATTCATGGTGAAGTGAAAATGATTGCTATATTAGTTTCAGAAAATGAATACGAGAAAACAGTGTGCAGCAAGATCATTACAAATGCAATATGGCTTGCTTGGAATTTTGACAAAACTGTGTAGAACACAAGGCTAATATCAAGAGACATTAGCCTTGTTCAAAACTTACACTAAATATAGAATTCCTTTTGGTTCCTTTACTATCTGATGCAGTGCAAGAATCATTTAGGAGAACACATATAGGACCAGAATTAGAGAAAGTCTAAGCTCCCAGGAGCCTCACCAAGGATTTAAAACTGAGCTTGCAAAATTTTATCTTAACATGACTGAATTACTTTTCTGCTATTGGGCTCGTGTATTTAAGAGAATCACTTGATCATCAGTGTAGTCTGCATGTTTTAGTTTTTGTGGGATATCATCTGCTTCTAGCTTTTTTAATGTGAAAGCATTTTCTTTTATAAGATCAACAGACGGTTTTTAGTACATAGTCGAGGCAGAGTATAAACAAATATGGTGCAAATGTATTCCTTAGCAAGACACCAGTGACAATGTCAAAGAAGTCAATGTGTCCATCTGGTGAGGGAACATTTACTTTTGTGTTTTTCTAAAGCATCAAGATTTAGTTGACCTGTTCACATATCTCAACAGCAATATCTAATCCACTGAAAGTGATGTCAATAGCAAAGGTGGGGAATGCTGTTGATAGGTAATCAGTTATATAGAGATCTGATCAATACAATAAAATAAAACAAGATTTCTTCCAACCTGTAGCTGAGTCTATAATATTATATGGATGCACCTCATGGATGGTAGCAAAATACATTGAGAAAAAGGTTGATGGGAACTACACAAGAATGCTGCAGGCTGTCTTGAATAAATCCTAGAAGCAACACTCCACAAAACAGCAGCTGTATGGCCATTTGCCTCCCATCTCACAAACCATCAAAGTAAGACAAACAAGATATGTGAAGCATTACTGAATTACAAAGCTTTAATATTCTTTTATTGGAACTTGTACTTGCCTTTAGAGCATTAAAGAGTGCTACTCTTGCCCCAGAAAATGAAAGGTTAGTCAAGGCTACTATTGGCGAATTGACACTATCTTCCATATCAAGACAATTACGGAAGATTATGCACAAGCAGTCTTCTGACTCTTCGTCTCCCAACATTTCACCCATCATGGTGAAGAATGAAGTAGATGTTATTGCCTCTGTGGAAAATAACCAAACAGACATCAGTGAGATATATTATGGTTGCTCTTCGGACCGAGGTGATTCCCGTTTTAATGGTCAGCATAGGAAAATAAACCGTGGTGGAAGACGACACAACAACAATAACAAAACACGCTCCACTGACAATAAATAAATTAATGAATAAGCCAACTAAGACCTGAAGGCAACACCACTGTATGTTTTAAGTGTGGCTATAAATTCCACTCGTCTTACAACTGCCCTTACATTGACGATACCAAAGATAAACACGAGGATGGAAAAAACGGGAGTTATCTTTCCCTGTTTAACATGATAATGATGAGTCAGCTCACAAAACAGGAGGAAAACAGCAACGCCTTTTTGAGTGAGACACTTGGTTCTGCTGTTCTGGATAGTGGTGTATCTGGTACCGTTTGTGGCACAAAATGGCAGGAATGTTTTCTTGAAATATTAACCGACGCACAAAGAAAAAAAATTGTTTAAAAATGCGTAAGAACCTTTAAATTCACTGATGGAAATAAGCTGAACTCACTCTACAAGTTTACTCTACTATGTGTCATAAAAAGAGCTGGAACTTGTCTCAACTTTGAGAATGACAGTGTTACGATATTTAAAAAGAAAATTCCATTGAGATGCACATTGTCTAGACATTACCACATCCCTATCACCAAACCTTTACCGAACAAAAGAAAGTTCAAATGCATACTTTTCATTAAAGAAATCTCCTCTGAGAACAAGTCAGAAAAAATTAAAATTGCAACAAAGTTATATAGACAATTTAGTCCTCCCAGTAGCAAGAAATTATGTGATTTACTTAAAAATGCAGGAATAAGAGATCTTGAATTTATCAAAATTTTATAAGTACTTCCAAATTCCTGTGAAATATGCATTTGCTACAAAAAGACTGAACCTAGGCCTATTGTTGGATTCACATTAGGATCATATTTTAACAAAAATATTGCCATGGATATCAAAGACATCAATGGCAACAAAGTACTTCACCTGATTTACCATGCTTCTAGATAGAGTCAGGATTCCTAGTAAAGAAAGTTCTGACATTATCAAGGCTATATTTAAACACTGGATTATTGTGGGACTTCAGCATCTATCCTAACCGATAATGGCAAGAAATTCAATAACCAGTCATTTCGGGACATGTTACAGAATTTGAATATCATTGTGAGTACTACTCCTACTGAAAGTCCATGGAGTAATGAGTTAAATGAATGACATAATGGGATATTGGGAGAAACGGTTAAAGAAGACCCTAGCAGACACATTGTAGTTTTGAAATGGCACTAGCATGAGCAATAAGTACTAAAAATACACTTCACAGTGTTCATGGATTTAGTCCCAACCAACTTGTTTTTGGTAGGAAACCTAACCTGCCTTCTTTCCAAATGACAAACTCCCTGTATTAGAAGGAGTTGCCACCAGTGAAGTTGTTGCCAGTAACCTCAATGCCATGCATACAGCTAGAAAAGAGTTTATTAAGTGCGAGTCTTTGGAAAAATTAAGACGTGCTTTTCGTCATTAAATAAAAACTAGTATAACACAATCATACAAAAATGGTGATGTCTTTTATAAGAGAAATCTTTGTGATAGATGGCTTGGTCTAGGAACTGGGTGGGAGCATAAACAGGTTCTTGTTAAATATGGAGGCACAAATGTAAGAGTACACCCTTGTCATCAAGTGCCTCACCCAGAAAAATATCAAAGTTCCCTTGAAAGTGAATCAATAATTGAACCCACCACTTCACCAAGTGGGCCTAAAAAACTTCAAACATATCAATTTCTGAAGAGAAATGTGGAAGAAGAATTAGGGATCCCAAGTGATCATGTTGAACAACATTAAACTGTGAGAGATGGACCAACTAATCAAAACCCCATTTGAAAGACGATTGAGCTTCCTAAACCAGGACAAACTACTGAATGTAAGCTCGCCAATGATGATGATTCAGAATGGAGAAAATTGAATGTCATAAGCAGGGCAGGCAAAGCCACAGGCAAAAGCAAACATTTAGTGAATGTGGCTTTGGAATGAGATGAACCATTATGGCTAGACTTTGAGTTCCAAAACATAGGATTGAACATAAAGAAGAACAGGAATAATGTTAAGCTTGGACAGAATTAATATAAAAGAAATCAAAATGTATCCCAGTAGAAGGAGGCAGAAATTTTAAAGATAGAATATCTGCAACAGAAGTAACCGAAACCAGACAATTGATTGGCCAACTTAATTGGCTAGCCACCCAAACCAGACCTGATCTTAGTTATGACGTTTGTGAGTTAAGTTCAATGCTAAAGCAGGAAAATGTTGAATGCTTAAAACAGGCTAACAGGGTTGCAAGAAAAGCAAAAAAAGGAAAAATCCCAGATTTTCCAGATTTAGGAAATCTTGAGTAAGTAAAAATTATTACCTATAGTGATGCCTCTTTTGACAATTTAACTGATGGAGGTTCACAGGGAGGCTATATGCAATTTTTGGTTGGAAACAATGACAAATATATGTCCATTGCCTGGCAATCCAAGCTAATTAGAAGAGTTGTCAAAAGTACTCTAGCGGCAGAAGCTTTAGCTGTGGTTGAACAAGTAGAAGCCAGTATTTTTTATAGGTAATTTTTATTAGAGATGCTGCAAATGAAAGACAATAGTGATAACACAAAAATCTTCTGCAAAACAGACAATTCCTATCTCTATAATTTGGTACATTCCTCAACCCAAATTTTGGACAAGAGACTTTGCATAGGGATGGCTATTATTAGTGAAATGACCTAGAGAAAAGAGATGGCAGAGATCTCTTGAATACCAACTGATGTACAAATTGTGGAGTCCTTGACAAAGAAAGGAGTGCCATCATTTAAGATCCTTGGGTCCATACCAGAGCCTAAAAAATCATCTGTATAATGTAAATAGACTCTTTATTTTCTTTTGCAGAACATAGAAACTCCACTGAAAAGAAAAAGAAAAGAGGAAGAACTGTTAATCCAATGGATTAATCCCCCTTGAATACTCTCCTGGTGCTGAGGCGGCTTCTAACTGGAAGTTATGAGATTGCCAGTATTGTAAATACAGGAGTCGTTAGAGGAGGACAAATAAATATTCTCTCTCTGTATATCCGCAGTTGTTATTGTTTCGTAATTGATATTGAGCACCATTATTTTCAAATTAGAATTTAGTATTCAGAGGTTGGCTCAAGGGCTCAGGTTAAGAAGGTCTCGCAAAGTTACATAGATTCCAACAGCAGTAGGAGTAGACTGGTAAGGTGTCAAAACCTTGAGTTTATGTTAAATCTGGGGTTCAACTAGCCCGGAGGGATAGCTGGATATGGGTGCTCAGATATCTCTTCATCCTTTGTGACAATTTCTCATTATTCCAGTTTTCTTTAAAACAGCTTTCCCATATTTGGGTAACTGTCCAACTCCTTTTTAGTGGTCAGATTCACCCTCTCAACAAAAGCCTGCTTTAATTTGTATCTCTAACCCATACCTGGTACCAGCAGGGTCTTAGAACTCTTTTATTCCTACCATTCCTTCTATATTCAACCTATCTATCATTGCTGGGCTTACACAACTGTCTTTCAAGAAAAATCTGATTTTCAAAATGCATAGATAAAGAGGGGGTCTCAAAAATATCAAATGATCAATATTTTCCTATCAGAGCAGTCACCCAGACCTTTTTCTAATATATACAATATTGTGCCTCTCTGACAACTTCAGAAACACTACAGATGGGCCCCTCCTACCTTAAGTTTCTATCTTTTTTTAATCTCCAATTATTTTCTTTATCCAGAAAATATCAAACAATTAGGATTTTCTTATCAGACTGTTGATTCAGGACTTTTTTGATGCAAATAAACCTGTTCCTTTCTGACAATCTCTGAAACAATCCAGACCTTTTTTGCTTGAGCCCAGCTGTTTGTCTTAAACATGTCATCTTTTGGGTCTACAAATGTTTTTTGTCCAATATCTTAGATGTTCAAAAGAGTACAACCCTACTGTTTTTACTTACTCTGTTTGCTTTCAATCAATTTACCCCTCTAGGGTCCAGAGTCACACGGAGGGGTTGATTGCTTTTATCTGCTTTTCATACTTAGAGGATATCTTATAGCAAAACTGATTCTCCCAAGTTAATTCATTCTTGATATATCATTTGTCTATCTCATTTCCCAGCTCAGAGATTGAACTCACAACTTTAAACAATACTTTATTCATTAGGTCATACATTCTATATCTAACTGCTTGAATCTTTATAGTATTTCAGGCACTGTTTAAAACCTAACAAATGTATTCATATGTACAGCAGCTCTCAGAGAATATAGATAAATGTAAATATTAGATAGGCTAATTTATGAAGCTGTAGAAAGCTCTTTCCAAATGTAAAACAGCTCTCTTTCATTTTGAAGTTTAGCTAATATCATAAATTTAGCTTTAATAAAGTGTCCACCACAAATCAAATACTGAACCCAGCAATAAACAACATGTTATGTTACAGAAATAACTTGTTAATGACCAAGACCAGTTTACAATTGCCAGACATGAAACAAAATCCTAAGGGCAAAGTCAGTGGATGGTTAATTACAACAAACTGAAACTGGAAAGAGGATTTTCAAAGAGAATAACAATTGTCTTTCTCTACATAATCAGTCTTATAAAACCCACACAATAGTTATGATATATTGATGAAAAGTAGACTCTGACAACTAAACTTTATATTCTAAAACAAAAGGTTTTTAAAAATTCTCCTTCTACAAAAAAAAAATTGTATCTTATAATTGAACTTGAACCAGAATTAAATTTTTGATCACAACAGACATTTATGAGCAGATCTTGGAAAGTGAATAAAGCACTAAGCGTCAAAATTATATCACCTTTCAGTTTTTGAATGCACAAAACAACTATTTCAAGCTGAGCAGTATTTGACTACACAACAATCTTGGTATTTCAAGCTCAGAAAGAAAATAAACTTAATAGATCATCCATTCATAGCTAAAATTCAAAGAAAGTATTGAGCAAAAATCCATTCAAATGTTGCTCCACAGATAATCTGAGCCCTGGAGCAACATTTGAATGGATTTTGTGCTCAATACTTTCTTTGAATTTTGTGATCTCAAGTAGAACTGAATTAAATTTTTGCATTAAAGACTCACAAGATAGATGTTAATAACACCTCAGACAATTCATATTCAGTCTGATAAAAATTATGCAAGTTTCTTCCTTTTTATTCTAATCAAAAACAACTATTGACCAATTAAATAACTTTGATATTTTCTCTTGGAATATCCAGTCTTCAAGAGATTTAATTTATTACATACTTTTTCTTGATATGCTATTAAACAATCCAAATCAAACCTACATCTATTGCCATACCAAGGCTAAAGAGCCCAGTCTATTCTACAATTTATTCATAGATGGAGAGAGAAAGGATGGATCTATGCATTTCCCAGTGCATCCAGTGGCATTGAGAGGCAATACCAACTTCAAGTATAAAAAAAAATGTCTTGATACAAACTACATAAATTATGTGAAGACTTCTCCAACATGAACAAACCTTTAACTAATTGCCAATTAAAAAGCAGGAATTACAATAAAAATTATAAAAATTATTTTTAGATATTTGAGAAACAAATGTTTATAGAAGGATCACCATTTTTCCAAGAATTATTCAATCTAGTATTCTCATACTTATTACTATCACCCATAACATTGGATTATGCCAACATCATACCAACTCAAGTTATTATTACACTTGGTAATCCTTGAATATTCTCCAGTAATATCCTTATCATCATTGCTATCACTACCACATTGTCATTCCTATATGTAACTTTAACACTCAAATTTTTAACCCTTTTACTGTTTTGAGAGCCACATGTGAGTAGACACCTCCAATTTGCCAAGGAACAATTTAACCCTTTTACAGTTCAAGTTAAATTGTTCCTAATAAAATGGAAATAAACATGGAATCCAAAATACAATTGTACCCCGACACACCCCAAGTCAACATAAACCAAATTTTTTGGATAAAAACAACAAACATTAAGATACTAGGCCATATACTTCAAAGAATATTTACTCTGATATTTCCTTTTATCAGTTATGTCCTGCATCCAGTGGTGAGGCTCTAGTTCTGGTAGGCTAAGGAATTTAGTCATCCTTTTTATTGCTATTTCTAAGAGTGGCAAAAGGTCTTTTTAATGTAGGTGTAGGTGTAGGTGCAATAAACCAACCTCCCCCAAAGCAAGAGAGAACCTAGAGAGACAGTCCCCTAATGCCCAAGGAGTGTCAGTCTTAGCCTCAAGACATGAATGCTGGGCTTCCTTGGCACTCATGTTAGGTGGACTTGACCTAATGTCCACAAAAGCCAAGACACATCTGACGTGATCCACATACCAAGGAACACGGCTGGCTGAAGTGTGTCAAGGCCCAGTGGTAGAAAAGTTCTTGGTATTTCTTTGGCATCCCAGGATGCCAATCTATTGCACAAAGCCTATTTAACACGGGAGCCAGGCACAGGGCTGTAGCCCAGACACGCCCAGTAGCTCCAAAATGCCATGAGTCCTGTCAGCATTCCCTAAAAAGAGGTGTCTTAGGCACCAGGCAGTAAAGTGACTCCTGCTGAAGGAGATGAGAGACTAAGAAAATGGGCCCCTGAGGCCCAAGGAGTGTCAGTCTTAGCCACATGAGATGAATGCTGGGCTTCCCCGTCACTCATGTCTGGCGGCCTTGACCAACGTCACAAAAACCAAGACATAATCGACCAGATCCACATATCAGGAAACAGCTGGCTTAAGTGTCAGGCTCAGTGGTAGGACTGAAGTCCTTCTCCCTCTAACAGCATGGTTCCTCTATTTATACAATATGGAGGTTTGCTATTTTCATTCACTGTCTATCAGTGTTCAAACACTAGTATCTCACTTTATTCATATATGACTGAAATTTTCTTAGTTGAATTTCTACGATGAGGAATGATCATAGTCAAATAAGTACTGCCTTTTTGCTTGTTCTAGTTACAATGATTTAGCCGTTGTACACGTCAGTTATTTTTTGGAGTTCGTTACCTTCTGGAAATTTTAAACTCATCATCTTCATCAACACATTCTGACTATGTGGATTATTTTAAATCCTTCTCACCATCGATCCCTAACAGTCATTACTCTCTGCAAGTCCTCTAGACAGTTTCCAGTGTCTGCATAGACCTGATTTATGTAAGCTATTGTGAGTCAGTCAAAACTGGTTTTTCCATGTGTAGGAGCTCCTAGGAAAGTTTTTCCATGTGTAGGAAAGCTCCTAGGAGAGCTTGTTCTTATTTCTCTAGAAGTTCTCAGTTTATCTTGCTCATTTTACTTGGATGGTGTGTGAGATGGGAGATAAGTGACTGCACAGCTGCTGTTTTAAAGGGTGCTGTTCCAGGATTAGTTTAAAACAACATGCAGCATCCTTGTGTTGGTCCCGTCAAGCTTTTTAAATCTGATCTCTTAGATAAAAGAAAATGTCAATTCTTTGGAGCAGTAGCAATGTCAATACTGTTGCACAATTGCACTACTTATACGTATTTTAACAAAATGGCAGTAAAAATAATTTTAAACAAGAACATTCATTAATAGACAGTTCTCTTTCTGATGTCTGTGCTTTAAGGATAGCTTGTATCAGCAAATTATTTCAAGTTAATTAATTCTTGATATATCACTTATCTGGTGCTTCCACTGAACTGGAGTATATGAAATGCTACCTTATTTGAGGATTGAACTCATAATTACCAGATAACTTGACAGGTTTAACAAATTCTTTTATTTATAAAAAGTTCTATTTTTAAAAAGTAGTACTGCAATTATTTGTGTATAACACACTCTCCAAAATTTGGACAACAAAATTCTGGAAAAAAATGTTGAGTTTAATGCGCATTTATAGTAGCTAAATTTAGCATTTGTTCAACTTCATATTGATTCCTACACACTAAAAATAATTTATATAGTGTGTCTTAAAACATAAAATTTACGCTGTATTTAGAGCAAACACACTGACATGTTCAGAGAAAAATACAACAAGTTTGTGGCAAAAATAAGCTCACATAAGGAGAAATAAAATTATACACAAGCACACATTCCAGAGGATATTTCTCCATAACAGCATAAAACACGTTTGGACAAAAGATATAACTTACTTTTGGTCATCTCATCTTGAATATGGTGATACATGTAGCTGTAAAAAAAAATTAATTATATAGTTCTAATGTATAATACACCCCTCTAACTTTTGGACTGAAAAATCTGGAAAAATAGTGCATCTTATACACAAATAATTATGGTATTAATATTTTACATATGTATCAATGCTGATACTTTTTGTGGATATTTAACAGAATAGAGTCATTCAAAGATAAAGCAAATTCACTTTCCAAATAGTGCAGAAATAATTAGATTAGAAAAAATCAATAAAATGGTTTTGAGAGGCAAGTTTTAATTTTCAGGTCAGCAACCCTTCTTGAAACTAAAAAGTCTCTTACAGCTTTTTTAATGCACTTTGCATTATGGTTATCATCACAGAAAATGGAATCAGCTTGTTGGGTTCAAATCCTGTTAGTGTTTCACTTTGCATAAACATTCTTGGGAAAGGCATGAATCTATCAGTTCTCTTCTAAGCTATGGGTAAAGAAAAAGATAGACTGGCTTCTTTAGCATTGGTAAGGCAACCAGTCAAGGAGAAGGAAAATTTTGAATTCAAACCAACAGTACTCTGGTTAAAAATTGACTTTGTGTCACTTCCTGTTTGTAGCAGAGGGGATTGGGTAAATGCATACAGCTATTTTTGATGGTCATAAAAAAACAGGAAATAATACCCGAGAAATTAGAGTTTCTACTCCAAAATGAAAATGCAAAGGAATTTTAAACTTTTCTTTGCAGTAACACAAGTTCCAAATAATTTTCAAACAAATTCAAGATTTGATTAAAATGGTTTTCCTTATATTTTTACTTTGTTTTCAATTTTAAGAGGCCCAAAAATCTAATGTAATCTGAATGATGAAATGAAGTATTCTAAATGAAAATTGGTATTTGGAACTTCAAAGATACAAGTTTTATTGGATAAATTAAGATAATTGGAAACATTCTAGAGTAAGTCAAAACTTTTGCAATACTTTAGTAACATGAAGCACAATTAGGCAACTGTGGATGTTTTTACCAAGGTCACAGGACTGATGAACCACACCGAATTGTACAATGCAGAGCTCACCTGATACTCTCCAAGTGCTAATCAATGAATTTGCCTCAATGCTTTTGGATGGCCCAGTCAGCTGAGGCTGTAGCACAAATACACTGACTGCATCTCTGCAGAGGGGTAAGACTCCACCAACAAGTGTCCTAAACAATCTGATGATTAGGCTCTAGTAAAACTTAAGCTCTGGGAAATGCTGAGTACCCTTTACTGCCATTGCTTCCATGTCCACTATGGTCCAGAGTGGTAGCACCTAATAGGGTCCTATCTATGGGTCAAATAGAACTAAACTGTGTCCTTATGCTAAACTGAATTGTTTGAAATAGAACTGTTTTGATATTTAAGTGTATGTAAACAAAAACTATACTTATGCTAAACTGAAATGTTAGCTTCTATATATAAAAATGGATTTGGCATTAAATAACCTACAATGGTTGATATACCATAAAACCAATAAACCAACCAATTCTATGGCTTTCGGCACAGTTTTAGAATCCACACTTTTAATTCTCTATGAACTTGTGTGATCATCTCGGTCCTTGCAAGCCAAATAAAATCTCTTTCACTATCTGATTAGTGCATTGTGATCAACTGCACCATCACCTTTTGCACAACTAATGTTTTTGGTCATTTCCACATTTTGAACTCATAAAGAATAAGTTCCTGAATTATACTATGTTACACATTCATCTGTGTGGCATTCAAATCATACATAGACTTAAGAAATAACCAATGTGTCAGTGCATCAAATTCCATGACACTGCCAACCTCAGTGCGTACCTGCCATATCTTGAACTGCATTAGTCATGTGATATACACACCACAAATTAGCATGTTGCAAAATATTGCTAAACTTTTGACTCACTGTAGCATACTTTAGAGTATAGAAAAATAATGTAAATGTAAATGAAATAAATTAAACTGAAAATCTGTATTTGAACTTTCTAAAATCCTTAAAACTTTTACAGGTAGATAATCAAAAGTATTTAACTATATTTTAGGGTTTTTGAAAAATATTGTAAATGTAAATCAAATCAATTGAACCGAAAATTTGTATTTAAACTTTCAAAAATCCTTTAAACTTTTACTGGTAGATAATTAAAAGCATTTAGCTATATTTTAGGGTCTTTGTAAACTTATGTAAATGTGATGAATGATGATATCAGTTCTCAGAGAGAAAATCTGTATTTGATCTTTTTAAGATCCTCTGAAGTTTTACTTAAAGATAATGAGAGGCATTAGAATATATTTTAGAGTCAAAGGAAAATAATGTGAATATATTGCATAATGAAATCAGTTGGAACGAAAATATTCATTTGAATTTTTTAAGATCCTTAAAGGTTTTTTTTGGAAGACAATGAGAAGTAATAGAACCACAGTTCTCAAAAAAGGAGAGACTAGCCATTCACCCGACTGAAAGAATATCAAGAGGGGGAGTCATTAAGTGTATTTAGCACTGAAATACTGAAGCAGTGAAGATTCTACTTCAATTTTAATCTTTTAGCAGCATAATAAACTGAATGCTGAATAGGGCATAAGACTGGTATTGGGATGGCTAGTTACACCACATTTTTTTAAAATCTTGTAAAAAAGAAACAATCTTACAAACAAAATATTAGTTTATATTGATTAATGTCTGGTAGGAATGTTTAAAGGTTTGGTGTTCTGGGTTTTATCTAAAGTCATAGAAGAAGACAGTAGCACCTCCACCCTAAGAATTAAAGCAGGAACTCTCAGTTTCATGATTTTATTCCTCACAAGGAACCAAGCTGTTTGGTTTTTACATATAAGTAAATTGAGCTTCATGTTTTATTTTTGCTTCAGGGTTTAAGTTAACAACTGAAAAAGTTAATTCCCTTGAATAATAAAGATGCTCTAAAGAAGTTCTACAAATGACAAAAATTATGGAATTTGTATACTTAGAGGATATTCACATAGTTTTTTTTTTAACAGTAAATAAACAAATAACAGGTAAGATACAAAACGTTTCTTATTTCATAGCTGAACATTCCAGATTCATAAAATATACATGGTGCATTCAATAAGTTTCCAGACTTTTTTGTGCTGGTATTTAAAATTGTCGTAGACTCTTGAAAATTGACTATGTTATTGCTATATATCTTATCAGAGGACTGACCAATTTTTATGATTTCAGCTTCAAATGAACAGCTACAGCAGGAATTGGAATACACCCTACTAAAGCCTCATTGTCACTTGCAATCTGGACATGAGGACACTTTAGAAGAATGATATGCAATAAAATTTTGTTTTAAATTTGAAAAAAATGCCAAAGACTGATTTTGGATCATCTTGCATGAATCGAGCATCAGTTTTTGAGTGGCATAAGAGATTCAAGGAAGGCGGGGAGTCTGTGAGAGATGATGAGAGGTGTGGAAGTAAGGAAGTCAATACACCAGAGTTGATTGACCAAAGGGTTAGGGTTAGGGTTACTATGTTGAGCTTTTAAGGAAGTTCAGAAAGAGATTCCCTCAGAAGAGGCCAGCACTCCTCAAATCAGGTCAGTGGCATTTCCAGCAGGACAATACACCAGTCCACAATTCCATCCTTGTCACAGACTACTTGACCAAGATGAGCATCAAGACAGTTTCTCAGCCTCTCTATAGTCCAGAAGTTGCTCCCTGTGACTTTTGCTTATTCCCACAGCTCAGAGGCTGTCGTTCCGAGACAATTGAGGAGATGAAAGAGGCTGTGAAGAAGATCATTGACACGCTCACACAAGAGGACTTCCATAGGGCCTTCCAGAAGTTGTTGGTATGGTACAACAAGTGCATTGCAGCCGAAGGAGATTACTTTGAAGGGGACTAGAGTTTCATGTGTATACTATGAATAAATGTGCCCATATGAAAAAAGTCTGGAAACTTATTTAATGATCCTCTTACCTTCAAGAAACTCGATAAAAGTAATTAGATTAATGGCATAATTCTTTTCAAAACCATCCAGAGGTCTGTGAGTAGGCCCAAACCACCTAAGAAGACCTAAAAACTGTCAGCCAGGAAAGCTGAAACCAATTTGATAAGAATAAGGCAGCTTTAAATAAATGAAATCCAGGCCTGAAAGAATTAAGGCTGTTGTAAATATTTGAGGAGAAGCAATGAAGTATTTTATCTAATATTTTTGTCAATGAATTCCTTAATTTTTTCCTTGATATTTGGGTATTTCATAATATCCTCCTCTGCATTGCTTTGAAAAAAATTAGATCATTAATTTTGATATTATATTAGGGTGAGTCAAAAGTTTTTGTATATTTTGGCAATCGGAGGCACAACTCAGCAGCTCCAGACACTTTTGCTGAATTTATGAAGGTGATGAACAACACTGCACTGTAAAATACCAAGCTCGCCTGATACTCTCTAAGTGCTGCTTACTGGATTCACTTCTATGGCTTGGAGCACAGCCTCAGAATCCACACTTTTAGGCTTACCTGATGTTGCCTAATCGTCAATGTTCTTACAACCCAAATGAAATTTCTTGAAAAATCTACTTACTGTGATCAACAATACTTTGACCTTTTGCACAATGAATGTTTTTGCTGGCTTCCAAGGCAGTTTGAACTTTTAAAGCATGAGTTCCTGAATTAGAATCTGTTACACTGTGTGGCCTTCAAATCACATGCTGAGTGAACAAATGCTTGTGTCAATGCATCAACTACCATGACCCAACCAACTACAATTGGCACCACAGCTAGAACTGCTTTGGTAATGTGATATACATGTTGCAAACTAGCACATACCAAAATATTGCAAAATTTTTTACTCACCCTCATGCAATATATATAAATATGTCTTTATTTGTCAAAATTTCTGGAATGAAGCATAATGATTTTTATCATTTAGTGTGTTTGGACTATTGTTATATTCACAACGTTTTGGCTGATGTAACATTTGGCCTCCTTTAGGTGTTTTATGTTGAACTCAGGAGCCAACATTGAACTTTGAACCAAACCCTTTATTTAATCCACCAGGGTTGATTGTTCAAATTCCATTAACCATAACCAGGTACAAGTGTTAAGCTATTGTAAGTATTCCTTGTGATTTACCTGTTATCAGGATTGAACCTACAACCTCCATATGATTTCACTTAGAAACACTTTTCAACCAAATGCCAATATCTGGTGTACCATGTGTCCTGCAGAACAATAGTTTGAATATTCTAAATGGTAAAAATATGAGATTTTTTGTTTCTTTCATCACCTTGGACCACCATTTTTACATAGCTGAAAATATCACTCTGTATAGATGGTATCACCAAATTGTTTTGAAGTAGCAGTTTACATTTAGAAAATTAAATACATGAGAAGCAAACTCAAAAATATCCATGATGAGATTAAAGGAGATCAGCTATGAACTAGAGATTAAAGAATAGAATGGAAGTGAAATTTCTAGTCAATTAGAAGCAAATGGTATTACATGATTCTGAAATCTAAAGATTAATTTTCCATGATAAAATTAGATGACATGATTCTTAATATTCATATCTAAGGTTATTCATGATTAGGTTATATAATATCCTGTTCATTGATATTCATATTTGAAATTTCTAATATGAACAGAACATTTTGCAACTGATCCCAGGTCCGTGGAAAAGCATTATGCATTGATCTATAGTATTTCCCACTGGATAAAGTTTTCATTAGTCTGGCCTTCAGTTGAGGGTAAAATCAAGGATCACTCCAGTCTTAATGAACTCAAATGTAGACATTAAAAAATCTTTTTTCCTTATTTTACCTTCTCAATCAAGTAGATATCAGATAGTATAAATAAGATTTTCAAATTATGTGATAATCTCTTCAAAAGAAGTATGGTTGTCCACATCTTTTAATCAAATCCCACCAATGCTCTGACCATATCAAAGAAAGAAATATATCAGAGAAAAAACAGCATAATCTAAAAGAAACAAAACTTATTGAAGGCTGAGATTTAGTTTATAGTGTTACATAATTCTAATCTTTCAAAAAAGATTCTCATCACTAACTTGTAGAAGTCTTGGTGCCATAGTAGCAAGTTTGCTGGACTCCATGTTTGAAGTCCAGTTGCATGATTATGTTCACTTTTAGACAAATACTCTTCGGAAAGGTATGAACCACCTTATTTTTTAACTGTACGTTAAATAGTAACACATCTATTCTTCTACAAGAATGGCTTTGGCATTTAATAACGCACAAAGGTTGATATGCCATTAAACAAAGAAACCTAACAAAACCAATCATTTCAACTTGAATGAATTATGTAAAATGGCCTGTAAAAAGAGAGGTAACTCAATATGAAAAGTAAACAGTACATTTTATTGAATTGTTTAGGGATTTTGAGAACTAGTTTATCTCATAAAATAAGAGCAAACAGTAAAAGAAAAAGAAAAAAATTTCTTCAGCATCATTTTTTTTACATCATCTAATAAAAGAGTAAGTGAGATTCCAGTAATGGAAAACTTGGTTAAAGGGAATAAAAGATGGGAATATAACCATATAAGAGTTTTCCAAGGTGAAATAAAATATCAAAGGGAAAAAAGTCTCAGGACAAAAATAAACCCAAAATAATCATATCTTCAAATAGATCCCACATAATCACATCTTAAAATACCACCTGAGGCCATCATTATATGCCAAAAAATATACATGGTTCCTAAACAAGGAGCAATTTAAATATTCCGAAAGAAGAAATGGCTATCTTGAATATTTATAGTGTTTTATAACATCACAGTTGATTTGAACTATGGTAAATCTCTAACCAATTATTCTATGTCTAAAAGTTTTAAATGATTTTCTAGAACACATCCAAATATTCTACTAAGCTGTCATCATCATCATCATCATCAAGACATGCTGACAGCATGAATTCCCTTGACACTCTATTGCCATCTATTCTTATCAATTGGCAAGTCTTCTAGATAGCATCTAGTGTCTGCTCAAATCTGATGAATGTAAGTTTTTGCTAGTCAGCCAATACTGGTGTGTATATGTGTGGGAGTCCATAAGAGAACATCATTATCCTTACATCTGCAACAGTGCCCAGCATCTCAAGTTCATTTTACTTGGATGGTTTGTATGATGAGAGGTATGTGACTGTGAAGCAACTGTTTTGTAGGGTGATGCTTCTAGGATTTGTTTCAAACTGCATGCAGCATCCTTCTGTAATTCCCATCAAGCTTCTTCTTCAGATAAAACTGTAATGACCGACTAAATTCCTGCCTTTTTAATCATTTATTTAATCAGGGCATAAAACTACAGTTTACTCCACAGTGAGATTTATACAGTTATGACTTAACCAATATGGTTACTGTATTTAATGGACACAAGCTAAATATAAAAAAATCAGATTGCTAGCAATTACACAACCCAACACTCCCTCCAAAAACAAAGTATATCTTAGATTCAATACATGCATCTCCATCAAGTATGGATCCTGTAACTTAGTTTGGTTGAGAGAACATGTTTTAGGTAGAGTGGTGAAGTTCATTCCTCTCCAGATCTACCACTCGTTTAAATTCAGTCTTCCTTCTCCTAGACTTGTTGCCTAACCAAGGCTAAAGAACCCTGTATACCTTGATATTTACCCATAGCAAAGAAGAGAAGAGATAGATTTATGCCTTTCCCAAGAATATTAACATGATGTTGGTTGGTTGGTTGGTTGGTTGGTTGGTTGGGCTTTATGGTATATCAACCTTTGTAGGTTATTTAACGGCAAATCCATTTTATGCAAATAATCAGATCTATTTCAAACAATTCAGTTTAGCATAAGTACACAGTTTAATTGTCAAAAACGTTTCTATTTCAAGCCATTTAGTTTATTCAAATAGTTCTAATTCAGCTAATCCAGTTTAGTATAAGTAGAGGTTTTGTTTATACACAGTTAAATGTCAAAAGAGTTTTATATTAAACAAATCAGTTTTGTGTAAATACAGTTTCAATGTCAAAACAGTTCAATTTCAAACTATTCAGTTTTGCATAAGCATGCAGTTTAAATGTAAGTACAGTTTAATTGTCAAAAACACTTCTACTTCAAGCTATTCAGTTTAGTCAAACAGTTCTAATTCAAACAATTCAGTTTAGCATAAGTATGCAGTTAGTTCTATTTCTATTTAGGGCCTTATCAGGTACTACCACTCTGGGCCAGAGTGGACCTGGGAGTGATGGCAATGAAAGGGTACTCCACATTCCCCAAAGCTCCTCTATTTCTGAAACCTTAAAATCAGATTGTTTAGTGTCATATCCAGGACACTTGTTGGGTGGGGGGCTGGTCTTACCCCTCTGCAGAGAAGCAGTATTAACATGAAGTGAAACTCAAAGCAGCCAGGATTTGAACTTCAGTCCCGAATTCCATTTCCTTCTCCCATAAGTGTTATACTAAACACTCCTCCATTGTATAATGGTATTACTATTGAGATATAAATAATAGAAAATAATTCCCAGATTGTAACACCAAAAATGGTTTTATGTAGAAAGAAAAGATGTTATTAACTCTTTACTTCACAAATCTTATAACTGGGTTTGATTATGAGGGTGCTATCAAGTCTGGCCTACTATTCACCCATTGCTAGATAGAGAATAGTTGGATTCATACTTTTCCCAAAGGTAATAGTATAATAAAAAAATAATTGCAAAATGATCTGAGGTAAAATATTGTACATAACACTGTTCTGTGGTGTTTCCAAGGTTGAATATATTTTAAGGCAGTTTTTTATGCTGAATCCGAAAATTATTACTTTTTCTTATCAGATCAAATTTTTCAGATACAACCTCTTACTTAAAACATATAGAACAGTATTATAACTATTTATTTTCTTGTTGAATTAGATAAATAATGCTAAATTTAAGGCTGATATATTCGGAGAAAGCTTACATTGAGCTATTGTAAAATATACAAAAAAGTCCAAGTGTAACTGCAGAAAGTGCAGTTGGACTGACATTCATGTCCCAAGTTGGCAGAAACTCTTCAGTAGCTTTTCAATTTCCTTCTCATATTCCGCACTCTGGTTGTTTCCCAGGAATTTGTAACTACTGACTTAAGTGACTGCCAGGCAGACAGTTCAGCTTAGTACTTCGTCAAACATTGGTTCCTTCATGAATTCACTTATTTAAGGACCGTCAAATATACCAACCTTGAGTTTCTCCATGCTTATCTGAGGAAAATTTTCCCGAAGGAAAGCAAGACCACTGCCTTTCCTGTTCATTGATATGTTGGGGTAGAAGAAGTATTTCATTCAGTTCAACCAGAGGGTGAGATTGAATATTATGTGAGCCAGGTTTTAACCCTTGTCTTAACAGCCACTCTTGTCTGACATAATGTTGGTTGTCAGCCTAGCTGTCCCAGAGACACAGAAAACAAGGATCCTGTTTTACCCACTTAGGAGTCCCCAGACCAGTCCAATCACCTTAAAATCTCCACAGATTAACCATTTGTGCTCCTGATAGTTTACAGCACACAGCAAATGATCTGTGCAATCATCAGTTTCTTTCAGTTATACTGAATGCCCAAAAGGGACAGATGAAAAACTGTTCCCATTATAAAGAACTGCTTTGAGACTTATGCTGGATGAGTCAATAAAAAGTCTCCATTCCATAGCATCATACTCTAAGCCCATTGATTTGATCATTCCTGCAATGATGTTGCAATAAACTAATGATGACTTATCCTGGAACGTGAAAAACTGTTTTAGTTCTCTTTCATGGTCTTGATACCAGTAGAACATTGTTCCTGGTTCAAACAGATGTTGTTCTTTGTCATTAACCTAGCAGCTGAGCAGACTCCTTTGAAAGGTTTAGTTCTTATGTCTGGTTGTTGAGTTCTGCTTGTGTCAAAGGTTCTGACTGGTTGTCCTCTTCCTGCTTGTATGCATCATCCCCAGGTACAACAGTGATGTTACTATGTTTGGAATCAGAGCTATATTCCATGTTAGCATCTGGCTCAGGAATAGGAAGGTTTAGGTCATAAGGGATTGATCTACGGCAGAAGGAACATCAGGGTACTGGACATGGTGCTTTTTGTTGCAATTTATTCCTTTTAGATTTATCATGCAGTTCATAATTTGATCTTTTCCTCCCCTCCAGACCATTGTTATGGCAAATTTCATATTTTTCTTTTTAGCATTACTCCAATTCCTCAAATTCTCCACATGTTTTACAGCAAATTTTGGGAGCAAATGTCTTTTCTTGATTTGACTCCAAAGTAATTGTGATATCCATTCTTTACAAATCAGTAATTTTTGCTTGATGGTTAGGAAAAACTACATGACTGGAGATATAACAGAGCCTGTCAGGATTATTCTTACACTTGTAATCCATTCTTACAGAAATACAAGCTGAAAAGAGAAAAAATAAATCAGCTCTTTGCTCATTGTTGACACATGACATAGTACATTAAAATCCTTTCAAGCTCAGGGATAAGCCACATCCTAGGTATGTAGGTGCTAATGAGTAGAGTGGTACACTGTAGTTAAATATACATACAATATTATATGCTATACTAAACTTCAGGCCCCAACTATCAGCTGTGACAAGTAGAGTCCACAGGCTTTTGAATAAGTGTTATTTTGTACAACTTGTAAATTATTCAAGCACATCTTAAAAACCAGACCTAACTAAAAACAATGAATATGTTTGAATTCAGTGTAAAATAGTAAGAATATACCATTTAATAAACCTTGCCCTTGGGAAAAAAATTTAATGTAGGCCAGTGTAATAGTAAGTAAGTAAATTTAGCAACCTTAGTCTAGGGTGACCCGAAGGCTCCCTTTTCAATAACTACCACACCAAGGTGTAAGGGAGGGTGCTACTCCATTCTCTGGATTGCTTCACTTTACCCTTAATACATACCTTATGATGTTGAGCGTTAAGCAAGGTGGCATCAAGTACTATTTTTTGAGTGTTTGGTATGACATGACCTGGGATTGAACCCTGGTTTCCCATACCATTGGCAAATGCTCTTCCCATTAGTCACAAAATTTAATCTGAATTGTCAATTAGGACACATGGTATGATGGATAAAGGCATTTGGTTAAGAAGTGCTTGTAAGTGAAATTATCTGAAGATTGTAATTTCAATCCTAACAACTGGTAAATAACAGCTTAACACTTGTACCTGGTTATAGAACAATCCTTGTACCTGGAGTTAGAACAATCTACCATTGTGGATTAAATAAAGGGTTCAGTTTAAAGTTCTGTTTTAGTGGACAAGTACAACATGAAACGCCTGAAGAAGGATGCATCAGCCAAAATGTAGGGAGTATAACAATGAAGAAAGTGGTATGAGTGCTCTTAGGGATAAAAAAAACAATATAAAGAGGTGAGACATTAAATTCTTTAATGTTTTGTTCTGCTCAACTGGCCAACTTTTGAAAAAGATTTCTTAAACTGTTTAAGAAATCTTATGCAGGTTACAAGACCCTCAATAATCAGGCAAAGTCAAGTAGGCTTAAAATTATGGATTCTAAGGCCACGTTCCAAGCTATAGAGTTAAATCTGGCAAGTAGCACTCAAAAAAGTATCAGGTGAGCCAGATATCTTGCTGTTGTGTTTCATTACCTTCATAATCTCAGCAAAAGCATTCAAGGTTGCCTAATTATGTGTCACATTACCAAATTATGGCAAAACTTTTGATTCACCCTTGCATATATAATTTATCACAGTCTTTTGCATCTTGACAGCTTATCAAGCATTATAAAAATCATGTCAGCTGTGGGAGCTTTATTTTGCAAGTCCTCTTGAAACTCAAGCAACCACTATTAGATGCAAAACTGGGATGATCATAGCAGGTTTGTAGCCATCCTTTTGCTGCTATATCTTCAGTTAGTATTGAATGTCAGATGCTTTGTAACTTTTCAGGAACCATAGTTTGCCAGTGACTATCTTCATCAGCAAGAGGTTTCTAAAAGGTAGGGGTGATTTATAAAGGACTTGCTGGCATCCTTGAAGCAAAATTTCAATTTCAGCTGCCTGTGAATGTAACTTATCTTAATCTGAGTCATCTTTTGCAAAGTAAAACAGTTAGGGACTGAACATGAAGCAAAGCATTGGTATTTGAAACTTTGTTCAACCATTTGATGCTGAGGATTTTATAGTGAAAGTAGAAGTTATAGGGTTTCTATTCATGTCTTGCTTAAGTTGGCCATGTCTCAGGACCTCTTATATAGATTGATTATATTGTTATATTAAATGTATATATTGTATATAATCTCCTAAATATTATAATATGAAACATATATAATATATACATTTAATATTGTTGTATAAAATTGTTGTTAGATAATTGTGGATATATATGCCACATTTTTTCATGTCTTCAAAATATAAAAATGAACATAAAACCAAACACTTTTCATCTCAATCTTTTTTAGATAACAGACCATCAATATGACCATAAAACCCTCATTTTGCTTTAAAGATTTATCAAGCAACCAGCAACAATAAAACTTTTTCTATTTTTTTTCATATAAAAAAATGAACTAAGACATAAAATGCACAAAATCTTTTGAACTTTATAATCATGACACCTTAGAAATTGTTTGGGTAGCCATAAAAAAAGAAAAACACTTGTCTGATGACTCCAATTAGATTTTGATAAAGGAAAAAAGTAAATGAAATATGACAGAAAATGAACCAAGTCTATTGTAAGCAGCTGGTAGATATTTGTTGAACAATGCAAACTAAGTCTCACTGTCAATACTATTTGGTGAAGAGACTCTAGTAATAATGCCTCCTATTTATTTTCATGAAAACTATAACTGATAGAAAAAGCACAATAACACTAAAGGATAGAAGTTTTCAATGAAATAATAATTGTTATCTCATATACTCCCTCTTTAACAATATCTCCTAAAGGGAAATCCAATCACCAGAGCTTATAAAATTTCAGAATAGCAAGTATCATCAAAGATATGAAATTTAAAGCATTACACACGCTAAAAAAATATATAGTTCCTTTATCATTCCCCATGAATGCTCAACTAATCAAAAATAGGAATAATTTTTGTACTTTCTAATCACTTGAGTCTTGTCTTTTATTTGACTGATATTGGTCTAGTGGGTAGAGTGTTCGCCAATGGTCCAGGAGACCTGGGTTCAATCCCAGGTCGTATCATACCAAAGACTTTAAAAATGGTACTTGATACCTCCTGGCTAAACACTCAGTGATATAAGGTATGTATCAAGGGTAAAGTGGAGCCATCCAGGGAAAGGAGTAGCGCCCTCCCCTACACCTTGGTGTAGTAGCTTCTGAAAAGGGAGCCTTTGGGTCACCCTCGACTATGGTCGCCAACTTTACTTTACTTATACCATCATCATGTGTAGTCAACAAATGCCCTGTTAGCATTAGAAGTTGTCAATGAATATTTAGTCATCATCCAGCACATGTCAAAAAATGACTAATAATCAACCGCACGGGATCAATAAAAGCCCTATAATTATCACATGTAATCAGCAAATGCCTAATTATAACGTGGTCAACAAATGCTTTAACACCATCACATCTCGTCAACATATGTCTTATCATGACCAAATCGTATGAAGTCAACAAATCCTCCATAATCATCTTATATAGACATCATATACCTTATCATCCCATGTAGCTGGCAAATTATATTAATCACATGTGGTCAATAAATGCCTAATAAGCATGGATCACATGTGATCAAGTAATCCCTTATTATCATCGTATGTGGTCAGA
This sequence comes from Sepioteuthis lessoniana, assembly GCA_963585895.1. Classification (NCBI taxonomy): domain Eukaryota; kingdom Metazoa; phylum Mollusca; class Cephalopoda; order Myopsida; family Loliginidae; genus Sepioteuthis; species Sepioteuthis lessoniana. The sequence goes on along the minus strand of OY757917.1, from coordinate 46,934,178 downwards.
AAATATTTTATCATCACTAAATCACATGTGGTCAATAAAAGCTCAATAATCATCACATGTAGCTAAAAATACCTTGTCATCATCACATGTGGTCAGATAATACTTTATAATCCTCACATCATCAATAAATGCTGTGCCAACCTTAAAAGCAACACACTATACTACAATCTGCTTCTATGTTTGATTTTCAAATATTTACAAATCAAATCAAATTAAATCTTTTAAAATGTTTTAATATTTTTTCCATGTGAAAATTGTCCAATATTTTGCCACTGAATGTGTACAATTCAGTTATTGAATCATGTTGCTGATGAAATTGTATAGAGTTTGAAAGCAAATATACAAATATTGAAAAAAAAAAAACCCAAAGTCTAACTCCAGTGAGACAACCTTGCCAGGCTACACTTCCCCATTGCACTTAATGAAGACTAAGCCCAGGGCCAATCAGTGATCACTAAGGCATTTTAAACAAAGAATCTACAAAATTAACCACATAAATTAACTTTGCAACACATCTTGCCTTCATGTGAAATTGTTAAAATGCTATGACTATCATAACAATCAATATGATGATACTAGTTTCAGTAAGTGAGTGTGCAATAAGAAAAATGTTATGATTGGACCAGAAAGTCACTCTTGATAAAAAAAATGCATTCCAGACAAAGTTAGTTTTCAAATGAACTTTCATAAATAAACAACAGTCAGTGCTTGAACATTATCTTTCTTTATTTCCTTGGCACAGAAAAAATATTTTTGTAGATAGTTTTTTGGTCAATAGTGATGAAAAATAGATTTGTTATGAGAATCCAAAATGAAGAAAATCATGATAAGATCAAAATCAAAATCTAAATGAAATCAATGATGAAAGAATTATTCTGTGGTTTCATAGTTGATTTCATTTCAATTTAGATTTTGATCATGATTTTCTTCATTTTTGGGCTCACATAATAAATCTATTTTTCCTCATTATAATTATATTGTGCTTCATAAAATTCAAGAGAGAAAGTTGTTGGTTAGAAATGGCTGAAACAAATACAAACTGTTACTACACAGTCCAAGACCAATTAATTGGTTTGTTTAAATGATGTGAAAGAGAAAAAAACTTGACTGGTGATTTTTCTTGCATGACAGTGTTGATTACCTTGTTGCAAATTCAACAAAAGGTCAGGAAGCTGGTATGTATGTGCATGGGTGCTATCTATATTGATATGTTTATGTATATATGTATACAGTTACCAAACCCCTCCATCACAAGCAGCATGGGACACAAGGTCAATTCTTTTGCAGATTAGAGCTGGTTTGAATTCAGAGTTATCTTTTCTCCTGGAATGGTTATCTTATCAAAGCTAAAGGACCTAGTCTACCCTTCTATTTACCATCAGGTGGGAAAAGAGACATGCTTTTCTGAGATTATTAGTGCAAAGTGAAATACAACCTAGTTCAGGATTTGAACTTGCTCAAAAGAATTACATCACATGTATCTCCATTAAAAGAATTAGATATATATGTATCTACAAACCCCTCCACATGAGCAGGATGTAACACAGGGTCAATTTTTTAAGCAGAATTTAATGAGTTTGTATTCAGTTTCCTTCTCCTAGACTGGCTGCCTAACCAAAGCTGAAGAATCAGTCTGCCCTTCTATTTACCTATAACTGAAAGGAGAATAAGAGATTCATACCTTTTCAAAAGGTATTATTGCTTTGTGAAATGCAATCATCTTTATCCAGGATTTGAACTTGTGTGGTTTTGTCCATTTCCTACAACAATAACCATTACACCATGAGCAGCTCCATAAGAATTAGATATACAGGGTATTTCAAAATAGTTGCAATGCATTAATATGATAATTCATAGTCATCTTTCATCTGAGTCTTAAAAAGCAATCATATCATATCAGAAAGGTCAAACCAGATGACAAGAGCAGAAATTGATTGACTTTATCTTACAGTGCATGTCAAAGACCAGGTTCTTGGAAATGTCTTCGAATGGACTTTTTCAAACTCCTTCCGACAGAATCTCTCACTGCATCCACATTGTCAGAACTACAGTTAACTTCCTGCTGGGTCTAGGATTTACAGTCTTCTTCTTGAGGTTATTTATGGATACTGTGGCTTGAAACTTGTGTACCCAATGATAAATTTGGCTTTTTTGCAGATAATTGTTATATTAACCTTCCTGCAAAATTTTGCTTGCACAGATTTGAATGACTTGGTCTCCAAATAAGTAATCACACAAAATATTTTTTCCTCTTTTGTCTGGGATTAAGGATTATTAGTTGTTATATACTATTGTATTCTATTTTCAAATCTGAAACAAGAAAGAACACAGCATTATTATTAGTAGAGTTATTTGCAGTCCCATGTATACTGAGACACCCTAAATATTTACCCAACCCCTCCACTGCAGGTATGATGAGAAGTAAGGCTAGTTTTTTGGGAGTATTCAGCTGGTTTGTTTATGTATATATGTATTCCCCCTAATTCTCTATCATGAGCAGGGTGTGGCACAAGATCAAATTTAAAGTGGAGAAAAGCTGGTTTGAAAATCTTTCTCCAAAGCTGGTTACCTAGGCTAAATAACCCAGTCTGTCTTACTATTGACTCATAGATTGGGAAGGAGAGATGTATTCATGCCTTTCTGAAAGGCATTAGTCCCAAATGAAATGTTAACCGTTTTGTCCAGGATATGAACTCAGGTTACCAATTCAATTTCTTATGATAATAACCAATTTGGTAAACATACTGGTTTGTGTATGTAGATACTTATATGCAATTTTGTATGCTTGTATATATATATATGTTTCTGAATGTATATCCATGTGTATGAATGAATGTGTATATTTATGTTGGCATAAATATATATAAATATATATTACCGGACATTGGCATAATGGTTAGAGTGTTCACCAATGGCCTGGGAAACCTGGGTTCAATCCTAGGTCGAGTTATACCAAAGACTCAAAAAATGGTACTTGATGCCTGCTTGCATTATAAGGTATGGATCAAGGGTAAAGTGGAGCAATCCAGGGAAAGGAGTAGCGCCCCCCCTTAGACATTGGTATAGTAGCTATAAAAAAGGGAACCTTAGTGTCACGCTTGACTATGGTCGCCAACTTTATTTACTTTATATATATATATATATATATATATAAGTGCGTGTGAGTGTGTGTGCATGTACAAACACCAAGCAATCTTTTTACAGGGAGTAAAATTGTGCTTTAAAAAGTATCTGTAATATATATTGCTTGAATTTCACATGTACATTCACACACATATACACACACACCCACACATATATCATTATCGTCATCATCACAGTTATTTTCAGCTCAAGCTTTTCTATAGGCATAATCTGAAATCTAAACACTATATCATTCAAATACAAAACACAATCATACATATACATACACTATTTCTATTTTTTCTCTTTTTCCAGCATGGTTGCCATGTTGTCTGTGTCCAGATTGAAAGTTAAAACCATTTAACACAAAGAAACAAGAAATCTCAAAGAGTGAACACAAATCAAGAGAACTTTTCAAGAAAAAAAAGAAAGAATAAAGAAGATGACAAAAATAAAATAATCACACCATTACTAATCAGTCCTTGACTAACGTAATTGTCGTCAACTGTCAATGTTTCATTGTAAAATATTTAACTTTTTTATCGCTATTTTGTTCTATTTAATTTTTTTCACTATTTATTTATTTTCATTACTAAAGTTTTTGGCAAGACTTTTTGTACAAGTTTCTTTTCTTTCGCTTATTTTCATTGAAGTTAGCCATGCAATTTGGAAACTGTTAACCACACTACTTCAGTGATTGCATTCACAGCTATGGAAGGTCAGAAGAACCACAAGGTGATTAGTTCAGACAATTTGAGGAACAAAAAAGGACGGAATATTTCCAACCTCTGATTAATCAGTTTCGATTTTCATTGTTATTTCTAATGGGCAGTGTGAAAGATTTTAGTGCAAGACTGGCTCCAGAGATTAATGATTCTTAAAACACTATGGATGCTGACTAACTTAGATTTTTGCTCTATCAAATTCCTACATAGTCTTATATATATATATATATATATATGTGTGTGTGTGTGTGTATGTGTGTGTGTGTGTGTGTGTGTGTGGAGAGAGAGGGAGAGAAAGAGAGAGAGAAAGAAAGTGAGAAAAGCTTGATGAAAACTACACAGGAATGCTGCATGCAGTCTTGAACAAATCCTGGAAGCAACACCCCGGAAAGCAGCAGGAGTACAGCCACCTACCTCCCATCTCAAACAATCCAAGTAAGATGAACAAGATACTCAAAGTACTGCTAAAGAAGCAAGAATAAACTCATAAGCAACATTATATTGTAGATTTCAGCGCCTGGACATGCCAGTATTAACTAACTAATAAGGACTTACATCAGCTCTTTGCAGACACTGGGTGCCACCTAGAAGACCAGCCAAAAGCAATGGATGATTGGGATGGTGTGCTAGAGAAAATCTGGAAACTCCATACTGTCAGCATCGGTTAATGATGATGAGGATGATATGGCATATATATATATATATATGAATATAATACAATATACATTTTTGGACAAAAAACAGTGAAAAAACTGAGGCATCACCCCTGGTTGGTGGCTGATGAGAACAGGTTATCACAGATGTTCTTACACGTATGATAAAATTTAAAGAATAAAAATAAATGAAAACATAAAAAAGAATAAATAAAAATATAATATAATATACATTATTGGACATAAAACAGTAAAAAAAGTTAAATCATTTTTATTATTGTAACAAATTTTAATGATACTTCTATAGCTTAGACTCATATAAAACTATTTTTTCTTGATTTTTTCAAAGTAGTCTTATTCATGGTGAAAAGTCTGAATCTTCTAAAAACAAAATTCTCATAGGAAATTTCTTAGACTTGATTTGATATCCTAATTTGAGATTAATCCTTTGCCAATAGATACCATACCAATTATTAAATGCTCAAACATAGTCTTAAATTATTATATACTAAATCAATTGTCTTAAATTTTTTATGTCAGTTATCTGTGTTTTTTGTCCAATATTGTACATATATATTTTTTTCAATCTGAGAAGTAAATTTAGAATCAACTAAGGAAATTATAAAGATGAAATGATATTGCTATTTAAAAGAGCTACCAAACTAGTGGGACAATTTCAATCCTAGACTTGGTCAAAATCATTAAGAGTCCCTGCAATCTTAGGCAAATTTCTGCATACTCAAATACTTATAACCAGAAATTTCTTTAATCTTTATGAGCATAGAAATTACTCTTCATAAATATTTGAATAAGCGCAAAGTACTTTGAAAAGGTGGAGATCCAAATTATCTATGAATATATATGTAGATCTAATTTTGAATGTCATAGACTCTGAGTCAATATTGCTTGGTGGCTGTCAAGAGGTATTGGTTTGATTATAACATAGATGAGAAAGTGTCACTCATTGTTTTAAAACTTATATCCACATGTGCTTTCTCACCAGTACTAAGCATTTTTTCTTTATAAACATAGCAAAACCCATAGTTATATGTATATACATATCATCGTCATCATCATCAAGTTCCCTGACTCTCTTTCTCTATCTGTTCATATCTTTCATCATTCCAGGTTGGTCATCCAGACATCCTGTGTCTGCACAGAGCTGATATAAACATTTGTTGGTTGGCCGAAACTGGTACGTCTGTGGGAATGGGTCCATTGGAGAAGGTCATTTATGATTTCGTTCTTGCTTTTCCAGCAATGTCCTACATGTCTTGTTCATCTTATTTGGATGATTTTAGAGATAAGAGGTAAGTGACTGTACAACTGACATTTCGTAGGTAGTTGCTTCCAGGACTATATATACACATATATAAATTAATATCAATGATTTAATTTGCTATATTCATAAATAAAGTGTGCTCAGTAACAGTGATAAATCCTATATATACATAAGGAGAGCATAGACAGTGCTTGGTGACTGTCAGTTTCTTATCTATGCAATCATCTTGGTTCAAATATCTTATACTGAGGCTCAACAAGCACTATAGACTCTATACCTATGCTATCCTAACATATATATATATATATATATATATATATATATATATATATATATATATATATATATATATATATATAAGGAGGTACTAGTTGGGTAATAGTTACCATCATAAGAAATAAACATGGCAACCCAAGTTCACAAAGCTATTTGCATTTCACAAAGTGCTAATACCATTTTCCCTCCAGATATGGGTATATAGAAGTGCTGACAAGGCTCTTTAACCTTGTTATGGCAGCTGGTTGAGGAGAAGGAAAACTCTGAATCTAAACCTACAAAATTCTGCTTAGAAATTGACCTTGTGTTACATCCTGCTAATGAGGAGGAGTTGGTATATATATATATATATATATATATATATATATATATATATATATATATATGTTTGTTTGTTTGTTTTTTTTGTTTTATAGCATTTTGAGGGTTATTTAATGCCAAAGCTATCCTTGAACTGATACTGTTTAATTCATAGCTGGTGCATGAGGTGGTTCATACCTTTCCCAAGTTCAAAAGTGAATGTAATTGCATAAATGGAGATCAAACTCACTTCAAGGCTACAGTCCATCACTTTTGCCATATATATATATATATATATATATATATGTGTGTGTGTGTGTGTGCGTGTGTGTGTGTAATTCCTTTCATGTGGAAATGATTAACATGTGAGTCTCATTTATTTATTGCAGGGAGTGTAATCCTTACTGTGTGTCCCAGAGTGATAGTCTTTATTAATTGATAACTTTATAACCTATACAAAAGAGATGTCAAAGGGAAATGGTTTACTTTATATCAATGTTTGATGTAATCATTTCTCATATTTTTGAGGTGTACTGTCATTTTATATAATTCATATCATTTGTTATACGTCTTGCTTTTGTGCATTAATTCGATCATTTTATTTTTAGCTAATCTATTCTGGCATCTAAAAGTTGGCTGCACACATGACACAGCAGTTTGATTAACATAAAAAAAACAGATGAAACACAAGCCCCTGCATGGTCATTGCACACCTGAATTTCTAGAAAAATCTAAATGATTGATCAACAGTTTATCTACAAACAACACACCCAGTTTTGAAACTTCAAAGAGATCAATAGAAGTCAAATCTACATTTCAATAAGACATATATACATAGACATTCATAGACACTTTTTATATTTATGTCAATGATATATTCTTTCAGAAATTATATGTATTTATAATATCTATGTATCTATTGATTCACCATGTTGGCATGGCTTAGAATATGCTGATTGTATCCCCTATGGAGAGATGTGACCCCAACCTCAGGGGTATTCTAGGTATGACACTTAACTGCATCAGATAGTAAAGCTTCATTTCTAGAGTTCTGGGGAGTGTAGAATACCACTTTATTGCTATTATTCCCAGATTACTGTTCTATCTATGGATCAAATAAATATGTGAGCTAATTATTTGTATTTGATTGGAATACTTGATATTATATAACCTTGTGGAAAATACTCTTGAGAAAATTAGTTGTTATAAGTGCAGTTAACTGACCTTTAGGCATAGAATAACCCCCAACAGGTTAACACATAATTAAAATCAATAAATCAATCATCTCTCTCTCTATATATATATATATATATATATATATGTGTGTGTGTGTGTGTGTGTGTGTGTGTGTGTGTGTGTGTGTGCGCGCAAAAAAGCAGACTCAAAGATTGGTAAATATATCTTATAAATTTGGTAATTCTTACAATTTTCCACCTTATGTCTCTATCAGGGACTCTTTATTTCAAGACCATTTGCATTTTTTAACTAATAGACTGACATATGATTTGGGATTAGTATTCACCTGTATATAAAAATTAATTGTCTTTCTTATGGCATTTCATTCAGTTGTTTGCTGCTTAAAAGTATTTTCAAATTCAGAAATAATTTCATTGTTTTTTTTAATTGAAAATTACTCTCTTGTAATGAATAGATTTTGGGTGTGGTAGTCAGTTAAGTAGTTCATGCAGACAGCCTTTTGATTTTGTTAGGTTAGGTTTCTTTGTTTAATGGCATATCAACTTTTGTGGGTAATTTAAGGCAAAAATCATCCATTGGAGTTCACACTCACTTACTACGATATTGCAGTCCAGCATGTTAGCTAATATGCTATAGGGCTCTCCTCTTCCAGTCTTCTGGGGCATGAAAGGACCTATCACTATTGATTTCCTTGAAAAAAGTACAATTGTACATCCTATAGCCAACCCTTAGAGAAAAATTCACTTTATTTATTGATTGACTCTTGTAGTTTGATTTGTGGCAGATTTTAAAAGTTTTGTAATAGAACAAGTGAATGAGATAGTACATTTGATGTGTCTACAGCAGAGTCTATTTCTATCCTTGCAAGCTTTTCAAAATTGTATAATTTTTTATCATTGATTTACTTTGAATAATTTCATTGTTCAAGGTTTTGTTTCTTTCTGTTATCGCTGAAAGATTTATATGTCAACATGATGTAAGCATGCTTTGTTTTAGAAACATATCTACTAATCTATGATTTATTTTAAGGATTTTCCACTGATTTTTATAATTTGTGCTAGTATGGTAAGGGTATCATTGAAGTTATTTTTGTGTGGGATACAGTTTAGTTTTTTTTTAAATCCAAAAAATTCATTACTTGGCCCAGTAAATTTGATGTAAGCCAGAATTTTTCTTGAAAACATGAGCTAAAATCTAGTTTTGATTTCTTGATATGATTAAATAAATCGTTATTGCAAGAATAGATTGAAAATGAATAGTAATACACTGATATTTCTTTTCAATTTGATTTTTTAGATAATCTGTTTTGCTTCTTTTTTAATAAGCAATTTTTAAAGCAAAATATGCAAATTAGCTTTTACAGTATTGTTTTCTGTGCCAATATACATAGTGTCTGATCCTAACTTATTTGTTGAGAAGGTGTTTTGATGATGTATGTGGAAGTTAGATATAAACAAACAAACAAAGAGAGCAGTTTTGAAGTAACTTCAAGCTCTATGATTGTTTTTTAGAATGCATTGTTTTAGATCTAATGTTAAAATAAAATTTGTTTTTCATAGAATTTGAAGTTCTGAAGTTACTATTTTAATCTCATTCAGCCCACCTGTTTATTTCAATTTATCTTAGTGATCTGTATTCAAAATTTTAAACAAACTGAATAATATTAAACAGTCTTGCTCTTCTAAAACATTTGTATAGTAAGAAGTTAAATCATAGAGACATAATTCAGACATTATATTTAGTTTCTAACATTATTCATTTGTAACTTGGATAGTTAAGATATTTCTAATGTTTATTGAATGTCATGTTTTACAAAATTTTGAATTAACTAGTTTCTGATTAAACTGATACAATCTACCATTTATGCACAGTACTTTGAATATTGAACACAATAATTTATTACATGAGGATATGCTTTGCAATGTGTGACACACTATCTCTAAGAATCTAGTTGACATTAACTTTATGGACTGCACTATCAATATTTTTTGTCAGTTGAATTAAAAAACAAATTGAAAAAGATGTCAGTATCATATTACTACATTTAGCATAAAATAGTATAATTTCAAAAATTTTCTAACAGTAAGACCTCAAAATATTATCCAGTTTTCATAGAAAACATCAGACATCTCTTTCATATTAAGTAAGAGATTAAAGAAAATCACCCAAAATATCACATTTTAAATTTACTCCAATATTTTGAACAACCCTAAAATACACACATACTCACTCACCTCACCCCACCACATATATGTATATGTATATATATGTGTTTATGTGTGTATGTGTGTGTGTTTGTGTGTATGTGTGTGTGTGAGTGTCTGTCAGTGTATGTGTGTGTTTGTCTGTCTGTGTGAGTGTTAAAAATGCAAACCTATAGGTCTTAACAGTCAATTTCACATTTTCATAACCATCAATGAAATAGATATAGTGAATTCAAGAGGGAGGAACTCATAGTGTTATAGTTATCAGCATAGAAAACAGAACCAGTGATGTGAGTTCAAATACTGAATGAGGCTGTTTGCATTTCATATAGCACTAATACCCTTTGGAAAGGTGTGAATCCAACTATTCTTCCACCAGCTATGGTGTAATACACCGCAATTGTAGTACCAATAATGGTCGCGTCACCAATTGTGGTACGGCAGGGTCGCGCAATTGTGAGGTCACATGGCACCAATTGTGACCGTCTACCAATTGTGGGGTCACACACCAATTGTGGTCCTATAAGTGCATGTCACGCTGCGAGCCACTTATAGGTCGAAGTTTCGGGTGGATCTGTTTATCCATATCTCTGTGTCCATGTTGCATTGTTCAACCCATGGGAAAAGTTGGAGTAAAGCTGATACGGACGTCTCTTGGTTCAGGCGGGGGCAGAAGACAGCCAAATTTACTGGTGCTGTTCGCTGGTCAACTAATTCAATATGTCAGATACACTTGTTATCAGTTGTAAATAACATTTATTCATTATACAATGATAAAAAAAAGAATTATGTACAACAATAACAACAACAACAACAACAAGTGCTTTCAGTTTGGTGATAAGTTGACTGGCAATAACAGCTAGCCCCGAGTCTGTTTTGAACAAACTACTGTTGCTAGGGACTGTCAAGTTGAGGACTCTGGGTAAAGTGGCAGTGGTGGTGAAGAGGGTGGCTAGGGCTCCAAGTCTTCCGTCTGTGGAACCAGCTTTCAATCTCCGTCTGTGGAACCAGCTTTTTAATCTCTGTCTGCTCTTTTCGAAATCCTCTTTTATGGGGGTCCAGACCCCTGAATACATGGCTCTGATTGGCCAGCCAATAGAAATGCTGGACCAATGGTCCCAGAGTGCAATCATCAGGGGTGAGGTAAAGAAACCTCACCCCAAGGCCTGTGTTTAACCAGACAGCCAATCAAAAACTATGGCCTTGCATTACACGTCTTAGGCAAGGGGGGAGAGTTTCACCCTGCTTTTCTTTGATTGGTGAACCATCTGATAATATTTTAATATTGTTAATGGCCTTATATCAGATGTTTAACCATAATTTTCCATACATTCGCATGCAGCTGATATTAGAATATGAAATAGAATTTTGTTTGTTTCTAACCCGTCAGTCAAAACTCAGTTCAAAGCCATGAGCAGCCGTTTCATCCCATCATTAAACATTCCTAAGCGACATTGTCACCGTAATCCACTTCCAGACACGGTGTACATTATTATTTTATTTTTGCTACACTACCTTAACAAAAGACTTTACCTAATTAGTCCTACGTAATTAATTTAATATTGCCAGTCAACTTGTAACTCAAAGATAGTGTTACAATGGGTATGTCATAGGGTAGCCTGAGCTTTTTAACCTTGGTGTGGCATGTTTAGAAAGAAAACCAGTTGTACTTTGTGTAAAAATTGACCTTGTGTCATATTTGTTCATGGTGGAGGATACTTACAAAGAATCTGAAAAAAAGCTTTTGTTATCACCTGATGATGGTGAAAATGTAAAACTGACACATACACTCAATACATTTGCATTTTAAAATTATAATATACAAATAGTTCTATCTTAAATATTGAACACTTTGATATGAAAGACTGATAAGTTTAAGTTGTCTTTCATATTTTTCAATTATAAGTGTATATATATATATATATATATATATATAAATTCTTTATCAGAAAGAAAATATTAATTATTTTATACATTTTAACAATGATAATGATGATATATGTGATGGGTAGTTGATTAAAGACCACTCTTCCTGCTACTGCAATGTCCCCTCTTGGCATTTATTTTTGGCTTAGGTCCAGGGTGTATAAATGGTTGAAAGTTTAGTGACATCAGTAGTGCTTAATTGGCGCAGTCAAGTTGAAGTTGGCTTAAGTGAAATGTACAGGAAGATTATTTCTTTGTTGGTTGGTTGGTTGGTTGTTTGGTTTATTTTACTGCATATCAACATTTGCTGGGCTATTTAAGGCTAAATTCAGTCTTTTTTGAAGGAATTAGAAATCATTTGTTTATACACAGCTGTATTGTTTCAAGTATTCCAATCTAATACTAATAATTTGTATGCAACTATATTTTATATATTATATATCTAATTGTATGTATTGTATTTCTAGTAATTATATGGTTTCAAGTAACTAATAATATCAATGATCCTAAGTAAAGAATCACAAGGTCTGTCTGAAAAGTAACAAGACTGCATATACTGTGCAAGCTATGGTCAAAAAGTAGATTGTGTTATTATCTAACATGATATCTAGGAAATATATAGCTGTGATCTCAGCTTTCTGCATACATTGCATCTTTTTTCACATGCTTTTGTTTACATCTCCTTTTTCAGGTCATTCAGATATGAGCACTGAAGAACAAATAAACCTGAAATTTATGGTCCAATTGAAGAAAACTCCATGAAAAGAACTTGAAATACTTCAACAAGTACATAGAAATAATGGTATTGCAAGCATGTGTTTTTGAGTGGCACAAAAGGTTAAAACAAGAGAGGGTTGTGAGGAGGTGACAGATGATTCTATCAGAGGGAGCCCTTCAACAAGTAGGAGTGAGGCCAACATCAGGTAAGGTAGATAAGTATGTTGCAATTATCAGTTGACTGTTTGAATGATCACAACTCAACAAGACAGGAAAAAGAACAGTGATTAGAAGATAATTACCAAAGAATTTAACATGTCTGAAAAGACTGAGTACCCAGCAGTTCCTGGTTGGGAGGAACATTACCATTAGAGAACAACCTCAAAATTTACCTGATCTTGCTCTGCATGACTTTTTCCACTCTACAAGCTCAATGGGTCATCAAGGGAACCCATTTTGAAGACTTGGAGGCTACCAAGAGGGTCATAACAATGAAGCTGAGGGGTGTTCCAGAAGTATTTTTCCACCAGTATATGGAAAGAAGGATGAAAAAAGTGCATTAGACTCAGTAATACAATTTAGGAAGAAGATTAATAATATTTGGTAATCATTCTATTTGTTTTGATAAAATATAAGCCAGCAAGAAAACTTTGAATTGAAGTGTTGGTCAAATTGATGAGCTCATATGCTTGCACATACAGTAACCAGATCGTCACCTCTGGTCAAAATAGGGTCTTGTTCAGAAATCAGGGTTGAAGGCCTAATATTTAAAATAAACACATTTTGAATTCAATGACAGCTGATTTAGCTATCAGGAATAAAAGTTAAAGACATATCTTTATATCAATAGTGAAGGGAATGATTAGCATATATTATTTAAACAGAGGCTCATTTACCTAGTGGGTAGAGTGTTTGCCAATGGTCCTGGAGACCAGGGTTCAATCCCAGATTGAGTCATACCAAAGACCAAAATGGTATTTGATACCTCCTTGCTTAAAACTCAGCATTATAAGGTATATATCAAGGGTAAATTGGAGCAATCCAGCAGAAGGAGTAGCACCCTCCCCTACACCTTGGTGTAGTAGCTATTGAAAAGTGAAGCCATTGGGTTGCTCTCAGTTGCCAACAACTTATTGAAGTAGAATTTTTATTTCAGTTTGGGCAGTTCATAGTTCAGAGATCAGAGGCAGAGATGGTCAGTTGAGAAACTTTTGGAGTGAAGGAGGATGAGAATTTCGAAGGAACTGAAGTTGTGTCTGTTTTTGTTTATCTGCTGCCCATGGGTCTTTCTGTGTTTCTATGTAACAACAATAACTCTACAGATCTTTCTCTTTTGTTTTGTGCCTGACTGCAAGAAATGGAAATAAACTTTTCATATCATTTGAAACAACTGAGTCTGTCTTGTATTTGAGAAGTGTGATGCCAATTGATGCTCAAGATGGTGCCAGGTCAGTGAGACAATGTTACACACATTCTCGTTTGATCCCATAACATTAAAACTAAAGGGAGATTACTTTAAAGGGGACCTCATGTTGTTTGTTGTTAGGAACTGAAATAAATTGTTTGTGGTACCAGTCCCATTACTTTTCAGACTCACCTTGTAAAGCTTCAAGTAACTTTTCTTTATACAAATAATTCACACACAGTGATATGGTTTCAAATATTCCTATCTAACACTAATAATTTTGCAACAGATTGATTTGACCTTCAGTGGGACTCTAACAGATATTATCACACTGGGTCAGAGTGTGCCTGGTAGTAATTGCTATGAAAGGGTACTCCACACATACCCATAGATTCAAAACAGGAATTTCGTAACTGAAGGCAAATTAGTCTCATGCTAAATACACCACTTTTATTCTAGATTTTTAAGCTTGTCACTTTATAAGCACTGTCCAAACTGAGTAGTTTTAATAGTGATTGAATCATTAAAAAAATTTATCTTTTAGCAAAACTTTAAACTTACTAACAAGTCTTATGATATAAAGGGTTAAGCTATTAATCTATCAGTTTTTGTTGTTGCTAAAAAACATAGTCAATTTCAATTTTGAATGTCACTTCAAAATCAGTGACTATTATAGATGAGCATATTATCAAAGTCAGACAGGAAAAAATTTGTATACACAATCTGTTCATAATTATCAATCTATAAATCAGTCAAAATCAAATACATCTATCTATATATCTTTCTAGCCAGTCTGTTCATGCCTATCTATCTAGCAAGCTCAATCTGTTCATATCTATCAATCTTGGAAATCAATTGATTTAAATACTAAAAAAAAAAACATGTTAATTTTTGTGCAAAAAATTTCTTGAAAGGCTGTAATTTTTGTATCTATTTTTTGCATTTATTGACCAATCAGCATTTACATGCAAGTTTTCAAATTCCTTTGAGACTTTCAGACAATATTATTTGACTTGCCACAAAAGAATCTGAAGGATCGAAACCCAAAATTATTTAAGAAATATTTTTCCCTCCTAAATTGTTAAAAATACATTTTTAACCAATTAGAATCAGAGATAAATCATCAATTTTTAAATTTGATTTCAAGCCTACCTCAATCTTAAAAATAGCAATAAAAATAATAAACCAGCAGTAGGTTTTATAGATTTATTCTGTAGCCTACTTAAAAATTTTTGGGTTTTTTCTTGTTTGTGAAAATCTAACATTCTTTTCCTTCAAGGAGGCATTTATTTTCAACATTGCTTATTTATCTTAAATTGAACAAATATGTTTTTTACAAAAAATATTTGAACTACTATTCAATCTGTCCCCAGCTGATGAAAATTTAAGCTGCAGCCACATACATGTTAATGCATAAATGTATCCTCTCTCTTATGTAGTGCCATACTCACACAAAGATTTTTTACACATGCAAAATATATCCATTAGATTAAGGCAAAATATATCCATTAGATTAAGATAACCCAAACTGTTACTTGAACTTTTTCACTTTTGTAATATTACCCTCTGACAAATTTTATTTTTTCTTACAAGAAAAAACTTAGTAAATTCTATTTTTCGGCAAACTTTTCACTCAATTTAAAGAAATAAAATTAATTAGATTTTTTGATTGGTGTTATATTTAGCCATTGTCTGTTACATATTTATTTCAGTCTGTTCCTATCTATCTCTCTGTCTATTTATCCAACTGTCAGTATCTATCTATCAGTCCATATCAGTCTGTTCTTATCTATCTATCTATCTATCTCTCTATATATATAGAGAGAGAGAGCTAAGAACAGAGCAGTTAGACTCAAGATATCTAATCATGATTACAAGGCAGTTATCAGAATCCTATGTCAAACCCCCTAATCATCTCATGGCTCATTTGAAAATATAAGTGGGTTTTCAAGTTCACAAAGAGGTCATCAAAATAAAAAGACAGATGAATATTGCTTCATCCAGTTCAAAATATGTTTCACAGACAAAATAAACTGGAATTCACAAGTGGATGTGCCATGAGAGGTTGGAGAAAGTCCTCTTCATAGATCAGAAGAAATTTGACTTAGACTGCCCAGATGACATTAAGCTTTATCATCAATGAAAGACTTTTTCCAAACATGCAAGTGTAGGGAACGTGATCGGTTCATTAACAGGTGGTTTTACACTGCAGGGATATATGTGGATATAAAAAGAACTATAAATTAAGTTGCTAAAAAGGATTAAATTACTCACTCCCGAGTTCACCTTTCAGTAGGATAAAGTTCTTATTCATGCAAGAAGAGTCATCCAATTATTTCTTTTAAAGTCTGGCAAGGCAACAACCTGGATCTCAACAGTATGGATTCTTATGACTCTGTTACCATCCATCCTTATCAGTCATCCCTCTTGTTAAGTCCTCTAGATGGCATCAAGTGCTTGCACAGAGCTGATAAATATAAGCTTCTACATATAAGCCAAGACTAGTGTGTCTGTGTGTTGGAATTTTTTGGAGAATGTTGCCTCTGAGTTCCTCCTTACTTTACCTGCAATGCCCAGCATGCCATGCTTATCTTACTTGGATGGCCATACAGCTGCTACTTTGTAGCATCCTTGTCTAGTCTCCATCTAGCTTTTTTTCTTGGCAGTTTGTTAAAGTCCAAGTGTTGCAAGCATACAACAGTACTGACATGGCAACAGTTTGGAAGAATTCTAGTTTATTTTGTCAAAGAGATCAGATTTCCATAAACAGATAATAGCAGTCCATGATATATATATATATATATATACACCAGGGAAATTAGGTTTCGACATGATTAATAAAGATATAATTCCTTCCAAGCTGTAACTGTGTCAGTAGTATATCTTGATGCAACCCTTGGACTCTAATGAAATACACCGAGAAAATAGGGATGGATAGTTTGGGAAAGTCAGGGAACTTTGCGCTATCAGTTTTTTTATAAGTAGGCCTGTTACAATTTTTTTTTATCAAAGATTAATTTTCTTCTTAGCCAAAGATATATGAAATTGTTTTATTATTTTTGTGTTATATAAATATGATGATCAGCTCATTGGCCTCGTGGGTAGAGTGTTCACCAATGGTTCGGAAGACCTGGGTTCAATCCCAGGTCGTGTCATACCAAAGACTTTAAAAGTGGTACTTGATACCTCTTTGCTTAACACTCAGCAATATAAGGTATTATCAAGGGAAAAGTAGAGCAATTCTGGGAAATGAGTAGCACCCTCCCCTATACCTGGGTGTAGTTGCTATTGAAAAGGAGGCCTTCTGGTCGCACTTGACTACGGTTGCCAACTTACTTATTTCATCATAAGACTGCCCGCAACATGTGTCCTTGATACAACATTAAACTGCATCTGTGAGGTTCCAAACCTGGATATTTGGTGAATGTGAAATACTCCTTCATTGCCATTAATCCCAGGTCCACTCTGACCTGGGGAGCTAGTACCTATTAGGGTTCCATCAATGAGTCAAATGGAAGTATTTAATCATTTACAATACTTCAAACCATAAACTGTGTGCAAACAAAAGATTAATGTTAAATTGAACAATTAGAATTTCATAGCAAAGCCTGAAACCATTCAATCATTCAACCGAATGAATAATGCAATACTTAAAATCATCTAATTGTGTACAAACAAATGAGCTCTGACTCATTTGAAAATGTTACCTCTAAAATAGTCACTTACAAATTATATATATATATATATATATATATATATATATATATATATATATGTATATATGAGAGGCATACAATAAGTTTTTTGTTTTTTCATTTGGGCATTTAAAATTGTTGTAGACACTTGAAAATTCAGTATGTTATTGCTATACATCTTATGAGATGACTGACCAATTTTTATGATTTCAGGTTCAAATGAACTGCTACAGCAGCAATTGGAATACACCCTACTAAAGCCTGATTGTCACAGCTGGTGAATTTCAAAAATGCAATCTGGACGTCAGGACACTTGAGAAGAACGATATGCAAAAGAATTTTGTTTTAAACTTGGAAAAAATGCCACAGAAACGTATGGAATGCGTCAGACTGCTTTTCGGCCATCTTGCATGAATTGAGCATCAGTTTTTGAGTGGCATAAGAGATTCAAGGAAGGCAGGGAGTCTGTGAGGGATGATGAGAGGTGTGGGAGGAGTAAGAAAGTCAATACACCAGAGTTGATTGGCCAAAGGGTTAGGGTTAGGGTTACTATGTTAAGGTTTTAAGGGATTTCAGGAATAGATTCCTTCAGAAGAGGCCAGCACTCTTCAAATCGGGTCTGTGGCATTTCCACGAGGACAATGCACCAGTCCACAACTCCATCCTTGTCACAGACTATTTGACCAAGATGGGCATCAAGACAGTTCCTCACCCTCCCTATAGTCCAGACCTTGCTCTCTGTGACTTTTGGTTATTCCCTAAGCTCACAGGCTGTTGTTATGAGACAATTGAGGAGATGAAAGAGACTGTGACGAAGGTCATTGACATGCTCATACAAGAGGACTTCCATGGAGCCTTCCAGAAGTTGTTGGAACGGTACAACAGTTGCATTGCAGCCAGAGGAAATTACTTCAAAGGGGATAGTGTTTCATGCATGTACTATCAATAAAAAGTCTAGAAACTTATTGTATGTGCCTTGTATATATATATATATATATATATATATATATATATATATATATATATATATATTCAAGGCGCATACAATAAGTTTCCAGACTTTTATATATAACAGTATATATATATATGTGTGTGTGTGTGTGTGTGTGTGTGTGTGTGTGTGTATTAACAGGATTTAGCTTTAAATAACCCACAAGAGTTGATATGCCATAAAACGCAACCAACCCAATCAAACCAAACCAAACCAAACATAAACACATATAAATATGTTCATAGTCAAGCATGGAACAATGAGTTGATTTTTTTGTCAAATATTTTTGCCATATAATACTCAATTTATGTGATGAAAGAAATGAAATCAGTTGATGAATGTTACATAAAATATGATGATTTGTTACATACATTCTTTTTCAATCATAGAACTAGAGGTCAGTTAACTAACCTGACCTACTCATCACCATGTCTTGAAACATTGATTGCTATATGTCTGCCTTTTATCTGTATTATACAATGAAACAAACTCTTAGGGAAAGATAAAATGTTTTTTCTGCATGTTAGCCACTACAGCCCTCAAAAACAAGCCAATAATTTTTATCTGTTAAAAGAATAAAACAAAAGTAATAATTTTTGAGCACTGTCCAAATCACAGCAACTTGGCCTCTTTACTGTGGCTTCTCCAAAAATTGTTGAACTTTAACATTCTAAAATTCATTTGGAAAATCTGGAGCCAGAATTTTTTTCCTTTTTTTACATGCTCAATACCCACTACATTAGATGACATCACAGTCACTCTTAACCCTGTAACCCAGCCTCCTTCATTTATCTAAAATGGCAATACAAAACTATCAAAGCGAATAATCAAATTATGCAAAAATGGCTTTTTTTTTCAAATAACTATGTTTCATGACAATGAATAAAAACAAAAACTGGGACAATGTTATTTGATTTGTTTATTGACCTTTAAGGCTAATATTCTTATCAAAATTTCTAGCCTCTTTGGGGAATTTGCATTAGATTTGCAGAAATATATATATATATATATATTTAAAAAAAAAAAATATATATGCATGTTTAGAACAAACAATTTCATAATGTTTTCTCATTATCAAGCAGCTAATTTTCTTTAAAAACAGTTTCAGCCTCTTATTCAGAATATATATATATATATATATATATATATATATATATATATATATATATATATATATATATATATTAGAAGCAATGGAAATAAATCACTAGTAAGTAAATATAAAAATATGACTGAACAAAATTCTCAGAAAAAAAAAATTTGCTGAATATTTTGTTTTTTCCCATTTTTATATTAGAATGAATAAATATATATGTACTAGAGCCATTCAGCAAATAAAGTGAATTTTTCAATAAGAAGCATTATTTATAGTCGCATCTTTTTCATGGAAATCAATGGTGCTGGGTTCCTTTTTGTACCAGAAGATTGTCGGCATGACCTCTTTAAAATAATATTTGGCCATTTGTAAACATGCTGCTCCGTATACATTATGCATCCGTGCATAAATTTGCACTGGTTTTCATTTCTCAGCTTCGAAAAATTTGATGACGGACATCTGCTTATGCCAGGACCACTCTGTTTGATTTGTTGCCATTCTGAATAGCCTTAAAACAAATATTTTAGCAAGATTAAAGTTATTTTTATTTTAAACCTATTCCTAAAATGCTGAATTTATATTTAAGAAAAAAAATATCAGAAAATTACATCTATTTTGCTTTTATAAAATATTTATTAAATGGCCCTTATATATATGTATATATATATATATATATATATATATATATATATATATATATATATATATATATATATATATATGTTTAAGATATTTCATGTTTTTCTCATTATCAAAGAGTTCACTTATTTTTTAAACAGTTTCAACCTTTTATTCAGGATATATAAATATATGTATACATAAGTGAGTGGGGGGGTGTTTAAAACATTTCTCATGGTTTTCTCATTATTAAACTGTCATAATATTTTTTCAATGAAAAATTAGTTTCAACCTCTTATTCAGGTAATATGTATGCATACGTACATACTTACATATATATGAACATCCCACACATACACATACACATTAACTCACACACACACACACACACACACACACACACACACACACACACACACACACACACACACACACACACACACACACACATATATATATATTTGAAATATTCACATACTTTTTATATCAAACTGTTAACATTTTTTCAAAGAAAAAGTCAGTTTTGACCTCTTATTCTGGAATATTTTTGACTTTTATACTTTTGTATAATATTTTCAAAGAGTTTCAGCATATCACAAAATTATAGTGTCTTTTAATAAAATATAATAAATAATGATTTTTATAAAAAATGGTAGTCTATATTTTCAAAGTGATATTTATTTGCAGTTTTGAATGAATTGTGTTTATCTCTGCTTGGGAAAAGAAATTTTTAAAAATTCAACCTGAAGATAAACCTCTTTATATTAATCTTATTTTAATTCTTTTTTTACAATAATTTAAAATTTCTTAATAAAAATAGAGTTGCTTTTTCATTCTAAAGTTGCATTTATTATATGTTTTTTAAATGAATAAATTTTTGTATTTTTCAAATATTTTTTAAAGATAAGTTTCACTTCATTTAATGTTTTATTAAATAAGTGTGGCAGAGGTTGTCCAAACAGAAATAGAGATAAGGAATGCACAATATTTGTTGTTTTTTTTTTTCTTCTTTACTGGCATATCAACCCTTGTGGCTAGTTAATGCCGAATTCTGTGTATACATGATTTTTAAGTGAATAGTTAATTGGTAACATTTTTAAACAAGCCAGAGCTCATTTGTTTATGCAGTCAAATGGTTTCAAGTATTGCCATATAATAATTGAAACTAGTATTAATCATTTGTTTGCATACAGCTAAATGGTTAAACAGTTCTATTTAACCCATCGATGGAGCCAAAGTATACATGGGGGTAATGGCAATGAAGGAGTATTCTACATTCGCCAAAGCTCCCAGACTGAAGCTTTACCATCAGATGGTTTAATATCATATCCAGGACACTTGTTCGGGGAGGGTTCTTACCCCTCTGCAGAGATGCAGTCGGCATATTCTACAGCCCCATCCTACTTGGTTGCCATAATATTTGGAAACATTTATTAGAATGTTGTAGGAGCTATAGTACCAACAAGTGAGGTTAGGCTTTGCATGAATGTGATCATTTTAAGATACTATAAATTATGCCAGAAAAATGTGGAAAGTAACGCAATGAAGATGAAACACATGAGAAATTAAAAGAAAGATTTTGTTCTTGTTTATTGTCATTCATGATGTCAATCCTCTGTTGGTTTAGGAATATGTCATGTACCAGATTTGAATTTGGGAAGAACTGTTTAAAAAAATCAATGTGTGAGAACACACTGCACTTATCAGTCATTAAGAAGGGCCTCATGAGAAATTCACATTTGAAGTGAGGGTGTTGGTGGCTCATCATGCTGACCACCATGGACAGTTAAGCTGCTTACTAGATGTGATCTCCATTTGCTGTTATGAACTTTTCTGCCAACTGGATTAAATTAGTCTAGCTTATATATATATTATAGGTGAGGATCAGACCCGATTACTAAGAGTCCCATTGCTTGGTTTCTGATTGGTTAGAAAATATTTTTATGACCTTTATTTTTTCTCTTTTGTTCATGCCAGAGTTAATTGCTTAGGGCCTGTTGAACTTCATTCTGTCTTTGCCATATCAGCAATGGCTATTGAGGTGAACCCTTCCATTTGGGTTATTGAAAGGAGTTTCAACAACAAAATAAATTTGGTATCTATGGCTTAAGAGTTTTATTGGATTCTCATTCATTTATTCTAACACCATTTTCCTTTTATACAAATATCACCGCAATTGCTTTTTTATTCCATGATTTGTTCAGACTGCCAAATTATACACATGAAGAAAGTCAAAGAAAACATCAACTGAAACATAGAAATTAAGCCATCAAGGATTATTCAATCTTATTTAAAAACATATAGGAGCTACCTACCCTTGATACCAGAAGCTGCATGGATTATCCAAATATTTTTTCACTATCAAAATACATTCAGATTTACAAAAATAGTGACTGACACATTTGTAGATTGTTGTTTATATTTGTTGTGTTTTTAAGAAAAGTTTTTTAAAAATGTAATAGAAAAGTTTGGTTAAATCAAATAAATAGATTTTCACTTGATAGTCTGTTTAAAAAGTAAAATCCATTTGCTGAAAAGTTCTTTTCATCTAGTTAATTAACATTTGCTCTCGTCTTCTGGGTTGGATTGGGTAATCTTTTGTATTACTAAGTCACAAGGAATTTTATGCATTTCATTTTCTGGGACTGATTCTGTTTCGTGCATATACAATTTGGCAGTATGGTTAAATTTTAGTTTCTTGCCCAAGTTCTAGTGGATCACCTTTCTGACCCAGTCATGTCTACTCTTGTATTCCTTTTGTGTCACTTTGCTTATTATCTGATAAATAATTTAATCTCTATCACCATGTATTCTATACTTGCTATTCTGCCAAGTTTTGCTTTGATATAATTAGTTTTTATGACATTTTTTAAGCTGCTATTAATAAAAATTCAGTTTCTCTTTTTATGTTTTCTCTTCATTGCTGTGACCAGGTCAACACTTGTTCAATATCCTTAGTTTATCATACAAAATAGCCATACCGTTCTAATACAAATATGGGATCTAGCTGTGAGACATAAATTTAAACTGGGGCCAGCTGTACTGAGTACACAAATATTTTACAGTTGTAGCAAAATGAACATATGATTTGTGATAAAAAATTATCCAGACTGAAGCTTTGAATTTTTTTTTAATTGAAAGTATGGAGTCAATGTGAACTCTGAATTTTTATTTAGATTGGAAGCCATCTATAAACTTTGGCAATCTGCTCTTTATACGTAGGTCATGCAAGTCCTTAATTACTCGGTACTTTCACATCATATCATAAGCTTTTTCTAGATCAAAAATATAGCTCTTAGGTATTTATTTTTAATGAATGCTTCTCTAATATTTGTTTCAAGGCACATTAAATGGTCTATTGTGCCTTTTTTATTTTGGAATCCACATTGTAAGTAGGAGATAAGGTTGTTTGATTCCAAATGCCAAATCTGCCTGTTTTTTATCATTCTTTCCATTGTCTTGCATAAGCAACTGGTTAAAGAGATAGGTCTGTAGTTTTGTGAGTCCGATGTTAGAAGAAGATATGATATTGCTATCAAAAATTATCAAGGCTAAAACTTGAATTTTTTAAAATTCTAAAATTAAAATGAAGTTATGCAGAGTACAGCCGAGTCCCTTATATAATAAAGTCATGATGTTTAGATTTCTGCAAATACTCACAAAGAATGAATGATTCTCAACTCAATTGCAGACAAGCATAAATTGTAAACTGATTGGCAAAAATCCCTTTGATATAATGTGCCACATCTAATCACACAATGCACCTCTTTAAGTGTATGCATCATGAGTCAACAATTCCTGTTGTCAAAACAAAAGTTTAATCACTTCAAATATTGGATAAACATAACAGTAAATAAAAGGAAAATCAAAATATTCATAATCATATCACAAATCCTTTAATCAAAAGTGTAAGAATAACTACAGCATCAAAATCTTGTGAAGGTTTACTTCCCTATTTTAAGAATGTTACCAGCTCTTAATACTGAAAGTTGCAGAGGTTATCTGCCCCTTTTTCACTTTTCTTACTTAGAGTGATGTGATAAATTCAGAAATATCATCTTTCTCTTCCTCTTTATACAGTTTACCCTCATGTAGGCAAGCACTTTTCAATGCCTTCTTATCCAAATGATATGAATTTCATTGGCTTCTTTTCTTGAAGCCATTCAACCTAATATACTGTTTTTCTCTGGGGACTAAATAATTTTATTGCCTAGTTGGCTCGGGCTATAGAATGCACCAACTGCACCTCTGCAGAGGGGTAAGAGCCCACCCCACCCCAATGAGAGTCCTGGATATAACGTTAAACAATCTGATGGTGAGGTTCCAAAAATACTGAGGCTTTGGGGAATGCGGAGTACCCCTTCATTGCCATCGTTCCCAGGTCCACTCATGTCTGGAGTGGTAGCACCTGATGGGGCCCTATCTATGGGTTAAATAGAACTGTGTACTTATGCTAAACTGAATTGTTTGAATTAGAACTGTTTGACTAAACTGAATAGCTTGAAATAGAAATGTTTTTGAAAATTAAACTATGTAATTACATTTAAACTGTGTGCTCATGCTAAACTGAATTGTTTGAAATGGAACTGTTTTTGACATTGAAACTGTACTTACACTAAACTGAATTGTTTAATAGAGAACTGTTTTGACATTTACTGTTTAAACAAAATCTGTACTTATACTAAACTGAATTAGATGAGTTAGAACTGTTTGAATACTCACCTGCAGTTAGGATTGAACCTGCCACCTCCAGATGATTGTCTCCTTAGAAGCTTAGGGAACCAATGGACATATGGCATAATGGTTATAGGCATTGGTTCCCTAAGCTTCTAAGGAGACAATCATCTGGAGGTTGCAGGTTCAATCCTCATTACAGGCGAGTAACAATACAGGAATACTTAACACTTGTACTCGGTTTTGGCTAACAGAATCAGAACAGGCGACACCTGTGGATTCAATAACGGACTTAGTTTGAAGTTCCGTGTAGGTTTCAGAGTTTGACAAACACCTGAAGAAGGCCAGAGGACATATCAGCCGAAATGTTGTGGAAATAACAATAAAGATTAAGACAATAGTCTGAAAACCCTTAATGATAAAAAACTGATTATTTGTATAAAAATAGATTTGGCGTTAAATAACCTACCAAGGTTGATATGCCATAAAACCAAATTACTAACCAGCTAACAAAATAATTTTATAACTAAGCAAATGACTTTTTCTTTTATCTTCACTATGATTGACAGTAATTCCTCATCATGATATTGCTCAAGACAATGAAGGTTACTTGGCCACACCTATATACTGTTCAAGCAACACCTGACATGTTGTACTAGGTTACATGATAACAACAACAAGAAAAAAAAGAAAAAGAACATTACCTGACCTCAGTCATGTATCTGAATTTCAAAGGACTTATCATGAAAACCTTTTCTCTTTCTTATATCAAATTCTAACAAATTGTAAATATATTTGATTTTACAATGTGGCATCTATTCTTATAATTTTTGTGTATTTAACAACTGCTTTACAGTTAGAGAGAAAAAAACTTCTAAATTTTACAAAGATAAAATTATTGACAGAAATGCGATGAAATTTCACTAATAATCTAGCAGTATTATCTTCTTCAAAAACCAAACCCCACTTTAAAAATTCTTTTAAAAGGTTATACAAGTTGACTTACAAGAGTCAAAAATGGTATAATCTTCCATTATTCTACTCCTTGAGAGTTTCTAGCATCAGCATTAGCTGATGATATTTCACTGGAGTTTGAGAGACAAGTCAACTCAAATCTCCAGGTCTCTTCTCAGTATTCTAGCTGATCTCAACAATGCTGTTCCTCAGAGAAGAGTTTGTGACTAATCAGTGAGTAGTAGATCTCCTGCCTAATTTGAGCTGTTAGTATTTTCTACATCATCGGTAGGCACGTTATTAAACTGTAGTTGCTTAGGGCGGTTCCTTTGAGGGGGTCTTTCTGGGGCAATGTGTTACCTTCAGTGCATTGAGGTGTATTTCCATTTTAGGTTCTTCTTCAAGGATTTGTAATTCATTTTTGATGTTGTTTATCAATTCAGCATTTTTGTTATGATCTTTTTGTTCCCATATTTTGCTCCAAAATGTTTTTGCCTCTTTTGAATCTGGTTTCTGATATGTCTTTGCCCATTCTTCCTTTACTTGGTGGCAGAATTTTCTTTTGTTGTTTTAGAATGTCCTATTTTGTTTGTATTGTTTAGTCCTGTCTCGGTATCTTTTAAGTTGTCCTTCTTTCGCTAGTACTTACTAGTTACTCTTTTTGAGTTGTACTTTTTCCGCTTCATCCGGATATACGAGGATCATTAAATAAGTTTCCAGACTTTTTACGGATGGGCACTTTTATTAATAGTACACACATGAAACTCTAGCCCCCTTTGAAGTAATCTCCTCCAGCTGCAATGCAATTGTTGTACCATTCCAACACCTTCTGGAAGGCTCCATGAAAGTCCATTTTTGTCAGTGTGTCAATGACCTTCATCACAGCCTCTTTCATCTCCTCAATTGTCTCATAACGACAGCCTCTGAGCTTAGAGAATAACCAAAAGTCAGAGGGAACAAGGTCTGGACTATAGGGAGGTTGAGAAAGTGTCTTGATGCCCATTTTGGTCAAATAGTCTGTGATAAGGATGGAGTTGTGGACTGGTGCATTGTCCTGGTGGAAATGCCACTGACCTGATTTGAAGAGTGATGCTCGATTCATGCAAGATGGTCGGAAAGCAGTCTGAAGCATTCCATATGTTTCTGTGGCATTTTTTCCAAGTTTAAAACAGAATTTTATTGCATATTGTTCTTCTAAAGTGTCCTGACGTCCAAATTGCATTTTTGAAATTCACCAGCTGTGACAATCAGGCTTTAGTAGGGTGTATTCCAATTGCTGCTGTAGCTGTTCCTTTGAAGCTGAAATCATAAAAATTGGTCAGTCATCTCATAAGATGTATAGCAATACCATACTAAATTCTCATGAGTCTATGACAATTTTAAATGCCTGTACAAAAAATTCTGGAAAACTATTGGAAGCACCACATATTTCCATGTTCCGTTTTAGCATTTTTTCTTATTGTTGTAATTTCCTTATCGGTGATTTTAATCTGATTTCCCATGCAGGTTTTGATTTTCTGCCTGTGGTCTTCAATTTTTTCACAAACTAATTTTGCTCCTGCATTGATTAAATCGTTTAACCCTGTGATGTTGTTTGTTGGGATATTGTCAATAAGTCGTTCACTTTCTCAGTTCCAGACTTGACTGTCCTCCAGCCTTAGTTCCAGAGAGAAGGCAATGTGGGTTTTTTTTCAGAGATAATTCTTTTCATGATTTCTTCATTAATTTTTTTTCTTGAGTCAATGTGTGCAATTTCTACTATTATCATTTAGCATTTGGTTTTGGTTAAGGGTTTCTCGTTTTCCTGTATTTAATGTCTCTGTCACAGTATTAGGGGTCTGCTGATATGTTTGCCTATATATTTGTTGGTGGATTTCAAGTATTTCAAGGTTTGAAAACCAACCATTCTTCAGTAATGTCCAAACCTGGTCAGCAAGTCTTTGGTTTGTTTTCTTAAATCTAACAAATTCAATCCAAATGTCTATAATTGTTTTCTATACCCTCTTTCCGTTGGGTTACTCCTGAAATAACAGCATAGTGCTAGTTTGTTATCTTTCCTAGTTCATTTTCTGCGCTGTGGTCTTTGATTTGAGTAGTTGATTTGTTCCTTGTTTGAGTACCTGAAAGAAGAACAGCCAACATTCACATGATGCCTATCAGGTCCCCCATGTTGGCTATCAAGGGAGCACCTTCCAATCATGACACCCAAACCTGTTGTTTGGGTCCCATCATTAATTATGGTTCGATTTGTCATTTTCCATGGGTAGTATATTGTGGCAATACCAGCCCCAGGAGTTGTTTATTATCTGCACTCTTGACACAGATATGACCAAGTACCCTTATCCTAAGAGTACATTTAAGCAAATCACAAAAAAAAAAAAATTCTTTCAAAATGTTTAAGTTTTAAGTTAGTTAAAGTACACAGAGAGGTTATTTTTATTATCTACTTCCTAAAATTAGTCACAGAGTTATTTAAATGTAGTCTCATTTTGTCATTTTGTTGCTTTCATTGCTATAGATTATTGGGGGTCACTTTAAAAAAAGCTAGCCCCTACAGTTTAGGGACTAAAATTCGACTTAACATTTTTGCGAGGCTAATGGTGGATGTATTTAGTTGACCTTCAGGAGTACTTTCAAATCATCTCGTAAGTATTTCTTTCCCCTAAATTTAGGATTGACTGAGACAACTTAAGAATTTATAACAGGTCGAAAATAAAAGATTCAAAATCATTCACATACTTTTTGGGATAGTTCGGTTGAAAAAACAGAAAAAATTAATAGCATTGTCTTCATTTAGATTGCAAAAAGTCAATGCACATTTAACTTAATGCCAACTGTGAAAGAATTCATTAAACATTTCAAATTAAAGATGAATATCACACACCGTTTTCTTCCTAGTAGTGAATAATAGGAGCAGAGATCACATTTCTTTCTCAGCTATCAGGTATTGGATCTATCTTTTTTTTTGGAGGGGGGTATAATAAGAGGTCACGTGACTTTCGCAAACATTCGATTCTAAATCAAGTATTCCCACCCCACCAGTTTATTTATGCTGTTCGGTCGCTCCCAAAAATGTATTCAAAACCAGTAACTCAAAATATTTACGGACAAATATACAATTCCCAACTAGTCGAATATAAAAGATTCAAAATCACTCACTTTTGGGGATATTAATATTATTATTATTAGCCAAAAAATGCACCCTCTGGGTGAAAGTATTTAAAGTTTAATGTAATAAAATATAATATCAAATTAGAAAGACTAATGAAACTAGATAAGAATGCATGTAAAGAATTACATTTATTTTCATTTTATTTCAATTGATTTCTATATAAAATTATACACAGGCTTGCTTTTAATGCATTTGATCCATAAACAATTTGAGAAATCAATTATACCATGTAATTATTTATTAAACCCAGATTTTTAAAAACCCATATGCAAATACATATTATGTATTTTAAATTTCTTATTGATTTATAACACACATTGCAGGATTTTAAACTTCTTTTATAAAATGGGTTGTTTTGAGAAAGGTCTAACACAGACTTTAACAGAGACATTGTTTGTAAATAATATGCTAATTAAGATTAAATAATGATTATTTAATGATCATTGAGACAATAATATAAGAGACTGAGCAACTTATAACATTGGTGGGGATGTAGTTTTGGACCAATACATAATATCCAATATAATAAGATAACTGACTTGTATTTTCTTTCATCTCTTACAAGTTTAGTAACCTTTTTTGTAACTCTTATCATCATTCTCCAACAGTAAAATATAAAGTAGTTTCAGTGTACAGGGCTGCAGCCACACCACAAATGTGATGGCATTGAAGTTTCATAGCAAGTATATCTCATTTTATGGTGTTAAATTGTTAGCCCCATGCTCCTTAATTTTTCCTTTTCTTAGATCGGTTGCCCTTCCAAGGCTAATTAGCTCAGCCTTCCCAACTATTTACTGGAAAGAAAAGAGAGTAATTCATACCTTTCCCAAAACAGTTAAATGGAAAAACTTCCCAATTTTACTGTGCAAAGATTACAAACAGAAATGTAATGAAATTCTACTAGTAATATTAAAATGATATTAGTTTCAACAACTTTCATAATAATAATGACTTTTCTCAAACTCACAGACCTGCGACATTTTACCAAATCATTTGCTGTGGCATTGAACCAAATTGACTGCCATGATCAAAGGAACATGCATGTTGTGAATGAGACTTGAAGAAATTAATTAAAATAGTATTTATTTTATTTCTCATCTAATGACTCATTGATTTAAAGTATGTGATGATTTGTATAGATAAGAAATCAGTGAGCAAACATGTGGCATTACTTTATCAGGTGAAAAGTGTGTCTGACTTCTTGTCATAGACTGTCTTTGATTCTGAAACCTTTTTTTTGTTTTTGATAGTCTGCATACTTCTTCAGTCCAAAGCAAAACTGAGTTGTTATATCTTCAAATACATATGTGTGCTAAACACATTTATGCTCTTAGAAATCACCCCTTTGATCCTTCAGTCAGAAGTGGATTAAATAACTTTGGTTTAATTGATTTTAATGCTTGCAGTTTTTTTTATCCTTACAAGGGAATCCTGCCAAGTTGGCACAACCCATCCCACTTCAAAAAGTTAATCATAATTAATGCTAATAACCATTACTGAATTTTAGATATTTACATTGTATGAAATGGAGCCAGCAGCCTGAGTTCAAATCCTGGATGAACCTTTTTGCATTTCACTTCATGTTAATGACCAACAGAAAGACATGAATCCATCTCTTCTCCCCACCCCAGCTATGAATAAATAGAAGAGAAATTTTGGATTTGGACTTGGATAGATTGATCCACTTGTATCTCAAAGTCCCAGAGAATCTTATGTGATTACTTTTCAGAAGAAATTAGGGTTTATCTGAATTTCCAGTTTTAATTAATCTTATCGATTGTTTTAATCCATCTTATTATCATTGCTTTTTATCTAAATGTCCTGGTTTCTTACTCTCTATATAATTGCCTGTTTTATTAAATACTTGGTATGACAACTGCTCAAGGAGAAAAAATGGTTGAATTTAAATCTGAAAAACTGACCAAAAATTGTATCCTGCCTGTGGCAAAGTGGATAGCTAAATATATACCCTAAATGGGACCCAAAGTGAGAATGGCCCAAGAGAAAAAATGCTTTCTTTGCATATAAAAAATATAGATTGAGTATAAAAAGATTAAAAAATAAATAAACACACATTAGTGCTTCAGTACTGTTGCATGCATTCTTTCATATCTGGAACATGAAAAATGTTTTCTTTTCTAAATTAGGTTTCAAACATATAAGTACATAGACATGTGCATAATTTTATTCTGTTCAACAAAAGGTTTTTGCAAAAGCAGCTTAAATAAAATTCCATTTGGGAGTCTGGGTGGCAGATAATCCTTCACTCTGCATGAGACACAATGATTTACGTCAACATTCCAGAAAATACATGGAATCTACAATAGAAATTGATTCTCAAAAAGTGTTGATAAAAAAGCTAATTAAGATACTCACTCACAATATGCTTTTGTACTGAATCACTTGAACTTTTCTACTGTAAGTTTTGGTACCAAAAACTATAATTGTTGAGAATGCAGTTTTGTGTGCTTAGATTAAATGGCTTTTGAACAAGTTTGAAAGGTCCTGAAAATTGTGGTGTGCAAGTCACCTGAAAAATCTCTACAAGTCAACATATACAGCAAGGTTGAAATACAAACCACTAACACATGGTGGTCAACCAATGGAATAGTACTCAAAACAATTGATATACACCACTTACTATAACTATTGCTGATTGCCACAAACATTTTCAACTTGAACTTGGGTTTGGTGAATATATTTAAGAAATTAACACAGAGATTTAAATAAACCAAAACTGTAATTCACACTAAGTATTATATTAATGCTATATCAGATGCTGTTACCAACATCTGATGCACTGACAGTAAACACTAACCAGAACCCAGGTAGCCAGTCAGACAATGACAGTATATTGTTTATCTGCACATTTTCATGATAATACAATAGATTGTAAATTCATATGAGCTCTGATGAGTAAGATTTGATAATATCTTATATATGGCTGACGTAATTCTGATTTCAGAGAAAAATTATGTTCACTACTGGAGTAATGACAATTTAATGTGACATAATTGTAATTGATTGTATATACACAGATTGGTTTTATTCCTGTATTTATATGGCACAAAATTTTTAAATAAAGGTGAGAGAAAGTTATTTTATTGACATTTAAAACCTGTAATTTTAAAAGTATTTATACATACCCATTTATTATGTTAAATTTCAATATTAATATGCTCAAGAATCACTATTTGACAGTAAAAAAAGTTTAAGGAACACATTTTAAAATCCAAGAAAATCTTTCTCCAAATTCTGTTCTCCATCTAGATAAGTTTTGGTTTATCAGTAGCCTACTGTATGTTTGATGCAGGCACAGGTCTAACCCAGAATTTCATGCAAAAAATTTTGTGGTCAACTTCTTTGACAAATCAACTTGTATGCCTCCATTTACTTAGTATTACTTCACCAATAACTAAATACTTACATAATTAGATAAATAAACTGTAGAGTAAA
The DNA here is from genome assembly GCA_963585895.1 of Sepioteuthis lessoniana. Classification (NCBI taxonomy): domain Eukaryota; kingdom Metazoa; phylum Mollusca; class Cephalopoda; order Myopsida; family Loliginidae; genus Sepioteuthis; species Sepioteuthis lessoniana. The sequence goes on along the minus strand of OY757917.1, from coordinate 46,901,714 downwards.
TATACAAATAATTAGTTAATTTTTTAAAGTTTCATTTTTAAAATATTTGATTAGATTCCTATAAGTTCAGCCACTTACTACTCTCTTTGATGTTTGGTACTTGGTAGCAACATTTTAGCCATAGGAAAACTGTACAGATACTATACTATCCTCTTCATAAAAATTCCAGAATGATGATCAAGAAAACAATAGAAAAAAGTTCCACTGACTAGTGTTGGGTTGGCTGAAGTCAGCATTGTTGGTTGTAGTCGGACTGAAGCGTTGGTAGCATGTTTGGCACAGTATCCACTAGACTATTGTCTGTACTGCTGCTAACCACCACTTATGTTTCTTCTATATGTATGCCGTATGGTCATATTTACATAGCACATGTATGTGCAGGAAATATGCATATTTATGAACTAGCTGTGTCACTTCATTAAAATGTCCCTGAATAACATACTTCCTGCTACCGCATATCTAATACACACTTAAAGATTTTTATTCAGACTTTCAGCTGCACCAGCTATCCCATTGTCAATCACTATGCTGAAAGGTATTTTCTTACTCTTGGACAATGGCATTTTAGAAAACACCTCAGAAAATCACTGCCAACTAGACAATCTATCTATGATAGTTACAACTGCAAAGCGTGAAGTCACCCTTCATTACCATGGCTTCAATCTGACTGCAAATGGTCATATCTATTAGTGTCTCATCTGTGAGTTAAATAGATCCATTTGAGATAATATCTAAAACTACATCAAACTTAAAAGTACTTCTTTTTATTCTTATGATCATCAAGGCATGCTGACAACATGGATTCTTTTGACTCCTTCTTAGCATCTGTCTCCATCAGTCATCACTCTGGCTAAGTAATCTTGACAACACTCAATGTCCATACAGAATTGATGAATGTAAGTTTTTGCCGGTTGGGCAACTCTGGTGTGTCCATGTGTAGGAGTTCATAGGTAGACATTACTTATGAATTTGTTCTTAGTTCTCCAGTAGTGCCCAACACTTTACATTTAACTACAATCCTTGACCTCTGAAATGTTGAATAAAATCTTGTATTTCTGTCTATGCATTTTTAATTTCTCATTCAGAAGTTAAAAACAAAAACAGAAAGTTAAAAAAAAAACAAAAACAAAAAATAACCTCAGAGTCATTCTAGAAGAAAAGTTTTTTATTAATTTTATCAGCTAATTTTTTATCATGTCATTTTTGAGTTAATGCAGAACTGTTAATTTCCCATGATGCCTTACTAATTGTCTCAGCAAAACAACTGAAATTTCTTTTTATCACTGGCAGAACAAACCCAAACATCAAAGGGAGTTACAAATATACTAATCTCAATGCAGACAAAAAAAAATTCTTTTAGTTTCATTAAATACCATTTCGACAAATTTTTATCACTAAATTGTCACCACTAAGATGCAAATCATTTTTTAGAGAGTCTTTCAAGAAATTTATAATAAAGGTTATTAGTATATTGTACATACAGTACAAAACAGTGAAAGATATATTTTAATTTCAACACAAGGAATTTAAACTAAAAATCACAAATACATCTTGTTAAGTAAATATCTTGATTATGTTTTATCTAAATCCCACATTTTATTGCATATGCACACCCAAAAAAGGGTTGGGAAAAAGTAATGGAACATCTAATAACAATGAGCATAATTATTTGAAAAAGTTAAGCCACTTGTACTGTGTTATTCGACATGGACAGCTATCAATAGGCTATCGACTATATGGAAATCAGACCTAACCGATAAAATGAAACGCAGTTTCTTCCAGGCAGCGGTCACATCGATACTGCTATATGGATGCACTACATGGACGCTAACAAAACGGCTGGAGAAGAAACTAGATGGCAATTACACAAGAATGCTGCGTGCAATCCTGAACAAGTCCTGGCAGCAACATCCCACAAGACACCAACTGTACGGCCACCTGCCCCCAATCACGAAAACTATTCAAGTTAGGCGAACCAGACATGCAGGACATTGCTGGAGAAGCAGAGATGAACTCATAAGAGATGTACTCTTATGGATCCCCACACATGGCCGCGCAAAAGCAGGACGACCAGCACGAACGTACATTCAGCAGCTATGTGAGGATACAGGTTGTTGTCCTGAAGACCTGCCTAGGGCGATGAACGATAGGGAGGAGTGGCGAGAGAGGGTCAGGGATATCCGTGCTGCCAGCACGATATGATGATGATGATGATGACTGTGTTATATTATTGACTGCAGCCAAGGGGATTGAAGGAGGAGTCCCTCTCACATACTGGCTAACATACTGGACTGCAATATTGTTTTAAGGGAATTTGAACTAATCACACTATTACATTCAGTGGAGTGTCCTCATGGTGTAATGGCTAAAGCAATGGACAATGGAATCATAGTAAGCGAGTTCAAACTTCAGTCACGTTATTATGTTCACTTTCAGACAAGGTATGAACTGCCTTATCCTCCTAGTTATGGGTTAAATGGTACCATTACTATTTTTCTTGGATGGATTTGGCATTAAATAACCTACACTGGTTGATATGCCTTTAAACAGAAAAACCAAACCAAACTATTACATTCACTTGGAAAAGGTATGAACCCCCTTATCTCTTCAGATATGTGTTAAAGATTACCAAGGATGGGATTGGCATTAAATAACCCCCAAAAGTTGATAGGCCATTAAATCAAAGAAACCAAACTAAATCAATGAGGATCGAACACATTAGTAATGGTCTGCAAGAGGTTGCTTACTTACAATTACACTACAGCAGACTCCTCCCATAATGCCATACAATAAACAGGCAGATAGATGCTAACAGAGTAATCAATTGATAGATTAATAGAAATAAACAAACTTAGATAGATGGATTGGATGGTAAATAGAAAGAAATAAACAGATCCACATAGATTAAAGTGGAACCTTGTTTACTCTACTGTGCAAACCAAATTATTATGCACACATTATTGTAAATTTAGGTTCCCAAATAATGGAGAAGAATAATTTACAGCAAACATTGGCAACATGACCTGCACCAACATAGATAAAAGAAAAATATTTTGCACTGTGCGTCATTTTGCATTAAAAAGGTACTAAATTACGAAGTAACTTATTCCAGATCATCAAATTAAGTGTTAAAAATATGATTTTTTCTTGTCTTCCATACTTCAGGAATTATTTTGTCAAGACCTACAGCTTTTTTTGCTTATAATTTTTTTCTTTATTTCATCAAGTTATTTCTTCATGAAGTGTTATAGATTAATGTCTACTTGGCTATATATATATTTTTGGTGATTTCAGGAGGGTTTTCAAGAAGATTGCTGAAATGTTCTTTCCACTTCTGTAGGCTTTCTTCTTGGTTGGCAGCTTTCAGTTTTGCTCTCAAGGTGTTTTCCTTCAGCAGACTTTATTTATTATCAGTTATGCAAATCAAAATTGTCTATCTTCAACCAAATTTCTGGTTTTAGTGATTTGACCATGAATATATTCTGGTTGTTCTTTTTAGTATGTTTTTAGTGGTTCTCTATAAGTGTTTTTAAGTTTCTGTATATTCACATTTGTTGGGTTTCATTTATTAAATAAGGATGCTTATTCGTGTTATTTCATTTTACCCTAAGTGCTATCAACTTCCAATAAACAGTATATTTGACTCTTGCTTTATTTGGTAGGGATTCAGCTGCTGCTTCTATGTGGATGTTAACAAAATTTTCAAAAGAAATCCAACTTGTTTCTAATAAGAAACAAGTTGGATATTCTTTAGGATACATCTGAAAGATATTTTGAATGAAGAATATGAAAATTTTGTTAACATCCACATAGAAGCAGCAGCTGAATCCCTACTAAATAAAGTAAGAGCCAAATATACTGTTTATTTGAAATTGATAGCACTTAGGGTAAAATGAAATATTACAGTATATACATTACTTATATCACTCTTGGAAAGGGAGGACCTGTCATTATTTGAAGCTTTAACAGTTAGTTTTTTTATTTCTGCATAGGCTAAGGCAAATCTTTATTGCAATGAATCTGGGATCAGAAGATACTCCTTCAAAAGAGGAATATGCCTCACAGTTTAAAGTACTGTTTATCCACTTCTTGTTCATAAATATATAATCTAACAGTATTTTTTAGTTATTTGGGTAGGTATTAGTCCATTGCTAATCCTATTTTTGGAGGAATTTAATGTTTAGGCATGCAAGCCTTTTCTCAAGAGAAAATTCAGCTAGTTTTTTTTTCTTTGGCAATTTATGTAAGCAGAACTATTATTTCAGTCTTTGTCTATATGAACGTTAATGTCTCTGCTCATAATCAAAACATTATGCTTAGGAATGTGTTGGACAAGGTAAAATAGCTCATATTAGGTGGTGATGTCTGATTAATCACTGGCTTTGGTGAGACTGTAGCAGGAGGGGATGTCCTCGTGGTGTAATGATTAAAGTGATGGACTGCAATAACATAGTAAGCAAGTTTGAACTCCTGTTGTGCTATTATGTTCTTATGTTCCCTTCTGGACAAATACCCTAGGGAAATGTATGAACCCCCTTATCCTCCCAGCTATGGGTTAAATAGTGCCACAACTGTTCTTCTAGAAGGAGGACTTTGGCATTAAATAACCTACAATGGTTGATATGTCATTAAACAAAGAAACCAAAACCAAGACTGTAGCAAGAGACAATTATTGAGCAGGGTTTGCCATTAAATTCAGCACACATTATTTTCAGCCGGAATTTCTCTATGCTATTTAGTGATTCTAAGGTATGTGGGCTGAGAAGCATTCCTATACCACCAATGCTGATACTGACAGAGGATTTCTGTATAGATGCAGACGAAAATGTTCATGCATTACTAGAATCATGGTATTTTATTTCTATTTTGCTATTGTAATATCTATTCATCTATATTTTACTCAGCTGCAAATACTGTGAGCTCAGGTAGCTTTCTTCAAGGTAGGTTTCTCCAAGGTATATTTCATACACAGAGCAGAGATAGAGCAAATACTACTAATATATGGTCTTGTTACCATTATAATAGTATTTAAAATCAAACAATCTTATTTTGGATAGTCTAGTTACATGTGATTATATGTCACTAAATATAGTTATTTTATATATTACAGTAATAATGTTTTCCTCTAATGTTAATATATTCTTGTTTAGTTTTTATGTTTTTACAATATTATCAACACATTGTATTTAGTTCTTAATCATTCACTCAATTATGAACCTTAAATGGATAGAAAAAAAATTGATTCTTTTCTTCTTTTAATTTGATTATATCCAAAATATTTTTTTTTTAAATTAGAATTCAAAATCACAAAACAGAGCTTGATGACTTGTTTCATTGATAGCAAAAAAAATAAACCCACCAAAACATTGATTTTCCTTGAGAAATGTTTCTGATTTCAACTCTGAAATTACTTATAAGCTAAATACTTGTTTGTTTAGATATTTATGAAAAGCACTGTAGATCAAGTGAACATTTCAGATTAAAGCTAAAAACCACATCAGGCTACAGGCTTATTGATCCACTCTCATATATACATTTGAATACATTCCACTAATAAAATTTTTTATTATTTATACATGTATAATCAAATCCTGGACAAGGCTATTTGCATTTCACTTCACTCTAATGGCATTTGGAAAGACATGAATCTATCTTTTCTCCTCTGAAGTATGGGTAAATGGTAGGGCAGACTGGGCTCTTTTGCTTTGGTTAACTAGGAAAAGGAAAACCCCAAATCCAAACCAGTTTTACTCTGCTTAAAAATTGACCTTGTGTCACATTTTCTTGTGGCAGAAGTTTTCAGTAAATAGATGCACATATCAATCAACATATCACATGAGACAATCAAATTAATAGTAACCAGTTAGTTGGTTTTATCTTATGTCAACCCTTGTTGGGTTATGTAATGTTCAAGTCAGTCTTTTCTTATGCCAACAATTTTATGATTTCAAGTAATTAATAATAACAACTTATAAACAATTATAGCTTCAAGTAACTATTAACAATTCTTAATACAAATAATTTGCAAACAATTATATAGTTTGAAATATTCCTGTCTAATAACAGTAATGATTTGCAAGTAATTACATTGCTTCAAGTAACTATTTCTATATGATAATAATAATAGTAACAATAATAATAATAATAATAAAGAAAATGCACAGCTGGATACAAACTCGCCAGATCACAGGAAAAAGTTAATCATTTAATGTACATGGACGACATCAAACTTTTTGCAAAAAATGAAAAAGAACTGGAAACCTTAATACACACAGTTAGAAAAATACAGCCGGGACATAGGAATGGAATTTGGTATAGAAAAATGTGCAATGCTTATAATGAAAAGTGGTAAACGACATCTAACTGACGGGATAGAACTACCAAACAAGGATAAGATAAAATCACTTGCAGAAAACGAAACCTACAAATACTTGGGCATATTGGAGGCTGACACCATCAAACAAGCAGAAATGAAAGAAAACATCCAGAAAGAATACCTCAGAAGAACCAGAAAACTACTCGAGACAAAACTCAATAGCAGAAACCTCATCAAAGGAATAAATACTTGGGCTGTATCTCTCGTTAGATGTTCCGGACCCTTTCTCAAGTGGACCCGAGAGGAACTTAAACAAATGGACCAAAGGACAAGAAAACTAATGACAATGCATAAGGCATTGCATCCCAGAGACGACGTTGACAGGCTATATGTATCTAGAAAAGAGGGAGGAAGAGGACTTGCCAGCATTGAAGACAGCGTTGACACATCCATATATCGACTCAAAAACTATATACAAAAACACGAAGGAGGACTCATTACAGCTTCCAGACACGAAACTGAGAACACGATGAACAACAGAATGACAGTAACTAGGAAACAAAAATCGGAAGGAAAACAACTTTATGGGCACTTTAAATGACTAATAAACAATATCTCACACAACAAAACTTGGACATGGCTAAGAAAAGGAAATTTTAAGAGAGAAACAGAATCTCTCCTAATAGCAGCACAGGACAACGCCATAAGAACGAATCATATCAAAGCGAGAATAGATAAGACACAACAAAATAGCAAATGCAGGCTAAGTGATCAATCACGTAATAAGCGAATGCAGCAAATTAGCACAGCGGGAATATAAGGCGAGACACGACTGGGTCGGTAAGGTGATTCACTGGGAAATGTGTAAGAAATTTAAATTCGACCATACTAACAAATGGTATATGCACAACCCAGCACCTGTCCTAGAAAATGACTCGCATAAACTCCTATGGGATTTTAATATACAAACGGATCACCTAATCCCGGCCAGGAGACTAGACTTAATAATAATCAACAAAAAAAAGAGAACTTGCAAAATAGTCGACTTTACTGTCCTGGCAGACCACAGGATAAAACAGAAAGAATGTGAAAAGAAGGATAAATACCTTGACCTTGCTAGGGAACTAAAAAAACTGTGGAACATGCAGGTGACAATTACACCAATTGTAATAGGTGCGTTTGGAACAGTAACTAAGGGATTACTAAAGGGACTAGAGGACTTGGAGGTTGGCGGACAAGTGGAGACCATCCAAATGACAGCATTGTTGAGAACTGCCAGAATACTAAGAAGAGTCCTGGAGACTTGAGGAGACTTGCTGTCACTCAGACCCCAGTGAAAAACCATCGCTAACGCTGATGTGAAAAGCCCAAATGAGTGAATAATAATAATAATAATTTGCCGTCAGAAAGCTATATGACTTCAAGTACTCTTATATAATCATAATAATTTTCAAACAGTTCTATTTGAACAATAAATGGGACTCTTACAAGTGCGAGTATTCTCAGTCTGGTGGGAAAAAATAAGGCTGGGTATGTTCATGATAGATAGATAGATAGATATGAACAGACTCAAATAGATTTATAAAATCTATGTTAACATGAACAAAGACATTTTGATTTGCACACAAATAGCATAATCTTTCCCCATGTTATGTTTATTTTCTAAAAAAGAAGCTTGTAACCAGTTAAGTTTAACACTGTTGAAGATATGAGTCTGATGGACAAAGGAAAAGAAACAAAATGATCTAGTAACACAATTGTATTGGCATCTTCATTTACAACAATTTCTCTTCAAAACAATCCTGGGAGGATGTTATATATGACACTTAGCTTTTCAGCTTAACTCAAACAGACCCCAACTATAGTGATATAGATAGTTAGCAAAACTTCAGTACTGTCTCCCTGCAATTCACTCCAAACCCAGTTGGCAATTTGCCTCAAATAGCTAGAGGCCCTAGCTAAGCCTACTGACCCTCTTTATGTATGGTCCAACTGCCAACTACTTACTGCCTCTCTGTACTCAAACTTATTTTGTGTACAACCACAAACTCCAACTGAAGGGTGGGCAGAAGGACTCCAGGTTGGCCTGGCATCCCTCTTTCTTTGTGTCCAGCAGCCAATTGCCCACTGCTGCTGAGTATATGTAGTTTGACTTCTATGAAACCACTCTTCCTCCACTTTACTTACTTTCACTACCCATTACTAATGACATCAAAAAAAGAAGAAATTTTTGTCTGCTGACTTCTAACCATGCTAGCTCAAAGACATTAAAACAATAACCCTTTCATTCACATCAAGGAATCCTTTTCTTTCTATTTTATTATCTACCTTCTAAAATTTACCAAACCAACTTATTTATCAACCCATTTGATGCTATTATATAGACACATCTATGTACATGCACATACATATTTGCTATACCTATACTTATACATTCTCATACAGATAGGTTTACACTGACATTACTTTTATATATATGCTATGCCTTTACTCATATGCTCTCATACAGATACACTTGCATCTATCCACATATGCATTATTGCACCTAAATATGTGTCCCTTGGGACAGAAGAGCTTATAGAGTCACACACCAGCTTACCAGACTTAAATATTCCTTTGATAATACATTTTTTATGATTACAATTGATGGTTAAAAGTAAACTGCATCATCCTGCAAGCTCTTTGAAGAGTAAAGGCTGTAGCCATACCATGTCTGTTAATGTACAGTGGTTTCAGTCACAAGTAAGTTTTTATGGGATAGTATTGCTATTGCCACATCAATGATACTGAATTCAGACCTTTCTCTTTTCTTGAACATATAGCTAAATATATAGAAGAGAAAGATTTGTGCATTTTGCAAGTGAATTAAAGGAAAGTCAAATTCAAACATCTTCATTCAGGTTTGAACTCTCCTCATCTTCAGTAGCTTTGAGGCCAAGTTTTAAAATTTCAATTCTTCTATCTCTCTTTATGACATCAGGAACAAAAAACTTCAACCGAATAATAATGATCACCTTAAAAAAATATCTAATAATAACAATAATGATAATCCACATGTGTTGACCAAGTAATTTTTCTTTTAAATTCACAATGAATTTCACTTTTCATGATTGCAAAAATATATTGTGCTTGCATTTCTCCAGTTGAATTAAATCTTATGACCCCTACTATAGTGATATGAGGAGTTAGAGATTACATATTTAAATAATGATAATTATAATAATAGAAAATAAAATAAAGAAAAAAGGTAGACAAATACTTGAATTTTGCTTGAAAGCTGAAGAAACAACAAAATATGAAAGTGACACTGATACCAATTGCAATTGGAGTTCTTCAAATTATAACCAAGGGTCTGGAGAAGAGACTGGAAGAACTGGAGATCAGAAGAAGTAACAAGACCATTCAGACTAAAGCAGAATTAAAATCAGCTTGGGTACTTAGAAGAATCCTGGAGACTTACTTTTGCTATTCTACAGTATATTATCTGTTTTTACTTTGATGTAATTGGTTTTTATGGCATTATTTTGTGTTACTATTGAAAGAGATTCAGTTTCTCTCTTGAGATTTCCCCTTCTTAGCCAGGTCTTGTCTTCTCAAATGCAATTTTCTTTGTTGCTTGAAGTAATCATACAGTTGTTTTTCTTCTCAAATTTTGTTTTCTAGATTTTGTTGTTTTCTTGTTTCTCCCTAAATTATTTCTGCTGATATTACTTTTACTGGTTGCAGTCATTAATCTTGCTATCTTCTATTTTATATATTCTGACTACTACTATTATTACTTGGGTGACTCAAAGTTTTACAATATTTTGCTGATGTGAAACACAATTTGGCAGCTTCAGGTGCTTCTTCTGAGATCAGAAAGGTGATTAACAACACTAGACGGTGAAAACACCTGATACTCTCTAAGTGTTTCTCACTGGATTTGCCTCTGTGACTTAGAATACAGCCTCAAAATCAATGGTTCTTGGGTTATCTGATTTTGTCTGATCATCTAGGTACTTGCAACCTGAGTGAAATGTCTTCAACCATCTAATTACCATATTGTGATTAACTGCACATCCCTTTTTTGCACTAATGTTTTCGATTTCTTCCATGGTTTTAATGTCCAGTAAAGCATAAGTTCCCAAATAAGATTATTGTTTTTTCATCTGTACAGCTTTCAAATCACGCATGAAGTAAAGCAATGCTCAACCTGTCAGTGTATCAACTACCATAGTGGGTACCTTCATGGTTTAAACTGCTTTGGTCATGAGATAAATATTCCACAAACTAGCATGTACCAAAATATTGCAAAACTTTTAACTTACCCTATTATTTTATTTTCATTATTATTATTATTATTATTTATGATAATTTTCTTAAAATCATGATACTAAATACATAGAGTGTGGCAATATATTTTATTCATGAAACATTCTTTTGAAAATAACTGGGAGATAAAATTCACTTCTTTTGCCATCCAAAAGCCTTGATTAAAAATTCAGTTATTCAAACGAGGCAATCATTTTGGAATTTCTTTGTGGCCAGAACTTGTGTTTGTCCTTGTGCCTTTATCTAAAAATTCTGGAAAATTTCCAAACAAACAAATTTTGCATCATTACTCAAGCAGCTAAGATGTCAGCTGATTTCTTCTTCTTCTTCTTCTTCTTCTTCTTCTAGAAAATGTTTTGGCTTAAAAGTAGCCAAAACTGAAAAATGATAGTCTTTTTTTGGCTTATGTTTTCAAACAATCTGAACTCTGACTTTTGCCTGTCGACGATGATCATGTGATGTTATTCTGTCATATGGAAAACAACGGAACCACAGGAAGACATTTGAAGCAAGACTGACTGCAGTGTTCATTGGGTTAGCTCAGCATTTACATCATAAGCACAAGACTGACCATGGTAATATATTAGGTAAGTATTCTTTCTTTTTGAAGATGAAATAAAAACCTATTTAAATATAATAAACATCAAACTTATTTGCTAAGAGAATAATCCATACAGTAGTTAAGTTTGATGTTTATTATATTTAAATAGGTTTTGAAAGTGGAAGAGTAAGAGAGAAAGATAAACAGACTAAAAGAAAGAGATGAAGACATACACATACATATAGACTGTAAGACATTTCATAAATTTATTTAGGTTGGTTGGGATTTGCCCATAAAATAATCCATACAGTAGTTCTCAACCAACCTGAATAGATTATGAAATGTCTTACAGTCTATATGTATGTGTATGCCTTCAGCTCTTTCTGTCAGTCTGTTGATCTTTCTGTCTCTCTTACTCTCCCACTTACTCTTTCTCTCTCTCTCTCTCTCTCTCTCTCTCTCTTTATATATATATATATATATATATAAATATATATTGGTATGGTGAGTATATATATATATATATTTATTAGTGACACAGACTACCTTGGTATTGACACTGGAGTCATGCAAAGAAATATATTAGCTCCATATCGGTTTATACTCTTCTGAGATTATCTAGTTTGAACACCCATTGACCTAATAAAATAAAATAGTTTCACATTGAAAAAGGCTTGAAGCAGATGATGTCCCATAGAAACTATGACAGACACAGACAATTTTGATGACCAAGTGCTTCTCACAAATACACCTGCCCAAGCCTAATCCCTACTACATAGCCAAGAGCAAGCTGTGGGAGGCATTGGCCTTTTCATGAATGCCAATAAAACAGAGTACATATGTATTAAACAAGAAGGAACCATCTCCACTCTAAATGACAAATCTCTAAAATTAGGAGACCAGTTCACATGCCTCAGCAGCAACATCTCATCTACCAAAACTGATGTCAACATATGCTTAGCGAAGGCAGGGAAAGCCATTTACAGGCTATCAATCATGGAAATCTAATCTATCTGCTAAAATACAATTCGATATCTTCAAAGTTTTAACTGTATCCATACTACTATATGGGTGCACCACATGGACCAAACATGATAGGAGAAAAAGCTAGAAGAGAACTTCACAATAATAGTACATGCTGTTTTGAATAAATCCTAGAAGCAGCACTCCACAAAACAGCAACTTTACGGCCACCTGCCTCCTATTTCACAAACTATTCAAGTAAGACAAAGACATGTGGAGCACTGCTGGAGAAGCAAAGATGAACTCATAAGTGATATTTTCTTCCTGGTCAACAAACATTAGCACATGGATGTGTTAGTGTTTGTTGACCAGGAAGGACTTACATCAGCTCTGTAAGGACACAGGATACAGCCAAGTAGTACAGCCAGAAGTAACTGATGATGGGGTGGATGGCAAGAGTGAATCAAGGAGCTCCATGCTGTCAGTGCAACTTGATATGATGATATATTTGTCAAGGGTGTAATGATTAAACTGTTGTCCAAATTTTGCAAAAATTTAAATAAAATTAACATTTCACTTTACCAGATATATTTACCAAAATTACATGAAAGTGTCTTCAAATACCATAGATTAAATTTATTGAAAGAATTTTAATTGGTTTAGCTACAGTCTCCACTCAACTTAGGAATCTCCTGTAAACCTTTCTGATGGTTTTTGTTTAAATTGATAAATGCAGCTGATATTCTTGCCTTCAGTTTCTCTTTGGTGTTGCACAGAATTTAGTTTGTCTCTCATTCAACTATGCCCAACACATAATAATCAAGGGGATGGTAATCTGGAGAGATAGGAAACCAGATGTTATTGGTGATGTGGTAGCAGAAAATTTCCCCTAGCCAACATTGGGTTCTTGTGTTTGTGTGGCCTGTTGCAGAGTCTTTTTGCCAGATGTAGAGTCTTTCAGCAGCCACCCTCTCAATCCAGAGCAGCACTTTGTCCTTCTCCTGGCACTTAATGTAGACCTCTATGGTGAGTCTGAAACCATTTGTGACCACCTCATGATGTGGACTGGGTATATGGTTTTTGTCAACTTAAATATGAATCTGTCCTCAGATTGATACCAAAACTCTGAAATGTTTGTGTTGGAACTACTGTGGGGGAATATCAAGCTGTACAGCAATCTGTTTCTAAATTTCTGGAGGGATGAATTGCATCATAGTTTAGCTTTCTTCATAGACAGTGCTCAACTGACTCTTGTTTGGTGTACAGTATGCAAAATATAAAACAAATGAAGAGCATTTACGAAATTAATCATATAAAATGGTGACAATTTACCCAGCATACTATATATATGAATATATATATGTTAGTATGATATGTAAATACTTTTTGATATCTTTTTTAACCAAGAATAATGTGTGCTTCATTTAATGGCAACCCCTGCACAACAATCATCTCCTGCAACAATCCTGGCATTGTTAGGGATGAAACAGACATCATCACCTTCCGGAACGAGCTATTTCCTCTGGCCTGGTGCATTCCTAAACACAACATTTTAATCATCAGAGGAGACATGAATGTTTAAACAGGCAAAGATGAAACTTAAAAATTCTGCTTACACAACCCATCAAAAAGACATGGGGAATATCTAACAATATTCTCAATCAAAAACAGACAAGTAGTAAGGAAAAATTGAGATAACATGAAAACAGTATCCTTACATAATAAAAGGAACCCAACAAATGCCAATTTCCAGAAACTTAAGAAGGTATAAAGAGAACTAACACATACCAAAAATATTACATTCAAGATCAGATCTATAAAATAAGAACTTGGTAGAAGAGAGACAGTCATGAATAGTATGGCAGATAGTTAATAAAGTGAGGAAAAGGAAGAGCTCCTCAAGAGCAAAACTAAAAGCTGCTTGCTTAGAAGAACATATACAGAGGTAGAAAGAACATTTCAAGAATCTGCTTGGAAACTCTCCAAAAGTTACAGATAAACCTATCACAAAACGTATTAAAAGCTAACAAGGCATAAGAATTCAAAGTAGTACTGACAAAAATTAAAGAAAGAAAAACTGCAGGCCTCAACAAAATATCCACAGAAGTATGGAAGACAAGAAAACTGAATATATTACTTCTTCGATTTTGCAATGTCACTTTTAAACAGAATACAAAAGAGAGATGGACAAAAGTCTGCATCCTTCCCAAAGAAATGTGGCCTAGGAATCATCAAGAACTACAGAGGCATAACTCTTACTTCTATAGTAGCTAAGGTTTATAACCTTCTGCGTAACCACATTGAACCTGAAATTAAGACAGTTCTTTTGAAAAATCAGAATGGTTTTTGGAGAAATTGATCTGCACTACACAGATTCTAAGAATCTATTGAATCATCAAAAGAATTCATGCAAAAAATCTTGAAGCAACACTCTTGTTTCTAGGTTTCTCCAGGGCATTTGATTCTACACACAAAGGAAAGAAAAGAAAATACTTCCAGGTTATAGTTTCCCCAAAGGAACAGTTACTGCTATAATGAAACTCAATAGAAACACAAAAATCAAGGTTCGCTCACTGTATGGAGATACAGTCTTCTTCTACATTGCTGCAGGAGTTCTGCAAGGAGATACATTAGCACCATATCTGTTTATAATCTGCCAAGACTATGTACTTCAAATGGCAATAGGTCAAATAAAAGAAAATGGCTTTACACTAAAAAAGGCAAGAAGCAGACGATATCCAGCTGAAACTATAATGGATGCAGACTATGCAAATACATCTGTCCAATCTGAATCCCAGCTGCATAGTCTGGAGAAGGCAACAAGAGGCATATGAGTGCAAACAAAATGAAGAACATGTGTTTCAATTTAGAAGGAGCCATCTCCACTCTAAATGGCCATCCTCTGAAATTAGTAGAAAAGTTCACATACCTCAGTAGCAATATCTCATCTATTGAAAGTGATGTTAATATGCACCTAGTGAAGATGTGGAGTGCTATTGGTAGGCTATCAATCATATGGAAGTTTGATCTATCCAATAAAATAAAAGAGGATTTCTTCCATGAAGTGATTGTGTCAATAACACTCGATAGATGCACCACATGGACACTATCAAAACACATGGAGAAAAAGCTAGATGGGAACTGCACAAGGATGATAGCATCCTTGTGCAGTTCCCATCTACCTTTTTCTCCATGAACAAATCCTGGAAGCAACACCCCATGAAACATCAGCTGTACAGCCACTTACCTCATATCTCTATAACCATCCAAAAAAGACAAACAAGGAATGCAGTACATTGCTAAAGAAGCAAAGACAAACTCATAAGTGATGTTCTTCTATTGATCCTTTACATGGAGATCCCAATGTCAGTCAACCAGCAAGAACTTACGAACAACAGATCTGCACAGACACAGGATGTAGTTTGGAAAAGTTGCCAGGAGCGATGAATTACAGATGAAGACAGAGAAAGTCGGGGAAATTTGTGCTAGCCATGTAACTTGATGATGATGATGATGTATATTCATTTACACACACATATATATATAAGTATCTTTGTATGATGTATATACACACACACATGCAGACACACACATATGCACAGACACACACACACACATATATATATATATGTATTTATATTGGTATTGTGTGTATTTCACACCTACAAACATACACATACGTATGTACATATATTGTTATGACGTATATGCATATTCATACACACATATATACATTTATGGAGGTGCCCATGGTGTAATGGTTATTGTCATAGGAAATGGACACGGTGACACAAGTTCAAATCCTGGACGAGACTAATTGCATTTTCACATAGCACTAAAAGAAAGGTATGAATCCAGTTATTCTCCCTCCAGCTATGGGTAAATAGTAGGGCAGACTAGGTTCTTCAACCTTGGAGAGGCGACTAGTCTAGGAGAAGGAAAACTCTGAATTCAAACCTGTTAAACTCTGCTTAAAAATTGACCTTGTGTCATATCCTGCCTGAGCGGAGGGGTTGGTAAATATATATATATATTTATGCTTGCATCAATTAATCAATAACATAATCCCTATAGTCACTGTCATTCATTAAGCTAAAATTAATTTAACACAAGGCCAGCATTATATGAGATCATTGAGAATTATACTCATTAGTAATGGTCTGTTAACTCAGCTCCTAAACTTTACACTATGTAACCACTGCAATGGTTCTCTCCCAAATTTAATTAATGTCAACTATTTTCTGTCTATTTATCTTATTCCCTCTCTCTTTTTTTCTCTTTGTCTCTCTCTATGTATATCTATTTTTATCAAGAATGTAATCATTATAGTGCTTTTCTGCCAAACTATACTAAATTTAGCTTTTATCTTTTTGTCTATCTTTCTTCTCCCACTTTCTCTCTATCTATCTATCTATCTATATATATATATATATATAAATGTGTGTGTGTGTGTGTGTGTGTGTGAGTATTTATTAAACCATAATGGTCATTGTGATATTCCATCAAACTGTTCAATAAATAACTATTATCAGTCTGTCTATTTTCCTCTCTCTACATATATACACTCTTTCACACTTCCACACACATACTCATAAATGTGTGTGTGGAAGTATTTTTTGTGTATGTATGTTTATATCTGTCTATCTATCAATCTATCTACCTGTCTGTTTCTCTGTCTCTGTCTCTCTGTCTCCCTCTCTCTCTTTACATATATGCATACATATTGACTGAAAATAAAAGCTGCAACATATATTGGCCAAATAGGTAGAGAGTTCACCAATGGCCCAAGAGACAGAGGTTCAGTACCAGGTCAAGTCATACCAAAGACTCAAAACATATTACTTGATGCTACCTTACTTAACACTCAGCATTATAAGGTATGGATCAAGTGTAAAATGAAGCAATCCAGGGAAAGGAGTAGCACCCTCCCCTACACTCTTATGTAGTAGCTTATGAAAAGGAAGCCTTTGGAGTAACCCTCAACTACAGTCACCAAATTTACTTTATTTTTGCTAGATATAAGATATCAGTTGGTAGAATTTGCAAATTGTACAATATGTTTATTTTTTCATACCAACAGAAATATAGATTGGATGTAAAGATTAATATATATATATACACACATACACACACACACACACACATATATATATATATATATTAATCTTTACATGTATATACATATATATATATATATACAGAGTGAGGAAGAGACTGAATATAAAAATGCAATACCTTGAAACACTCTACCAGTTTTTAAATGGGTAAAGTATATGTACTTGAGAGGACTGCAAATATTCTGATAAAAATTTTACATATATTCAGCTATCTAGTGACATAATAACACTCATCTTAGTATATCATCAGGATATACAAGTGGATATATAGGCCTGTGTTGATACTCTGTCAGGCTACACAATATATTAATTCAGAGTATGAGTCTTGTTGATACACCCCTAATTTTAGAACATGCACATGTATTGCTATAATTCAGCTATATTTCTTTTCTTTTTAATCTTGAATTAATTGAAGTATGTTTTCAAGGTATTGCAGGTTCATTTTTTGTATATTTTACTCACTTTGTGATAAATATTATCAGATATTTGTGTGTCAGTCTCTTTAAACACTATATGCACGTGTGTTAAAATAAGGGGTGAATTAATTGCACTTAAACTGCATACGCATATCAAGGACAAAATCAGAATTTTATTTTCCATCAGTGTATTTTTTGAAAAAATGGTTAAATCAAAAATTGAGTAAATAAATGCAGAAAGGGAGATACGAATGGAAGAAGTAAAAAATAAAGGAATGAAAAATTGGCAAAATTCTAAGATATAGAGAAATGCCTGCTGAGAATTGCAGACATGATACAACAAAAAAGAAAATGAATGAGTGAAAGAAAGAAAAACGTTTTTGAAAGAAGATAAATGTGTAAATGCAATTTAAAATAGAATATAAAAAATTTGTCCAAAACAAATGTTTAAAAGCAAAGTTACAAATAAAATAATGGCTGCTGCATGGTAAATAAAATAATGTCTGCATTTGGTAAATAGAAACTATTTTTTCAATAAAAAAAATCAATCTCTTTGTTTTGTTCTTTAAGTTCTACACTAGAGTCAAATTGTTTTTGTATCTTTTGGGCAAACATTATAATAGTAAAATTAGTATGTATAAAGTGAATGTTGTGAAATATTTTCCTTTGATTCAGAGAAATTTTTTCAATCCTTACTAAGGTGGTGGTTGATATTCCACAGAATGTGTCATTAGATATATCAAAAGTATTTTCTTTTTTTTATAAACGTTTACTCCAAAGCTTATTTCATGTACCCATCGAAAAACACTCAATGATTCAAGTTTATTTTTATAGTAATAATAATAATAATAATAATAATATTGGAGAAAAAGCTAGGAGGAAAGGAAAATTACAAATACTTATGAATATAGGAAAAAGAAACCATCAAACAAATGGAGATGAAAGAAATAAGAAGAAAAGAGTAAATCTGATGAATGAGAAAGCTTCTCGAAACCAAGCTCGGCAGCAGAAATCTTATCAAAGGGATAAACATTTGGGCAGTCTTCCTTGTAAGATACAATCTTAAAATGGACAAGAAAGCAACTTAGACAAATGGACCATATGACAAAAATTTTGATGACTCTGCACTAGGCCTTATTGCCTAGAGATGACATAGATAGATTATATGTATCAAGAAAAGAAAAAGGAAGAGGATTTGCTAACATTGAAGATTGTGTAAATGCGTCAAAACAAGAATTCAAGGAATACATTAAAAATGACAAAAAAGATTAATTAAAACAGCAAATGACAGCATTGGCAACATAAAAAGAAAAAGACCAACAACAAAAATTAGGAAATAGAAATGGGAAGTAAAACAACAGAATGGATTTTTCAAGTGACAAACTGGCAATATCACACACAAGAAGAACTCTACATGGTTACAAAAGGATAACTTAGAGAGAGAAGTAGAATCTCTTTTGATAGCAGCACAAAATAATGCCATAAGGACCAATTATATTCAAGCAAAAATAAATATTATACAACAGAATAGCAAGCGTTGGTTATATAGTGAGAAAGATGAAACAGTTTATCATATAAGTGAATACACCAAACTAGCACAAAAGAGTAAAAAAAACTAGGCACAACTGGATGGGAAAAGTGATCTACTGGTAACTGTGCAAGAAACTGAAATTTGACCATACAATCAAATGGTATATGAACAAACTAGAATCTTTTCACAAGAATGAGATGCATAAAATCCTCTGTGATTTTAAGATACAAACAAATCGTCAAATTCCAGCCAGAAAACCAGACCTAGTGTCAATTAACATGAAAAAAGAACTTGCTGTCTTGTGGGTTTTGCCATGATGGGGGACCATATTGTGGAAATAAAAAAAAATGAAAAGATAAACAAATACTTGGACCTTGCCAATGAACTAAGAAAGTTGCAGAACTTGAAGGTGATGGTATGCTTGAAATAATCACCAAAGGCTTGGAAGAGGACTAGAAGAATTTGGAAACCAAAGGAAGAATTGAAATTGTTGAGACTACAGCAGTGTTGAGATCAGCCAGAATACTCAGAAGAGTCATAAAGACAGAAGGAGACTTGTTGACACTGGTATGAAAAACTCGCAAGGTATGAAATAATATTAATGATAATGTCAAATTGATAATACATAGAAGAATACCCAATGTATGTTTTATGATGACAGAGATGAAACAGTTAATGGCATAATATATGAATGCAGCAAATTGGCACAAAAGGAATACATGACAACTAAGTAAGAAAGGTGATCAGCTGGGAATTGTGTGAAAGATTAAAATTTGACCATACTAACTGATGGAATATGTGCAAATCAGAATCTGTCCCAGAAAATGAAACCCATAAAATTCTGCGGGACTTTGAGATATGTGCAGATCATCCAGTTCTGATCAGACCAGGCCTAGTGTTGATTAACATTAAGAAAAGAACTTGTTAAATAGTGGATTTTGCCATTGCTGGAGACCATCAAGTGAAAATAAAAAATATCAAATAGGTAGACAAATATCTAGATTTTGCTAAGGAGCTGGAATAGCTGTGGAACATTAAGGTAATAGTATTACCAATTGTAGTTTGTGACCTTGAGATAGTTTCTAATGGCTAGGGAAAGTGACTGAGGAATTAGATCAAATGAAGGAACAAGACCATCCAGCACTGTTAGGATCAGCTACAATATTTAGAAGAGTCCAGGAGACTTATTCTCTCACAGATTTCAGTATGAAAAACCCACTAGGAGACAAATGATATTAATAGAATTAGGATGTAGCACAATCATCAAGCAACATAGAAAGAATCAGTTCTTTTTACATTACCTATGTTGCAATAAACTTGTTCAGTCCTGATATGAGTGACCATACAGGAATACTTATTACTGTCAGCAATGTGGGGCCTGTATTCTAGACAAGGCAAGTTCGGTAAATAACAAGTATCGAGCGATGCAGAAAGCATCAATTTTCATCACATCACTGAAGTTAAGTAGCAATAAACCTGTTTTGCTTTGAGATGATGACTATTGAGGAACAGTTTGTACTGTTAGCAACCAGATTAAACAAGGTTTAATAAATATATTGATAGAATTGAGAAATTTTTCCAATGATTTTGTTTCAAGAAAGAAAAGTCAATAAGTGAATATAAAAATATTGCTGCTGTAATGATAGTCAGTATATAAGAAACTTCAAGCTGTACTTGTGGGATTTCCAAGGAAGACATTCAACAAATTTAGACTATAAATAACATCCTGAGATAAATCATTGTCAATTTCTATTTCTGTCTTAAAATTTGGAGAATTAACAACACTTATGCCTCACAAAAATACACGAAATATAAAATTACAATTTAAAAAAGACTGAATGAAAAAATTGAATCAGATGGATCCTGTGTAAAAAAATTGAAACACTTTTTTATGGAGACTAATTTTTGTTACTTAGCATTCGGAATAGCTTTCTTTACTCAAGCAACTTGTCAGATTTGAAAAAAAAATATTGATTTTCTAGAGTTTTAGTGTTTTATTTACAATATAAATACAGTGTTGAAATGATCTAAGACTTGCCAGGATGGATGTAAACAAGTTATCTTTCACTTGTTTTTATATATATTATCCCCAAAAGAAAAAGGAGAAGAAAAATCCCTAAGCGTAGAAATGTTAGAAAAACTAGAACCCTAGTATCAATGACCTGAGTGCCATTTCAAAGTTGATATTTGAAAATAAAAACAAAGGGAAAAAATCCTTGAAAATCAATATTTTTCAAGTTTTACAAATTGGTTGAGTATTGGAAAGTTTTCTGAATACTCAGCAAGAAAAACTAATGGTAAAAAAATTATTTCTCTACATTTTTGACAGGTCTTTTCTGGTTCAGGTGTACCATTGAAGATTTGATTGTATAGAGGTCACTTTTATTGATAAATATATCAATATTATTTTTAAAGAGAAATAAGTTAATTATTTCTGGTAACCTGAAACTACATGGCTAACATTGCCAAGTCACAAAAAGGTCTACATGGTTATCATAACTGATGATAATTATGAAAACTGTTAACAAAACAATCACATATTTAATAAAAGATAACAGGCTATTGAAAATAAGGCTGAAAATAAATAATAAAATATAGTTATAAATTTTGAGTCAAATTTTTTTCTAATGAACATTGTTTTTTTTATAAGAGATTTTTAAAGTAAAATATGCAAAGTAGTTAATCCCATTAGAAAAAAAATATATTTCAATATCAACCAACCTCATTAGAAAAAATCCTATTGAATATGAATATGCAAATTTGAATATGCAAATTAGCTAACCCCATTTGAAAAAAAATGATCGTATTGATAATGCTATGAGCTAACCCCATGAGAAAAAAAAAACATTATTTTATCAAGTTAAGTTACTAAGTATGCATTTATCCAATTCTTCCACCATGTATGTGACACAAAGTCTATTTTTATGCTGAGTATAGCTGGTTGGAATTCCTTCTCTTAGACTAAGCAAGACTATAGAGCCAGTCTACCTTTCTTTTTTATCTATAGTAAGAGGGAGAGGAGGATTCATGCCTTTCTCAAAGGTATTAGTGTGAAGGGTACCATAAACAGCTTAATCCAGGAATTAAACATGCATTACCACTACCATTTCCTGCATTAAGTATACCTCCTAGGTATAATCTGGACCAACACTATATATATATATATATATACTTTATTAGTTTCTTGAAAACAACCACAGCCTCCAAAATAAGTGTCAAGAAATTTATAAAAGCCTAAAATACCACACCAAAATTCATTTGCCGATATTTATTTTAAAATATTTACATTAATATATATCATCATCATCATCATCATTTTATTATGCTGACACTTTCTCTCTATCTGTATCTATCCTCCATCACTCCTGGCAGCTCTACTAAACCACATCCTGTGTCTGCACAGAGCTGTTGTAGGTAAGTTTTGGCTGGTTGACCCACACTGGCACAACCATGGGTTAGGGTCCATTAGAGAACATCACTTATGAGTTCATCTTTATTTCTCCAGCAGAGTATCACATGTCTTTTCTGTCTTTTTGGGATGGTATTAGAAATTGGAGGTAAGTGGCCTCACTGCTGTTATTTCGAGGGGTGTTTGCTTCCAGGATTTGTTCAGTATAGCTAGCAGCATTCTTGCGCAGTTCCAGCCTAGCTTTTTGTCCATGCATTTTGTCAGCATCCACTTAGTGCATCCATAAAGTAGTTCTGACACAACCACTGCTTGGAAGAAATCTTTTTCATTTTATTGGATGGATCAGACTTCCGTATGATCAATAGTCTATTTATTGCTAGTATCTCTACTGGTAATTGAGGACCAAT
The DNA here is from genome assembly GCA_963585895.1 of Sepioteuthis lessoniana. Taxonomy (NCBI): domain Eukaryota; kingdom Metazoa; phylum Mollusca; class Cephalopoda; order Myopsida; family Loliginidae; genus Sepioteuthis; species Sepioteuthis lessoniana. The sequence continues at coordinate 46,878,703 of OY757917.1, read as the reverse complement.
CATATCTTCTAGTTTTGAATGTTTCTATTTTATTTCTGTATAGACTCAGGTGTTTTTTTGCTCTGACAATTCTGTGATCGAAAGATACTCCATCAAAAGAGGACTATGCCTCACTTCTTGTTTATGAGTAAGTATTCTATCTGTGCTTTAAACATTATTCGGGTATGTGTGGATTCATAATTTTGGGTGGTGGGGAATTTAGTATTAAGGCATGTTTGTCAATTTTCATGTGAAAAGTCTGTAAGATATTCTCCATTACTGTTTGACAAGTTGTGTAAGCAGGATTTGTTAGTTTTGTCTTTGCCTATTTGAATGTTCATGTCTCCTCCAGTGATCGCTACAAACAGGAGAAGATAGCTTGTGGTAAAAAGTGATTACGTCCGTTTCATCACTGGCATTGGTGGCACTGTAGCAGATGATTGTTGTGCAGAGGTTACCGTTAAATGAAGCACACATCATTCTCATTTGTATCTTCTCAATCCTATTTCATGTTTTTTGGGCACAAGGACAAAGAAGCATTCCAACTCCTCCTATGATGGCATTGACAGAGTTTTTCCATGCAGATACTGAGACAAACGTCTATCCATTACCAGTATCATGGTAATGTATTTTTAGTTCGCAATGGTAGTATCTATGTTCTTGTATGCAAACTGTGTCTATGTTGAGCTCTAAAAAATAATGTTGGTCCAATGAAAGAAAAAAGTAAATACTTTAAAGGAATAGGTCTACAAGAGCATTTATTTCTAAATTATTTATTTCTTCAATTCATGCTTCTAGTGTTTTACACTGTCATCAGGAAGTGATAATAGTTGATAATAGCATTCCCTTTCATTCAAATAATGGTGATTGTTTTGATAATGTTGTGGTTCTTTTTAATTCAGGAATTTGTGTCTGAGAATTTTCAGTTCAAGTTTATTGTTCATGATAAATTTTCGTCTCTGCAGGTGTTCATTTCCTCTTTCTCTTTTTTCTCTTCTTCTTTTTCTTTTTACAAAAGTGTATTCTGTGTGTTTGTGTGTCCATGTATATACTTTCGTGAGTTTTTTTTGTCTTTCTTTTATTATTGTTATTCCCTCTAAATAATCTATGATAGTTGATAGTTGATAAAGTTTACTAATCTTCCTCCATGAGTGATTGTGTGTGTATATGTGTGTGTGAGTGTGTCGAGGATTGTTTTTTATTTTATCTTTCTTTTCCTTTAAATGATCTATGATAGTTTATGTGCTGTAGACTTCAGCTGATGACTAATTTATCTCCTTGTATGTGTGTGTGTGTTTATGTTTGACTCTGTATGTGTACAGCTAAATTCTGTTGAATGTGAGTTTGATTTTCAGATGAAGTTTTTTCTTTTATTTGGTGTAATGTGTAGTCATCAGTTTGGTATATGACAGTAGATGAGATATTGTTGCTGAAGTATATAAACTGGTCAACTAATTTCTACTGTGGGATATTGTGTACTTCTTGTCTTTTTTTTAATGTGAAAGCATTTTCTTTTATTAGATCTATTGGCATTCATAGTACAGTAATAATTTAGTAGTAATCTAGGCTGAGTATAAATGTATATGGTGCAAAAATCTCCTTTCAAAACTCCAGCAAAAATATTGAGTGAGTAAACCATTGCTTTTGAAAAGCATCATTATAGCAGTAATAGCTTCTTTGGGGCGACAATGTGAGTGGTAATTGTTCCGTTTTTCATTTGTATATGAAACCAAATAAGTTGGAGAAGTCTACAAACAATATTGTTGCCCCGAGATTTTCTGTAGACACTCTTTCGATATTTCAAGAAACTGTGATATTGTAGTTCAGTTTCTCTGAAAGCTAATCTGATTTTTTCCACAAATTTTCTCAACTTCAGTTCTGATATAATTAAGAAGTAGGGCATTATAAACTTTAGCAGCTATCACAGTAAAAGTTATACCTCTGTAATCCTTTGTGATTCCAAGGTCACCATTCTTTGAGAAGGGAAGGATGCAGGCTTTCATTCAGTTCTCTGTTGTAATATGTTTATACACAGCTTTACATAATTGAAGAAGTAGTTCATCAAATTTCCTTGTCTTCCATACTTCAGGAGTCGGGAGGTATTTCATTGCGGCCTACAGTTTATCAGCTTTAATTTTTTTTTTCTATAATGTATAAAGTTCTTTCTCTATAAACTGACCTTGTTTGATGTTTCGCAATTAATGATTCTTTTTTATAAGTTTATCTGTGATTTGAAGAAGGTTTCGATACAGATTCTTGAAATGTTCTTTCCACTTCAGAGATTTTTCTTTGTGGCAGTCACCCTTGAGGTTTGCTCTTGAGATTCTCTTCCTTCTACTAATTTTATTTGCTGTCTTTTATATTAATTATGATTCTCTCTCTTCAACCAAATTTCTAATTTTGTTGATTTAGTCTTGAATGTATTCTAATTGTTCTCATTGGTATGTTTTAATTAGTTCTCTGAGCTTTCTTAATTTTCTGAGCATTGGCCTTTATTGGGTATCTTTTGTTAAGTAAGGAAGCTTTTTTTCATGTAATCTCATTTTATGCTACCTACTATTGACTCCTAGGGAACTCTGTATTTAGCTGTTAGTTTGGTTGGTATGTCCGCAGCTGCAGCTTCTATACGGACAGAGTTTTCATATTTGTCCTTTGAAGTATGTGTTTCAGATTTCTTCTTAAGAGTATTTAAATTATTTCTCACTGTTACCATATTTGGATTGCTTATATCATTGTTGGCAATAGAGAACCAGTCATATTGGGAAGCTTTACTTGTTTGTTTCTTATTTCTGCGCAGACTCAGGTAAATCCTTGCTTAAATGATTCTGTGATTGTAAAATACTCCTTCAAAAGAGGAATATAATTTTCAGTTCAAAGCACAGTTTATCCCCTTCTCATTTATACATAATCTAGCTGTGCGCTAGAGTTATTTTGGTAGGAGTAAGTCCATAGCCATCCCTTCCTTTTTTGGGAGGTACACATGCCTATTCTTGAGAGAAAACCTTGTAAGATATTTACCATTTCTGTTTGACAAGTTGAGTAAGCAGAATTTATTATTTCCATCTTTGCCTATATGAGCATGCATATCTTCCTTGATGATAAGAAATTCATGTTTGGATATAGGCATATTTTATTAAAGGTGACAGCCAAAGATTTGTTGAGTTTTTTATTGGTCTTTTCATGTTTGTGAACAAGATGTCATAACTGAAGTTGAAGGTAGTTTAAAAATTGTCCCAAGTCTCTAATGTCAGTCACAAGTACGTGAGCTCAGATTATGACATTAGAAACTTCAGATAATCTTTAAACTGCATTGATCCACATTTGGGACATCTTGCTCATCAATATAAAAAAGCCAATAACAAACCTCAACACCAAATCCTTGTCTGTCAACTTTAATAAAATATGCTTTCAAGAAAATTTGTTAGCTAAGTTTACTCACAAACACAAATGCACACATACACCCTCAGACACATGCACACATGCTATATATATATATATATATATATACTTTTTGCTATATATATATATATATACTTTTTGCATGTATATTATGAATGTATTAAACATTTTTATATGTGTCAATGAGCCTATCTTGTCTTTTCTTCAGTTTATTTAGTGTTAGTGTATCAGTGGAAATACTAATGCAAATATTGTACCTCAGTGAATAGTGACATGACTAAATATCCTGCCTTGCACTAACCAATCCAATACCTCTCTCAATAGAATTACATTGCTGGCACATAAGCAAAGAAACAAATTTTGTATTCCACATTTAAAGCTATGTACAAGTTGGAAAAGCCTGTCATGTTGTTTTTCATTTTTTCTAAAAAGATTGATTTCAGAAGATGGACAGAAAAATCACCTGACTTTAAATCAAAACAGAAAATTTAGCCACATCCCAAAAGAGTTACTTGAAAATCTCCTGCTGACCTTATATAATTGCAAAAATTTCTATAGCATCTAACATGACTGATGGACAATACTCTTGACAGATCAAACAGGGAACAATAAATGATCCGAAACTTCTTTCACTTTGTGAAGAATTATGGTGATAAATCAATTCCAAATTATTCGGATGAGTCAAATGTTTTACAGTATTTTGGTAATGAGAAGTACAATTCAGCAGCATTGGATGCTTTTGCTGGTGTTGGGCCAACCTGAGCAGTGAGATGCTTAACTCATCTGATACTTTTCTCTCTGGCTTGAAGCACAGCCACAGAATCCACAGTTTTAGGCTTACTTGATCTTGCCTGATTGTTGAGGTTTTGGCAACCCAAGCAAAATTTCTTGAACAATCTGGTTACTATACTGTGAGCAACTGTACTTTTACCTTTGCACAACAAATTTTTTTTTCTGCTTCTGTAGTGTTATGTTCCAGTTTATACTCATAAAGAATAAATTGCAAAATTAGACTATGCTGTATGTTTATCTGTGCAGCTTTCAAATCATGCAGAAGAAATGAAACAATGCAAAACGTTCCAGTGCATCAACTATCATGATTTTACTAACCACAGTGGGTACCTGCTGTTGCTTGAATTGCTTTGGTCACAGGATATATATGTGCTACACACTTGCATGTATGAAAATATTGCCAAAAATTTGATTTACCTTTGATTTGTGTTGATTTGATTCTATTTGTAAAAAACAAGAAAAAAATCACCTGATTTATATGAGAGGGAGAGTGAGAGAAAAATGGAAAGAGAGGGAAACAGAGAGAGAAAGTAAGATAGAGATAGAGTGAGAGAAAGAGAGATACACAGAGAGAGGAACAGAAATAGAGAAATTGGCAGATAGACATAGCAAGAGAGAGAGAGAGATTGAGAGAGAGAGAGAGAGAGAGAGAGAGAGAGAAGGAAGAGAAATAGAAAAGTAGAAAGATAGAAAGTTAAAAAAGAGAGAGAGTGAAAGAGAAAGTGATAAGTATTTTGTTTAACTTAGATAAGATTTTTTTTAAATTTTTATTTATTTTTTAAAAATTTATTACAAATCATTTCTATACCAAAATCAATAACATCATGGAGAACAGTAATAATGAGAACTGAACAAATTCATGGGTCATCTCGTTAAAACTAAATTACCCCCCGCCCACTGCAAAAACATAAACAAAGCATTAATGAATGATATTATTAGATTATTTACATTATTATTTAATTTCAATAAATACTAAATGCCAATCAAACCTCAACAAGACAAAACTAAAACATGTAGCCATAACTACTCCTTCTTAAATAGAAGAATCAGTATCATTATGGATCACTGTTGTTATAGTATTTTTCTCTTAAAGCATATCTAGTAATACATTATCCATAGCTGGTATTCTACACGAATAACTTCCTATTAGCATTCCAATAATATCATTTATGAATAGAGTTCCTTCAAATCATTATTATATGGCAATTATGTTTATGGTGCAGTGCTACTGAATGAAAAAGAAACAAGATTTATCATTACTGTAAGATAAATTCGTGTGAGCATACTCAGAAGTGTATGATGAATGCTTCCACCAAAATATGCTCAATTTCAAATATTGCCAGTGTATAATGAAAACATGATGGGAGAATCTATTTGAGGGCAATTACAGGAAAATGATTTCGGTTACAATCACAAAACTGAACTAACTACTCACTTCTAAACATTTTTACTCATTTTTGTATAACTTTAATATCAATACTTGAAAATTTTTATAATGTCACTTTATTCAAACCTTATGGAAACCTTTTTTATAATGTTGCTTTATTCAAACCTTATGGAAATGAAAATGTGTAAATTTGCTCATTTTTACATAGAAAATAAGTTAATTTCTAAATTTTATTTTTCAGGGCACAAAAACTTTTAAGGAAATAATGACCATTTTTTTAGTTTTATGATGATTAAGAAACAATATGCACAACTGTGTTACATAATGTTTTCAAAGGCATGAAAGCAAAGTTTGAAAGGAATAATGCCCATTTTCTATACTTTTGCCATATAAATAATTAAAAAATAACACATACTATCCACAAAACAAAGTTGTGTTACATATTGTTATTTGTCTTACTAAAATAATTATTCATATTTAATTAAACATTACTGATTTGGTTAATAACTTGAACAAAAATCAAAAATGTTTAAATCAATAAATCTCTAAGTTTAAAAAATATTTCTCTCAAAAACTCTGTGAAAGATTTCATAGAACAATATAATCTTTAGCATTTAGAATAAAAAAAAGTTATTGGTAAGTTTCTGTTCTGTTTTGTAATTTTATCTTTTATTTGTTTGAGGTCACTTTTTCAAGTAAGCATAACCATGCACATGACCAGATTATTACAATTGGACTAAAAGTTCTGCTGATCTTGCAGTCCATTAAGAAAACTAAGCTTTTAGGATGAGCTCATCTTTTTGTCAGAACTGTCTCCACTTCTTATCTGTTAATCCATAAGAGGCTGACTATAATCTTTGAGAATTCTGTAGATTCTAGACTCTGACATCATGAAAGCCAAATACAATTAAGTCATAATTAAGTAATTATCATTCAATTCAAAATAATCTCATCATTCAAAAGCATTTTAAATTCTGTAGCATCAGTCAATCTTTCTTGGCTGTAAATTGGCACCTGGAAAGTCTGTGTGGCATGATATGAAAGAAGGTATAAGAAATATAGGAGATGAAAGATCATTCATTAATTGTCATTTCAGTTAAGGAGAATCAAATTTGTCAGGAGATTTTTATTTACATATAAGATTTTGCACAGGTTGGAAAGTAGAAAAAATGAATCCTCAAAAACTTGGTTACTGACTGTATCTTCTACAGAGGGTTAAGACTACCCCCCAAAACAAAGAGTGTCCTGGGTTGGATACTAAATGGAACTCTGAGGGTGTAGAATTGTTTTGGGTACATATTTGCTAACAGTTATTTGATATTGAGAATTCCTATCTATTACAAATAATTTACACACATTTACAAGGTTTCAAGCATTCCTACTGTTGGTGAGATCAATTTTCGTCATGCAGTATAACATTTAAATTAGGTCCTGAGCCATTAAGTTGAATCTTCAGTGGAAAGACACAGGAGTCAATGAGTATGATGGATGGATGCTGAACTGCTCACCATAATTTACTGTGCCTTTTTGTCAAAGATCATTAAAATATATACCAGAGTGGGCAATTTACTGATCAATTAAGTGATTGTTTCTAACATCAAACTAATTGATAATATCAAAACTGTAAGAATAACCAATAGCATAATCTATTTTCTTAACATAAAGTATTAAGGGTGTGGCAGAAAAAACATTTCACATTTTAAACTGTCCCCCGAGAACTACATGTGAACTTAGGCATGTGGTAATGATAACTCCATATTGTTAATGTCTTATCCTTTTTTTTCAAATACAATCACTTATAGTCATGGCTTTAACATGTAATTGTTTTCTTGATTTCTGAATATTTTTCTTATTTTGCAGTCCAAAATAACACAAGTATGATCAAGAGTAATGTCAGAAGATTGTTTTTGTAATCAGAGTAGCTTATTATGTTTTTTGAAGCGGCACTCTTGAAAACTTTCTTTTTATTATTCTTTTGCAAGGATCTCCATCCTCTATCTGAATAATCACTCTTAAAAATTGGAAGACATCTTTCCTACTGAATTATTTTGTCTTTTTTGGAACTGATTCTTCTAAAAATATTCTTGTAGCTTTCAATTTTCAAATGTGCAAAGTGACAGCATTTTCTTCTAACTACCTGGAAACTAAAACAAAATTTTTGGCAAAATTAATTTTCTTTAAAAATCAAATTCAGAAGTTAAGCAAATTAAAAGACTAAAAGTCTAATATTTTTCATGTTGAAGATTTGACACTAAACTTCATCTGATGGTGAAGATCCAGTCATGGAGATTTGGCAAGAGTGGAAAACTTCGTCACTGACATAATTTCCAATTCCACTCTGACCTGGGGCGGTAGTACCAGTTAGAACAGTAATTAAGGCAGGTGATGATTTTATTGATGAAAACAAAACATGTTGCTATGATCATTTCTTGTCAAAATTAAAGTAAATATATAAAATACATAAAAGCAAAATATAATAGCTGAAATTTTATCTTTTACTTAAAAAAATTCACTTTTATGTGCTTTTTAAAGAAATGTAGGGTGTCCCCACCTACCCTTTTGCTGGTGGTATATATATATATATATATATATATATATATATATATATATATTTATATACAAAATTCTTTGTGTCTGACTTTTCACTAATGCCCTTGGAAAAGGCCTGAATCCATTTGTTCTCCCTCCTGCTATGAGTAAATAGTAAAGTTTACATGGTTCTTTAGTTGTGTAAAGAAATTGTCTGATTCATGGTGAAAAAGATGGTTAAATACGCACCTACACTCACAAACATATATACAATTCTAATTTTCATCCTGATAGCTATTATACCACCCACACATCCTTATATATATATATATATATATATATTTGACTAGTGGGTAGAGTATTCGCTAATGGTCCGGGAGACTAGGGTCGCATCACATCAAAGACTTTAAAAATGGTTCTTGATACCTCCTTGCTTAACACTCAGCAATATAAGGTATGTATCAAGGTAAAGTGGAGTGATCCAGGGAAAGGAGTAGCGCCCTCCCCTACACCTCGGTGTTGTAGCTATTGAAAAAGGAGCCTTCTAGTCACCCTCAACTACGGTCACCTACTGTACCTTACTTTCTATATATATATATTTACATAAATATATTTGTGTGTGTGTGTGTGTGTGTGTGTGTGTCTACATATGTATGTTTATATGTGTATCTTTTTATGTATGTATGTTTGAGTCAATAAAATATGTATTTGTACGTGTATGTTCATTCTTTCTTGATATAGATATAAATATATATCATTATATTCATGCATATATTTCTATACATTTGCATCTTTTTCAATATATATATATATATATATATATATATATATATATATATATATATATGTGAACACTTATGTCTGTTACCTTTATACATTCATATACTTTTCTTCATTCATACATATTTCTTTGTGTATGTCTGTATGAGTACATAATTTCATCAATGAAACTCAACAAGTTTTTGATGTGCAGTTTCTTGCTCCCAATTGAATTATACTTAAGAACTGACCTAAATTTGCAGAAGACTCTCAAGTAGGTTTTCATTGACTTCCGTCTATAGAGAGGACATTTCTCATGGGTTCCTGTCCAGTTTAATGTCTGTCTTGATTTTGAAAACACAATCCAATTTTTCAGATATTGTGAGAAATATGTTACATACAAGGTACTGCAGAAATATCTACCATATTTTTAATGGTCACTTGTGTGATGTAAGTGAACTTAGGCAAGTGATAGTGGTAGCTATATCTTATCACTTTTTTGTCAGATATAATCAGTTATGATCATTGCTTGGATTAGTGCACATGTTGTGTTTGCAGTTGAAACATTTTTAAGACTGATGAATCAAATCAGACAGCTTATTTCCTATTACATCAGGATTATGCTTTTCCAGATGTTCAAACAATAACAGTATTGACTTTCTCTCCAGAACAGCATCTTTCCAATGTAACATGAAAATAGCACAAAAACTCTTTGTAATTACAAATTCACCTCTCTTAAAAAACATTTCAACCATAACCACAGATATACTGTTTTTAAATGCATATTTATTGAAAGAAAAAAAAACAAAACACACACACACACACACACACACACACACACACACACACACACACACACACACACACACACACACACATGCATATATATCTGTACCTATACACACATACATATACTGTAGAGCAGACTAGATTATTTAGACTTATTCAGCCAAGAAAAAGGAAAACTCTGAATTCAAACCAGCTTTACTCCACTTAAAGATTGACCTTGTACCAAATCCTGCATATGGTGCAGAGTTTAAGAAAACACACACACATATACAAACAAACATATATATATATATATATGTTCATATGCATATATATATGCACCCACACATATATACCCATATATACATACACACAAATATATACATATATGTATATATATGTACATATACAAACATACTCATACAGATATACATATATATCTATATACAAATATACATTCATGCAATCACACATATGCACATAAATATATTTAAGCACACATTTGTGAAACACCCATATATGCACCTATACATACTAGTATGACTCAAAAGTTTTGCAATATTTTCATAACATGATAGAATTTGGCAGTTATGGATGTTTTTGCTGAGCTTATGAAGTTGACAAATCCCATGAGACAGTGGGATGCCAATCTCACCGACTCAGATCTTTAAATAGGAGAGTAGGACTGACTAATTTCTTTTCCTTAGTTGATCAACTTGTTTAGAAGGAAGAACTTAATTCAAACTCTCTGGTGGGCAAAAGCCAATTATGCCATGTCTAACCAACCTTCAGTTTACTAAAAAAAAGTTGTAACATCCATGCTTTGTTGCAACATTTATTTTTTAATATAGTATTTCAATTTATAGTCATGCCTAGAATTAAACAAAAATGTAAATGGTTTAGTTAAGGGTCCACCAAGTGTGTTAGTAGTCCATCTGAGTGTAAGCCCAGGTTTTTGGTCCATTCAAATTGATCAAAAGGGGTCATATAACCTACCCATCATGATATCTGTAGAGTAAACAGTCAGATGGTGTTTGTTGTGGTCATGTACCACCCAATTTTTTGACCTTGAGAAAAGGTGCTTGACCTTTAGTGAAATGTCAATCTAATTTTCTGCTTCTTATTTCCAATCCATCAGATTTAATTCCAAACTATACCTACGATATATATATTTGTATATATATAGGTTGTTTCAGAAAAATTTATGTAATTTTGTAGTTTAATCACTTTACTAATTTGTGTGCAAATGGTCTCAAATTCTAAGAACATGAGTAGAAACAACCCAACGTTCTATGTCTAATATATATATATATATATATATAAGAGAGAGAGAGAGAGAGAGAGAGAGAGAGAGAGAGAGAGAGAGAGAGAGTGATGGAGGCAAATATACTTATATAACAGTGTAGGTGACACTATGATAAGAAAATTATCATGACACACAAAAAACATCTTGGAATTATGGAGATTATTCTTAGCATCCACCAAAGTAAAATAATCCATCAGCGAGAAAAGAATAAAAAGAACAAAGAGATCAAATTATCTATTGATCTTTTCTAATCAATTCAGCTGCAGATCAAAGTTTGGCTAGGATAGAATTGCTGATTTGTATACTGGACAAAAGGCAACATCTTTTTATCCAACAAATATAACTGGGGCATTAGATCAAATCAATGGGAATATTGACTCTTTGAAAGGATATACAATTTATAGGAAATTCTAATTTTACCAAAGAAACTTTGTTATATAAACTTGCAACCAAAACTTTACCAACAAAAGTGATTTGTTTAAAGTTTTGAAGATTTGTGTAGAATCAACAACATTTCTTGGATAAGCTAATAGCATAAGAATGGAGCACCAATGAGCCATAGATTCTCTTAAAAAACACTCCACTGGTTTTGAATTCAGATTTTTTCCTGGACCAGTCACCCTATAAAAACTAGACTACCCAATCTACTCAACTATTTTACCTATAGCTGGAATATTTACAAACAAGGGTCTTTTGAAAATTTCTAAACCTTACCCAGAAAGAAGAGCCATAACTGAACATTTTTGCTGAGGCAACACTCTACTATAAAACTAGAAAAACTAATTCTGATATCTGTCTTAATATCTGTGTAGGTGAGGCAAATACAAAGTTGAGTGGTATGTGACAAATCTGAAAATGGACAAAACAGAGGTGCAAGAAGTCATAAAGTAAACATAAAAGGAAGGTTTGATACCCAAGGAAATTAAAACAGACATGGTAGAAATCTTTGCTGAGGACTCATCTTTCCTATGCAATAATGAAGTGCATTGTGGAATTGAAACAAGGCAGGAATAATACAAGAGATGAACCTCAATCAGGTCACCCAAAAACCTAAACCACTAATAAGCAAGATGATGCCATTCTCTGTATGGTTTTGGATCACAGAGGTTTTACTCTCCAGTAGATAGCTAAGTCTATAGGCCTTAGCTCTGGTTTGGTCCATACTATTTTAACAAAGATCCTAGGGATGAGCAAGATATTTCAAGATGGATCCCAAGAATGTTGAAACTAGAGCACAAGCTGAAAAGGACTGATATTTTCAAGACACAATGTAATATATTAACATGACCTGCAGGTGTGAATACAGCAGATGTTGTTGACAGATACATTGATAAGATCGGAGTGATTACTGGAATGTATATTGGCGGATATTGTTGACAGCTTCATCGGGCCGAAGATAATATCAACAAAGTGATTACTGGAATGTCACCTTGACCTATGGACGTTGTTGAACTTGGTGAATGGTGGTGGATACGTCTGCCCATAGAAGTGGGTTTGGGCAAGTAGCCAATGGGGAACAAACAACACATGTATGTGAACTGTAACCAATGGAAAGCAAAGAAGTGAGATGTGGACATAACCATAACCAATGAAAAAGAGGAATTGCTGCTGGTCACGTGGGAGTTGTAGACTATATAAGTTTCCAAATTTTGGCTAAAGTCAGTTGTTCATTGGCTCTGCCATCTCATAACAATCCCTTTGTGTGTGTGAACTCTCCGTGATTACTCTTCTTCTCCACACAAGTATCATCGTCAAGAATAAAAATATAATCTTATATTTTTATATATACGTATTCCTTATTGTTCCTCAAGACACAGCTGTAGTATACAACAACAACTGACTTGCTTCCCAGCTAACATGAATAATTTTCACCACAGAGGAGTAAATCAAGAGGAAACCATGCTTCACCACTTCAAACCTGAATCAAAGATTCAAAGCAGAATGAAAAAAAAAACATGATTCTTCACACCTGGAGAATTTCAAGCAGGCAGTGTCTGTTGGCAAGGTGATGGCTTCTGTATTTTTTTATTCTGGAAGTGTAATCAAGATAGTCAACTTGGAAAAGAAGAGAAATGAAAGCAGAAATCTTCTCAAAACACAGAGGGAAACTGAAGGCAGATGTGCTCTTGCTCTTGGATAATTTGCCCATTTACAGAGATCAGTTTTCAGTTGCTAAAGTAGCCAACTATAACTTTGAATTGCAACCTCATCCATTTTACTCACCTAATTTAGCTCCATATGACTTCTTCTTGTTTCCTAAACTGAAATCCCGCCTGTGTGGTCATAATTTTGGAATCAATGATGAAGTCATATGTACTATGGAGGATTCTTAGGAGAACCAGGATGGGTGCCCTCCTGGTTCTTCCATGATGGGATTGCAATGCTAGAATATTGTTGGATTAAGTGTACTGATGTCAAGGGAAATTGTGAAAAACTCTTTTTTCTCTGTCTCCTTTTGAGTCAAGCTTAGAAACTTTTGAAAGAAACATATATGTGTAAGCAATATTCAAGTAGCAGTTTTTCTCTTCAGCATTCAAAACCATAGAAAAGGTTTGTTTTTATAATTTTCATAAATCTTTTCTTATCATCTTACGTTATTTCTTAATGTAGGTTCAATCTAATATGAAAACTGTCTGAAATTTTCTCTAGGATTTTTTCATGACAACACACCGTATTCTTATGTAATTTCCATCTAGCTTTTTCTCAATCTGTTTGATTGGCATCCATGTGGTGCATCCATATCGAAGTATGGGCACAGCTACAGATAGGAAGAAACCCTGTTTTATTTTATTGGATAGATTATAATCAATAACCTGTCAACAGCCTTCCATTCTTTTACTTTGTAAATGATGACATTACCTTCAGTAGATAAGATGTTGCTGCAAAGGTATGTGAACTAGTCTACTAATTTCAATGGCTTGCCACTTACATTGGAGATAGCTCCTACTTGTTTAAAACGCACTAACTCAGTTTTTGCAGCATTCATATATAGGTCAATGGCTCCTGCTACTTGCCCTTGGCTCTACAGTGGAGATTCTACTTTGGGTAGCTGTATCTGCATGAAGCACTAGCTTATCTGCACAGTCTGCGTCTGTTATGGTTTCTGCAGGATATTGTCTGCTTCTTGCCTTTTTTTTTAATGTGAAACTATTTTCTTTCATAGATCTATGAACAATTGAAGTATGTTGTCTAAGTGGGGTTTAAACAAATACAGTGCTAATGTATCTCTTTGTTGGCCTCCAGCAACAATGTTGAAGAAGTTAGAGTCTCCATCAGGTAAGTGAACAACTGCTTCTATGTTTTTGCAAAAGTATCATTATAACAGAAACAGTTTTTTTGGGGGGAGGAAATATGCAAGTAGTATTTTCTCCATCTTTTCTCTATATATGGAATCCAATACCTTGAAGAAATCTACAAACAATATTGTTGCTTTGAAATTTTGGCTAGTACTCCTTTGACAGTTTGATGAATTATCAGAATCTGTGAGGTTGTGGAATGATTTTTCCAAAAGCTGTTCCAATCTTTTATAAGAATCATCTCAATGTTGGGTTGAATACAATTAAGAAGCAGGGCCTTATAAACCTTAGCAGCAATAATAGTAAGATTTATGCTTCCGTAATTCTAAATGATTCAGAGGTAATTTTTTTTTCGAGAATGCGAGAAGACAGCTTTTTTGTTTTTTGTTTATACATAGCATTGCATAATTGAAGAAGCATGTTGTCAAATTTTCTTGTCTTCCAAACATCCAGGAGTATTTCATCAAGGCCTGCAGCTTTTAATTTTCTTCAATACTGCATCAAGTTCTTCCTTTATAAACTGTTCTAGTTTTATGTCTAGTTGGCTATTATTAATTTTTTCAGTAGGTGATTTCAGGAGGGATTCCAAACAGATTTTTAAAATGTTTTTTCCACTTCTGGGGTCTTTCTTGGCAAGTAGATTTTTGTTTTACTTACAAGGTGCTCTACCTTTGACTCACTTCATTTATTGTCTGCCATGCTAATCACATTTATCTACCTTCTAAATTTCTGATTTGTGTTAGTAATGTTTATTATTTCCATCAATGCCTATTCGAGCATTCATGTCTCCACTAATGATCAGAATGTTGGGTTTAAGAATGTATTGAGCAAGAGAAGATAGCCTGCTATTGAAGGTGGTGATGTCCGTTTCATCACTGGCAATTTTGGGTCAGTAGCAAGAGATGATCATTGTCTTTGGGTTCCCATTAAATGTAACACATACAATTCTCAGTTGGATTCTCTTGATCTTATTTAGGGATTAGGTATGATGACTGAGAAACATTCCTACATTTTCCCTGGCAGCAATAACAGAGTTTTTCCATGTACATGTTGAGACTAATGTCCAACTGTTACAGGTACCATGGTATTTTAGTTCTAGTTCATCATGGTTATGTCAATGTTCTTGCACTCATATAATGTCTATACTGTGTTTGACTGCAAATGCTGTAAGCTTGAATAGCTGGTTTATTGTGTTTAAAGTCTTAACATTAAAGGTTGCAATGTTAAGAATGTTTTTGCATCTAAGTAAGTAAGGTTTGGGTTTGGGATCTGTATCCGATTTTTCAAACAATGGGGCCTGAGAAAAATGCACCCTTTGTTTACCTATGTGAAAGGCAATTCAGTTTGGATTAGGGACACCGTAATCTTTTGTCTGTTGTTTTTTCTCATCAACAGATACCACCCTTAGAGATGAGTAGCAGTTGTTTCCTAACTGAACTATTTGATTTTGGCTGTTGACCTATGAGGTTCTTCTGTCCAACATCTGGTGAAGTGTCTTATTGACCAAAATTTTGATTCATGAGCCTTACTTCATATCCACCATGCTGCATCCCATGTTTTCCATTACTATATGCTTGTGTGGCTCCTAAAAACACTTCTTCATCAAGTATTGTTATCCAGTGACAAGCCAGTGCAGGATAATTGAGTAGTTATGGTGGCAAGAAAAAAGTTCCCCCTTCCTTTTTTTAAGTTTCAACTTAAAGTCCAACAAACCGATTTTAGCTTGATCAGTTTCATGTGGGATTATCTGGTTCTATCACCAAAATTATTATTGATCATTCTGAGAAATTGATTCATATTTTTCTAATGCATTTTAAAAATATTCATTTGAGGCTTTTTGTTCCTCACACTTTTTAGACTTTTTTATTTCTTTCTTCTTTTTTCATCAAAATGGGCCTTTTGAAAGAGAATAATAATCAAGCTGACACTTTGACTATAGAGAAACTTTTCTTCTTATATTAAAAAAAAACAAGTGTATTTCACCGTTAGTCAAAAGTCTGAGTCAAACACTACTTAATTTATTGGTCAGTAGGGATTTCTTTGGTGGAAAACAGGGAACAGAAGACAGTTATTAATACTACATAAGCAAACACATAACAAGACCATAAATATAAATTAATAATTTCAACCTTAGATTTTCCATTCTTGTCCATGGTTTCATTTTGGGTTTTTTGCTTTTTTTCCACTCACTTTTTAGACTTTTTGTGACTTTATTCTCTTTCTTCAAAACAAGCCTCAGGAAAGAGAATGAAAGACTTATCAACATGTTGATACTTCTTATATTCAGAGAATTGCTTTGATTTCTCTGTTTTGTGGCATATTAACCTTCATGGTTAATTTAATGCCAAAGACACCATTGTAAAAAGACAGTAGTCGTACTATCAAATCAATAACTAGGGGTATAAGGTGGTTCATACAGTCTAAAAGTAAATATAATAGTGCAAATGGAGTTTGAACCCACTATGATGTTGCTATCTGGCATATTAGGCACAACATTACACACACACACACACACATATATATATATATATATATAGAGAGAGAGAGAGAGAGAAAAGGAGATTTATATATTTAGTTTTGATCTGGAATTATAATCACAGAAAAATGTTTGTTTCAAGTGATTTATATTCACCACTGATTTAAAGGCAATGTGATACCAGTAAAATAGTGGCCCTGATTTAACTCATGATCTCAGATGTGATTTGCATGCTAGTTTGATTGTTTGAACAAATTATAGGAGAAGAAAATTGGTAATATCACTGAAGATGACACTGGACTATATGAGGGATAATAAGACGGAAGTCTTTTTTGAGAGTTTATGATTGAGAAAAAAACGAAGTGGTAACTTTATGTTCCGCACCTGTTCAAAAGGTTACATTATAAGATAATATATATATATATATATATATATGATTTGACCAAATGAATCAAATTCTTATTCAGACAATTTTATTAGAGCCAACATAGTGTTTCTATTGATCCAGCTTTTTCCCTGTTTCCTGTTTGCCAATGATAGTTTTTAATTGCAGGAAAGAAAATTCACTATATCAAGTGCTTTTGACTAACATTTGCCTTACTCAGAATTGAATTGCTGACACCATGTGATAGGTAATAACCTATTAAAAATGAAAACAAAGGAGCAAATTTTAACTTTCCCACTATCAACAGGAAAGGCAAGAAAAAATGCTGAACTGACAGAAACACTAAATCAACTTTAATGAGAGTTATTTGTATATATATATATACATATATATATATATATAGCAGCACCCCACAACACCAGCTGTATGGTTACCTACCTCCAATCTCACAAACCAGCTAAATAAGATGAACAAAACAAGTGAAACGCTGCTGGAGAGGCATGGAATCCTTCACATGGACATGCCTGTGTTAGCGAACCAATCAAAAACATATACCACAGTTTTGTGAAGACATGGGATGTAGCCTAGAGGACCTGTTGGGAATGATGGATGATAGGAATGGATGGTGAGAGAGTGAGTCATAGAACTCAGTACTATCAGCATGACTTGATGATGATGATGATTATAGATATGGAGCTACTCATGAAATGATTATCATCATAGGAAATGGACATGGTGACTCAAGTTCAAATAATGGTCTAGGCTGTTTGCTTTTCCCTTAGTGTTAATGCCTTTGGGAAAGATATGCATTCCACTATTCTCCTACCAACTAAAAGTAAATAGTAGGGCAGACTGGGTTCATTAAGCTTGCTATAGAAAACAGTCACTATAAAAATTAAAGGGAACAAAAACCCAGAATTCAACCCTTTTTAATGCCACATAAAAATTGTTATTGAGTCACATATTGCACTTGCAGAGGTGTTGGTATATATACATATCTTCAAATAAGTCTCATTAAAGATGCTGGAGTGTTTCTGTTGATTTATCTTTTTTCTAAATTTCCTGTTGACAGCGGAAATCTTGGCATAGATCGAAAAATATAAAGTTATATATATATATATATATATATATATATATATATATATATATATATTCATGCATGAGTGTATCTGTGTGCTTCTTTATTTATAATAAACTTACATTCAAATAGACTTACTGTTCTTTAGGGTAATAATACAGTTTTGATGGGCTTTGAAAAATCCAACAAAAAACTAGAAAAAAACCTTGCATGATGTAAAGTTAAACACTTGGAAGCAGCAGTGGAGATAAGAAGCTGTATAGATAATGCAACCCTCTTACAGCATCAATATGAATATGAATATCATTCTGCATCTCTCAACTGCTAAAAAATGTACAATTGCCTGTCAATATTTATAAATCTTTTGTAAAAAGTTTCCTTCAAAACCAAAAATACAAGGATTTTATAATTTCTAATGGAATTTATAATTTCTAATACAATCAAAATGAATATTTTTAGGTATTATTTATTTCTAAACTCTATAACATTGTAACTGTGTAGCCAAAAAAATCAGAATGCATATCAAAGCAACTTAACAGTATTTAAAAAATCATTGTTTTTTATTAGAATCAACACAATTCAACAATTATAGGAAATACAAATTTCTTGAAATGATAAAATGTATTTTTGCTTTACCCATTCCTCTTATAACCCATTCAGTGTCCTCTAATTTTTTCTCAGACAGTGTCAAATTTAACTTGTCCACTATTCCAGTCATAACAAAAAGTAAAATACAGAAAAAGTAGCCCCAAAACACACATACACTCACACACACACCTAATGTGTTATATTAAATAGCCCCAAACACACACACACACACACACACACACACACACACACACACACACATGCTCATAATGTGTTTTAATAAGTAGCCCCAAAACACACATACACACACACACTCTCTCACTCACACTCTCATATACATAATGTGTTATAATAAGTAGCCCGAAGACTCACATACACACACACACATACATATATAATGCATTATGATAAGTAGCCCCAAAACACACACACACACACACACACACACATACACTCATAATGCATTGTAATAAGAAGCCCCAAAACACACACAATCACACACACATACACATAATGCGTTATAATAAGTAGCCCCAAAACATACATAGACACACACACACGCGCGCACACACACACACACACACACACACACACACACACACACACACATATTGTGTTATAATAAGTAGCCCCAAAACATACATACACACTCACATACTCGCACACAAACACACACACACACATAATTCGTTATAACTCCTGAGCTGATGTATGTCGCCTGAGGCTGAGCAGTAAGATACTCAGTCTAACATAAACTTGGGCAGGTTTTGATCCCATCTTGAAGTGTCCTGCATGTCTAGCCACACTTAAGAGCTGTGATACAACAAAACAGTCTGTCTGTGGATGGCATATATATATATATATATATATATATATATATATATATATATATATATAAGGATAATTTAAGAAGTGCAAATTGTGAAATTTTTGTATAAAAAGGATTGACATCAAGTAAGTAGCCTAATGATAAATAAAAGAGTTATTTCATGCAACAAATATTCATTTTTCAATATATTCTCCTACCTTGTAAATGCACCTGAGTGGTGAATATTGATCACATAGATTGAACATTATACTGTGCAAAGTTCAAATTAACATTCAGCCAACAACTAATTCTAAGGCTACCGACTTATTGATCTACCTTCATATATATCCATACATTTTTATTATTCTTAAAACACTTTTATAAGAGGTAGACTTTTCAGAGTTAGTTTTATCCATGCATTTATATAAATGGATTTTATTTTTGATTATTGATAAGCTGTTAAATGAAGGAAACTCTCAATCCAGACAGCAGAACCAGAGAATGTGGCACCTTGCATAGTGTAATGGTTAGCAAAATTGACTTGCAAACCTGTAAGAGTGAGTTCAAGTCTCATTGGGTGCCCCATTCATTCAACCTTGTGCTACATCTAAGTAAAACACTTAGTAAATTACTACCAGAGAATGTGGTGAAAGGAAAGAAGCAGAAACTACCAGATGATGATTAGATAATACTATATATACATGTAATGAATTACTTTTTTTAGACCAATTTTTCAATATGAAAACAAATAGATATATTTTTGAAATGTCAAAGCATTCCTTGTTTTTATGCTTAATATTGATATAACTTTGGTCCAAAGTGTCCTTGCACAACCTATACCTTAACAACAGCTATTAGTTAAGAAAATAAAGAATTTTATTTAAATCATTTGCTATTTATAACAGCTGTGTATATAATATGTACAAATATTATAAATAATAAACAAATTAATGCAAAAACCAGATTAACATGGTAGGTGATTTAAAAGTCTAGACTAAACAGTTTGTTTATGGTACCGCCTTGATTTTTATTGTATTACAGTAATTTTGAAAGTATATAGATATGTCTGAATGTTTTCTCTTTATGTCATTAAATGTTGAAGAAATATTTTTGTTGTCTGGCTAAGGGGTCATTCATTACACTCAGTATATGATAAAAATACACTTCTGTGGTTTAGAATTAGGGGTTGTTGATTATACCTGGTTATTTATTACTTGAGTATATAACTGTCATTGTGTAGCAGTTCAAGATAGACATAGAGTATATCTGAGTTCAACCTGCAACATTCAAGGAAATTGTATTGAAAATGGTCTTTATGTAAGAAGGTTTTGTGCAATCTTGTGGTGAAATAGATAGATATAAAATAGGGTTGATTTCAAAAATGTTCCCCAACTGATCAAAAGTGTTTGTGCTTAAATGCTAAGTCTTTTTGGCTGATCCAGTTTATCCACCTGGTAATTATAAAAGAGATAGCTTTTTCAATACAAATCAGTCTCAAGACCACCAGATGGGCAAACTCAAAATTCAATGCCACACACCTCTCACCTTATACAACATCGTCACCCACCGTAATCACCTCAACTGACTCATAAGTACCACTTAATATTACCTTCCTTTTTCCTTTGAAACTCTGACACAATTTTCAACACATTAACTGAATTCTCAAAACTATTATTCCTATATTAACACTCACTCACCTACAAAGAAATAAATTCCAATGACTTTTGATTTGAAAGAAACTTTACTCTGAAATATTGGTTATATTTCTCTTTGTAAATCTTATGTGAATATAATAACTTCCAAAGACTTTTGTAGTTTAAAAGACTTTATCCAGAGACCCTGTTTATTCTACTTTTCATAAACTTTCTCTATATATTGTGTAATTATAAATTTTCTATACATATTGTGAATGAAATTTTGTTACTGTTAATGTTTGCCTTTTTCTTATCTACTTTTCTTAATGGTACATTAAGATATACAGGTATTGATTTCTACCCCTTAACCTCAACACCATACTTGCATACAAATGATAATTCTCAAAATATTTTAGAAAATAACTAAAACACTGTGGTATTATTTTAAGCAAATTAATGTTAACCAACATAAATAGATTAAAAAAAAGCATTGGTGAATTAAAATTTACTTAAGCTCCTTTTTTGTCGATTGACTTTTATTAGAATTTCTATTTAGAACATTGCCACCCACTGTTTTAATTTTAGTTTATCAAACTTGAGTATATTTTTACAACAGGTTAAATCTATAAAGATTCTTTTTTTGTCAGTCAACAGAAAACTGATTAATTTTAATTTGCTGATGATATTCTGAGTTTAACCGCAATAAATAATGTAGTTGTTTACATTCTAATTGGAAAAGTGATAACAAATCTTATGAATTTTAGTCACTTTTAAAGCCAGTCTTTTGCTATAATAATTTAGAATCAGACTATATAAGATAACTGAAAAAACTGTAATGCTACAAACCTACATCTATCATGAAATCTAAAAATAGCAATGTTACCAAATTTCAAAAAATAAATCTTTTGTCTATTTTACCATCAAAAAGCTATTGAGTACAAATAAGCCAAAATCCTCAGCTCTAGTTTGTAGTAATGTATCTATCTCAGATAGACCAACAAAGGTATCAGCTAAAAGTGTCACAAAAGTAAAAAAAGTTTTATCCTTAAAGTAATTTCATAATTGACGAACAATTAAGCATTTGAAAAGAATACTAAACCATTTCTGTACACTATACACATAAAAAGAGTAAAATTCAGATGACATATCTTTTGTAAACTATTGGTGATTACCAAAAATAATGCATAAA
The DNA here is from genome assembly GCA_963585895.1 of Sepioteuthis lessoniana. Classification (NCBI taxonomy): domain Eukaryota; kingdom Metazoa; phylum Mollusca; class Cephalopoda; order Myopsida; family Loliginidae; genus Sepioteuthis; species Sepioteuthis lessoniana. Next base: position 46,856,330 of record OY757917.1, on the reverse strand, counting down.
AAATGTCTGCTTCAACTCAACCTCCTGTGATTTGTTTTATTGTTTGGTTGTTTTATTCATAGTTCATTTCAGCATTAAACTTTTTATCACAGTGCCTGGAAAATTCCTCAACAACAATATTAAGCTACATTTTGTCATGAACTTGATGCACATAATTTGCTAAAACATTTATACTACACTTGTATCAGAACTATCAAATTAAATGAAAAACAAAAAATAAAAAGTATAAAATTATATTTTTCATTTTGCAAAATAGGTGGTTTCAGTTTTTCTTTTTATATACTGAGTTTTAAAGGAAAATGAAACTTTAAGAAAAAGCATTAGAGTATTTGATTCCATACACAGAAGAAAAATGGAGCAAATACTTGTAGCTTATGGTCTCCCAAAAGAAACTGTTACCACTATAATAATGTTTTTGAAAAACATGAAAGCAATGGTTTGCTCACTCAATTGTGTTACTGACTTCTTTGATATTGTCACTGGAATCTTGCAAGGAGATGCATTAGCACCATATTTGTTTTTAGTCTGCCTAGATTACATACAGGGAACATCAATAGATCTAATAAAAGAAAATGGTTTCACATTAAAAAAAAAGAAGCTGATGACATCTGGCAGAAACTATGACAGATGCTGACTTGACATAATATCTAGTGTTTCTCTCAAATAAACCTGCCCTAGCTGAATCTCTGTTGCAAAGTAGCTTGAGTCAATGGCCTCTGAGAATGAAGATAAAATAGAGTGAATATGTTTTAAACAAGATGGAGCCATCTCCAGTAAATAAGAAAACAAGTTCACATAGCAATATGCCATCTAGTGAAACTGATGTCAACATACGCCTAATAAAGGCATGGACTGCTATCAACAGGTTAGTGGTCAACATGCCATCTAGTGAAACTGATGTCAACATACACCTAATAAAAGGCATGGACTGCTATCAACAGGTTGGTGGTCAGATGGAAAACTAATCAATCTCATAAAATAAAACAGGATTTCTTCCAAAGTGTATCAGTGTCAGTACTGGACATGGAGAAAAAGCGAGATGGAAACTACACAACAATGCTATATGCTATTTTGAACAAATCCTGGAAGCAACAGACCACAAAAACAATTACCGTATGGCCACTTACCTCTTATCTAAAAAATCATTCAAGTAAGATGAACAAGACATGTAACACAAATGTGGTTTTCAAATTACACATGGTGTTAAGTAATGTGCAAGGCATCAGTGCACCAACTACCATGGTAGGTACCTTCTATGGATTTGAACTGCTTCAATCACATGATATATACACTGCAAACTAGCACATACCAAAATATTGCAATACTTTTGACTCACCATAGTAATTTAGGCATCATTTTTCATAATGTGTATGTTTTATTGTAGAGTAATAGTCATGATTGTTTAGGTAGAGTGTCAGACATCTTCAGGTCCCAACATACTTAGAATTAGATGATTAATTTTAAAAGGCACACATTCAGTAACTTGTTAAGGTTTATTCTTTTTGTGTCTATGCTTATTTGATTTTGCCCTTTTATTCTATTCCTTTTAAAAACCTAAATGGTTTTTTAGCTTAAACATCAATTAGGAATTTTTCAAGAATGCAAATAAAATTGGCATCTACAGGAGTGCTCCTCTTCTTCGGCAAAAAAATTAGCCAGACACAAATCATTCAGCCAATTGACTCCTCAGCTAATGGAAAAATGTTGTTGAAACTTAGCAGGCAAGTGCTCTTGATGCCAAGGAGTATTTTAAAGGCATCTGAATTGGTGGGAAGGGACATAAAGGAAAATGACTATGTTAACATTTGTAAATACCTGTACTAGCTGATAAAGCATAAAAGGTGTTTCAAAATAGAACAATGGTTACCAAGTTCATGTGCAGGACTATTACTATTGTGGGGAAATTGATTATCACTCAGCACACAATACTTGGGGTTCTTTGACAGACTAAGCGAGAGGATTGGTAAAATGTTAATAATACTTTGACATAAAGTATTTTCTATAAATCACAATGAAAGTGCATAAGGTAAAGCATACAGCATATGTATCTATCAGAAGACTGAAGACGTATATTTTATTGGTGGAATTATTGCTCTGGAGTGCTAGAGTAGAGAATAAATAATGGTTTTTAAGACAATCCTTACCAGAGCTTACTAAAAGTAGTAATTACAGCTTTCCATACATATTGCATATGCATTGGCATACTGGCTGTCCTTTTGAATATGTATAGCCTGTGTAATAAAAGTCACAGATATATAAGGGTTGTTCAAAAGGTTCTAAACCTCCATCAGAATGAAGAGCCAAAGCAGAACATTTTTGTTGTGGAAACACACTAGCATTTCTTATAAAACCAGAATAAGAATTTCTGTCTAAAATTTGGTGCTGGGGAGACCTATACAAAGGTGAGAGGTGTGTGATAAATCTAAAATCTTAGGCTTAGAAATTTTTCAACGAAGCTTTTAAGTATGTGCGTATGAGTATATATATATATATATATGCGTGTGTGTGTGTGTGTGTGTATAAACTGAATAAAGTAAGAGTTAATAATGATGATGATGATGATAATACATTTTAAAGTAGCATGTAAGGAAGGGTAAGGACAGCAGTTAAAATGTGTTTAGAATGACCAAAATGAGTTTATTAGCCTTAATAGCAATAGTGGTGGTCAGTTTATAGCATTACTCCATTAAGTTTTTAAGTGTGATGAGTGTTATATATATATATATATATATATAGAGAGAGAGAGAGAGAGAGAGAAAAGAGAGACTAAAGAAGATATCACCCAAGGTTTAGTGGATGAAGAAGACCATAAAAGATAGCTGAAATCTTTTCTTAAAGTAATTCACCAAAGTTTCCTCTGTCTATCCATTACCACTAAATCTCAGCCATTTTCCGGCATATTTCAACCGAACCTTTTAGAATTGTTAGGGTCATTTATAAAAAGGTCTGAAACTGCATTCTGCAAGATTATTTGATTTTTTACTCCTCAAAATGAAACTACTTCTTATGCCAATGAAGCATTAAGTACTTTCAGAAGTTATATTACATTTATTTTCGAAAGAAATGCTGATCATTTCCATACAGAGCAGATAAAATAAACAGCTTAGTATAGCTGTATGAATTTTGACTTTAGGAATCTTTTTTTAACAAACAAGAACATCGCATGCAATGTTTTCTATCCAGAGGCTTTTTCATGATAGAATATTTTTGATATTAGATTTGAAAGGGAGATGCATGTTAGACATAAATAGATAAAAAAATTTAACACAAAGTACTTCATGAACATCAGTGACCATTTTAAAAGTCAAGTGTATACCACATTTATTTACATGGTCTTTTTCTACAAATTATTTGTGTCTCTTTCACTGTTATTTTTCTTTCACTTTATTCTCATGAAATGTATTTTTTAACATATATATATATATATATATATATATATATATCTTCTTTTCAAGATACACCAAAATCTACCATTTCTTCCAATAAATATATATATATATATATATATTAAAGATAAAAGGAAATAAATCTGACAGTATGTAAACTTAAAAGTATGAAGAGGAAAATATTCAGAGGATGTATTTATTTATATATAATGATATATCAGTGTTTAACATTTTAGTTTTTTGTTAAGCCATCTTCAGGGTAATATTGGAATTCTATGAACCTTCTGAAAATTATTTTCAAATGGAAAAAGAAAAATGAAAAAAGCAGAAAGTTCCTTGTGTTATATTATCATTAATAGCATAGTGTTTCAAAATAAGATAACATAATCATTATTGAAAGTTTTTTTAACAAAAAGGAAAACATATTTGTAATAGATTTTCAAAAATTTAAAAACCTTTATAAGAATTAAGAATTTAAAAACATAAGGTCTTTATGTGTATTTAGGAAAATTTAAAAAATTTTTCATTTCAAAAAATGTTTTTTAACTTTTTTATTTTTTTATTTTCATATTAAATGAAATAACGTATTCGTTGGGGCTTGCAATAAAGATATAGTTTAGAAAATATTTTGATTATAAGCCATATCAATACTATTTATTGTAAATAAAATTTATTAATAATCAATGAAAATAACTAATTTAAATAAGGGAAATTGTATCTATTTATAACTAATTTAATGAAATAAGGAAAAAAACAGGACTTTGTATTACAATTAGAAATAATGCTTGATTCAACAATCTTTCTGTGTTGTCATCATTTCATGGATGCATAAATAAAATAAAAAAACATATTACTAATGTAACAGAAATGTCTGTAATCTTTGCCCATTATAAATTTAAAGTGACTAGATTAAAGAAACTCAACAACCAGATAAGCAAGAACGTTGTTAAGAGGCAAATTCATGCATAAAATAACTTTTGACTGAAAAAAAGCAATGTTTCATGCATAATGTCAAACTTTGATTATTTTGTTAACTGGTAAAGCTAATGTAATGTTAATTTTATTAAGATAATTTTCTAAACATTTAATGTATTTACCTACAAGAATAATTGTATATAATTGTTGTGTAGGAAACCTTTCACCCCTCTTGAAAATGAACTGTTCTGCTCGTGGAGTTGATGAATGAAGGCTTTAAGTAGAAGCCTATCAATTGACATAGAGCAGTACACTGAGCTAGTCTTACTACTCACGTAACTTTTGTACCTTGTTATTACCAGCCTAATAAACCCTTTTTATTGTTACATGTTGTTTAGTGTTTGTCTTTACAAACCCCAAATTAACATCATAACAATAATGATTTTATCACGAGACAGTCTTTGCCCAGTCGGCTGGGACTGTAGAATACACCGACTGCACCTCTGCAGAGGGGTAAGATCTTCCCCCCAATAAATGTCCTGGATATGACACTAAACAATCTGATGGTAAGGCTCCAGTGTGCTGGAGCTTTGGGGAATGCGGAGTACCCCTTCATTGCCATTGCTCCCAGGCCCACTCTGGCCGGGAATGGTAGCACCTGATAGGGCGCTATCTATGGGTTAAATAGAACTAACTGCATACTTATGCTAAACTGAATTGTTTGAAGTAGAACTCTTTGACTAAACTGGATTGCTTGAAATAGAAATGTTTTTGACAATTAAACTGTGTACTCATGCTAAACTGAATTGTTTGAAATAGAACTGATTATTTGGATAAAAATGGATTTGGTGTTAAATAACCTATAAAGGTTGATATGCCATAAAACACAACTAACCAACCATCCAACTAGACTGTCTTTAGATTAATTTTTCATGCCTATATTTTTATTTAGTTGAATAAATACCAGAATTCCTAACATGTGAACTGTCAATAGCATCTAAAAGAGGTATTAATATTTTGGCTAAGGACTTGGCACTTTTATGAGGGACACTGCCAATACAAGAAATTAGTAGTCTTAAAAGAATTTCAAGTTCATGAGTTTTTCGTAGTCTGTGAATTTTAGGCATTGTAGAAGGATAAACAATCAATCAACACCAGAATTTTTCTTCTTTTGTGATAAAATTTTTGTATGACTTATTGAAAATATCTATATTTTTAGCTATAGTTTGTTTTGTAATTCATTCATAGAGGTTTTTGTCATTTAATAATTCTGTCTGTTGTCGTATTGTGTAGAGTCCATAATGATAACACATCCACATTATATATATATATATATATATAACGAGCCGCCACAGGCATTGGCCTCCATGTCAATGCACACAAAATGGAATATATGTACTATAATCAAACAGGCGACATTTCCACACTAGAGAGAACCTCTCTGAAACTGGTAGACAAATTCACCTACCTAGGAAGCAGTGTCTCATCAACCAAAAAAGGCATCGACAGACGGCTAGCGAAGGCATGGACAGCTATTGATTGGCGATCAATCATATGGAAATCAGACCTGACCGATAAAATGAAACGCAGTTTCTTCCAGGCAGCAGTCATATCGATACTGATGTATGGATGCACTACTTGGACGCTAACAAAATCGCTGAAGAAGAAGCTGGATGGCAATTACACAAGAATGTTCTGAGCAATATTGAACAAGTCCTGGCGGCAACACCCCACAAGGCACCAACTATACGGCCACCTGCCTCCCATCACGAAAACTATCCAAGTTAGATGAACCAGACATGCAGGACACTGCTGGAGAAGCAGGGATGAGCTCATAAGTGATGTACTCCTATGGACCCCCACATATGGTCGAGCAAAAGCAGGAGAACCAGCTAAAACATACATACAGCAACTATGTGAAGTAATGGGATGTAGCCCTGAATACCTGACGGAGGTGATGAACGATAGGGAGAAGTGGTGAGAGAGGGTCAGGGATATTAGTGCTAGCGGCACGACATGATGATGATGATATATATATATTTATAATAATAAATAGATATATATTAGATTTATATATTTAATGTCATGGAAGTTTGTCTGCGACCATAGGTTTCATGGAGTTTTACAAACAACAATCATCAAGCAAGGAAAGGATGAAATAGAAAAAATTGAAAAATGCAGTCAAAAACCATTGGAATTGTGTACAAATATATATTTATATATTATTATTATATAATAGCTCAATCTCAAATATTGAGTACCCTCCAAATTATATCACACTTGGTTCACCACAAACCCACAAAGTGAATTAGTGACAACCAACACTGAGACAATATATATATATACATATATATATACAAGGCTCATTAAACAAGTTTCCAGACTTTTTTCGTATAGGCAATTTTATTGATAGTACAGATGAAACTCTAGTCCCCTTCGAAGTAATCTCCTCCAGCTGCAATACACTTGTACCGTTCGAACACTTTCTGAAAGGCCTCATGGAAGTTCTCTTGTGTGAGCATGTCAATGACCTTCCTCACAGCCTCTTTCATCTCCACAATTGTCTCATAACGACTGCCTCTATGTTTTTCCTTGAGCTTAGGGAATAAGCCGAAGTCACAGGGAGCAAGGTCTGGACTATAGGGACGGTGAGGAACTGTCTTGATGCCCATCTTGGTCAAATAATCTGTGACAAGGATGGAGTTGTGAGCAGGTGCATTGCCCTGGTGGAAATGCCACTGATCTGATTTGAAGAGTGTTGGCCTCTTCTGACAGAATCTCTTCCTGAACTCCCTTAAAACCTCAACATAGTATTCCTTGTTGACTGTCTGTCTAGTGAGAACCCAGTGCATGTAGATCATGCCAGTGCTGTGAAAAAAAGTGATCATCAAAAGTTTGTGGGTGGTTTTGCTCTGTTTGGCCTTCTTGGGTCTGGGAGAGCCAGCATGCTTCCACTGGGAACTCTGTCTCTTGGTCTCTGGGTCATAGCAGTAGATCCAGCTTTCATCGCAGATCACCAGAGCATCAAGAACTACGGGATCTGAATTGATCAGCTCGACCATCTCCCTGCTGTCATGTCAATGGCTTCTTTTCTGATCTTCTCTGAACACCCTTGGAACAAACTTTGCGCCAATCTTCAACATCTTCAGTTCCTCGCGAATAATTGTGTGCACAGTTCCCACACTGACATCAAACTGTGCACTTATTGTCTCTATTGACACACAACAGTCCTTATCAATGAAATTCTTTATTTGGCCAATTAACTCTGGTGTTCTGACTTCCCTACTCCACCTACACCTCTCATCATTCTTCTCAGACTCCCTGCCTTCCTTGAATCTCTTATGCCACTCAAAAACTGATGCTCGATTCATGCAAGATACTCTAAAAGCAGTCTGAAACATTCCATACATTTCTGTCGCGGCATTTTTTCCAAGTTTAAAACTGAGTTTTATTGCATATCATTCTTCTAAAGTGTCCTCAGGTCTAGATTGCATTTTTGAAATTCACCAGCAGTGACAATCAGGCTTTAGTAGGGTGTATTCCAATTGCTGCTGTAGCTGTTCATTTGAAGCTGAAATCATAAAAATTGGTCAGTCCTCTGATAAGATATATAGCAATAACATAGTCAATTTTCAAGAGTCTCAGACTATATTAAATGCCTACACAAAAAAAGTCTGGAAACCTATTGAAGACACCTCATATATATATCATCATCATCATCATCATGTCGTGCCACTAGCACAGATATCCCTGACCCTCTCTCGCTACTTCTTCCTATTGTTCATCGCCTCCAGCAGGTCTTCAGGACTACATCCCATATCTTCACATAGTTGCTGTATGTATGTTTGAGCTGGTCCTCCATATGTGGGGGTCCATAGGAGTACATCACTTATGAGCTCATCCCTGCTTCTCCAGCAGTGTCCTGCATGTCTGGTTCATCTAACTTGGATAGTTTTCGTGATGGGAGGCAGGTGGCCATATAGTTGGTGCCTTGTGGGGTGTTGCCACCAATACTTGTTCAATATTGCTCGCAACATTCTTGTGTAATTGCCGTCCAGCTTCTTCTCCAGTCGTTTTGTTAGCGTCCAAGTGGTGCATCCATACAGCAGTATCGACATGACCGCTGCCTGAAAGAAACTGCGTTTCATTTTATCGGTCAGGTCTGATTTCCATATGATTGATAGCCCATCAATAGCCATCTATGCCTTCGCTAGCTGTGTGTCAATGGCTTTTTTGGTTGATGAGACACTGCTTCCTAGGTAGGTGAATCTGTCCACCATTTTCAGTGAGGTTCTCTCTAGTGTGGAAATATCACCTGTCTGATTAAAGCACACATATTCAGTTTTGTGTGCATTGAGATCAAGGCCAATGCCTGCGGCGGCTCGTTCCAAACTATGCAGTAGTGTTTCAGCTTGGTTGGGTGTATTTGCCAGAATCACTATGTCATCGGCGTAGTCGGCGTCGGTAATTGTTTTTGCGGGGTATCTTCTGCTTCTTTTCTTTGTCAGCTTGAAGCCATTTTCTCTGATTTTATCAATCAAAGTTCTAAGCACATAGTCTAGACAGATGATAAAAAGGTATGGGGCTAGCATATCACCTTGTAGTACTCCTGCTACAATGTCGAAGTATTCTGTGTCTCTATCCTGTGAACATACTTTCTCTTTGGTGTTTCTATAGAGAATCATTATTGCTGCTACGGTTTCTTTTGGTAGGCTGTATGCTAGTAGGATTTGACAGAAAAGTTCATAATGTGACCAAGATATTTTCATTGAATGTAACAATTGAAGTTTTCAACAGTTTCCCATGTAGTTAAAACACTTCTTCTATCAGCTGCTGTGAGTGGATCCCATAGGTAAAAAAATTCATCAATTTCAGATATGACATCATCATATGAACTTTTCAGCCAATTAATTTTTCAGCCTATATTTACATTTGTATACAAGATCAGTCAAAAGTATCTGGCGACACTCAAAAATTTTTATTTCTCATCCTAAAAATGATATTTTTATTGAAACAAATTAAGCACTGCAATGTTTTCCTGAGCCAAATTAAATACAAATTAAACAAAAAAAAAAACACATGGGCATTCTTTCCACTAAAGACTAGAGGTAGACTGAAGATAGTTCTGTCCAGTTTTCCTGCAAGAGTTGCTAGAGATGAGCAGCACTTGCGGGTTGTTTAGCTCTGACTTTTTGGTCAAGTTCATCCCACAAGAGTTCAATAGGATTTAAGTCTGTTGATTGCACTGGTCAAGACATCAGTTGAGAGATGTACAGTTCTTAGCTTTTAATGTACCTCTGGCAGAGTTTACTAGTATGCTTTGTGTCATTATCTTGCATGAGTACAAATCCTTGAGCTATAAGTCACATTCCAGATGGAATCGCATGATGCTGCAATATGCTGTGATAGCCAGTGTGATTCAATTTTCCTTTCATTAGGGGCAAATCTCCAACTTAGCAATTGGCAGAAGCTTCCCCTACTATAACAGAGCCTCCTCCATGTTTTACTGTTGGTGTGATACAGAGGGTTGTAGCTCTTTCATCAACTCTTTTCCATACATAGACCATCATATTAGACCAAAAGATTTCAAACTTTGTTTTGCTAGCCCAAAGGACTTTATTCCATAGTTCTATCATTCAGTCTATGTGTGCCTTGGCCTACTGGAGCCTTTGACATTGTTATGTTTTCTCAACAGTGCTTTCTTGACAGCAGTGATGTTTGGAGCAGTCAGCCTTTTTCACACAAGCTTGTGAATCTGATGAAATTGTCCTCTGCACTCATTGCTTTTCACCTACCCGCACTATTTTTGGTCTTCTTTTATTCTACTTCCTGATGTCTCCTTACATTATAATCCATTGTAGTTCTTCAGAAGAAAAACCCCTCCAAATTAATTTTTCAAAATATATCTGGTCATACCTAGATCAAAGTTACAGAGGAAGACTTGTATTTAGTACAATAGATAAAAACATTTTGGTGCTTAACTTGTTTCATTAAAAATAACACTTTTAGGATGAGAAATAAAATTTTTGAGGGTGGCGAAATACTTTTAACTGGTAGTGTATATATATATATATATATATATATATATATATATGTGTGTGTGTGTGTGTATGTGTGTGCTTATATATATATATATACATATATATCTATCTATCTATATATATATATACATACATATATGTTGCCAGAAAAAGCAAACATCATTATTACCACTAATTGAGTGAAGCACAGCAGCTCAGCAGTACCTTACAATACTACCAAACTTTTTTGGTTTTCTATCGCATTGTGGGCATGTCAGATAAAAATTCAGCTTCACTGTGTAATCCTTTGTTGTATTCTCAAGTTTACAGCAAATAGGAATGAACCCAACAGTGAAACATTAAATCAGCAATGTAAGATTTAAATTATCTGACAAGATGACAACAACAAGATACTAAATGGGGAAATAGATGAGAAATTTGCCTGCAAAGTCAGTGTACAAGAGCCTAATAATTAAGTGTTAATCCAATGATGTCAGATTTGTATTAACTGATGAGAAGACAATGTCAACTTGAGCTGGAAAGTCATATTAAACAGTCGAAGAACAAATGACTATTATTTAAACTGGTTACTCATTCTGACAAACAAAAATACTCAATGTACTATTTTAAAATTCTGACACTATTTTTTCAATCAATTTACTGTCTCTATCAAAGATTTACATCCTAATTGCCACAGGCAACCAACTTTGACAAGAGAGCTCTACAGTGGTTTCTGAAATGATGGTGATATTCTACATCTTTATTTCTTTGGGATGTCATTCAAACTTACTCGGAAGTCTGTTATTTATTGTGACTCCCTTCATGGGAAAGATTCAACACATACTATAAATTGCAACATACAAGTCAACTTTTTAAAACTGAAAAACTCTCTACAAAACTAGGGGTCAACTTTTATGGCAGGGCTTAAAACCAAATCTTTACACCAGAGTGCTCAACCAGTGGAACAGAACTCCTAACACTCAATATAAACCACTGACTCTGGCTAATTGCCACAAACATTTCCAACTTAAACTTGTTTGGTGAACATATTAACAAAGAGATTAATGTAAAATAATAAAACTGTAATACAAATAACATATTATATTAACACTATGTCATGTATCATTTCCAATACCAGATGAACTGGTTGTAAACACTAACTAGAACATCACAGCACACAGACAACTATAAATAAATGTTGTTTATTTGAACAATTTCTCAACAGCACAATAGATAATGAATTCATATGAATATAAGCTCTAATATATAAGATTTGCCTGTTTCATATATTCTACCAATAGTCTACAGTATGTTTTGGGGTGAACTTAAAATTCAAGTAGAGGTCTAACTTAGAATTTTGAGCCAAAATTCTAATCATCTTGTGGGTCATGCAGAGGCTTTTCAGTGGACTCTCAAGCATCCATGCTGGATGGTCAATGCTCTATGGCTGACTTGAGACTGAAAGGCCCCTGGCTTCAGCTGGGTCACCTTTGGGTGGGTAAGCATCATCACTGACACCTTTGTCATCCTTGCAGTCCAGTGTAAGCGATAATCAGGCATACGTGCCTGGACCCAGATTTGTGTCCAAGTCCAACTAGGCTCATTGGGCCCACATTTCTCTAAGTGGGCTGATGACCAGCATAGTCCAGCCTTCCCAGACCTTCCCCGTCCGTAAACCCCCTCTATAATCGAACTTTGGGTCATTGACCTTGTGTCGTCCTGTCTGGAGGGAGGCAGAGACAAATATCAACTTGTGGGTCAAACTTTATGGTAGTTACTTTTTTAAAGCAAAGATTGGATCTGCATTTGAGTGGACAGATTCAGAAATAGCTTTGCTTTACAACATTCCTAATTTCAGGGTTGTCTCTGGCAAAGAACCTGAGTGAAGCTAAGAAAACATCTTTTGTCTCTTTCATGGAAGTCTGCAATAAAATAAAAATACTAAGTTCAATATTATGTGGACATTTTATAAACATAAGAGATCGGGAAATATTTATTAAGCAAATAAGCAATGATAGAAGAAAATTACGCATTTTCCACCAAAACAAAAGCTAAAAAATAATCAAAAACTATAAAAGATGCAACAAGGTATGAAATTAATCTCTGTGAAGGAGATATTGTTGATATTTATGTTACACAACAATCAGATAATTGCATTTAAGCTGTCTGCTTTTACCTATTGATAAGAAAAGTAGAAACAAATTATACTCAAGATTTAATTTATCAACCAAAAATTATTATTTTCTTTATAAATGATTTGCAAGAATTTGTTAGTCTATCCTCCTGGCCAAATAGTTTGGTGGAGAGTTACCAAATTTGTTGCATCATTTCCATGGAATCTTTATGATAGAATTATTTATAATGCATTTTTATAGGAAAATTTCCAATGCAAGTAAAACCACTTTCAATGAATTCTTTTAGAAAATCAGTTTTGATGTATCTTTATAGCAAAACTACTTACAATGATTTTTTGTAGGAAAAAACATTTCCACTGCATTTTTTTTTTGTAAAAATAATTCCTAATGCATTTTTATAGTAAAATCATTTCCAGTATATTTTTGTTGTAAAATCATTTCTAATGCATTTTTATAGTAAAATCATTTCCAACACATTTTCATAAAAAAAGCATTTGAAATTTTTATTGTAAAATTTTTTCCAGTGAATATAGATTAATAATTGATTGGTTGGTTGGTTGTTTGGATTTTATGGCATATCAAACTTATTAATAATTGAAAAGAGTTTGTCTGTTTTTTAATGAAGTCCAAATGTTTTAATGCTGAGCTATCAAATTTCTGATGCATTTTTATAATAAAATCATGTTTAATGTACTTTATAGTAAAATCTTTTACTATGCATCTATGTATCTAATTCAGAAGTGTTTGTCTGTCCTTTATATAGGGTCAAAGATTTTACTGTAGAGCTTGTAGAGCTTGTTATGCTGACTTATTGAACCTAGAAGAAAGTTATCACCAAAAATTTTTAAATTAAAAAAAAAGTATTTATCATGAGGATGGGATGTTAAATTGACAGGGTATCTCTAACAATAAGCAATAATCAGCCGGGAACCATGCTGCTGCAAGATGTAATTACTGATAAATTTCCAAACCTCAAAAGAAAAAATTAACAAATTATTTTCCTTGCTAAACTAATCATTTACATTAAATTAGTCATTAATACTAATTAGGTTTATAGGTAATTATGAAAGACAGAAATATAAAAATATTAGATAATATCCTTGCTTACTTAAGAATACTAATCTGAATAGGAAACAAAAATGCTTAACATGAGGAAATAAGGCGTCATTATTATTAAAATGACTCAGACAATTATCCTCATCTTGATTGTTATACTACACCTGGCAAAATCATGGAATTAGCATATTTAGAAGATGTTCACTTTGATGTTTTATTTAGCAGTAAATAAACAAATAAAATGATATGCAGAAAATATTGTCTTTCATAGCTGAACATTCTGGCTTCATATATTTATTAAACGAACTAGATTAAATTATTTAGATTATGGGTTTAATTTTTTTACAGTCTTTACATTAAAGATATTATGGAATAATTGAGTACTGAGGAAAAAATTATAGAATTCATTAAGAAAAAATTCAGAATTAATATTGAGTTGCATCTACTTGAATTTTTGTGACAGCCTTTATTCTTTCAGATACGGATTTCTCTAATTTAAAGCAATATTATTTCTCAAAGATTTTCCAACTTCCTTGATAACATTTAATACATCTTCTTTGGTGATTGGAACATTCTTGTGGGCTAGTTTTTAAAAATTTCAATCATAAATTTACATTTGAATTTAGATCTGAATTGTTTACCGGCTATGTCATTATTGTCATATGCCTTTCATTAAGAAAAGCTTTAATCCACTTTGCTCTGTGACAAGATGCATAATCATCTTGAAAAATGACCAATTTTCTATTGATGGAATGAAAAAAAATATCTAGGATTTTAATGCACACAAGTACATCGATTGTTGAGGTAATGGTTGCCATCTACCCTGTTCCTTTGAATGGCATACAATCCCTTATCATGAATGACTTTGAAAATTTAGTTTCTTTTTTTCAGACATTTTTCTCTTTATATGTTTCATTTGAATGACGCCAGATACTATCTATGTATATCTTCTATCAGTTACTTTGCCTGAAAATTATTTTGCTTTTGTAAAGTTATTTCTCTTTACACAAAACCTGGGATTCCAATCACTACTTCCGGATAAATTCAAAATAGAAGCCCCAAATCAAAACCTTTATCCTTTTGTCAATTGTCTTGTGAGACAATTCAGAAAACATTCTTACGTCCCTTAAATATAATACTAGTTTTGTCTAACTCTTCAAGCAGAGTATGTATGCTTTCTTTTGTTTGTTCTTAGATTTAATTGGTTGATGATTTTACTATTTGTTGGATCTTATACTCTCTTCTTGATAATGACTTACTTAATAAATTCCTTAAGTTTCTCTTACTTGAATTTAAAATATTTCTCAACATACCTCTGAGAACTTTTTCATTGGACTCTATAAACTACATAAAATGATGTAAAGTTGGCAAATTTCTTTCCTGTTATGAGTATTTATCATATAGAGCAAAAACAATTTTGTGTAAATTTTTAATAACCAAAAAAGATTCTAAAATAAATATTGTTTAAAAAATGAAATTAGAAAGGATTTTTAATGTTTGTCTTGCAGTCTTGCTGGGTCTGCAATCAAAATCATGACCTCTTATCCTACATAAACAGATTATTCAACCAGAATATATATATATATATATATATATATATATATATATATATATCTTGTTGTCATATTCTATTGAAAATGATAGACAAGGATTTGGTGTTGAGCTTTTTAATCTCTTTTCCTTGTTGGCAAAGGAAATGTTACATTAGTTTTACATAGCAATAAGTGAAACCTTTTAACTGTCAGCAAACAAATGAGCCCAGGCTTATCTAAAAAAATTTTCTTTCAAACATTTTATTTAGAAATCATTTATATTTAATATATATCTTTAAACAGAATTTGGTATGAAATGATCTTCAAGGGTTGATCAGCCTTATAACAAAATCCAATCAACCTTAAACTTAATAAAAGTAAAATAAAATTTTACTTTCTAACTGAAGTTATAAACAAAATTATTACCTATGAATAAATATATATATACATATATATATACATGGTGCATTCAATAGGTTTCCAGATCTTTTTTGTACAGGCATTTAAAATTGTCGTAGACTCTTGAAAATTCATTAGGTTAATGCTATACATCTTATGAGATGACTAACCAATTTTTATGATTTCAGCTTCAAATGAACAGCTACAGCACGAATTGGAATACACACTACTAAAGCCTGATTGTCACAGCTGGTGAATTTTAAAAATGCAATCTGGACTTTAGAAGAACGATATGCAATAAAATTCTGTTTTAAACTTGGAAAAAATGTCATGCAATGAAAGCTGAAATCTACTGCTAGTGTTAAGTATGCAAATTATCTCCTCTGATACTCTCGAGAAGAGAAGGCATTATTGGATGACGGGAAGTAAACAAACGGCCATATTGGTTTATGTGCGAGTGTCAGATGAGAGGTGTAATAAAGGCGTCTCCGTATGCAGAGTGTTAAAGTCTGAGTTCTTTGTGTTTAACAGCTAGGACCCAGAGACCAAGAGACAGAGTTCCCAAACCCAAGATGGCCAGACAGAGCAAATCCACCCACAAACTTTTGATGATCCTTTTTTTGACAGCACTGGTATGAGCTACATGCACTGGGTTCCCACTGGACAGACAGTCAACAAGGAATACTATGTTGAGATTTTAAGGGAGTTCAGGAACACATTCCGTCAGAAGAGGCCAGCACTCTTCAAATTGAGTCAGTGGCATATCCACCTGGACAATGCACCAATCCACAACTCCATCCTTGTCACAGACTATTTGACCAAGATGGGCATCAAGACAGTTCCCCACCGTCCCTATAGTCCAGACCTTGCTCCCTGTGACTTTTGGTTATTTCCTAAGCTCAGAGGCTGTTGTCGTTATGAGACAATTGAGGAGATGAAAGAGGCTGTGATGAAGGTCATTGACACACTCACACAAGAGGACTTCATGAGGCCTTCCAGAAGTTGTTGGAACAAGTGCATTGCAGCTGGAGGAGATTACTTCAAAGGGGATTAGAGTTTCATGTGTGTACTATCAATAAAAGTGTCCATATGAAAAAAGTCTCGAAACTTATTTAATGATCCTCATATATATATATGTATATATATACACAACCTGTAAAAAGTATTTAGCTGCCCTTAAAAATTTTCATTTCTAATCCTAAAAGTGTTATTTTTTAATGAAGCAAGTTAAATATCACAATGATTTCTTTATTATACTGAATGCAAGGCTTCCTCAGTAACTTTACATGAAGTATTACCAGATATCTTTTGAAAAATTGATTTGGAGGTGTTTTCAGTCTTTAGTATAAAGCATGAATAAAATGTTTTCTAAAAGTTACATAATACCACCACTTGAACTCACATTAGATTACATTGTGTTAAATTACTGCTTACTAGATACTACCTATTTTAACTAAGCAGAGGATGATTTCATCATAGTTACCAGTTTGCATGACAGAAAGCTGACTGTTGCAAACATCACTGCACAACTGAACCAATGTCATGAAAAAATGTGTCAGCATCCACTGTGAGGAGAAGGCTCTGTAAAGTTGGTTTAAACTGCAGAATTGCCATCAAGAAAACCTTGTTGAAGAAATAAAACAATGTCAAAGTCTCCAGTAGGCCAAGGCACACATAGACTAAATGATAGAACTATGGAATAAAGTCCTTTGGGCTAGCAAAACAAAGTTTGAAATCTTTTGGTCTAATATGATGGTCTATGTATGGAAAAGAGTTGATGAAAGAGCTACAACCCTCTGTATCACACCAACAGTAAAACATGGAGGAGGCTCTGTTATGGTGGGGGAAGCTTCTGCTAATTGCAAAGTTGGAGATTTGCCCCTAGTGAAAGGAAAATTGAATCACACTGGCTATCACAGCATATTGCAGCATCATGCGATTTCATCTGGAATGTGACTTATAGCTCAAGGATTTGTACTCATGCAAGATAATGACACAAAGCATACTAGTAAACTCTGTCAGAGGTACATTAAAAGCAAAGAACAGCACATCCCTTGACTGATGTCTTGACCAGTGCTATCAGCAGACTTAAATCCTATTGAACTCTAGTGGGATAAACTTGACCTAAACGTCAGAGCTAAACAACCCATAAGTACAACTCATCTGTAAAAGGTTTTTTTGGTTTAATTTGAATTTAATTTGGCTCAGGAAGACTTGTATTTAGTATAATAAATAAAACGATTGTAGTGCTTAACTTGTTTCAATAAAAATAAGACTTTTAGGAATGGAAATAAAAACTTTTGAGGGTGGCCAAATACTTTTTACTGGTAGTGTATAAGGAAAATAAAACAACAAAATTACTAATGAATAATCAATTATCTATTGGATATAAATGAACTAAAATAAAAGAATGAGGATAGACATACAAATCTTATAATACTGATATATAACCAATATAACATTTTTATAACACCGATATACATCAGATATACGAATTTTATGACTCTGCATTTCATGCAATTCTGCCAAGGCAAATCCCCAGCCTCAACATAAAGGAAACATTAAGCGGAGCAACATCCACCCTAGAGGAAATCATCTCTTGACAGAAATGCCAGCTGGAGATCAAAAAGTATCCCTGCCTTGATCTCTTGTTGATCTTAGATGTAAGAAAAAGATATTTCATGCAAATTTGCCTCTTTTTAAAACTTGGTGCAAAATTTCTTTTAAAATATTCAAACCAGGATTTCCCTAATTTTGGAGATTAGGGACACATTTTTTTGGCTCCCTGGTGTGACATGAACTGCATCCAGTTTTGGAACTCAGAATGGAGTATAGAGTCACTACTTCATTATGCAAAGTTCACTCTGACCTGGATTGGTAGTATATGATAAGGTCCCCTCCATGGGTTGAAGATTTCTGAGTCAAAATTTCTAGTATTAGATAGGAATACTTGATACCCAATGACTGGACAAATTATTTGTATTACTATTAGTACTTGAATCTATAATACTCATTCTAATGTTGAAAATTGAATACGAAACGCCAGAAAAATAAACAATGTTCTAATTATTTTTGTTTTGTAAAAAATATTGCGAGGATTTATTTTCATTTATTGCATTCATTAATCATCATCAAGGCACACTGACAACACAGATTTCCTTAGACTCTTTATCACTATCCATACCAATCAGCAATCACACTTGGTTAGTTCTCTAGACAGTACTCAGTATCCACTAAGAGCTGATGACTGTACGTTTTTGCTGGTTGGCCAATATTGGTATGTTCATGTGTAGAAGTCCATCATTTATGAGTTCATCCTTGGTTCTACCACAGTGCCCAGCATGTCTTGCTCATCTTACTTGGATGGTTTACAAGATGTGAGGTAAACAGCTGTTTTCTTGGATTTGTTCAAAACAACATGAAGCATCCTTGAGTTCCTTCCCAGTTTTTCTGCACGTGTTTTATTTGAGTCCAAGTGGTTCAATCATACAGTAGTAGTGACATGGCTACAGCTTGGAAGAATTCTCATTTTATTATATCAGAGAGATCAGATTTCCATATGGACAATTTTGTGCAATTCTCTTTCAGTTTACATCACTCTTAAAGCATTAAAGAAGATATTGAAATTGAAACTGCTATTATAAGTTTTTAATTTGACATACCATGTTAATGAAGAGTCAGACTTTTTTTGTGACTTTTCAGGACTTTGCAGCAGCAAACAAGTCAATTAGCTGGTTAGTTTTATGAGTTGTATTATTTTCTGTACTTACAATAGAAAGTCCTGAATGTCATTATTGTGACAGATTTTTTCTTCCACATTTTTTTCATTGTCTTGATTTTCCTTGTGGCCACCCAGATTGTCATAGTATGGGCTCAGAAGGCTTGGTAGCATCCATAACTCTACCTCTGAAGCAAGATAAATTGGCTAAAGTAACTTTCTAACTATTTTCCTCAAACCTTTTAACATTGCTTGCAGAAGCTAATGCTATAACTGTAGGATTGTTGTTCATTCTAAAAGGTTTCTTTTTAATCCTGGGCATCTCCAGTTGGTTATATATCTGGGTTAACACTTATGAGTTCAGCTCAATTCTGAAGGCAGCAGGCAATCCCTTTTTTCACACCATATGGATTGTGGAAATTGAATTCTCGCTTCTGTTTTGGTTGCCTTATGAGATGTACACGTCTTGAACTCATCCTTTATGTAAGTTATGAGCACATCCAGTTTATCTTTCTCTTCTTTTCTACTGTGAATTATATTCTAACCCAACTGTATATGCACACCTTCCTGGTTAGACCCAAGTTGAAATGTATCTACATATATCAGCAACTTTGTTACAATTTTAATGACTTTTGTATGTTGATAATAATCATTAATTACTCATATTTCTTTAATTATTACCAAAATCTTTCTTTGAATTGTATCTTTTTATATACATTTTGTATTATACCTTTTGCTTGGCTTATGAAACTTAACTAGTGCATTGCAATAAATCTTATTATCAAAAAGGGTTGGTTGTTTGATTTTACCACATGTCAGCCCTTGTTAGGTTACATTTTACTTTTTTCTTATTTTTTTTCTTTCAATCATAAGTAAATAATGATAGCTTCAAGTAACCATTCCTAATACAAAGATTGGCCTAATGAGTAGAGTGTTCACCCATAATCTGGGAGACTGGGTTTCAATCCCAGATCAAGTCATACCAAAGACTCAAAAAATGGTACTTGATGCCGCCTTGCTTTCCACTCTACATTTGAGTCACCTTCAACTAAGGTTACCAACTTTCATGTTTTCAAGTTTATATTTACTCAACTTCACGGCTCTGAGCAGGATGCAACACAAGGTCTATTTTTTTGTGCTGGTTTTAATGCAAAGTTTTCCTTCTCAACTGGAGTCCTTACCAAGGTTAAAAACCCAATTTGGTCTACTTTTAACCCGTAACTGGAAGGAGAATAGATGGATTAATATCTTTCCAAAGGGCATAAGAACAAAGTGAAATGCACACAGCTTCATCCAGGATTTGAATTTGGGTTGCCAATTCTATAAATTCTGAAATTAACCATTATACTAAGTCTGCCTCAAGTATATGGTTTTAAGCAATTATTCCAATTTGATAATAATAATAATTCTATTCTTGCATCATATGTTTTATAGTATTCTTATCTTATACTGATAATTTTCAAACAATTTAGGGGATTTTTAGTTGTGTTAGATATGCATGCCAAGTAACATATGTATAGCATATAAAAGTAACAACCAATCAGCTTTAACATAGGTTGGAACCCCTGCTCATTGGGAGTGAGTTCCACCAAGAAGTACTATTAAAGCCCTGTGTATTTCTTTTTTGGTCAGTTTTATATCACGTGTCCTGGATATGGTATGCCAATGTAAACTACATATATATATATATATATATATATATATATATATATATAATAAAGATATCTTTACACGTACAAAATGTTATTAATGCAACAAACAGACCTAAAGTCTTAGTCAGAATGGAACTAAAACCATAAAAAGTAACAAAAAAAAATAATAAGCTTGCTGACAGGTTTTGTCCTCATTCAACAGAGCTAAATCAAGGAAATATTGTGTAGACTAATAAAGGGGAAATATTTTGGATGAGGGGGCAAAAAAATTTATATTGATAACTATACTGAAATAATATTAAGTCCTGCAGACATTCCCGCTATTTACAGAGGGATGGTCCACCAGACAAAATATAGATAGTCTCCAGTACTTTCAAATGAAATGAAGAGTGCAACTTACTCAGAACGGAGAAAAAGTCCACTCTAAATTTCTCAGTACTCTCATGATTATTCATTAGTTGTTTTGCTATTGAAGACTCGTATGTATTACTAAGATTATCCATTGGGCCTTCAATAAAATATTTCCTCAATTTAGCTCTATTGAGCAGGGACGAAACTGATCAGTTGGCTTATCATTTTGGTTTTTGTTTATTTTTTTGCTTTGAGTTCCATCATGACTAAGACTTTGGGTCTGTTTGTTGCATTAATATATATATATATATATATATATATATATATATATATATATATATATATATTCCAGCTGATAATAATGAAACTAATATTCTTGATGATTTTTTGTACTATACCCATCTTTGTAAATTGTTTTCTGTATGTAATATTTGGATCAGTTTATTCTCCTAACTTCTTTTGGTGAAATTTTATTTTTTGATACAATTATTGTTCAATTAATTTCTTATATATTTTTTGAAACAATGTCTTAGAAATATTGTATATTTGAGGTTTAAGTAACTATACCTATTTGATAATAATTTTCTTGTGCAATTATCTTGTTTAGAGTAACTATTTCTTCATAATAATAATTTGTTTATGCACAGTTATGTGATTTCATATATTCATATCAAATACCAATAATTTGCAAGTACTTATAAGGGTTCAAGTCAGTTACGATAATTATAATTCTTAGTAAACAATTGTCACTTTAAGTAACTATTCCTAATCATGGCTGGTTGGTTAGTTGGTTGCCAGCTCGGCTGGCTATTTGATTGATATTACAGCATGTCAGTCTTTATTGGGTCATTTAATATCAAAGTCAGTTTTTCACAAGTAACAATATTTAGTGTCATGTAATTAATTCTAATCATTTATAAACAAACTTCAAATACACACTATTTGTACATAATTATATGTTTTCAAATTACTATTTCTATATAACTATAATAATCATTTTTTGCCCACATTTATATGGTTGCATATACTCCTATCTAATATTAATGATTTTCAAACAGAGTTATTTGACCCTAACAAATACTCCCACTCCAGATCAGAGTTTATCTAAGAGTAATAACAATGAATAGGTACTATTTACCAACCCCTCTGCTCGGGCAGGATATGACACAAGGTCAATTTTTAAGCGGAGTTTAACAGGTTTCAATTCAGAGTTTTCCTTCTCCTAGACTAGTTGCCTAACCAAGGCTGAAAAACCTAGTCTGTCCTACTATTTACCCATAGCTGGAGGGAGAATAATTGGATTCATACCTTTCCCAAGGGTATTAGTGCTATGTGAAATGCAATCAGTCTCGTCCAGGATTTGAACTCGAGTCGCTGTGTTCATTTCCTACGACGATAACGACTACACCACGGGCACCTCTATAACAATGAATAGGTAACTCCACATTCCTTAGGGATCCAGATCTGGAGTCTAACCCTTGGATGCAGTTTAATATCTTACTCAAGACATTCTTTTTTAGTAAGGTTCTTGCCCCTTCTTAGAGGATGTAGTCAGAATATTCTGAGCCTCATTAACAGAGTAGTTATATCCCTAGTAAAACACTAAAGTGTCACTACACAGGTTGGAAAGCTAGGGGGGTTTGATTTTACTTTGCATTGTACTTTCAAATTTCAACATAACAAAGTCAATTCAATAGGACTGTAGTCCAATATACATAGCACCATCATCAGTATTTTCTTTAGCTGAGATAATACCAAAAGGGAGAAAAAATAACGTAGGCTAAAAGAAAAGAGATCATAAGATCCAGCTATTAGCAAAAAAAGCAAAAGAAAATCAAATCTCATGCGTTGAAGAGGACACCTTTATTTCAGATTTGGATGCACACTCTTGGAAACACAGCCATGGGCACAATTCTACAAAAACACAGGAAGAAAAAAATGGAAAAACATGCTATCACATGTAATCAGCTCTTATCGTGTTCATCTAAGAAATAATAAGTGGCAAAGTAATACCAGAAACAACAAAATTAGAATATCATTAAGATATCATGGAATAAACATTTGCTAATCATTGCTTTTTGTGGAATGGCATGTGGCCATATGTCTAGGGCACCTTGTGAGGATTAATTTCATACAGCAGTAATAGACATCAGGACTAGCTTGCTACCCAGTGCATAATAGTGAATTTCACAAATATCAATGAAGTATAGCATATTCAACTTTTCTACCATGAGCAAGGTGCAACACAAGGTCAATTTTTTTTAGCAGAGTACAACTGATTTGAATTCAGAGATTCCTTCTCCCAGATTAGTTGCCTTATCAAGGTTAAAAACCCAATCTATCTTACTATTTACCAATAGCTAGAAGATAGATGATTCATACCTTTCCTCATTTCACAAGCATGAAGTGAAGCAGAAGCAGGCTTGTCCAGGATTTGAACTGGGGTCTCCAATTTCATTTTCTATGGCAACAATTGTTACATTAAGTATTCCTTCAAACTCCATTGCTTAGTCTGGTGCAAGACCAAAATATGAGGCACCACAATAGATTTAGTAGACACTCATGATATAATGGGAAAATAGTTGGGCAGACTTAAATTTCAACCATGTACTCTTTTTTTTGATTATGATAAAACAAATTCCCAATACTACTCCAGATAAAAATTATGAAATTAGCACATTATGAAAATGCTCATGTGTCCATTGAAATCCATGATAATTTTCTCATTCTATTGATTGAATTTTGATTGCATAATTTTTCAGGATGATAATGCATCTTGTCACAAAGCAAAAACAAATAAAGCTTTTCTTGAAGAAAGGCAAATAAAATCAATGACATGCCTAGCAAAAAGATCAGAGCAGAATCTAATTGAAAATTCATGGTGGAAATTTTTCCAATTGTCAATGTGAAGTCTCCATTTACCAAAGAAGTTCTATTCACAGCCATTCAGGACAATTAAAATTAAAACCTTTTTGATAAAAAATATTACTTTAAATTAGTAAAGTCCATTCAAGAATTAAGGCTGTTACAAAAGCTCAAGAAGGGACAATTAAGAATCAGTTCTTATTCTTTGTCAATGAATTCCATAATTTTTCCTCAACATTAGGGTATTCCATAATATTTTCCTCTCTGTTGCTTAAAAAAACATATAGCATAAATTTTAGTAATTTAATTGAGTTTGTTTAAGAAATATTTTACGAACCCAGAATGTTCAGCTATAAAAGAAAAAAAGATTCACATCTTATCTATCATTAGTTTATTTACTGCTAAATAAAAAACCTAAATGGGCATGTTGAAAATGTGTTAATTTCATAATTTTTGTCATGGGTTGTATTGCTAATGTTAGAGAGTTATTTGTATTATTTGTTATAAATTTAAAAAATAGATAAATTGAAATGATAAAATTTGTTTTTAAAGCCAGTTATCAAGTCAAAACCACAAACCACTACTATTCATGTAACAGCAGGTGATGAAGTGGGTTTGAAATCTATCAAGAAAGAAAGAAAGAAAATGAAGATAAACAGGAGGTGAAAACACAAAAGAAAGAAAGAAAGAAAGAAAAAAAGAAAGAAAGAAAGAAAGGAAGAAAGAAAGAAAGAAAGAACAAAAAAAGAAAAGAAGAGAGATAAAAACAAAATAGAAAAAAGTAAGAGAGAAAGAAAGATGAAAACAGAATAAAAAGATAGAAAAAAGGAAAGAAGAATGAGAAAAAAGAAAGAAAATTCCATTACTGCAGAATGCTAGATACCATGTTGTTCTGACTTGTACACTTCTCTGACATTGTAGAACAATTCTTTGTAAAAAAATAAATATAATAAATTCTCTTTTTGCTATGTGCTCAGAAGAAAGAAACCAGAACAAAAGTTGTTTTTTTTAACACAGAAATATACATCAAACCTGAAGAAGGCCAGAAAATGTTGAAATGTCATAACAAAAAAAAAAGCATAAACAAAAGCAAAAACAATAAAAACAAGGAATTTTTAATTGTCCAAAAGATTCCAAGTTAAGAATGTTGATGACTTTGTTCAAAAGTATAGACCAGGGGCCAGGAACCCTTTCAACCAAAAAGGCCATTTTTAGCAGAAGAGAGAGAGAGAGAGAGAGAGAGAGAGAGAGAGAGAGAAACTTTTAGACTCATGTAAATTTTATGAACAAAATACAAGCAAGAAAATATGAATCTGTTTTCAGTTACAAAAGCTCAACAAGGGACAATTAAGAATCAGTTCTTATTCTTTGTCAATGAATTCTATAATTTTTCCTCAACATAATTTTTCCTCAACCTCCATTTTTCCATCCTTATTACAAAAAATTGAAGAAAAATCCTTTCAATACTCTTTTGCCTCTTCTTGTGATGTTTCTAATTCTATCTTATCCCCTAAAGTATTATGAATTACACTGGTTTACAAAAATAAACTTTTGGTCTGAGGCAAGGATGGGGACAGGTGTTTTTTGTTAATTTGGGTGTGCTGAGTTCAAATTCATGAATAGTTTTGCTCTATCACCTCTAGTTTTCTGTCTTTTAAATAGTCTCATTTTAGTATAAACAGAGAATATATGTGCATATTTCAAGAGTTGCAGCAGCTTATAACAGATAAAACAGGATAGATAAAGAACACTGATTGAATCAATATACTTGGATGACGCAATTACACAATTCATAGTACCACAGACAGTCAAAAGTGTGTTTTCTTAGAAGATCTGGTGTATTTTGCCACCGGGATGTCACGCAGGAGCATCCTGCAGAAGTCTCCCATCATGCCGGGGTTCCATTTGCCTTGATAGTTGCTCTCCATCTTCGTAATGTCTTGGTGGAAATCTTTCTCCATGCTCACTGCTCCAAGGTTTGGCGGGAAGAAGTTGAGGTGGGAATGGAGAAAATGAATCTTGAGTGACATTTGGCACCCCATATCCTTGTAAGACTTTAGCAACTTCTCAATACAGACTTGGTAATCTGGTACGCATGTATTACCAAGGAAGCCACTACAGACTGAGTTGAATGCTTCCCATGCTCTCAGTTCCTTTAAGTTAAGAAGCTCCTCAAAATCAGTATCCTTCAGCACTTCTTGGATCTGAGGTCCGACAAAGATGCCCTCTTTGAGCTTAGCAGCACTAAGACCTGGGAACACAGTAGACAAGTGTTGGAAGGCAGCACCATTTTTGTGCAATGCCTTCACGAAATTCTTCATCAAACCAAGCTTGATGTGAAGAGGAGGAAGAAGCAGCTTATTCATGTCCACCAGAGGATTCTCCTAGAGGCTGTGTTCGCCAGAAACAAAAGTTCTTCTAGACCCCCAGTCTTTCTGCTTGTAATGACTATCCCAGATACAGAGAAAACAACAGTACTTTATGAAGCCTGCTTGCATACCCATAAGAAGACCAATGACCTTATTTGTTCTGATTCCTGAAACTGGTGATATTTACATCTTCCTGGACTACGTTCCACTGTTTAAGCCGAGAAGCCAAGAGCTCTGACTGCTGTTTTGAGAGATACAAATCACAAGCAAGATCATTCAGGTCTTCTTGCGTGATCCAGTGTGGCTCATTGCCACTTGTTCCTGAATATGTAGACTCAATACCTTCCAAAGTTATTGACTTGGCAGAATCCTCCCTTGAAGGCAGTTCTTCATCTGATGAGGAAAGAAGATCCTTATTTACTGGAGGTGTGGGTACAGGAAGATCATCTGCGAGACAACCTCTTCCAATGACTGCCAGAGTGTGGATTAAGACCTGCTGCCTTAACTGTCAAAATCCGTTTTGATATATAACTATATATATATATATATATATATATATATATATATATAATGTAATGCTATCACTTACATTTAGTGCATAATAACTAAAAAATAAGCCATAAGTCTCACAATATTAGAATTAACCCTGAATTCATATACGCCTTTATGTACTGTATATGCACAAAATGCACACTATGCATATCTAAAAAACTAGAGGTGATAAGTAAAAACAGATTTCGAATTTGAATTCAGCACCCTCAAATTAGGTAAAAACGGATATTTTTGTGCTTGCCTCAATTTCTTTGTAAACCAGTGTTATCATGATTAACTTTAAAGAAAGAAATGAATCATTGTATTAAAAAAACTACCCTTCCACAAGTTTGTCTGATTTGTTTTAATTTTTTTAACACTTAACAACTTAAGGCAAATCGCCAAAATTTGATTCATTGGTAAATGTTGGATTATATTTATAACTATTTATATTTTTGTACTACATTCTAATCCTTTTTTACTTTAGTTTTATATGACTATTACAATAATTTGCTTACCTAGTTATGGTATCAAGTATTCCTATCTAATACTAAAAATTCTTACACAGTTATATGGTTTCAAGTAACTAATAGTAATTCTTAGTAAAAACTTATAACTTCAAACAACTATTTTCAATACTGGGCCATTGGCTTAATGAGTAGAGTATTCAATCCCTGGTTGAGTAATACCAAAAACTCAAAAAATGGTACTTGATGCTGCCTTGCTTAACACTCAGCATTATAACTATCAAGGGTAAAATGGAGCAATTCAGGGAAAGGAGTAGCACCCTCCCTTACAACTTGGTGTAGTAGCTATTGAAAAGGGAGCCTTTGGGTCACCAACTTTTTAAATATGATATCAAGTATACATATTTAATACAAACAAAATATCTATTCGGTCCATAGATAGAAACCTATGAGGTACTATCATTCCAGTTCAGAGTAGATCTGAGAGTAATGGCAAGAAAGTTATATTTCATTCTCTGCAGTCTCACCACTAGATGCAGTTTAGTATCATACCAAGAACATACTCTTCTGTTGATTAAAATTGATGATTATGATTTATCATATTCAAATTCATAGAAAGTTAATTTAAAGTTAATTTTAAAGTAGGCTGAATAAGAAAGTAACTAAAACCTTATTAGATAATAATGATTTATGATACTTAAATCCATACAGCATTGTTTTTTCTTACTTTTATTGTAATGAACATTCCACAATAAAATTAAAATTTTGCTATAATGAACATTTTCTACAGGTCAGTGTGGACCTGGGAGTAATGCAATGAAGTGGAGACTCCACTCTCCCCAAAGCTCTTGAACTAGATGTAATATTTCATACCCAGACTAAAACTTAATTTTTTTGTAGGAGGAGGGGAACTTACCCTTCTTCAGAGCATGTAGTCAGTGTATTCTAGGTCCAGGGTGAAGGGGGATGATGGAGTTTGGTTTTCTTTCATAGACTGTAATTAAAATTGGTTGTTTCTCATGTTGTGTGAGAAATGCCTTATGTCTTCATGCACTACCTGCCTGAAACTCAGACTTTCCCATATCTCTGGCTATAGACCTGATTGACTTGCTGGGATTATTGTCAATCATGGCCTGGATTTCACTAATAAATTCTAGAGTTCCTTTCTAATAGGAACAATCAAAGTGATGATTCCAAGCTGCTGTACCTTTGTTATTGTTGTGATGCTGACAAAAGAAAGACACAGGGAGTAAAAACATATATATTCAAGTAACAGAAACAAGATACAAGTGAACCTGGTTAAACAGTAGTTAGTTGAGAGGAAGCTGAGAGTCCAGTGGGGTTGTGACTATCTGTCCACTAAGCAAATGGTATCACACGTGATTGTGTCATGCTGATTGGTGAACTCTGACAATCTCGTTGACGTATATTTATGAAGGAGGGCAATTACTGTGTTGGGAGTACAACAGTTATCACCATTGTACTCATCCAACTTTTTTTCAATCTTCTGCACCAAAATACTTCTTCACACCAAAATACTCTGAAATATTCATAGTGGAGCTTCTGGTGTGAAAGTCAAGGGATACAGCATGCTGTTGACCAAACTTATGGAGGAATGAATTACACCAAGATGAAGCTTTCTTCACAGACACTGCCCAACTGACACGAATTTGTTACAGACATCTTATGAGATGACAGACCAATTTTTATGATTTCAGCTACAAATGAACAGCTACAGCAGCAATTGGAATATACCCTACTAAAACCTGATTGTTACAGCTGGTGAAGTTCAAAAATGCAATCTGGATGTGAAGAACGCTATGCAATAAAATTCTGTTTTAAACTTGGAAAATAATGCAACAGAAATGTATGGAATGCTTCAGACTCCTTTTGGAGAACCTTGCATGAATCAAGCATCAGTTTTTTAGTGGCATAAGAGATTCAAAGAAGGCAGGGAGTCTGAGAGGAATGATGAGAGGTGTGGGAGGAGTAAGGAAGTCAATACACCAGAGTTGATTGGCCAAAGGATTAGGGTTAGGGTTACTATGTTGAGTTTTTAAGGGAGTTCAGGAAGAGATTCCATCGGAAGAGGCCAGTACTCTTCAAATCGGGTCAGTGGCATTTGACCAGGACTATACACCAGTCCACAACTCCATCTTTATCACAGACTATTTGACCAAGAAGGGCATCAAGACAGTTCCTCACTGTCCCTATAGTCCAGACCTTGCTCCCTGTGACTTTTGGTTATTCCCTAAGCTTAGAGGCTGTCGTTATGAGATAATTGAAGAGATGAAAGAGGCTGTGATTAAGGTCATTGACACACTGACACAAGTGGACTTCCATGGAGCCTTCCAGAATTTGTTGGAATGGTACAACAATTGCATTGCAGCCGGTGGAGATTACTTCAAAGGAGACTAGAATTTCATGCATGCACTATCAATAAAAGTGCCCATACGAAAAAAGTCTGGAAACTTATTTAATGATCCTCATATATATATATATATATATATATGTGCATATGTATTACATACATTCATCTATGTATAATATATGTTTTTGAATGAGAGAAAAGTAAGACCAAATTTCAAAATACTTTTATTTAAATTATATATTGTAATATGTTTTCAAATTTTTTGCGTATGTCCTTTAATGTATGGGAATTAAATTTTTAATTTCTTTCCAGTTGATTTTGTTTAAAATTTGGAATCCTGAGAGACATGGTTGGATGTCTTGCCCCCATAGGAGCATACCCAAATAGCAACACATGTCATGCAAAACTCATGGCTACACAATCTGTGTACACACACATACACATGCACACAAGCAGAGGAAAAAAACAAAGAAAGAACAAAGGAGGATAAGAATTAGCCCAACATTCATGAAAATATGTGTATGACTGTATATAAGCATCAGTATATATGTGTACAAGCTCACATACATGTGGCACAATAATGTACATTCATGTGTATATATATATATATATATATATGGATGTATGTGTGTGGGTCACTGTGTAATGTGAGTGGCTGTTGGAATCAGAGGGTTTCTTATCTTCAGCATCTTTGGATGGTGTCAGACTGTCTGGAATGTCTACCTTTTTCAGTCTATTTTGACAAAGAGCTCTGCCCATGTGAAACTGCAAGGGGCAGCAAGGACCAAAGATGTCGGTAGAGGTAAATCAAAGACAAAGCCGAAGAGACCAATAGTCTTGTAGTTGGGGAGAGAGGGATCAAAAAGAGAAAGGTCTTGACCAGTCAGAAGGCATCATGGGGTTAGTGAAGGCAATGGCTAAGCAGAGACCAGGATCTAAGCAGAGAGATGAGTCAGCATTTTTGGTAGCTGCTAAGGATTTTTGCTAACTTCTCATGATAGCCACACACACACACACACACAGTGCCAAAATACCTCAGACCTCGTCTTCTTATGTTTGCTGTTTCAAATCTGTGTTTAGTCTTTTCATCCTTCCTCCAACCGTTCATTTGTTATTTGATTGTTATTTTTTGTTCAACTTTTGAAATACCCACTTGGCCATGTATAAGAAGTAACAATGGGGTCCTCACAAGACAATTGAATGCCAAACAACCCATGTGGATATTGCCACACACACACACACATACATACTCAGATAACTACTTACATATATAAAAAAAAAACCAAGAAAAGGCATTTACTTAGACCAAAGGTCTTCACAGACAACTAACTCCAATTTGACTTAGACAGACACAAAACTGGAATTAAGCAAAATCTCAACAAACCATCAGAACAGTCTTTGTTATAAAAAGAACAGTCTGAACTTAACTCACTCATTGAAAATCTCTTGAAGAAAATGTTAAGTCCAAAACATATGTAGTGTGCAAGTATATGAAATAATAAAAACCTAAATACCAAATTTAAAATCATTTGAGGACCTGTTCATTTTAGAATATTTACTTTTCTCTTGTTGGACCAATAACAATCTTAAAATATTTGTATTAGACAGATAATTTCAATAATCAAGAAATAATTTAGGAAATTACCATCTCTAATTCTGTTTTGAACACACTGTACATATGACATATTTTCCATAAACCAACGGTAAAACAAATAACCATTTTAGAAACTTTTTAAATATCTAATTTTGGAATTGATTTTTTAAAATCCATTGTTACACAAAGCATTGTCAACCATTAATACTTTTTGATGACTATATAATTCACCTTATTTTAAAAAAACTTAAAGCTATTTAGAATATCATTCTAATACAATTAGTAATTACAGCAGATAGGAAAGAAAAGAAAATATCTCCCTAAGACTTGAACTCAGAAAGCTTCTATTACCAGATAAATCCAGGCATATTGAAAGTGTCATAATGCCAACATGTATCAATTGCTTTCATGAGCATATAAAATGGTTTGGTTTGGTTTGGTTGGGTTGGGTTCGGTTTTATGGCATATCAACCATTATAAGTTATCTAATACCAAATTCTGTTGATACATATATATCAAATATACATGATTTATGAATACATTTTGTGGATAACATTTTTAAATGAGCCTAACCTCATTTTTTCATGCAGTTAAATGGTTTCAAGTATTTCTATCAAAAACCATTCTTTTTTCTATTAATCATTTGTTTGCTCAAAGTTAAATGGTTTGAAGTATTACCATGTAACAGTAACAATTTTACATCTGTCATTTGTTAGTGCACATTTAAATGAATTCACACATATGATTTGTAAGTGGATAGTTTGTAGGCAAGTTCATTTTTAGATGAGATGGAAGTAATTTGTTTGCACAGTAGTATTGCTATTGTTTTTACACAGTTAATGGTTTCAATTATTGTTATCTAACATAGATAATTCTATTCAATATAAACTATTTAACACTAATTATTCTATTGAACTCTATTTATTCATTTACACACAATCAAATGGTTCCAAATATTGATATGTAATAGCACTAATTCAATTTTGGCATAGTTAAAGAGTTTCAAGTATTGCTATTTAACACTAATAATTCTCTTCAACATTACTCTTTTCTTTTCACACAGTTAAATGGCTCCAAGTATTGCTATGTATCACTAACAATTCAATTAAACATTAGTTATTTGTTAAAACGCAGTTAAATGATCAAACAGTTCCATTTCTAATGATTCAATTTAGCATGTCACTTTTTAGCACACAGTTTCAATGTTAAATAGTTCTATTTGACCCATTGATAGGATCCTATTAAAAGCTACTACTCTGGGTCAGAGTGAACCTGGTAGCAATGGTAATGAAGGGGTACTACATATTCCCTAAAGTTCCCAGGCTGAAGCCTAGCCATCCGATGGTTTAATGTTGAATCTAGGACACACAATGGGAATTTCTTACCCCTCTGCAGAGATGTAGTCAGTGTATACTACAACCAAAGCTGACTGAACTGGCATATAAGATGAGAAAATTCATGTCAACATTCAGAGAGGACCACCTTGTCACTGGGGCTTTGCTTCCATTCTTCAGTAAAAACAATTTTGAATACTTATATTTGTGTGTTGGAGTAAGAAAAAATTCCTGACCAAAATGGATGACAGTCCCCATTGAAAGACTTTGTTATGTTGAAATCTGAAAGTATAGTGTAAAGACAAATCTAATCCTGTAGTTTTCCCAATTATGTTATGACACAAGTCTGTGTCACCAGAGTCATAACTGCTCTGTAAAAAGTGCCTTGAATAGGTTGATTGCATCCCTCGCAAAAATAATTTAGTGGTGTTTTGGATATAACACTAAACTACATCAAATTCAAGAGCTTTGAGGAGTGTGGTTTCACTACTTCATTGTCATTACTTCCAGGTCCACTCGGACTTGTAGAAAATGTTTATGACTAAATGTAAATTTCATTGTGAAATGTTCATTACAATAAAAGAAAACAAATATGTATGGATTTAAGTATTATAAATCATTATTTATAAATGTTTTTGTTACTTTCTTATTCTTTTAACAGGGGAAGTCCTTATGGTGTAGAGGCCAATGAAGCTTGATGGCAACATTGTAGTAAGTGGGTTCAAACTCCAGTCAAGCGATTAATTTCACTTTCAGACTAATACCCTTGGGAAAGGTATGAATCTCCTGATTCCTCTGCTTTATTGATTAAATAGTACTTCTATTGTTCTTTTACAAGAATAGCTTTGACATTAAATAACCCACAGAGGTTGATATGCCATTAAACAAAGAAACTAAAACTCTTTTTTTAACCTGCATGAAAAGGAGTTCTTTCACTAAAATATAACTTTCTATGAATTTGAATATCATAAATCACTATTATTAATTTTAATCTATTGAAAGGTGTGTTCTGGGTATGACACTAAATTGCATCTAATAGTGAGATTGCAGTTCTGGAGCTCAGGTGACAGTGAAGAATGATTTTGTTGCAATTACTCCCTGGTCCACTCTGACTTGGAATTGAAGTACCTGTTAGGGTCCCATTTATGTGTCAAATGGATGTTTTTAAAAATTATAAGTATTAGATAGGAGCAGTTGAAAAATATGACTGTGCAAATCATTCGTATTAAGAATAGTTACTTAAATTTATAATTGCTTGTTTGGACATTGACCGAGCAGTTAGAGTGTTTGCCAATGGCCTGGGAGACCTGGGTTCAATCCCAGGTCGAGTCATACCAAAGACTCAAAAAATGGTACTTGATGCCTCCTTGCTTAACACTCAGCATTATAAGGTGCGGATCAAGGGTAAAGTGGAGCAATCCAGGGAAAAGAGTAGCGCCCTCCCCTACACTTTGGTGTAGAAGCTTTTGAAAAGGGAGCCTTCGGGTCACCCTCAACTATGGTTGCCAACTTTACTTACTTATAATTGCTAACAAAAGCACTATTATAATTAGTTACTTGACACAACATAATTGCTTGAACTACTTGAAACCAAATAATTATGTACAAATTATTAGTTATAGATATGAATAATTGAAACTGTTTAACAAATGATTAATATTAAATGGGAATAGTTACTTGAAATCATTTAATTGTGTGTAAATTATTTGTATTCAAAATAGTTACTTGAATCTGATCGATCACAGATAATTATTCTCATTGATTACTTGAAGCTATATAACGACTTAAAAAAGACAGACATTGACATTAAATAACGTACAACTTGCTATAAGACAAACCAACCAACCAACCAAATAACTAACTTTGAGAAGACCTGTTGAAAGCTTTATAGGAAGAATTGAATTTATTCTGTAAGGAACCACAGTTCTCAACTTGTACTAAAATCATCCACCATTTATATGCAATGATGAAATTCTTCTTTAAGCAAGTATTTAGCCATTGCTTGACATATTTGGTAAGTTCCGACCATACTAAAAAAAGAAAAAAATAGTTATAAAAATAAAATTGTTTTAGTTACAAATGAACTCTGTGGAGAATGTTTTGTGTTTTAGAGATGAATAGCAAAATAAACTTCGTAAAAAAACAATGGCTTTCAAGAAACTGATAAATTGGGCTGCAAGAAGTAAAAATTACAGACTGGGGAAATCTAAAAAATATATATATACCTTCTCAAAACATTGTGTGAAAAGTTTTGTACCATTAATTTCTTTTTCTGCAATCAAATATTTTCTTTTTTTCATATTATCACCGGCTTCTAAGGAGTCTATTCAACAAGAATAACAAGTAAATCATATATCTATTATTATTTATTTGGTGAGCAAGTGACTTTTCAACTTTCATAATAATTTTATATCTCTCTATAACAATTTCTACTTTTTTTATTTATCTATCTACCTATCTGTCTTTTCTGTTAATCTAATTTTATTCTAGCCCAGTTGACTGGGGCTGTAAAACACACAGACTGCATCTCTGCAGGTGTCCTGGATATGACAAAAAATAATCTGATGGTGAGGCTCCAGTCTTGGAGCTTTGGGGAATGTGAAGAACCTCTTCATTATCATTGCTCCCTGGTCCCCTCTAACCCAGAATTGTAATACCTGATAGGGTCCTATCAATGGGTAAAATAAAACTGTTTGACATCTAGACTGTGTACAAACAAATGACTAATGTGAAAATGTAACTGTTACAAAGCTATACTTGAAACCATTTGTCCACATGAGAAAAGAATGAGCTTGTCTGGTTTAAAAATGTTATCAAAAAAATGTGCTTACAAATCATATATTTAATATGTATGAATAGGATTTGGCACTGAATAACCTACAATGGTTGATTTGCTATAAAACCAAACCCAACCAACCAGCTTTCATTTTATTTATATCTCTCTATCTATCGATGCTTTTTCTGTTTATCTCTGTCTTTTTGTATCTCTCAACTTATTTATCCAAATATCTACCTGTCTAACCTTTTGTGTTCATTTATCTATCTAAGTATATGAATTCATATCCATCTATTTATTTGTCTATCAATTCTATGTTTCTTTGGCTAAAATTGTCCTGTATTTTTTACAATTCCTCTACTTTACTTAATATTTAAATCAAAGATTTTCAATGCATGTACTTGTATTTCTTGCAATATCTGTAGGATTTACACTGGATCTATTTGTTTGCTGAAACAGTTAGGTAAGGTAACTGTCATACTTAGAAAAGTATCCAGAGGAAAAAGTGAGATGAGTTCAATTTTTGTCAGAGATATCTTATTTATTTCCAATCCCAGCTGATTGTTGTGCGCCAATATATGATGACCTTGGAAATTGAGTTAAAAAGCAAATGAAATTAAAATGAAAGACATCTAAGTAAAAGACTAATAATTAAGGACAATTCTTCATCTCAGAGATAGATATTATTTTAATTTCAAAATAATATTGCTACTGATGCTACTAGTTTATGCAAACACTAAAGATAGTTGCTAATTGGGCTAAAATGAAGTATTAAAACTATTTTATAAGAATTAAGTTTCTATTGCTAGCTGCCTTTTGTTGCATATTCAGATATGACTGCTATTTTATTGAGATCTGTTGATTTGATCATCAAAGGAAAATGCAAAATAACGATTCCCCACAAATATGAGACCTTCTGTTGTTTATTCCCTTTGTTTAGTACTGAGACTATAGAAATACTGATCTGCTATCATGCCCACTTAGATGATTATGATTTCAGCAACTTTTGGTTAATTGCCATGGTGCCAGATAAAGCATTTCGTATAACATTTAGCCCTCAGGAGAAGATTTTGAACTTTGTCACCTCATCTCTCTTTTTGCTGCAAGTCTTTTTTTATATCTGCAACTGCTCATTTGCAATCTTGCACCTTTTTGGGAAAAGTGAGGGAAAAGGGATGAGAGTTCAGATCTTGCTGGCAGCGTATTCTTTATCTGCTATCTGCATTTCTTGTTGATTGCTGAGTGATGGTCTGAAAAATCACAATAAAAAGAAAATGAAACTAAAATGAAGGAAATATTCATTAAAGAATCAGTTACAATTGTTTATATCTATCTTGAAGTTTGAATCAATCGGCTGATATTTTGATCAATTAAGAAATCTGTCAGACCATATTTATTTATGAAGACATGTTCTTTCTTTACTCTGTCAAACTCTATCTCACAATCTTTTTATCTATCAATAGCTAAATTAATGTGGGAGTGTACAAACAATATTTTTTCTTTTTACAGTTTATTTTCTCAGATGGCCCATGACACCGCTATATTATTATTATTTACTCCTTGAGATTTTTTTATATCAGCATTAGCTGATGGTTTTTACAGGAGTTTGAGTGACACCAAGTCTCCTCAATTCTACATGACTCTTCTCAGTATTCTGGCCGTTCTCAACAATGCTGTAGTTTGGACGGTCTCCACTCATCCTCCAACTTCCCAGTCCTCCAGTCCCTTTAACAGTCCTTTAGTTACTGTACTGAATGCACCAATCAAGATTGGTATAATCGTCACCTTCATGTTCCATAGTTTTTTTTAATTCTCTAGCAATGTTGAGGTACCTATCCTTCTTTTTACTTTCTTTCAGTTTTATTCTGTGGTTAATCGGTACAGCAAAGTTGACAATTTGGAAGGTTCTTTTTTTTGTTGATTATTATAAGGTCTGGTCTTTTGTCCGAGATTAGGTGATCCGTTTGTATATTAAAGTCCCATACGAGTTTTTGTGTGTCATTCTTCAGGAGAGTTGCTGGGTTGTGCATATACCATTTGTTCATATGGTCAAATTTAAATTTCTTGCACATCTACCAATGAATCACATTATTATTATTATTATCATTATTTTACTCTGGTGAGTTTTTCAAACCAGCATTAGCAAGTGGTCTTTCACAGGAATTTAAGTGACTGTAAGTATCCTCAGCCCCTTTGGATTCTTATGAGTACTCTGGGTGATCTCAACAATGCTGTCATCTGAATGGTCTTGATTCTTCTTATTTTTAACTATTCCAACCCCCTTTCCAATCTTTCTGGGACAGTTTCAACCACATCCACTTCAATTGGTATAACTGACACCAGTATATTTGACAGGTTTTAGTTCTCTGGCAAGGTTGAAGTATTTGTCTATCTTTTCATTTTCTTTCATTTTATCTTACAGAGAAATCCTGCTTGAATGGCAAAATCCACGAGACGACAAGTTCTCTTTTTGTTAATTACCATTAGGTTTGGTCTTCTGGCCATCATTAGCTGATCCATTTGTATCTCAAAATCTGAGAGCATTGAATATATCTAATTTTTTTGACAAATTCTAGTTTGTGTTTGGTAGTAAGGTCAAAATTCAATTTCTTGCACAATTCTCTGTGGATTATCTTTTCCACTCAGGCATGCCTAGTCTTGTACTCCTTCTGTGATAGTCTATTGTATTCACTTATTATGTGACTAATTGATTCATCTCTTTCTCCACCTAACTTTCACTTGCTATTCCCTTGTGCATTATCGATTTTCACTTTAACATAATTGATCCTTATGGCATTATTTTGTGCCAATATCAGAAAAGATTTTGTTTCTCTCTAGAGATTTCTCTTTCACAGCCTTGTCCATGTCTTCTCATATGCAATCTCACCTGTTTGTCACTTGAAGTAAAGTTGTTTTTCTACTTGTACTTAAGTCACTATTGCTGCAATTGACAGCAGTAATTAACCTTTATGTTGCTCTTTTTAATGTAGTCCTCAATTCCTTGTATTGATGCATCTATACAATCCTCAATGTAAGTGAGTTCTCTTCCTCTTTCTTGACACATACAGTTTGTCTATGTCATCTTTTGGATGTAATGCCTAATGCATAATCATCAATTTTCTTTTTCTCTGGTCCATTTGTCAGAGTTCCTCTCCTGAATATTTTAAGAATGGTTCCAAGTATCTTACAAGAGGTACTGCTCAGGCATTTATCTCTTTGATGAGATTTCTGCTGCCAATCTTGGTTTCAAGAAGCTTTCTCATACTCCTGAGACACTCTCTCCTTATTTTTTCCTTTATCTCTTCTTGTTTGATGGTGTCTGCTTCCAATATTCTGAAGTACTTGTAGTCTTCCTTCTCTCCAAGAATCTTAATGTATTCTTCATTTGAAATTTTTATTCCTTCTGCTGGTTTTCTTTTCCCCATTTTCATTATTAACATTGCACATTTTTTTAATGTCAAATTCCATTCCTAAATCTTGGCAGTATATTCTAATTGTTTGTATCAGGGTGTCCAATTACTATTTTACTCATTTGAGAGTTTTTCACACCACCATTTGTTGGAATCTGAGTGACAGAAAATCTATTCAAGTCTCCAGGACTCTTCTTAGTATTCTAGCCAATCTCTCTAATGCTGTAGTTTGGATGGTCTCCAATCGTTCTCTTATTTCCAAGTCCTCCAGTCCCTGTACCAATCCTTTGGTAACTGTACAATTACAATTGGTATCACCGTCATTTTCATGTCCCAGAGTTTTTTCGATTCTCAAGCAAAGTCTAAGTATTTATTTCTCTTTTCACTTTATTATTATTATTATTATTATTACCCTGGTCAACAACAAATTTGTTGTCTGTGTTTTTTAGCTGATTTACGACAAATCTGATGAGCTGAATCCAAAAATCACATTGGTTTTGCTCAGTCACGTCAAGTTTTTGACCTATGGCCACATGTTGTTTTTTATGTTTTTGTCCACATGTACGCATGTATGGAGCATTTTAGAAGAAGTTGGTGGGTGTAAAATGTCATGTCGAATAATTGTTTTGATTGGAAATGATTATTTTAATGACAAGAAGTATTCAGGTCCAATAGTTCTGGGTGATTATGTCGAAAAGGGATCAGTTTGAAGTCATAAAACCTCAAAATCTTCCAAAAATTGGTGCGGCAAAGCATAGAGTTGGTGGATCAAAACTAAAGTTAATGGGGCAGCCACCCCAGGAAGTGTATAAAAAATTTTGCCCGCGCATGTATGGATGGTTTTGCTTGATGTGTGTTGAGGAATATTTGCGTTGTCATGCTGGTGGCACCAAGTATGGAATGCAGTGGACTGTGGTGGCACCAATTTATGACTAATTTGTTTTACAGGTGAATGTGTTGACTTTGGCCAGAAGATCGTGTAGAAATAAGCCCAATGTGTTCTGCTACATATGTGGAGAATACACCATTACTCCTAATAGGAAGACAGTCACAAGTTTCATAATGTGTGCTTACCATGCTTATTTTGGTATTAAACTTGCTGACCAGGATAAAGCTTGAGCACCATACATGGTGTGCAAGGCATGCACCGAGACTCCGCGTGAGTGGACCAATGGCAAGAGGAGTCTGAACTTTGAAATTCCCATGGTGTATAGGGAGCTGACAAACCATGTCACTGACTGCTACTTTTACGCTGTTGATATGACTGGGAGCAACAGAAAGAACTGGGGCAGCCTCAAGTATCCTGATCTTCAATCAGCACGGCCTTCTATAGCTCATTGTGATGAAATTCCAGTGCCTGTCTTCAGAGAACTTCCTGACATTAATGACGAAGATGCCTCCAGTGTTGAAGGACATGAAGACGCAGAAGAAATGGTTCTTGAAGATGATGCTCTACATCCATTTTCCCAAAAAGAGTTCAATGATCTAGTTTGCAATCTCAGCTTGTCAAAGGACTCTGTCGAACTGTTGGCATCCAGACTGAAGAAAAATAACCTCTTCTCTGACAGTGCTCGCATCAGCTTCTTCCACAACAGGCATCAAGAGTACCTCCGTTTTTTCTCAACAGTGAAGGATTTGGTGTACTGTCCAGATATTGCGCAACTTCTGCTCAAGCTCGGAATGCCACAGTACGAACCCAAAGATTGAAGACTGTTCATTGACAGCAGCAAGCAATCACTGAAATGTGTTGTGCTACATAACGGCAACTAGTTTGCCTCTGTACCCATTTCTCACTCAACTACACTGAAGAAGAAGTATGAATCGGTGAAGTATGTGCTGGAGAAAATTGGTTATGATCAGCGTAAGTGGTTTATTTGTGTTGACCTGAAGATGGTGAACTTTTTGTTGGGACAACAATCTGGCTTCACAAAGCACCCTTGTTTTCTGTGAATGTGGGATAGTAGGGACCATGCTCAGCATTACATGAAGAAGGACTGGCCTTTGCTGGAGGAATTGGTGCCTTGCAAAGAAAGGAATGTCGTCAACGACCCTCTGGTGGACAGTGACAGAATACTCTTCCCACCGCTACATATCAAGCTCGGCTTAATCAAGCAGTTCACCAAGGCTCTGGACAAGGATGATGACTGCTTCACTTACTTGTGCCAGGCTTTTTCAGGATTGACCATGGAGAAGTTGAAAGCTGGCATCTTTGACAGTCCTCAGATCTGGCAGCTCATCAGAGATACAGAGTTTGAAAACTCAATGAACGAAGTGGAACTGGAAGCATGGAAGTTCTGGTAGTGAAGAACTTTTTTGGCAACAATAAGGCCAGAAACTATGCAGAACTCGTCAACAACATGCTGACTGCTTTCAGAAACCTGGGCTGCAACATGAGCATCAAGATGCACTACCTATTTTCACATATGGATCGGTTTCCTGAGAACCTTGGTTTAATAAGTTACGAGCAGAGGGAATGATTCCATCAGGACCGGAAAGAGATGGAGACCAGGTATCAGGGTTGCTGGGACGCAGTCATGATGGCTGGCTACTTCAAGTAATCAATATATGTTGTTGGCAAAACATTTTTTTCTCTTAAAAACATATTTAGGATGATATATGTTGACAAAAATCAGCTGACAATGCCACAAAATGTTATCGATTTTGTCACAAGATCTGATTTTTTTTCAAATCAACTTAACTCAAAACCCTGACCTGATGGAGAGAAAGGGATACCATTTCCTGATTCAGCAGTGCAAAAATACTCTAAATCAGTTGTAAAAATCTAGATAATATTCAAAAAGTAAACAATTGTTGCCCAGTGATATTATTTCACACCTTACAGCTTTTTCCCAAATAATAACTGTTGGATTTCCTGTTTGTCCAGCCTTTTTTACATGCCTTTTGAGAGTATTCCTAGGACTCTAATGTTGATTGATATCACTGTTTCACTCAAGTTCCCCACTTTTTAAACCTTCTTGCTACATTTGAGGGTTATTCTAGATTTTTGCTTTTCATCGGGGTGATCTGCTGTTATGGCAAATTTGACAAGTTGGTTGGCCAATCATGTTTTTATCTCAACATATTAGACAATTGTGTGTATTAATTTCCAGGACAGATTCTGGTTAGTACATGTACTATTGATCTGTATGGTCAAATGTCAATCATTTGCACAGTTCTCAGGGGATTGCCTTGCCCATACAATTGTACTTGCTTTTGTACTTCTTGCCCAGTTTGCTACATTCCATTATTATGTGATTTATTGTCTCCTCTTCTAATCTACATAGCCTACACTTGTTATTTTCTAATACTTATTCAGTTTCTCAGTTTAGGTTTCTCCTGCGTAGACATATTAATGTTCTCTTATTTTTAGTTTCCTTTAATTTTTC
Organism: Sepioteuthis lessoniana; assembly: GCA_963585895.1. Lineage (NCBI taxonomy): Eukaryota > Metazoa > Mollusca > Cephalopoda > Myopsida > Loliginidae > Sepioteuthis > Sepioteuthis lessoniana. The sequence continues at coordinate 46,814,063 of OY757917.1, read as the reverse complement.
TAAAGAGTCTATTGAGTTTTTTAATTCCCATTTTTGCTTTCCTAAATTTCAATTCATATTTTTCTGTTTGTTCCAATGCCATTTTTGTTGCAGTTTTGGGATCTTGCAAGGCTAAGATACAAACAAAAATCTCCTTATGATGTGTTTTTTTTACTGTTTTACTATAACATAAAACATTATTGCCCATAAATAAATACACACCTAAAAGTTTTTTGTTAATTTCCTCAATAAAAGTTACAAGAATTTTATTATTTCTATTAGACTACTTTACTATCAAAATGGGTTTTATTAGTAATTATATATCATCAAAATCTATAGCATTTAAAATCTGCCAACAAAACTATGAATATGTAGTAGTCTTAGAATAAGTGCACCTCATATATACACATTCATTTTAGGTGTTGTTTGTCTTCCTTATTTTTTGTTTCTCAATTTTTTTACTTCCTGTTTTTCTGCTTGTCCCAGTGTTATTTTTCTTGTGTTTTTTTTTTGCAGTTGTAATTAGTCTCTCTTTATTCTTTTTTTTTTTTTTGCATTGTCTCCAAGTCCCTGAATTGCTGCATCTACACAATACTCAATGCTGGCAAGTCCTTGCTCTTTTTTTCATTTGGCATATTATCTTTTTACATCATCCATCGAGTGCGTAGTCATTAGTTTCATCATTCCCTGGTTCAAGTTTCTGAGCTCCTCTCTTGTTTAGTTTAGTTTCCTTGTTCTTCTGAGGTTTTCTTTGCTTATTTTTCTTTCATTTGTATTTGTTGGTGTCGTCTGCTTCTTAGATTTCAAAGTATTCATAGTCTTCTTTTTTTGAACATTGTGATAACTTTCCAAATTGTCTTGTTTGATTCCTTTCGTTTTTTTATATGTTTTTCTTTAATTTATTATTAGCACTACACATTTCTCAATGCTAAATTCCATCTCTATATTCTTGGTTGAAGATCCAAATGTTTATAATTATTATCATTATTATTAGGATGTGCATGTAGCATGGAATTTATCATCATAGACAATAGAGTTGATGAGCCAAGTTCAAATCCTGGATGTGGATGTTTGTATTATATTTCCCATCTTGTCATACCTGTTCCTTGTGAAAGTCATGACTCCTTCTTTTCTCTACCCATTAGCTATGGTTAAATAGTAAAATAAACTGGGTTCTCTAGCCTTGTTAAAGCACCAGTCTAGAAGAAGAAGAGACTCTGAATTTAATGTTGTTTAGAGGATTTGTGGCATATTGGTTAACCATTCTTCTGTTATCAGCTCAATCAAAAATTGTGGCTCGTCCTTCAGAAGCCTTCACCTGCGTAGGTCTTTTGCTAAACTTTGGCTCAGTTAATAGTCATCATTGAATTGAGAGACAATATTATTATTATCGTTATTACTTAGAGTATTATTATTATTTTTATTATCCTTATTAGTACTGTTATTACTATTATTATTTCCCTTTTTGGGATTAATTCTACTGGTTTAAAAATATAGATCTACTCTTCTGGTTTGGATTGATTGATCTATTTGTATTTCAAAATCCCAGAGAATTTCATTCCTTTTATTATCTAGGATAGATTTTTGTTTGTGCATATACCATTTATCAGCCACTTACACAATTTTTACAATTAGGCTTGCTTCTGTATTCCTTTCATGCAAGTTTGCTGCTACAATTATTATTTTTCTCTTTGTGACTTTTTCACACCAGTTCTCATTGATGATTTTTCCCTGGAATTTGAGTAACAGCAAGCTTTTTCATATTTCCGAGATTCTTTTAATTATCCTAGCCAATTTTAAAAGTTCCATGGCTTAGATAGTTTCAATTCTTTCATCAAATATCCAACTTTTCAAATCTTCTTTCCAAGCTCTGGAAGGCCATTTCAAGGATTTAGACAATGATTGGTATAACTATCACTTTCTTGTTCCTTAGCTTTTTCAGCTCTCTTGGAAGGTTCATGTATTTGTAAAGTTTTTTGCTTTCTATCACTTTCACTCTGTGGTCAGCAAAATCCACTATATGACAGGTTCTTTTTTCTTGTTTATTAAAACTAATTCTAATTTTCTGGACTGCATTAGATGATCCATTTGCATTTCAATGTCCAAGAGAATTGTATGCATATCATTTTTATGGACTGAATCTGGTTTGTACATAAAACATTGTTAGTATGCTGAAATTTTTGTTTATTGCATAATTCTCAGTGAATCACCTTCCCCACTCAGTTATGCCTGTTCTTACATTCTTTTGTACTAATTCGCTGCATTAACTTTATTCTGCCCTCATCTTACAGTGAAATGCTAAGGCAGTAGTTTAACCAAATGGCAATGAAAGAATATAAACAATAAATTATGAAAATAATACAAAAATCAGAGACAGTTGATATGGCAAGTTGTTATCAACATAGAATGTAAATCTAAAGGAATAAAAAGAAAAATTATAGAAGAGTTCAATATTTCCCAATAGCCTCAAGATAAAAAACATTCTGAGAATGTCAGGTTTCAGAAGACATAAATACACGTCTAGATTGTGTGATAAATTCAAGGGAACTGGCAAGCCTTGAAGAAAACTACCAATTTGAGGACGTGGAACAAGATGGCATAAGAGTTGATTGTTTTATTGCAAGGTGAGTTCTGACTTAGGCATCTTATAGGCTGGTGATTTTGATGGATAGGGATAAGACTAAACAGAGAGGAGAAGTATTTGCAGGAAAAGAGAAACCTCAGAAAAGGCAGAACAAGCATGTTATATGATTAATAGTTACATCTTTATCACCACGTAGCCTTACAATGACTATTTTACTCCCCTTCTTTCTGAAAAAAGGCAACCTTGAAATTGCTAAGAACTACCAAAGTATAACTCTCATTGTTATTGCTGATAAGATTCGTAATACCCTCTTCATCAATTGTATCTGACCTGAAGTAGAGAAAGTTCTTGGGGAAAATCAGAACTAATTTTGTATTAATCAATCTAACTTCTCAGATTATGACTGTTTGTTGAATACATACAAAAAATCTTGTGGGTACACTCTTGTTTTTAGATTTCTCTAAGGTATTTGATTTCAAACACAGAGAAAATATAGAGCAACTACTTCTAGTATATGGTTTTTCAAAAGAAACAGTTATGGCTATTATAATGCTTAACATACACAATGGCCATGGTCCACTCACCTGATAGTGACACAGACTACTTTGAAATTGTTGCCAGAGTTTTGGCATCATTTCTATTTATAATTTGCCTTAATTTATAATTTGCCTTAATTATTTATAATTTGCCTTAATTTATAATTTGCCTTAATTATTTACTATGAATGTCAGTTGATCAAATGAAAGGAAATGGTCATACACTACTAAAATCAAGAAGCAAACAATATCCCACTGAATCTATTACTGATGCAGACTATGTAGACACAATTACACCTGCTCAAGCTGAATTTTTGCAGCAGAGGCTGAAGCAAGCAGTAAGAGGCTATGTATACTCTGATAAAACTAAGTTCATATGTTTTAAACAAGATGGTACCATCTCTTCATTAAATAGCAAACCTCTGAAATCAGTAGACCAAGTCATATACCTTGGTAGCAATATCTTATCTACTAAAAGTAATATCAATATATGTATAGACAAAGATTGGATTGCTATTGATTGGGGATCAACCATATGGAAATCTGATCTCTCTGATAGTATGAAATCGAAAATCTTCCAAACTGTAGCTGTGTTAGTACTGCTATACAGCTGCACACTAGGACTCGAACAAAACATTTGGACAAAAAGCTAAATGAAAACTTCTCAAGGAAGCAATGACTGACAAAGCAGCAGTTATATGTTGTGAATTGTATTACCATGACCAGAAAATCTGGCGAACACTTGTGTGTGTCATACAGAAACACTGGACAGCTATTTCGACATTATTAGGTCTCATTAGCAATACCAAGTTAACTAGTCATGGTAACTAGTCATGACTAGTTAACTTGGTATTGCTTGTGTATGATGTGAATTGGTGGCTTTGTGGTAGAGTTTTGGTTCTGCATTCTGTGGTCACTGGTTCGATCTCCAGTGGGGGAGATCACAGTATACACTGCTGATAAGACCTAATAAAATCGAAACAGCTGTCCACTGTTTCCATAGGATGCACACAAGGGTTCGCTGGATTTTCTGGTCATGGTAATTCAATTCACAATCTAATTGCTCAACTTAAAAAAAAAAATGAGCTGTTATATGTTTGCTTGCTTCCTGTCTTATAAATTATCCAATTAAGACAAAACATTTGACATGGGTGGGTAAGTACGAATGAATTCAAAAGCAATGTTCTTCTCTTGACCTCTTATACATGGACACACCAGTGTTTGGTAAGTACTTGTATTTATTTATATTGATCATTATGTTAATTTATATTCATTAGCTCTGTGCGGACATTGGATGTTGTTTAAAAGACTTACCAAGAGCAATAAGCAATAGGGATGGATGGCAAAGAAGAATCAATGGAATCTATGCTATGAGCATGATTCTAGGCTGATGATGATGGTTATTAAGAGTCATTTTCTTTCCTTAAGTTACTCCTTTGTCATTATTATACTTTTTGCGAGTTTTTCGTACCAGCTGGAGTCTGAAAGACAGTAAGTCTCCTCAAGTCTGGGGGACTCTTCCCAATATTCTGGCCAAACTTAACAATGCTGTAGTTTGGATGGTCACAGCTCATCCTTTATTTTCCAATTCTTCTAGCCCTCTTCCCAAGTCTTTGTGGATCATTTCATGTATGCCAATTACTATTGCTATCACTATCACCTTCATGTTCCATAACTTTTTTTAGTTCACTAGCAAAGTCTAAGTACTTATCTCCCTTTTCATTTTCTTTGATTTTTCACTCTATGGGCTACTGGGATGATAAAGTACAAAAAATGAAAAACAATCTTTTTTGATTTTTTGTTAATTATCACAAGGTCTGATCTTCTGGCCAGGATTATGAGATCCATTTGTATTTCAAAATCCCAGAGAATTTTCTCAGTCCCATTCTCCAGGATGGATTCTGGTTTGAGCATACCATTTGGTAGTGTAGTCAAATTTGAATTTCTTGCACAATTACCAGTGGATCACCTTCCCCACCCTGTCATGTCTAGTTTTGTACTTTACTGCACTCACTTTTAATGCGATTAATCATTTTGTCTCTATCACCACATAACCTATACTGGCTATTCTGTCATGTTTTATTGTTATTACTATGATACTTATTTTTATTTTTTCATTACATTATTATCAGCTATATCTTTCATTTCAGATGTTATAACAATGAAATCAAGTTTTGGGATTCTGATAATTTTGAGGCATTATTTTAAACAGAGCCTCATACCCCGTGAAGCTGTTTGCAGAATATGGTAAGTGGAAAGAAATGAAGCAATAACTGACTGCACTATCCCAAACTGGTCTACGCTTTTAGAGAATAGGGATTTCTCACTTGCAATTAATTGAACAACAATCAGTTGCCAATTATGATGATTTAAAATACAAAACCTCGACCACCTATACAAGAAAACTTTCAGATATGCTAGGATCATAGAAAATTATAATACACAGAGATTTAGAGAAACTTGAAAATGTACTGAAGTTGATTAAAATATGAAAACATTTTTTATACAATGTAATTTGTAAATATAGATAGAAAAAGAGAGGGGGAGGGTAAGAGACACAAAAAGAGGGAGAGAAAGAAAGAGATAATGAGATAGAGAAAACTCTTTTATGTGCATGTCATCTCTTTATCATGTTAGTCTACTTTGCTGGCAGCCATAGATAATTTGAGAATTTGCAATAAAAACCTAATGAAATTAAAATGAGATACCAATTGAAAAATTAATAATAATTCTTCATAGCCTCTTTGAAATTTATATCCATCTTTTCATACCTAACAATCTTTTCAGATGTATTTATGACAAAACTATTTATCTATCTTTCATCATACCTTATATCTACAGTTTTACAAAAATAAGATTACAAGGTCTTTCTAACCAAAAAGAAAAAAATTGTGTAAAAGGGGTGTTCTTGCTTTTGGATGGCTAACAATTAATATTTTTGTTTAGGTTTTAAATGATGTAGAGTTTAGTTATAGACAATACCTAATAATATCCATTTTGATGGTATAATGATCCACTAAGAGTAATAAAATATTGGTATCATTGGTTTAAAAACCTTTCTTAAAAATAATTGTTAGGATGTACTTATTTATGGGTTATATACATGTATGTATCAATATATATATATATATATATATATATATATATATATATATATGTGTGTGTGTGTGTGTGTGTGTGTGTGTGTTGTACTTATCATAAGTATTCAAATAAATAGATATTTTGCTTTTAACTGTCTGGCTTTGAGAATCAAAAATTGGAACATTATGAAAGAATGTTGCATGCTGACCTTTACCAGAGCTTTCAGCAAGATGTTCCAGATTTGTAAACAAGAGAACAGTGGAACAGGTGACGTAATTGAGAGGCGTAAGGAAAATCCAGAAGGAATGCATAGGCATAATAAAAAATTTTATATACACAGGTACCCACAGACATAATGGTCAGTCAGTCAGTCAATGAAGAGATTCGGAGACCAGCCAGTGAGTGCCCAGAGAGAGAAGGGCCAGGTGCCCCCCACCAGCTGAAAACCTCCAGTCAAAGAAGCAAAGACATAAGGCCCTGAACATAGACTCACAACATGGTTAAAAAAAAAGGTCAATATAGCCGCCCTTTATCAGTTTGTATCTGAGTCCTTCATCTCTATCTCTCTCTAACACTTACAGCCAATTTTGGACCTTTTGAGTTATAAAGAAGTGAGAGTAATATTTTTATAAACAAAAGTGTTCCGGTCATATCATTCCTTCAGTCCTTCATTGATATATAAGAAGAAGAAGAAATATTTTGCTACCAGTATAACAAGTTATGTTTTGGGGTTTTGAATGTGCCTCTTCTGGAAAATGGTTTCATAGAATGACATTTTTAAAAGAAAAAAAGCAAATGTTTATCATCCATCCTTCTAACATCTTATTAACAATCAATCAAAACAATTGAGAAAAAGGTGAAGTCACATTGCTATAAGGGAGAGCTGACAACTTGCTTAATATCCATTATGGTTCCTGTAAACTTAGCTCATGTTAAGATAGATTTTGTTTCTGTTGAAATATTTTTGAGCAGTATGCTAAATGATGTATATATTTACTCAATGCTTTCACTAAAATTAGAATGTGATAGAAGTACAATTTTTAAGTCAAGTAGAGCTGGTTTGAATTCATACTTTTTCTTCTTGACTTGTTATTTGAACTAGTCCGCCCTTCTAATTACTGATTGCTGCTGGCAGAAAACATATAGATTCATGCCTTTCCCAAAGTAAAATGCATCAGGATTGTCCAGAATTGAACTTGGATCTTTGAGCCTATTTCCTACAATGGTAACTATTATATAAAACATGCCTCCCACTGTAAAGTTATACATAATAGTAATAGATATTTGAACAAACTTTTTTCATCAATTTTCATTGATTCTTTTACAGAAATATCATAGAAACAAACAAGTCAAAATGGGTGTCTGAGTAAGGAAGGTGCTAGTCTTCTCAATAGTAATTTTAAATAGCTGCTCAATTTTACTTATTCAGTCCTTCTTAATAGTTTCCCTCTGCATAATGCTGCATTTATTCAGAAAATCTCTTTCATTTTTCAAACAACAAAAAAAGAATATGGTGAAAATTCTAACTAATCCTGTATCACTCACTCTCACTCACATAAAATTTTGATTCCATGTGAGAGAGAAGAAAAAGAAAATGAATTTATGTAAATTTTAAAAAGATTGTCATGAATTCAATGATATAAATTTTACTCTTTTTAATTTCCTTAATAATCTGAAATGACACAATAAAAGTTTAAGTGAACTTAATGAAAAATGAAATGGCAAAGAGCATAGAAATTGTGTTTCTTGCATCATTGCAATCTTATTACAAATATATTGGCGTGCAAATCATCCAGATTTTTATCAGTTTTTTGTTTTTGTTTTGTTATTTTGTTAAAACTCTCAATAAACTGTCATAATATATTTTGCTAATTTTAGTTTCTGGAGGCTTAAACAAATTTGCTGCGATTTTGCATTTATTTCCCAATAAGTGGAGGCTAATAATTCAATTGAATTTTATCTTTCCTCAAATTGTTACATCTCAGGATATAGAAACATGCCTAACTATAAAGGAACTGTTTAGAGAAGAAGAAAGGAAAATATTTGCATCGTATCATCCTGGTTTGATCTAAAGAAAAATAGTCGAGGACATAAACAGCAATAGCTTTCCCCCAATACTGAAATGAGTCATTATCATCATTCTAAATATTGTTTGGACTAATATCCTCATCATTATTAAGTTTATTGCTGTCTTGGCCATTGCATTCTTTGTCTCTTTTCTTGGTTTGAAATTCTTAAATATGTCATTATTTATAATTCTTAATTTTGCTTCTGCTAATATCCTCATTCTTATTATTTCTATCAATAAGTTTTGGCCATTGTTGTCTTTGACTTTTCTCATGGTCTGAAATTCTAAAGTGGGTCATTATTATCTTTCTAAAGATTGTTCAGACTAAAATCATCTTAATTTTTGGCTTGATGCAAATGTTTTGTCCTATGCATTATTCCAATCTTCCTAAATACTGACATTCTGAGATGAATCATAATCATTATCCCAAATGTTGTTTGAACTAAGTCCCTCATCTTTTTTAACTTTATCACAATGTCTTTAGTTTGGTTTGGTTTGGTTTGGTTTTTTTTTTGTTTAATGGTATATTAAACTCTGTGGGTTATTTAGTAAAAACGCCATCCTTACAGAAAAACAACAGTAGTGTTATTCCATACATAATTAGTGGGTAATAGGGTTCATAACTTTCCCCAAGAGTATTAATTCAAAAGAGAATGTTGTAGTGCGACTGTCATTTGAACTCACTTAATACAATGTCACAGTCTGGTACATTAGCCACTATACCATGAGGACTCACCACTCAATGTTTTTATTGATGCATACTTCAGAATTTCCTAAATGCTTAGATTCTGAAATGAGTTATTATCTTCATTCCATATATTGTCTGGACTAATATTCTCATATGAGTTGATTTTATCATTGTAATTTCTAAATCACATCCTTGACTGCATGTCAGACAAAGCAAATAGAAAATTGCATTCAGCAAAGACAAATAATCCTCAAAGTTTTAAATAATGCACACAATGTTTATATCTAGAAAACTAACAATTAAAAGTGGAAGCAGTTTTCAGTTTCATTATGCTGGCTCTATTTTTATCTGAACAGAGAGAAATTCAGAAACGTAATGCTAAATAACTGGAAGCAAGAAAAAGAAATTAAGAAAAGAGTTGGTCAATTACTTTTTTTGATTTTATATTTGTTTGGTTTATTTGCTTTCATCTGATATGGAAACTTTTTAACATAATTTTCGAGTTTGTCATTAACAAATTTAACCAAGAGGAAAATCAGTCCAGCTTGATAGAAAAATAATTGAGAGAAAAAAATGTTCCTGCTATGTAGAGATTTTGTTAGTTTATTCTCTTTTTTTATCTACCTCAGTCTATTCTTTGTATTTGTCCCTGAATATTCCTTATCTATTTTGATTGTTTTTACCATTCTATAAATACATCTATCTAAATACACAATTATCTCTATATATAGTCAGATATCTCAGGATTTTTCTGTCTCACATGCACACACACACATACACACACATACACACACACACACACACGCACATACAGACACACACACTCACACAAACACACACACACATATATGTGTATGTATGTACATATGTATCTACCCACCCATTCTGTAGGATTTGACACAAGATCATTTTTTACATGAAGTAAAACTGATTTGAATTTAGAGTTTTCCGAGTATGCAATCTGCACAACTATTTCCCTATTACTAGGAGGTGAACAGATGAATTTATGCTTTTCTTATGTATTTACATATATGTATGTATGTATGTATGTATGTATGTATGTATGTACAGAGAGAAAGAAGTGGGATGGGGGTCCCCTTATAAAAATCAACATACAAGTCTCATGTGTAACCAATAAAAATTCTCTTGATATTCTCACTCTGATCTATTTAGATAGATATATTTACTGAACAATAAGAATAATCAAAATTAATCAGAAGAATGCAAGGAGAAATATATAGAAATTGATTGAAGTAGATAAAAAAAGACTATAGAATGATAGAATCTCTATATAGGTGGAACATTTTTTCTCATCATATTCTAAATTCATTTATTTTTCTATCAAGATGGACTGATTTTCCTCTTGGTTAAATTTGTTAATGACAAACTCGAAAATTATGTTAAAAAGTTTCCATATCAGATGAGAGTAAATAAATCAAACAAATATAAAAAAAAGTAATTGACCAACTCTTTTCTAAATTTATTTTTCTTGCTTCCAGTTATTCAGCATTACATTTCAGAATTTTTCTCTGTTCTGATATAGATTTGACCAACAAAATCAAACCCACAGCTGTTTCCTCTTTGAATTGTTGGTTTTCTAGATATAAACATTATGTGCATTATTTAAAACTGAGTAAATTATTTGTCTTTGCAGAATGCTACTTTCTATTTGCATTGTCTGATATTCAGTGAAGGATATGATTTAGAAATTGCAATGATAATATCAACATACATGAGAATATTAATCCAGACAAGTGAAATGAAGATCATAACTCATTTCAGAATCTAAGCATTTGGGACATTCTAAACTATCTATAGGACAAAGCATTTGGATAAAACCAAAAAAGATGGGGATATTACTACAAAAAACCTAAGAGATGATGATAATGACCCATTGTATAATTTTAGACTATAAGAGATGCCAAAGAAAGCAACAGCTATGATGTTGGGAAAAAGCAACAAAAATAACAATAGTAGTCTAAACAACTCCTGGGATGATGATAATGATCCAATTTAGACTTTCAGACTATTCTGTGGAATGGAATAGCCAAATTGTTGTGATAAAACCAATAAAGATAAGGATATTAGTCTGAACAAATTTTAGGATAATGATAACTCATGTTAGAATGTTAAAATATTAGAAAGGCAAGAAGATGCATCGGCTAAGACATTGTGATAAAATCAAAAAATGTGAGGATATTAGTCCAAATTACATATATATATATATATATAAGTCAAAAGTTTTTGAATATTTTGTTAATGTGAGGCATAATTTTGCAGCTCCAGATGATATTACCAAGATCATGAAGATGATAAACCACACTGGAATGTGAGAAGCCAAGATCACCTGATACTCTCTCAGTGCTACTCACAAGATTTTTCTGATCACTTGGAGCACAGCCTCAAAATCCATGGTTTTAAGCCTACCTGACCTTGCCTGATCATAAAGATTCTTGCAAAATTTCTTGAACTATCTTGTTATAGTACTTTCATAAACTACATGTTCACATTTCACACAACAAATGTTTTTGGTTGCTTCCATAGAGTTATGGTCCAGTTTGAATGCATAAAGCATAAATTCTTATATTAATCATATTTCTTCAGTTAATTTTGAATCCTTGATTAATTAGTGTCACTGGATATCCCCTCTGGTGGAGTTACGCATAATTTTTTTTTTACTAGTGACTATGGTACATATTCTACATGCTAGGGTATTAGGGATAGATTTTATGCAGTTTTGTGGGTGATGACTTTTGAAATGGACATATTGTTGGGTGCCTGTAGATTTGAGGTAAATGTCTGTAGATTTGTGGTAAATGTCTGTGATGATTTGGTCATTTTGGTTTTTAAAATTGAATGGCTAAAAATGGTAGTTCTTTCAAGCTGTGTTTGATGGTGAATTTTATTTCAGGGTGTAGGTTTGGGAGTAAGTTAAGCAAATCATCAATGTTGACCCATAGGCGTTTCCATTATATGAAATGGTCATCTAGATATCTTTTTCATGATCTAATAAATTCTATTTTTACATTGCTGTATTTTTTGACTATGATTTTATATAGGTTGGTTGGTTGGTTGGTTGGTTGGTTTTATGACATATCAACCTTTGTAGGTTATTTAATGCCAAATCTATTTTTATACAAATTATCAGTTCTATTTCAAACAATTCAGTTTTGCATGAGTACACAGTTTAATTGTCAAAATCATTTCAATTTCAAGCAATTCAATTTTGTCAAACAGTTCTACTTCAAACAATTCAGTTTAGCATAAGTATGCAGTCTAGTTCTATATGACCCATAGATAGGGCCCTATCAGGTGCTACCACTCCAGGCCAGAGTGAACCTGGGAGTAATAGCAATGAAGGGGTGCTCTGCATTCTCCAAAGTCCCAGCATTACTGGAACCTCACCATCAGATTGTTTAGTGTCATATTTAGGACACTCATTGGGTGGGGGTCTTACCCTTCTACAGTGGTGTGGTCAGTACATTCTACAGCCCCAGTTGACTGGGTAAGATTTCATATAGATTTTCCTCTTAGTATATATATATGTTGGTATAAATATAGTTGTTGGTCTAATGAGAGAAAAGTAAATATTCTAAAATAAATAGTTCCATAAATAATCTTAAATTTGGTATTTAGTTTATCCTTATTATTATTTACTCCTTGAGAGTTTTTCACATCAGTTTTAGCTGATGGTTTTTCACTGGAGTTTGAATGACAAAAAGTCTCCTCAAGTCTCCAAGACTCTTCTCAGTATTCTGACCATTCTCAATAATGCTATAGTTTGGATGGTCTCCACTCGTCCTCTAACTTCCAAGTCCTCCAGTCCCTTTAATAATCCTTTAGTTACTGTACCAAAAAGCACCAGTCACAATTTGTATAATTGTTACCTTCACGTTCATCTTTTAACCTCTTCATGCAATTTAACTGGTAACTTCTGGCTGTTTTTTTATTGTAAAGATTGTTTTGAATGATTGTTTTGATTTTATTTAATTCTATATTTTGTGTCTGTGAATGTCCCATTGGAGTTAATTGTCTGTGAAGACCTCTTGTTAATGTAGATATTTTTGTGTCTGTATAAGTATGTACTCTGTGTGTGTGTGTATGTGCGTGTACACATGTATACATGAATGTACACTCATATATACACAGACTTGTACACACATATTTTCAAGGGTATTGGGTGGATTTTTATCCTTTTTGTTTTTCCCTTCTTTTTACCTTTATTCTTTTTACTTTGAAAGAAATCAGCCAGAACTTACCAGTCAAATCATTTGAAGAGGATGTAAAATCTGAAACACATGTTGTACACAAGAATATGAAATAATAATAACAATGGTGATAATTATAATAATAAACCTAAATGCCAAATTTGAAATCATTTTTAGATCTATTCACTTTAGTATATATATATATATATATATATATATATATATATATATTTCCATTAATAGCATTTTATTTCAAATTTGTGTGATGTAATCAGAGTTTGAAAATTCATTTAAAAAATCAGTCAATCTATCTCTCTATCTATCTGTATATGTATATATATGTTAATATTTGAATTATTTACTTCATATCTACCCATAACAAACATTACATAACACATCAATCCACCTTTATCAATGTCACCCTGCTTCTTTCTATGTCTATCAGTCTGTTTGATCCAACTATCTGTTTATCTATCTGTCTAAATATATATCGATAATTAAGCCAAATTATTTCAAATAAGGGATTTTGTAACTTTTTGGCACCAATCTGACCAAAGAAGGAGACAAACTGAAAAACCCAAGTCTCTGTTTGATAGTATTGCAGTTTGAGATGATTCAAAATTCAACAATTTTCAGACATTTTTATTATATATAAGAAAAAAAAGGTTGTCGACCATAGTCAAGGGTAACCTGAAGGCTCCCTTTCCAATAGCTACTACACTAAGATGTAGGGAAGGGTGCTACTCCTTTCTCTGGATTGCTCAACAATAGCTTTGATCCATACCTTATAATCCTGAGTGTTAAGCAAGGAGGGATTCATTACCATTTTTAAGTCTTTGGTAAGACTTGATCTGGGATTAAACTCCGGCCTCCCGGGCCTTTAGCAAACACTCTAACCACTAGCCATACATATAGAAACTAAAATTTTCAAATATCTAAGATTAAATTTGTGTTTAGTTTCTCAATTATGTCTGACCAAATCCTTATTTGTTGTTTCCTATTTTTCAAATTTTTGATACATTCATAAATGTGTTTTTTGATGCTACAGGCAGATTCACCCACATATTTTTTATTACAATATAGATAAGGAATTTTGTTAATTACTGTCTTGGATTCAATGCTGGCATTTTTATTTATATAATTAATAAATTTCATGCTTAAATAATATATATATGTAATGGATTATTATTTAAGAATTTATTGATTTGAATTTATGTCTGGGAATTTTGATAGCTTTTATTTAGGCATGTTGTATTTAGGATACTGAAGTTGCACAAATTTTCTATATAATCAAATTCATCATATAAAAATTTTGGGGTGCAAATCTAAGGAGCCCTAAAGTAGAAACCTATGATTATTCCACTTTTTATTTTGATGATATGAAATGAGTAAATGACCATTTTTATAAGTAGATTAGTGATGAGCTTTAAATTCTCATTTGTTGTAAATATTTATTAGTAAAATGTGTAAGCAAGATAAGGTGCTATTATTTTCTGATTCATAAGTAAAATTTATGGTTCAATATTGTTTAATCTATATGTAAGTCATTATTCCATGGATATATAAGCAATATATTATCTATGTAACGGAAATAGTTAGGTTCTTTGGGTATCATCAATTTAAAAGATACATATACAAGAAATTCAAGGAAAAGGCATGCAAGGACCAGGGCCACTGTATCTAGGATAGTTGCTTTGTGGTACCTTTTGTATAAGAAAAGCATACCATTCAATCTTTAAACTTAAGAAATACATTTTAAAAACTTTGAGAAGACTAAGAAAGGATTCAATAAAATAATCCAAAGAAAAAAATATTATAAGAATTAAAACAAAATTTGGTGATTGAGAACAAAGGTGACGTCACAGTGAAGACAATAAAGGACAAGTTCACCAAAATTTCTTTATTATTTCAAGCTACTATATATATATATATATATATATCATCTGAAATATAACTGTCTAAAGGTGCCTATTTTATTTGGGAAACATGATTTTGAAAAAATTGTTAGGTTGCTTATATACTTTTTCAAGATTGTGGTGCTCTTTGTTCAGTATGTTATGAATTTCTGGTGGCCTTATATATATATATATATATATATATATATATATATATATATATATATATATAATGGAACTAGAAGAAAATTCCACTACAGTTAAATTGTCATTATGAATTTATTTTGCTGAGGAAAATAATCTTCATCTCTTCTACCCTTGATTTATATGAAGTCCCACATATATTCTATACATGGATAATCCTCACTGAGTCTTTGGATGCTGAATGGATATTACTGATATACATATAGATATATATTCTTTAAATATACACATTTCAACATTTGGGTTACCAGAGGGTGTCATCAGATATATATATATATATATATATATATATATATATATATATATATATATATATATATATCATCATCATCATCATCATATCGTGCTGGCAGCACGGATATCCCTGACCCTCTTTCGCCACTCCTCCCTATCGTTCATCGCCCTAGGTAGGTCTTCAGGACAACAACCTGTATCCTCACATAGCTGCTGAATGTACGTTCGTGCTGGTCGTCCTGCTTTTGCGCGGCCGTGTGTGGGGATCCATAAGAGTACATCTCTTATGAGTTCATCTCTGCTTCTCCAGCAATGTCCTGCATGTCTGGTTCGCCTAACTTGAATAGTTTTCGTGATAGGGGGCAGGTGGCCGTACAGTTGGTGTCTTGTTGGGTGTTGCCGCCAGGACTTGTTGAGGATTGCACGCAGCATTCTTGTGTAATTGCCATCTAGTTTCTTCTCCAGCCGTTTTGTTAGCGTCCATGTAGTGCATCCATATAGCAGTATCGATGTGACCGCTGCCTGGAAGAAACTGCGTTTCATTTTATCGGTTAGGTCTGATTTCCATATAGTCGATAGCCTATTGATAGCTGTCCATGCTTTCGTTAACCTCGTTTCGATGTCCTTTTCGGTTGATTCGACGCTGCTTCCTAGGTACGTGAATTTGTCTACTAGTTTAAGAGGGGTTCCTTCTAGAGTGGAGATGTCCCCCGTTTGGTTATAGCACATATATTCCGTTTTATGTGCATTAACATGGAGGCCTATGCTTGCTGCTGTTCGTTCCAAACTATGCAGAAGTGTTTCGGCTTGGTCAGGTGTATTTGCCAGTATCGCTATGTCATCGGCGTAGTCGGCGTCGGTAATTGTTGTTGCGGGGTATCTTCTGCTTCTTTTCTTCGTCAGTTCGAAGCCATTCTCTTTGATTTTGTCAATCGATGTTCTAAGTACGTAGTCTAGACAAATGATAAAGAGATACGGAGCCAGCGTGTCTCCTTGTAGTACTCCTGCTACTATGTCGAAGTATTCTGTGTCTCCATCTGGTGATCGTACTTTTACTTTAGTGTTTCTATAGAGAATCGTTATTGCCGCTACGGTTTCTTTAGGTATGCCGTACGCTAGTAGGATTTGTTCCATCTTTCCTCTGTGAATGGAGTCGAAAGCCTTGGTAAAGTCGACAAATATTAATGTCGCTTGTAGGTTCTTTGCCCGTACACCTTCAAGGATTCTGCGGATGGTTAATATTTGTGAGGTCGTAGATCTATTTCTTCGGAAGCCATTTTGGTTTTTTCTAAGTATGTTGTCGATTTTGGGTTCTATTCTGTTTCGTAGTAGGGCATTGTAGATTTTGGCAGCTATGGATGTAAGTGTTATGCCTCGGTAGTTTTTGGCTAATCCGAGGTCCCCCTTTTTAGGGAAGGGGAGTATGCATCCCTTCGTCCATCTATCTATCGGATTTTGATTGTATACTGCGTTGCAGTGTCGGAGCAGTATGTCGTCGAATTGTCTGGTCTTCCATACTTCCGGGGGAATTTCGTCCAGTCCTGCAGCTTTTCTATTTTTAATTTTTCTGAGAACCGAGTCGAGTTCTTCTTGTGTGAACGGTCCAAGTTTAATGTCTAATTGTTTGCTAATTATTCTGGTAATTGGTTCAGGCGTTATTTTTGGTGGGTTTCCAAGTAAGTTTTCGAAGTGCTGTTTCCACAGTTTTATTCTTTCTTGTTGGTTTGCTGCTTTAAGTTTTGCTTTGGCCGTGTTCTTTCTTCTGCTCACTTCGTTTATTGTTTGCCAGGCAATTCTAGATTGTCTATCTTCCACCGAGTCTCTAATCTTATCTATCTGATTTTGAATGTATTCTGTCTGTTCCTTTATATATATGCCTGTTAATTGATATTGTGCCGTTTTTAGTTTTAAGGCATTTGTGTTTGTTGGGTTTTTTCGATAGTTTTTGGAGGCTGTTTTCACTAGTGCACGTTTTTCTCTCACCGCTAAAGTTTCCCATGGGACTCTATATTTAGTTTTAATTTTTGTTGGAATGTATTTTGCTGCTGCCTCGAGGTGTGCATTGACGAAATTTTCGTATTCGTCGTTTGGTGTACTTTTTTCCGTCTTTTCTTGTAGTGTTTCGAATCTGTTTCTTAATTCTAATACGTATTTATCTCTTACATCTTTGTTGTTTAATAGGGCCCAGTCATAGTGTTTGGTGGTCGCTGTTCGTTTGTCGTTTTTTCGTAGGTTTAACCGTATTTTCGCCGTGACTATTCGGTGATCGGTGGACACACCCTCAAAAGAGGAGTATGCCTCGCAATTCAATGCACTATTCTTCCATTTCTTGTTTATAAGGACGTAGTCTATCTGAGCTTTAGTATTGTTTGCGTACGTGTATGTCCATAGTTTGCCCTCTCTTTTTTGGTAGTTTGTATTGAGGCATGCTAATCTATTTTCTATCATGAAATCTGTTAGATGTTGCCCATTTCTATTTGACGTGTTGTGGAGGCTGTTTTTGTTGTTTCCGTTTTTCCCGATTTGTGCATTCATGTCTCCGCCAATGACTAACATGTTGTGTTTCGGGATGCTACGCACTAATGAGGATAACTCATCGTAGAAGGTGACTATTTCATTTTCTTCACTAACATTGGTGGGGCTGTAGCATGAGACGATTGTTGCTCTGGGATTTCCGTTAAATGTAGCTACCATCATTCTAGGTTGTATTTTCTCTATGCTATTAAGCGTTTTTAGTGCTCTAGGTCCTATAAGCAATCCTACCCCTCCCACTGCGGCGTTGACAGAGTTTTTCCATGCGGATACAGTGGCGAGCGACCATCCATTGCTAGTTTCGTGATATTTGATATCTTCTGTGTGTGTGTATCTGTGTTCTTGTATGCATATTATGTCTATTTTATGTTCTTCGGCCGATGCGATTAGCTCTGGGAGTTGTCCTATTCTATTTCAGGTTCTTACGTTAAATGTGGCTATTTGTAGTGTTTGCTTGCATTTTAGTAGTTTTGATTGTTTGAGCTCTGTAGCTGATTTTTCGAACACCGAGGCCAGGGCTCCAACCTCAGCAGGACGCGCCCCTTTTTTTACCCGCGCGAAGAGCGATGCGGTTTGTGTAAGTGGTTTGAGTGTGGGTCATGGTTATCTTTCGATGGCTGTTTTATTCTCTTCTATAGAAGCCACTCTTATAGAGGAGCAGCAGTAGTTCCCCGATCGAACTGTCGATCCTGAGCGAAAAGTCTTCAGACTCACGTCCAGGACCCATTTGGGTATTGAGTTTGGTCGTCCATTGTTTTATTCAAATACCTTTACGTACATCATGCTGCTTCCCATGTGTACATTTAAAAAAAAAAAAAAAAAAAAAAAAATTTAAAAAGAAAAATAAAAAAATAAAAAAAAAAAAGAAAAAGAAAAAAAAAAAAAAAGAAAAGGGTGGGGGAATTTGTTTTAAGTTTTAACTTAGTTAAAGTCCAACATTAAGGTACTTTCTTAAGACTTTCACTAGTACTGACTTATACTTTTACGAATTTTTAAATTATTCGATAGAAGATATTCAAAAACATTCTGCCTTGTTCGCTGACATGTGGATAGGCTTAATATCAAATTGGCTTTATAGTAGAGTAAGCGTGCCTTTACATTTAAAACGCATAGTTTAAGCATTATTTCACAAACAAAATACAGCATAACATTTTGTAAAATTCAGCATTTTAAATTGGAATTAAAGACATACTGACCAATATTGACATTTCTTCCACTCGGCTCCTGAGTTCAAAAGCTCTTCTTCGTTTGGACTTTTATTTACTACTGATATTTTAGGTAGCTTTGGGGGTGGCGGTCTACTGGGGTGGAGGGGAGAATTCGTTTTTGTTGGGTTTTTTTTTTTTTTTTTCTTTTTTTTCCTTTTTCCCTTTCTGAGGGGGGGGGGGCTGTGGTAGCATTCTAGGCTTTTCTTCTAAACTACTGTTAGGGCTTTCTTTACGAATTTTTAAATTATTCGATAGAAGATATTCAAAAACATTCTGCCTTGTTCGCTGACATGTGGATAGGCTTAATATCAAATTGGCTTTATAGTAGAGTAAGCGTGCCTTTACATTTAAAACGCATAGTTTAAGCATTATTTCACAAACAAAATACAGCATAACATTTTGTAAAATTCAGCATTTTAAATTGGAATTAAAGACATACTGACCAATATTGACATTTCTTCCACTCGGCTCCTGAGTTCAAAAGCTCTTCTTCGTTTGGACTTTTATTTACTACTGATATTTTAGGTAGCTTTGGGGGTGGCGGTCTACTGGGGTGGAGGGGAGAATTCGTTTTTGTTGGTTTTTTTTTTTTTTTTTTCTTTTTTTTCCTTTTTCCCTTTCTGAGGGGGGGGGGCTGTGGTAGCATTCTAGGCTTTTCTTCTAAACTACTGTTAGGGCTTTCTTTACGAATTTTTAAATTATTCGATAGAAGATATTCAAAAACATTCTGCCTTGTTCGCTGACATGTGGATAGGCTTAATATCAAATTGGCTTTATAGTAGAGTAAGCGTGCCTTTACATTTAAAACGCATAGTTTAAGCATTATTTCACAAACAAAATACAGCATAACATTTTGTAAAATTCAGCATTTTAAATTGGAATTAAAGACATACTGACCAATATTGACATTTCTTCCACTCGGCTCCTGAGTTCAAAAGCTCTTCTTCGTTTGGACTTTTATTTACTACTGATATTTTAGGTAGCTTTGGGGGTGGCGGTCTACTGGGGTGGAGGGGAGAATTCGTTTTTGTTGGGTTTTTTTTTTTTTTTTTCTTTTTTTTCCTTTTTCCCTTTCTGAGGGGGGGGGGGCTGTGGTAGCATTCTAGGCTTTTCTTCTAAACTACTGTTAGGGCTTTCTTTACGAATTTTTAAATTATTCGATAGAAGATATTCAAAAACATTCTGCCTTGTTCGCTGACATGTGGATAGGCTTAATATCAAATTGGCTTTATAGTAGAGTAAGCGTGCCTTTACATTTAAAACGCATAGTTTAAGCATTATTTCACAAACAAAATACAGCATAACATTTTGTAAAATTCAGCATTTTAAATTGGAATTAAAGACATACTGACCAATATTGACATTTCTTCCACTCGGCTCCTGAGTTCAAAAGCTCTTCTTCGTTTGGACTTTTATTTACTACTGATATTTTAGGTAGCTTTGGGGGTGGCGGTCTACTGGGGTGGAGGGGAGAATTCGTTTTTGTTGGGTTTTTTTTTTTTTTTTTCTTTTTTTTCCTTTTTCCCTTTCTGAGGGGGGGGGGCTGTGGTAGCATTCTAGGCTTTTCTTCTAAACTACTGTTAGGGCTTTCTTTACGAATTTTTAAATTATTCGATAGAAGATATTCAAAAACATTCTGCCTTGTTCGCTGACATGTGGATAGGCTTAATATCAAATTGGCTTTATAGTAGAGTAAGCGTGCCTTTACATTTAAAACGCATAGTTTAAGCATTATTTCACAAACAAAATACAGCATAACATTTTGTAAAATTCAGCATTTTAAATTGGAATTAAAGACATACTGACCAATATTGACATTTCTTCCACTCGGCTCCTGAGTTCAAAAGCTCTTCTTCGTTTGGACTTTTATTTACTACTGATATTTTAGGTAGCTTTGGGGGTGGCGGTCTACTGGGGTGGAGGGGAGAATTCGTTTTTGTTGGGTTTTTTTTTTTTTTTTCTTTTTTTTCCTTTTTCCCTTTCTGAGGGGGGGGGGCTGTGGTAGCATTCTAGGCTTTTCTTCTAAACTACTGTTAGGGCTTTCTTTACGAATTTTTAAATTATTCGATAGAAGATATTCAAAAACATTCTGCCTTGTTCGCTGACATGTGGATAGGCTTAATATCAAATTGGCTTTATAGTAGAGTAAGCGTGCCTTTACATTTAAAACGCATAGTTTAAGCATTATTTCACAAACAAAATACAGCATAACATTTTGTAAAATTCAGCATTTTAAATTGGAATTAAAGACATACTGACCAATATTGACATTTCTTCCACTCGGCTCCTGAGTTCAAAAGCTCTTCTTCGTTTGGACTTTTATTTACTACTGATATTTTAGGTAGCTTTGGGGGTGGCGGTCTACTGGGGTGGAGGGGAGAATTCGTTTTTGTTGGGTTTTTTTTTTTTTTTTCTTTTTTTTCCTTTTTCCCTTTCTGAGGGGGGGGGGCTGTGGTAGCATTCTAGGCTTTTCTTCTAAACTACTGTTAGGGCTTTCTTTACGAATTTTTAAATTATTCGATAGAAGATATTCAAAAACATTCTGCCTTGTTCGCTGACATGTGGATAGGCTTAATATCAAATTGGCTTTATAGTAGAGTAAGCGTGCCTTTACATTTAAAACGCATAGTTTAAGCATTATTTCACAAACAAAATACAGCATAACATTTTGTAAAATTCAGCATTTTAAATTGGAATTAAAGACATACTGACCAATATTGACATTTCTTCCACTCGGCTCCTGAGTTCAAAAGCTCTTCTTCGTTTGGACTTTTATTTACTACTGATATTTTAGGTAGCTTTGGGGGTGGCGGTCTACTGGGGTGGAGGGGAGAATTCGTTTTTGTTGGGTTTTTTTTTTTTTTTTCTTTTTTTTCCTTTTTCCCTTTCTGAGGGGGGGGGGGCTGTGGTAGCATTCTAGGCTTTTCTTCTAAACTACTGTTAGGGCTTTCTTTACGAATTTTTAAATTATTCGATAGAAGATATTCAAAAACATTCTGCCTTGTTCGCTGACATGTGGATAGGCTTAATATCAAATTGGCTTTATAGTAGAGTAAGCGTGCCTTTACATTTAAAACGCATAGTTTAAGCATTATTTCACAAACAAAATACAGCATAACATTTTGTAAAATTCAGCATTTTAAATTGGAATTAAAGACATACTGACCAATATTGACATTTCTTCCACTCGGCTCCTGAGTTCAAAAGCTCTTCTTCGTTTGGACTTTTATTTACTACTGATATTTTAGGTAGCTTTGGGGGTGGCGGTCTACTGGGGTGGAGGGGAGAATTCGTTTTTGTTGGGTTTTTTTTTTTTTTTTTCTTTTTTTTCCTTTTTCCCTTTCTGAGGGGGGGGGCTGTGGTAGCATTCTAGGCTTTTCTTCTAAACTACTGTTAGGGCTTTCTTTACGAATTTTTAAATTATTCGATAGAAGATATTCAAAAACATTCTGCCTTGTTCGCTGACATGTGGATAGGCTTAATATCAAATTGGCTTTATAGTAGAGTAAGCGTGCCTTTACATTTAAAACGCATAGTTTAAGCATTATTTCACAAACAAAATACAGCATAACATTTTGTAAAATTCAGCATTTTAAATTGGAATTAAAGACATACTGACCAATATTGACATTTCTTCCACTCGGCTCCTGAGTTCAAAAGCTCTTCTTCGTTTGGACTTTTATTTACTACTGATATTTTAGGTAGCTTTGGGGGTGGCGGTCTACTGGGGTGGAGGGGAGAATTCGTTTTTGTTGGGTTTTTTTTTTTTTTTTTCTTTTTTTTCCTTTTTCCCTTTCTGAGGGGGGGGGGCTGTGGTAGCATTCTAGGCTTTTCTTCTAAACTACTGTTAGGGCTTTCTTTACGAATTTTTAAATTATTCGATAGAAGATATTCAAAAACATTCTGCCTTGTTCGCTGACATGTGGATAGGCTTAATATCAAATTGGCTTTATAGTAGAGTAAGCGTGCCTTTACATTTAAAACGCATAGTTTAAGCATTATTTCACAAACAAAATACAGCATAACATTTTGTAAAATTCAGCATTTTAAATTGGAATTAAAGACATACTGACCAATATTGACATTTCTTCCACTCGGCTCCTGAGTTCAAAAGCTCTTCTTCGTTTGGACTTTTATTTACTACTGATATTTTAGGTAGCTTTGGGGGTGGCGGTCTACTGGGGTGGAGGGGAGAATTCGTTTTTGTTGGGTTTTTTTTTTTTTTTTTCTTTTTTTTCCTTTTTCCCTTTCTGAGGGGGGGGGGCTGTGGTAGCATTCTAGGCTTTTCTTCTAAACTACTGTTAGGGCTTTCTTTACGAATTTTTAAATTATTCGATAGAAGATATTCAAAAACATTCTGCCTTGTTCGCTGACATGTGGATAGGCTTAATATCAAATTGGCTTTATAGTAGAGTAAGCGTGCCTTTACATTTAAAACGCATAGTTTAAGCATTATTTCACAAACAAAATACAGCATAACATTTTGTAAAATTCAGCATTTTAAATTGGAATTAAAGACATACTGACCAATATTGACATTTCTTCCACTCGGCTCCTGAGTTCAAAAGCTCTTCTTCGTTTGGACTTTTATTTACTACTGATATTTTAGGTAGCTTTGGGGGTGGCGGTCTACTGGGGTGGAGGGGAGAATTCGTTTTTGTTGGGTTTTTTTTTTTTTTTTTCTTTTTTTTCCTTTTTCCCTTTCTGAGGGGGGGGGCTGTGGTAGCATTCTAGGCTTTTCTTCTAAACTACTGTTAGGGCTTTCTTTACGAATTTTTAAATTATTCGATAGAAGATATTCAAAAACATTCTGCCTTGTTCGCTGACATGTGGATAGGCTTAATATCAAATTGGCTTTATAGTAGAGTAAGCGTGCCTTTACATTTAAAACGCATAGTTTAAGCATTATTTCACAAACAAAATACAGCATAACATTTTGTAAAATTCAGCATTTTAAATTGGAATTAAAGACATACTGACCAATATTGACATTTCTTCCACTCGGCTCCTGAGTTCAAAAGCTCTTCTTCGTTTGGACTTTTATTTACTACTGATATTTTAGGTAGCTTTGGGGGTGGCGGTCTACTGGGGTGGAGGGGAGAATTCGTTTTTGTTGGGTTTTTTTTTTTTTTTTTCTTTTTTTTCCTTTTTCCCTTTCTGAGGGGGGGGGCTGTGGTAGCATTCTAGGCTTTTCTTCTAAACTACTGTTAGGGCTTTCTTTACGAATTTTTAAATTATTCGATAGAAGATATTCAAAAACATTCTGCCTTGTTCGCTGACATGTGGATAGGCTTAATATCAAATTGGCTTTATAGTAGAGTAAGCGTGCCTTTACATTTAAAACGCATAGTTTAAGCATTATTTCACAAACAAAATACAGCATAACATTTTGTAAAATTCAGCATTTTAAATTGGAATTAAAGACATACTGACCAATATTGACATTTCTTCCACTCGGCTCCTGAGTTCAAAAGCTCTTCTTCGTTTGGACTTTTATTTACTACTGATATTTTAGGTAGCTTTGGGGGTGGCGGTCTACTGGGGTGGAGGGGAGAATTCGTTTTTGTTGGGTTTTTTTTTTTTTCTTTTTTTTCCTTTTTCCCTTTCTGAGGGGGGGGGCTGTGGTAGCATTCTAGGCTTTTCTTCTAAACTACTGTTAGGGCTTTCTTTACGAATTTTTAAATTATTCGATAGAAGATATTCAAAAACATTCTGCCTTGTTCGCTGACATGTGGATAGGCTTAATATCAAATTGGCTTTATAGTAGAGTAAGCGTGCCTTTACATTTAAAACGCATAGTTTAAGCATTATTTCACAAACAAAATACAGCATAACATTTTGTAAAATTCAGCATTTTAAATTGGAATTAAAGACATACTGACCAATATTGACATTTCTTCCACTCGGCTCCTGAGTTCAAAAGCTCTTCTTCGTTTGGACTTTTATTTACTACTGATATTTTAGGTAGCTTTGGGGGTGGCGGTCTACTGGGGTGGAGGGGAGAATTCGTTTTTGTTGGGTTTTTTTTTTTTTTTTTCTTTTTTTTCCTTTTTCCCTTTCTGAGGGGGGGGGGCTGTGGTAGCATTCTAGGCTTTTCTTCTAAACTACTGTTAGGGCTTTCTTTACGAATTTTTAAATTATTCGATAGAAGATATTCAAAAACATTCTGCCTTGTTCGCTGACATGTGGATAGGCTTAATATCAAATTGGCTTTATAGTAGAGTAAGCGTGCCTTTACATTTAAAACGCAGAGTTTAAGCATTATTTCACAAACAAAATACAGCATAACATTTTGTAAAATTCAGCATTTTAAATTGGAATTAAAGACATACTGACCAATATTGACATTTCTTCCACTCGGCTCCTGTGTATATATATATATATATATATATATATGTATATATATATATATATATATGTATATATGTATATATATATATATATGTATATATATATATATATATGTATATATATATATATATATATATATATATATATATAGCCACAATTTTTGGATAAGCTGAAAACAGGAAAATGATGCATCAGTATATTACAGATTCTTGGAAAAAAACTTCCCAAGGTGTGAATTCAAAGTTTTCTTTTCCTTTGACCAGTTTCTTTACCAAGGTGAAAGAACCCAGTCTTGCCAATCATTTATCTGATTGCTGGGGTAGGGAGAAAAGGTGATTAACAGGAAGAGAAATGAAAATAGCTTTACTCAAGTTTTCAACTTTACTCTTCAAGTCATTTTTCTTAAGTTGATAACCATTATCCCAAGTGAATGAGCACACACACACACACACACAAACACACACACACACACACACACACACACACTCACACACACACACATATATATATATATATATATATCGGTGAATAAACAAATCATTTAAAAATACTTTTGTTAAATCAAAATAGTATTCAAATACTGTACAGTAGAGCAGGATAAAACCATAAAGAATCTGTTATCACACCTCCCCATGTTGGTTTCATCACTTAAAGTTTCATGAATTAAAGATACAATTGTCTGGGGAAATATGAGATTATATATATATTTTTTTTTTTTTTTTTCTTGGTGATTTTTTGTATTTTGTTTTTATTTTCTTATATATATTTTGTTTTATAACTTAAATCCTTTTTGCAATTTTTTTTGTATTTATATATAAATATGAGTTTATATATATATAATTTCTTTTTTGCTTTTATTTTGTTTTGATCTATATTGTGTTATGTGATATAATTTTAATTATTTTTACTATTCTTTTTAGAATATTTTTATGAGTTTATTCAGATTCCAATCTTCAAATCATTATTCTAAATCTCTGTTTGTCTGTCTGTTTCTCTCTCTATATATATACATATATCAATGTTCATCATATATATATGTATACATGGATCTATATTTAGTTAATGTGTACATGTATATTGAGTTGAGAAAATTTATTTTTATATTGCTTTTAGTGTTACTGCTATGTTTTGGTCAATCCAATCTTTCTTTGGGTTTACACTCTATATGAAAAGAGGAGTCTGTATTTTTTGTTGAAAAGAAAAGAAAATAGTTTCAAGGGAAGAAAAAACATTTTGGTAAATATACTGATTGGATTTCTTATTATACAAACATCACAGCAACTTGTGAAACATAGGCAATTCTATATTTTTTGTTCAAGATTGCTCTCCAATTTTTTCTTTGCTAAACAGAGCAATCCACAGCATGTTATAATATTTTGAATAATGGGATAGTTCAAGTAGAATATCTATCACCATTTTTTCCTGTTGGTCACTGGTTTTACTCTACTAAAAAAAGAAAAGTGATTCCCATTATTTCCATATGGACTGCACATTTCAAGGCCTTAACTGCAAAAGAATAAGAAGATAACTCTTGTAATGATAAGGATTCATTAGAAAAATACAAAAAGTGACTTTTTATTATTTTTTTCTCTCCATATGATTGGTACATAATAGATATCTATATTTCCTTTTGGATACAATTATCAAATAAAATTCATTTCTGAGTATGTTTATATATTATTTAATTTTGTGTGCAGTCACTAACTAAAAAAGTATTCTACGTTAGAAAGATTAAGATGAACTAAAATCATACAAAAATTGAATGTGTTCATCTCTAAAATTGTTTGCTGTTACTTAATATTTTGTGCAACAGTTTGTTACAATCTTCAGACAGATATAGTTAGTGGGCTCACTAAGCTTTGTTTTTATTCTTGTCTAATCAACCAATCATAACCTTTCACAAAGCAAAATTTTCTCGTCCAATTTTGCATACTTGCTATGAGTTACAATAAAACCCAACATTCATTTCAACCTTGCACACATTCATCCCAACCTGGGCACCTCTGGTTGTGCAATGATTAGCTAGCTTGACTAGCAAACCTACGCAATCAAGTCTGAGTCACATTGGATGCTCCTTTCATATGGCCCTGTGCCACATTTAAGCAAAAACCTTAGTAAATTACCACATTCATCCCAACCTTGCCTGTGAGATACATTAGGTTCATATATATATATATATATATATATATATATATATATATATATAAACTGGCTCATTGACCTAGTGAGTAGAGTGTTTGCCAATGGTCCAGAAGACCTGGGTTCAATCCCAGGTCATGTCATACCAAAGACTTTAAAAATAGTTCTTGATACCTCCTTGCTTAACACTCAGCAATATAAGGTATGTATCAAGGGTAAAGTGGAGCAATTCAGGGAAAGAAGTAGTGCCCTCCCCTCCACCTTGATGTAGTAGCTATCGAAAAGGGAGCCTTCTGGTCGGCCTCAACTATGGTCGTCAACTTTACTTTTACACACACACACACACACACACACACACACACACACACACACACACACACACACACAACACAACACAACACAGACTCAATATTTTCCTGCATAAAATAGGATAATAATAATAAGAAACAGAGTGAAAGTTCACATGTTTCATGTGAATTTTTATCCAATTTTTTGAGTGATGAGTTTTTTGTTTTATTTTTATTATTATGCATTCTTATTCTTGAAAGTATAGTGATTTTGCTTTGTATTTTTGTACATAGTGCACACTAAAGATTTTACTGATTAAAAACACTTTTAGTGTTGAATTTCAATTATCCATGTATTACAATATTTATACATATATATATATATATATATATATATATATATATATATATATATATATATATATGAGTCAAGTATGTTGGCCGACCATAGTCAAGTGTGACCTGAAGCTTCCTTTTCAATAGCTACTACACTAAAGCATAGGGGAGGGTGCTACTCTTTTCCCTGGATTGCCCCTCTTACCCTTGACTCAAACCTTATAATCTAATTAGCAAAGAGGCATCAAGTACCATTTTTGAGTCAAGAGACAAGAGTTCAATCCCAGGTCTAGTCATTTAGTATGACTAGACCTGGGATTGAACTCTTGTCTTTTGGACCGTTAGTGAACACTCTAACCTTTATGCCAATATATATATATATAGTCTGAGGACTCTGGGTGCTTTAATTTGCCAAGTCCACTGGTCTAGAAGAAGTAATGGTTCTAAATTCAAAATCTGCAGAGTGTTGTTCAGCTCATCCAAAAAGTGTGGCTGCTTGTACACAAACCTGTACTCCTGTAAAAAAAAAATCAGCTGTGTAAATATCCATTTCATTTGCATCTTTAATGGAATTGTGGTGCCCTTATGCATCATGCATGATGGAGAGTTATACATATGTATATATCCTCACACATACACACACACATACATATATATATATATATAGGGCCAGCCTTATGCCAATTGGACCAATTTCTTCCAGTTGCCTAAGGGGGCTTCACATTAGAGTGAAATCTACTCTTAGCTCATCAAGTATACTCAGCAAAACATTGCCATATATATGTTCCCAATTGGGCCCTGCACCTTTTAAAGCCATCCCTCTCTCTCTCTCTTTCTCTCTCTTTTACTCCATCCCTCTCTCTTTATCTATCTATCTATCTATCTATCTATCTACAGTATAGCACAGAAGTTAAAACTGCATCTTGCAACAAATAGTTTCAAGTTTTTGCAATCATCAAGCAATATTATGAGAGAATAGTAAAAGAAAAATCAGGAATATAAATCATAACTAAATTTTCATTACAGACATCAACTGAAAAATAGATTTAACAAATATACCATTAAAAAAAAAACTGTTTCAGAATTCACTAAAAAGCTTATAATTCTTTAGATTTCTAATTCGTTTTTTTATCATGTAGTAATAGTTGTTTCATTATAGAAACCTGAGTTGCTGCTTCATTTTGCTTTTCTTAATTCCATATATGATAGCATTTTGTTCTGAGTTGTTGGTGTTGCAAGCATATATATATTACTCAACAAGGATTTTATAATTAGAATTATTCAATTTCTAATATTTTTAAAATATTCTTATATATTTGAAATATTTTCAAATATTTGTACTGGTTACAGCTCAGAAGACTATGGAAAGATCCATGCTGTGAATATCAATGTGGGACCCCATGTGAAATAAGGTAATTCAAGAGCAGAACAAAGTGAAAGACAAGATCTTTGAATACCAAAATCAGAAGTTCCATTGCTCTGGATATGTCTAGGTTACTAACAAAAGATGGACCTGTGTAGTTGTTGAATGGTAATCAAGTGATGGGAAATGACCAATTGGAAGACTTCCATGATGATAGGAAGAAAAAAATACTCAAATGATTTAGACTAACATGGAGAAAAAGTGTGAGAGCAAGAATGAAATGGAAATGCATTTTGGACAGCAATGTATAAAACATTGGACTGCTTGGCCCGTAAGGAAATAAAGGAATATGTATATCATTAAATATTTAAAATTTAACAAGAATGACCAGGAATGTAAAATTGAAGGAGTGACAGGTGAGAATGCATACAGTAAACTTAGTCTCTGAAGAAAATCTTGTTCTTTTATCAATTTCACATAGATAGAATTTTCCTCAGAGTGATTGTAAAAAATTGCAACATGAAGAATAACATATCAGGAACATAGCAAATATGTTGAAAAACATACATATTTAACATTGGTAATATATATGTAATAAATAGATATATTTCACCGAATAGGTATATGTAGAAAACATAATAAAAGACATGTTTATGCTATACAGATATAAAGGTTAAATATAAGATGTATGTTTAATGTATTTGATATGTTTGATGTGTTAAATGTATGTTATGTTATTTAGTATGTTGAATGTACATAAGTGGAAGGAAGAGCACAGCCAAAGCAAAATTGAAAGCTGCAAGCCAACAAGAAAGAGTAAAACTGTGGGAACAGCATTTCGAAAATCTACTAGGAAACCCACCGGAAATAACGGATGAACCGATCACCAGAATTATTAGTAAGCAATTAGACGTAAAACTAGGTCCTTTCACCAAAGAAGAACTCGACTCGGTTCTCAGAAGAATTAAAAATAGGAAAGCGGCGGGGCTAGACGAGATCCCCCCAGAAGTGTGGAAGACGAGACAATTCGACGATATACTGCTCCGGCAATGCAACGCAGTCTATAGTCAAAATAGGATAGAACGTTGGACGAAGGGATGCATCCTTCCATTCCCTAAAAAAGGCGACCTCGGACTAGCCAAGAACTACCGAGGGATAACACTTACATCCATAGCAGCCAAAATCTACAATGCCCTACTACGAAACCGCATAGAACCCAAAATAGACAACATCCTTAGGAAAAACCAAAATGGCTTCCGGAGAAATAGATCCACAACCTCACAAATACTGACCATCCGTAGAATCCTGGAAGGCGTTCGGGCAAAAAACTTACAGGCGACATTACTATTTGTCGACTTTACCAAGGCATTCGATTCCATACACAGAGGGAAGATGGAGCAAATCCTACTAGCATACGGCCTACCAAAAGAAACCGTAGCAGCGATAATGATTCTCTACAGAAACACCAAAGTGAAAGTACGTTCACCAGATGGAGACACGGAATACTTCGACATTGTTGCAGGAGTACTACAAGGAGACACACTAGCCCCGTACCTCTTTATCATCTGTCTAGACTATGTGCTTAGGACTTCGATTGACAAAATCAGAGAAAATGGCTTCCAGCTGACTAAGAGAAGAAGCAAAAGGTACCCCGCAAAAACAATCACGGACGCCGACTACGCTGATGACTTGGCGTTACTAGCGAATACGCCTAATCAAGCAGAGACACTACTGCATAGTCTGGAACGAGCCGCAGCTGGCATTGGCCTCCATGTCAATGCAAACAAAACTGAATATATGTGTTACAACCAAACGGGCAACATTGCCACACTAGACGGAGCCTCTCTGAAACTAGTCGACAAATTCACCTACCTAGGAAGCAGCGTCTCATCAACCGAGAAAGACATCGACACACGACTGACGAAGGCATGGACAGCTATCGATAGGCTCTCGATCATATGGAAGTCGGACCTAACTGATAAAATGAAACGCAGTTTCTTCCAGGCAGCGGTTGTGTCGATACTGCTTTATGGATGCACCACATGGACGCTTACGAAGCGGCTGGAGAGGAGGCTGGACGGAAATTATACAAGAATGTTGAGAGCAGTATTAAACAAGTCCTGGCGACAACACCCCACGAGACTCCAACTATACGGACACTTGCCCCCCATCACAAAAACTATACAAGTTCGGCGAACCAGACACGCAGGACACTGCTGGAGAAGCAAGGACGAGCTCATAAGCAATGTACTCCTGTGGACCCCCACACATGGATGTGCAAGAGTGGGACGACCAGCACGAACTTACATGCAGCAGCTATGTGAGGACACGGGATGTAACCCTGAAGACCTGCCGGAGGCGATGAATGATAGGGAGAAATGGCGAGAGACGGTCAGGGATATCCGCGCAGGCGGCGCGACATGATGATGATGATATATGCATATATGCATATTATCTTTTATATACATCTAATATACTAACATATACAAATTATATATATATATATATATATATATACGAGGTACATATGATAAGTTTCTAGACTTTTTTCGTATGGGTATTTAAAATTGTCGTAGACTCTTGAAAATTCACTATGTTATAGCTATACATCTTTTGAGATGACTGACCCATTTTTAAAATTTCAGGTTCAAAGGAACAGCTACACCAGCAATTGGAATACACCCTACTAAAGCCTGATTGTCACAGCTGGGGAATTTCAAAAATGCAATCTGGATGTCAAGACACTTCAAAAGAATGATATGCAATAAAATTCTGTTTTAAACTTGGAAAAAATAGCACAGAAACTTATGGAATGCTTCAGACTCTTTTTCGGCCATCTTGCATGAATTGAGTATCAGTTTCTGAGTGGCATAAGAGATTCAAGGAAGGCAGGGAGTCTGTGAGGGATGATGAGAGGTGTGGGTGGAGTAAGGAAGTCAGAACACCAGAGTTGATTGGCCAAAGGGTTAGGGTTAGGGTTACTATGTTGAGGTTTTAAGGGAGTTCAGGAAGAGATTCCTAGGGAAGAGGTCAGCACTCTTCAAATCGGGTCAGTAGCATTTCCAGCAGAACAATGCACCAGTCCACAACTCCATCCTTGTCACTGACTATTTGACCAAGATGAGCTTCAAAACAGTTCCTCAGTCTCCCTATAGTCCAGACCTTGCTCCCAGTGATTTTTGGTTATTCCCTAAGTTGAGAGGCTGTCGTTATGAGACAATTGAGGAGATGAAAGAGGCTGTGACACAAGAGGACTTCCATGGGGCCTTCCAGAAGTTGTTGGAACGGTACCACAAGTGCATTGCAGCCGTAGGTGATTACTTCGAAGGGAACTAGAGTTTCATGTGTGTACTATGAATAAAAGTGCCCATACGAAAAAAGTATGGAAACTTATTGTATGCACCTCGCATATTAAAATGAATAGGTCCACAAAGAGTTATATATTTTTTAGAATTATTTATTTTGTTCTTACATATGTTTTTAGCTTTTTTCTTTCTTCAGAGAGTTTTAGGTTTTTTAAATGGTGACCCTTATGTCACTACTGGTCATTCTGTTTGTGTTGGTTCTCTCTTTCACTTTTTTCTTTTTCTTTTTTCTTTTTCCAAAAGTTACATGTAAGTTACAAGTTTGAAGTTTATCCAGCAGGTGCGTCCTGTGAGGTATGTTTAGCAGAAGCAGCTACTAGAAGGAGACACAGCTAGCTACCAGACCCCAGGACCCAATCAGCACGTGCACTCACTAATAGTAAAAAAAAGGATCCGTCTAATAGCAGCGGTGAATGCTTACAAAGAGAATTTCTCTTTTGGAATCAGGAAGTTCATCTTTTCAGGCATGCGCAGATTTGGCTTCCTCTCAGAGGCCTCCTGGGAAACTGTTACATTTTTTAAATTCCTTTTTAAAATTTCTTTTTAATTAATCCAACAAAATATAAATGAACACGTAGAGATGATTCTCCGAAGAAAAAGTAAGACAGAGCTTAGGTCGACGATAAAATTTACATATACATTCACGAACAACTGCTATAAAAATTTATTTCTAATATGCAATAAAACCGTCTACGTGCGGCATTTGATTTGGCCAGATTGGAAAAGAGAGAACTAATCCCATACAATTCGGCACCAAAAAGCTACCTCCCATAGGGCTGTCAGTACGAACTCGGGGACCAGACTGTTAAGTCAGGAAAAAATAGCCAGCAGAAAGGTTTCGCCACTCGCTTATAGCCGATAAGTATTTCAAACAGGCAGGCAGTTTTCCAAGAAATCAAACTAACATCAAACGAAAGTCGACTACCAAAAGTCTACCATGTTAAATAACTGAAGAAAAATTCAACCCGAGAATTCTGCTGAAAAGATAACTTTACAGAAGACTCAATTGATATTAAATGAAAATTGAAAAGACTCAAGTAAAATAAACTGAAAGATGAAATTCAACCCGTGAACTCTGCTGAAAAAACAACGTTTCAGAAGACTCAAAATTAAATGAAAACTGAAACATTTCGACAAAACAAAATTCTTTGAATCTGAGAATTTTGGTTCTTTTTAAGAACCAAAATTCTCAGATTCAAAGAATTTTGTTTCCCGGATACTCTCTCAGATGAGTCCCGCAATTTACACTAAAATTTGCAACACTTTATCTTTTCTATCACTTTCTTTCTTGTTTCTTTCTGATTTGTTGATGACAATATTAATTTAATTCCTATAATACAAAACTAGTTTTTAACTTTAAATCACTTTGATGTGCCTTTTTACTGCTTTGGTTTTGTACAGGGTTCTGCGGGATGATCTTTTGGATTTAAAATTGCTCTTACGCAGAAGTTAGTTTGGGTGAGCGAGTAGGAATTATGCCTCCGAGATGCAGCAGCTCAGCTGTTTTAATTGTCATCCTGGTGTCAATAGATGTTGACACCCCGTGACCTGCTCGCTCACCACATCTATCTTTTTATGATAACTTCCTCTGGGAAAAGCTGAAGACTCAAGTCTTTAAACGTAGGCCGCAGACAGCTGACTAACTGAAAGGGTATATTCGTTATGAAATCACTGCAATACGATGGCAATGACGAGAACTTCAAGGTGAGGCTTCAGAAGCGTATAGGTCATGAGGGCAAGTATTTTGACAATTTGAAGGAGAATACTGTCAGACTTAGCACTCTCATAGACATAAGGAATGCTTTGAAGGAATATTTGTGATATTAGCAGGAAATATTAGTAGGAAATAGTTGCCCATACTTATTTTCTTAGTTGATATTTAATTCTCATTGGTACATAAAATGTTACAAACTTTATGAGGTAAATATTCTAATTTTAAAACTAGAGGACAATACATTTATTGTGGAATTCATCAAGCCAATTTAGATACCTCAAGAATCGCTTGATCGACAAACAATCAATTGGGATTTGACAGCTAGATAGGATAAAGAAGGCTTTGCTATCGACGACTTGAAAGTTGATCTAGGTACATTTGTCGTGTCTGAGTAATAAACCTCACTAATCAGCGAATAAGAAACGCAATTGGAACACTCGTAACAGGAAACGAATTATGGTCTAATATTTTCTTGTGTTAAACAATATGAAACAATTCGTGATGAATTGACAACACATTTATTGCGTGAGCAACTTAACTGAATGGATACAGAAATTATACGAAATACTTAGAGCACATAATGGAGAGGAAAAGTCTTTCCTTGTGCCCTTTATTGAATGAAAGTTGTTGTATGAAGACTTACGTCAAAGCATGGTACTGTGCGTGGTATGACATGAGGTTTGTTGAGGCCAAAGCCCCCAAATCCGTTGGGAGACGTATCTACTCGTGCATGCTTCTTGTTATCGAGACCGGAAGAAAGAGAAAGAGAAAGAGATGGAGAGATGGCGAGACTATCAACTTCGCTGTGCAGTTTATAATACTACTTTCGTCCCGCCACTTGGGGCCATTAGAAGTACTATTTTGGAAAGAAAGGGATTTAATTCCTATAAGAAAATCTTCAGAGAGATTATTCGATTAGCAGTGAAATACCGTAAATGATATTTGGCATGAAATAGCTCTAAACTCTACCATATGAAAACCAGAAAAATTGCCTTTGATATCCAATGGACCTGAAGAATTCACCCCCGAAGAGGAAGTATACGCAGATGACACTAATCTTTTAACTTCAATGTCTTAATTTTCTATTTTCTGACTAACACGCGGTCGTTAGAATCCATGAAATATGTGGTGTGTGTGCAATCAGAGAACAGCTCCACAGAAGAAAAGTTGGATGCCATGTTGTGAGATATGAACACATTCGACTAGGAACATCTGGTCATTAGTCCAAGACAATTTGCCGGGACTCTGAGCCAGGCAAAGCAGCTTAAAAACGAGAAACTAATCTCCCAGAGTCAAAGAACGATCACTCGATGCGAGAAAATACAGTCTAAATTGAACTATCGCAAAAAATCCTTTACATCGTATGAAAAATCATTTTATATAAAGAATTATTTATGCATATAGAACCATACTTGTGTAAGATACATATATATATAATTCAAGCAGAATAATGCTATTTTTAGGTTCGAAAACAAATCGGACTCAAACTCAAGGTGTAAATTGAACACAGAGAAATCGTTTATTAATCATTACAGAATGGGAAATGAGTTACAATACAATGTATGTAGAGAATAAAAATAGGAAAAGTGTCATTGGAATGGACAGAAATAGGCTTGCTCAAATATTTCCGTCGAGTGCCTCATTACAAATGAACCATAGTAGAAGAGAATTTATTTGTTGACTTACAGGTTTGAGAAAGAATAGCAAATAGGTATCTTTTTTT
This sequence comes from Sepioteuthis lessoniana, assembly GCA_963585895.1. Classification (NCBI taxonomy): domain Eukaryota; kingdom Metazoa; phylum Mollusca; class Cephalopoda; order Myopsida; family Loliginidae; genus Sepioteuthis; species Sepioteuthis lessoniana. The sequence continues at coordinate 46,777,568 of OY757917.1, read as the reverse complement.
TAGGGTTGAAGTTGTTTTTCGGTGGTCGAGTGGAAAGGTTTAGGTATTTTGTTGCAGTATTTTGAATGAATATGTTTCTTGGGGAGTCTTGAGAAGAGTTCTTTTCTCTTACGTTGGCACTTTGCAGAGGTACAGAAGACTCCCTACTTTAGTAAATGTGAACTTCCCTTTTTTTTCCTTCGTCTATTAGCACAGATTGCCACTGGTGAAGATGGGTTTCTTCTTTCCTTTGTTTCATTTCTCGTAAGAACTCCTAAAGAAGACACCATACCTCTTGCATGACCAAAGACTAGTAAGCACGTGCGTCTAAATGGCCAGTTTCAGGGCTAACCACATAAACTACCCAATTGGTTTCTACTGTGTTTCTGCAGAACCACTCATCCGTCTTCTTAGTTGGATGGGGACCTTTTGCTATTATTCCTGGTCAAGCCTGGATCTAACAAACCCTCAACGCCCTAACTACTACTTCGTCCCCGGCTGGGACACAGTGAGTACATACTCACTTGATGTCAGTCTGAATCTAACTGCCCAACTGGCAACAAACTGGGACTTCTGAATTAGTGGTGACTTGCCTGCTTATTTATTAATTTCTGATGGGCAAAATAGGCTGTGTTTAGCCGTCTCTGAAAGGTATTTTGCGCTCTTTTGAACGGCCGAGAAACAATTATCTTTGCGAGGGAAAAGCGTTCCTGGGTTGTTTGTATCCCTTTTCTTCTACAAAGATCTATGATCCCTTCACTCCAAAGGCAAAATCGCATGGGCAGATAGTTGAACTTGAGATAACCTAAAACTGTTTACTTCTTCCTTTTCCCTTATACAGTTTTAACAAAAGAAATAGGCAGCGCGCTTTCACAAATTTTATAATCACTCTAAAATCCAATTTAAAAAATCAAAAGTAACTGTCTTTATAACTGCGTCGTCAAATCATTATGTCCAGAGGACACTTACCGATGGTCATCTGCAGGAACAAGAAAACAACATCTTTGCATATTATATAAAGGAGGATTTTTTTGGAAAAAATTGCATTACTCAGGTATTTTTTTAGTGGCTGTTGAAGTGTAATGCCTCTAGTAGAACGAAATGAATCCTTGGCGAGGCGTTTGACCATGCGCTTATGCCCTTGGGAAAGACCGGAACTCATCTCTTCCCACTTAATCTGCCCAATCGGCTGGGGTTCTAAAATAGACTGACTGCATCTCTCTCCAACGTGTAACCTGGAAATGACACTAAACTGTATGATTGTGAGACTTCAGCCCTAGAGTTTTGGGGAATATGGAGTACATCTTCATTGCCATTACTCCCAGGTCCAATCAATACCATTCTAAAAAGTAGCTCTATCAAAATAAGCTTTGATACTTGGAAAAAGTTTGGCGATGTGAGAAGACTTGCTGTCAGTCAGACTTCAATGAAAAACCACCAGTTAAAAAACCGCAAGGAGTAAAATAATAATGAAATCGCCAGAATCTGTTCTAGAAAAGAAGACGCAGAATTTACTGAAAATTTGAGATACCAATAAACATAGATATATGATAACCTAACATGACCTCATATAAAATATTGTACTTAAGCTTAGGCTACAGTGACAAGACAAGGAAATTGAAGTATAATATTGAGATTGGAAGGCATACAGAGAGTGACAAAAATAATAAAAAGAGTAAAAGATTGCAGTTACTGGAAGAGATGAGAGAAATTAGGATTAACTACTTTACAAGAAAGAAAAATGAGAAGTGATCTAATTAAAAACTTCATAATGATTACTTTCTTTCTTTAATAGCACATCAACATTCGAGGGTTATTTAATGCCAAAGTCATCCTTGTAGAAGAACGTGAAGGATAAGAGGACTCATATTTCCCAAGGTTATTATTCCAAAACTGAATGTAATAGCGTGACTGGAGTTCGAACTCGCTTAAATAGAGGACGGTGTCCGACACTTTAGTCACTACGCCTGGTGCGGGGTGGGGTCTCCTGCCGCAAAATAATTAATAGAATTTCTAATTATGGTAGACATTTTTCAAACTGGAAATTTACTGTCAAGGCAAATTTCAAAAACTACATTTAATAATTGAATTTTTTTGGAAAAATTGCCTAATCAGATCAGAAACACAAATAGAGTAACAAAATTAAAGATTACATTGGATGATTTCAGAAAAAAATGGTGAGAAAAAGAATTTAAGAGACCATTTTTGAGAACAATCAGATGAATTACTAAACCGAATTTGTTCTGTGTATGGATATTGTATTAGTAGTGTATATGTTCTATGCAAAGATAATAACTTTTTTAAGGTTGATATGAGAAGGTAGTAAAAAGGAAAAATGTCCAAGGTGGTAAAACAAATAACGAAGTCACCCAATCCAAGTCAGAAGACCGGATCTAGTTCGAATCAACAAAAAGAAATGAATGTGTCAAATGGTGGATTTTGTACATTGTGGAAAAAAAGAAAGTAAGATATTATGGAAATACCTTAACAACGTCGGAGAACTATAGAAATCATGGCACATAAAGATGGTAGTGATACCAATAAGATTAGGAAGACTTGTTGGAATAGCGAGAACGCTTAGAATAGTCCCAAAGAGTTAAGGGTACTTGCTGTTATTTGGACTTCAGTGAAAACCACCATTTGTAAAACTCAAAAGGCGAAAAATAATAATGAATCTTAGCTTCTAAGTGTCCCCAAGAAATAAGGTCTGTAAGAAATTACTTTTGATACACCCTAATATTAACAAAATATCTTAAACAGTGGTTTGCTATGTAGAGAGACAATACATAATTGTCTCCTTTGAAGAATGGGAGCGTGTACATTGGGCATCTCGAGGTCATGTGATGAGACCAGAATCCATCTCGGCCCTTTTTATCACTGTTCTTTGAACAGTAAACACCTGGCTTTTTGCCTATTCTTTGATCAGTAGAGTCATGTCTCATGCCCAGACATGTTACAGTAAAGCCAGCATGGTTTTAAGGTATAATTTTCCCGCCTACAATCTTAAATTAAAGCTTTTACCGTTTTTGTACCTCTTTCATATACTGCTCATAGAAAAATATGTACATATTTTATCTGTTGGAACATATTTGCATATTGTTGTCAATTTTTGTGTCTGTGACATATATCCATCAAATGTTCCTGAAAATAATGCCACGAATTCATTTCGATTGAGACTTCAATGTAAACCGTGTATACAATAACAAACATCTTATTTATCTAATTTACCAAGAGAGAGTCGATAAAAGAAAACATTTATAAGAGTTGCACTGAAAGTAAAAATACAATATATACAGGGACCACAATAATAAGGATCTTATGTAGCACTGGTACAACAGCGTCTTACAGATTTTCTGAACAATACTGCTCATTGTTTATTCTTCTCCTTGACTGCTAGTAATAGCAAAGTTAACGAGCCCATTTTATCCTTTTCTTTAAACCATAGGGAGAAAATATGTATACATATCTTTCCGAATGGAATATTAATAACTTTGTCCAGTTTCTACATTCATATATAAGCACACACACCCATACACAGATACAAACACACACACACACACATATATATATATATATATATATATATATATATATATATATATATATATATATATATATATATATATATATATATATATATATATATATATATATATATATATATATATATATATATATATATATATATATATAGTCATTGGAGGTGCCCGTGGTGTAATGGTTATCGTCGTAGGAAATGAACACGGCGACACGAGTTCAAATCCTGGACGAGACTGATTGCATTTCACATAGCACTAATACCCTTGGGAAAGGTATGAATCCAATTATTCTCTGGGTAAATAGTAGGACAGACTGGGTTCTTTAGCCTTGGTGAGGCAACTAGTCTAGGAGACTAGGAAGGAAAAACTCTGAATTCAAACCTGTTAAACTCCGCTTAAAGAATGACCTTGTGTCATATCCTGCCCGAGCGGAGGGGTTGGTAAATATGATATATATATATAGTCATCCACAGACAGATCTGTTTCGTTCGATCAGAACTCATCAGTGTGGCTCGACAGTATCTTCCCGTAGCTGGGATCGAAACCCGGTTGACTCAAACGTCAAACCAAAGCTTCTAACCATTCAGCCACGAGGAGATATTAGCTGCGAAGTAAATTTTAAACGGTTATGAATCACAATTACTATTGTTTACATACATCCGTTCAACGGTAGCCGAGAAGAGGCTTGTGTGACGGCAAATTCTTTAAAATCCCAAAACGAGACTTTATTTTCGCACGTGTGAAGACGGGGCAGGTTAGCACTTGATCCCTTGTAGAATAAGTCCTCGTTCAGAGTTTTTTCTCAGGCATATACGAACTGGCATATTATATAGGGGATCAATTTATAGCTAGACTGACCGCCGCTGGCAAGGGGTTCCAATTTCCACACTATACACACACCCACCAAGGCCACTAAACTTCCACCCCTAGAACAATGGAAGATACGGACCTCTAGGTTTAGACGTAATAATATTAATTAGAGTAGTCGGCAATTCCGGATTTCCGTATAAGAATTTAAAGGAATTAATAGGACAATTTTAAGCGAGCATATCATAAGGTGAATAGAAGCTGAAAAAGAAATATGACATAACAAACTAGTAGAAGACACTGCAAATAACAACTTCGACCACGTGGGAACATTAAAATATATCAATCTTTTACTACACATAGATATACACCTTCATCGTGTCAAATATATCATATATGAACAGTCCATGAACCTAAATGTCTTTCTTTTCTTTTCTTTCGTTTTTCTTCAAATTGTGAGAGAGAGAGAGAGAGAGAGAGAGAGAGAGAGTATATAAAATTGGGTATAAGGAGAAATGGTCTCAAAGTTTACTTATCTTCTTTTTTTTCGACGGGGTTCCTGTGGAGAATGTTTCCTTTTTTACGGGCTAATAGACTTTATGCTATTTTTAATACTGGCTTGAAGAATTGGCTCCTTCGTGTCCGAGATTCTTTTCGTCTTCTTTTACCCGGAGTGCTTGGCTTTTGGTTCCGTCCACCACGAACCCTGTCCAACAACTAACTTTTTTTATTATCTATTTCCGCTGACGGGAAGGAGTGCCCACTTCCGTTTTGGGGTCCCAGCCAATCATTTGGCTTCTCTCTTCTTCCTTCCCGTGTCAGGCGACCCGAGTGAGGTCACCAAGTACCTGTGACCCACATTCTTTCTTAACGATCATTCTCTGATGGCTTGCTACTGTTAATTCAAACAAGAGGATAGTAGTAATCATATTTCTATCTTCTCAATGGGACACCACGTGACACTTGCAATAGACGCTTATGGCAACACGATTACTTCTTCGCTATATATATATATAAGAGGCACACATGGTGTAATGGTTACCTTCAAAGGAAATGGAGACGGTTAACTGAGTTCAAATCTTGAACTATATTGTTTTCATTTCACATAGTACTAATACCCTTTGGGAATGTATGCATCCAATTAATCTCGTTCTAGCTTTTGGTAAATAGTAGGCCGACAAACCTCTTAGACTTTGGCATGACAGCCTGTATAGGAGAAAAAACTTTGAATTCAAACCAGTTAAACTCTGCTAAAAAATTAACTTTGTGTTGAATCCTGCTCATATGAAGGAGTTCTATATATATATATATATATATATATATATATATAAAATTGAAATAATCATTTACTTCATAATCCCTTGACTACAGTTATTGATAGTTTTATCTGGGGTGGGGGGTAAAAATCACATCAAACAGGTGATTATGGAAGAAAATTATTTCTTTTCTCACTAAAAACGTTTGGAACAAAATAAATACGTGGATTCTTTCAAGAACGTATATATATATATATATATATTGGGTATTCTCACTGCTTATTTTCTACAGAATAATAAAAAAAGATACATTCTTATTCTAATATGAACCATGACTTACACTGCTTAAAACGAATGATAGTATACCAAGGTAGACTACGTTAGTTAATCTCTTTCTCTTTTTATTTTTTACTCTTTTATTTGTTTTTTCTGCTTTCGCTATAACTTTCTGTCCTACAGTCTTCTCCCTTCTAAACATCACTGTCTTCTTTTTCTGTTTTTAATTTTTCCTTCCTTCCTACTCACTATCCTTCGACTTTATTTTTTCTTTCATTCATATGCTTTTTATTTTTCTTTATTTCTTTTTAATTTTATTTTCTTCTTTTATTAACCTTTTTTCATTTAAATTGCCTTGGCCTATTGTTTTATCCTTTGCCTATCTTTATTTCTTTCTTTTTCATTTCCTTCTTTCTTTTTTTCTTTCTTCGTTCTAACTATAATTCTCTTTTCTTTTTTTGATTTGATTTGATTTTCTTTCTTTCTTTCTTTCTTTCTTATAATAATAAGTTTTTATTTAATTTTACTTACTTTCATTCGGCTTCATTTTTTTATTTGCTTTTCTTACTTACTTTTGTTTATTCAAGTGATTTGCAATTTTCAACTCCTAATACAGCTGATGACACCACCTTAAACACATAGTCACCCATAGGTAAATAATCCTGTTATTTATTGCCATAACTACGCCGATAATTTATATAAACATTTATTTAAAAACAATTTCTTTTAAGATGACAATCCAGTTTTCCAGATGAAAAATCTAATTTGTTTTTCTTTCCCAATTTTCTCCAAAATTTACATTGGCATAGCAATTTATAAACAGTATTTTTCTAGAAGCAAATATTTGTACTCAAAATATTTACGTAATTTTGCCATGATAAATAACCTATCAAAATTGCCATTTTAACCTTTCTTTAAGTCAGAACTTACATCAGAAATTATTCAGGAATGCGCTTGGAGATGCAATGTAAAATTTATTTCAAAGTAATTTTTTTATAATTCTAGACATCTGTAGATAATATATATATATATATATATATATATATATATATATATATATATATATATATATATATATATATTATCGCACAGTTGGATATTTCAAAGATACAGGTGGCTTAATAGTTTATAACATGGAGAATAGACTTGGCAAACTGGGTTTAAACGACAGATTGGATATGTGCATTAAAACCCTTGAGAAAGTCATGAATCTACAAGAACAACACAATGGTGCTGCCACCAAGTGATCTTTTGTCGAACATTCCCAAATGACAATACAGTATGACTTTTTGTCCTGAGTATCATGTTGCTTTTATTCACAAACTCCAAGTGACTATAGAAATAATGACATCTTGTCATGAAAATCAAGATTTATTGGTTTTTGGCAACAAGTGACTATTGGAAAGTAATCTTAGTCTCAAGCAACAAGTTACTTTTTGAAGGTGACTCTTGGTTCTTAATACCTTCTGACTATTTGACTAGTTGGATAGATTGAATTTCTGCAAAATAAAATCCACTTCTGAAGAAGATATCCTTATAGGTAAATATGTCAATTTAATTTCCCTTAATGTCTTCATTCTGTTAAATGTTATTACGAACCTTACAACACATACATATATTAGAGGAAATGATCAAATAAAAATAGTTGAACTTTAACTAAGTTAAAACTTAACAAATAAAAAAATCTGTACTCTAAATTTATATCATTAGAAGCCATGGAATGCAGTATGATAGATTTGAAGTAAAGTGGATGAACCCAAAGTTAGGTTAACGGCACGCTTAACCAGATACAGGGTGGAAGAACCTCCCAAATGAGCAGTCAGGATTAAATAGTTCAGTAAGGAAACTACGGCTATTCATCTAAAAGGGTAGCGTCTATTGATGAGATAAAAAAAAATCAGCTAACAAAATATAACCATGACTCTAAATCAAACTGTATATCCAAACCGCATCGCCCTTCGCGAGGGAAAACAAGAGGCACTTTCCGTTGAGGTTGGAGCTCTGGGTTCAGTGTTCGAAAATCAGTGACAGAACTTAAACGTAAATCCAAAACAAAATTACTTAGAACCAAAAACACAGTACACATAGCGATATTTAACATTATAACTTTACATAGAATAGGTTAGATACCGAGGCCGATAATAAATGTGGCAGGGCACAATGGAGATATTGTATGCATACAAGAATTTAGCTACAGCTATAGTGAACTTCAAATAAAATACCATAATACTGGCAATGGATAGACGTTTGTCTCGGCAACTGCATGGAAAAAATTCCGTCAATGACATTATAGGAAGAGTAGGAATGCTTCTCAGTCCTCGTGACCTGAAATCACTTAATAGCATCCGGAAAATACAACCGAGAATGATGGTAGCTACATTTAACGGCAACCTCTGCACAATAATTATCTGCTACTGTCCCACCAATGCTAGTGATAAAACGGACCTCGTCACCTTCTGCAGCAAGCTGTCTTCCCTTGTCCGTAGTATTCCCAAGCACAACATTCTAATCCTCGGTGGCGACATGAATGTTCAAGTAGGCAAAGACGAAATTATAGATCGTGCTTAATTATAGATCAACTCATCAAACAGAAATGGGAATATCTAAAAGATGTCTCGCTTGAAAACACTCTAACATGTCTTAATACAAGATTCCAGAAAAGGAGGGAAACTTTTGATCTGCACCTACGCAAATAATGCGAATACAGATAGATTACATACTCATAAACAAGAAATGGATTAATAGCTCTCTGAAGCATAGTCCTCTTTTGAAGGAGTATCTTCCAAACACAGAATTGCCACAGCACAGATACACCTGAGCCTACACAGAAATAAGATACAAATAGCCAAAACCACGCGTTACGACTGGTCCTCATTTAACAAGAAATATAAGAAATAAATATACGGTAACTGTAAGAAACAAACTCTATAATCTTCAGGAGATATCTTAAACACTTACTCCGAATGACGAATACCAAAATTTCGTCAATGGCCACGTGGAAGCAGTAGCAGAGTGCATACCAACCAAACCAAGAACCAAACATATAGTTCAATGGAAAACACTACCAGTTAGGAAAAAAATGAAATAACTTGAAAACAGTATCCTTATGTAATGAATGAAACGCAACAAATACTAACACGCAGAAACTTAAGATGGCACCAATAAGAATACATTCAAGGTTAGATCAATAAAATTAGAAACCCGGTAGAAAATAGACAATCATGATTATTATGACAGACAATAAATGAAATGAATAAAAAGAAGAGCACCTCGAGAGCAAAACTAAAAGCTGCTTGCCAAAAAGAATGAATTCAGATGTGGAAAGAACATTTCAAGAATCTGCTTGGAAAGTCCCCTAAAGTTACAGATAAATCAAAAACAAAATTATTAATTGCCAACTAGACATCGAACTAGAACAGCTATCTCAAGAAGAACTCAAAGTAGTTCTGACAAAAATTAAAAGCAGAAAAGCTGCAGGCCGCGACAAAATACCACTAGAAGTATGGAATTAAGGGAAATTTGATGACTTACTTCATCGATTTTGCAACGCCGTATATAAACAGAACACAATTGAGATAGATAGCCTGCATCCACCCTTCCTAACAAAAGGTGAACTTGGAATCGCCACGAACTACCGAGGTATAACTCTTACTTCCATAGCAGCTAAGGTTTATAATGCTCTGCTTCTTAATCACATCGAAACTGAAATTGAAAAAATTCTTACAAGAAATCAGAACGGTTTTCGGAGAAATCGATTTACAGTATCACAGATTCTAACTATCCGTCGTATCATCGAAAGGGGTCGTCTAAAAAACTTGAGGCAACACTCTTGTTAATAGATTCATCCAAAGCATTTGATTCCATACGCAGAGGTAAGATGGAGCAAATACTCCTCGCTTATAGTGTCCCCAAAGAAATTGTCACAGCCATAATGGTGCGCTATAGTAACACGAAATTCAACGTTCGTCACCTGATGGAGACAGACTTTTTCGACATTGTTGATGGAATTCGGTATGGGAATACAATTGCACCATTACTGCTTATAATCTGCCTATACTACGCACTTACAACGTAGATAGATCTCTTAAAAGAAAATGCTTTTAGACTAAACGGACGCAGGCTATGCGGATGACATAGTGCTTCTTGCAAATACACCAACCCAAGCTGACTCCCTGCAGCATAGCTTGGAGCAGGCTGCGGGATGGATTGGTCTCCACGTGAACGTAGTACATGTGTTTAATCAAGGAGATATCTTCACTCTAAGTGGCATTCTCAAAAATTAGTAGACAAGTTCACATACCTCGGTAGCATTATCTCATCTACTAATAGCAATTTTAATATGTGCCTACTAAAGGCGTGGACTGCAATCGATAGGCTATCGATCATATGGAAGTTCTATCTGTTCGATAAAATAAAACGGGATTTCTTCCAAGAAGTGGTTGTGTCAGTACTACTGTACAGATACACCACATGGACTCTGACAAAACGTATTGAGAAAAAGCTTGACAGGAACTGCACAAGAATACTACGAGCTATATTAAACAAATCCTGGAACCTACAAAGCAATAGCCGTACGGCTACTTACTTCCCATCTCTAAAACCATCGAAATAAAGCGAACGAGATATGCGGGATACTGCTGGAGAAGCAAGAACGAATTCAGACGTGAAGTTCTCCCATGGACCCCTTCATATGGACGTGCCAATGTTAACCGATCAACAAGAACTTACCTAGAACTGCTCAGTGCGGACACAGGATGTAGTCTGGAAGACCTGCCGGGAGCGATGGATAATAGGGACAAATGAAGAGAGAGAGAGGGAGAGAGAGAGAGAGAGAGAGAGAGAGAGAGAGAGTGTGTGTGTGTGTGTGTGTGTGTCAGAGAAATCCGTACGAGCTGCACGACGATGATGATGACGATGATTAGACAAGTTTGTTGATTTGCATCTAGTGACTATGGGTAATCAGTTAAATTTTCTGACCAAAAATGGTTTGGTGTCTTTGTTTGATTGCATAATGAGTTATTTGATGCCAAAGCTATCCTTATCCTTGATGTACTATTTAACCCATAGCTAGGGGAATGGATGAAGGAGATTTTTCCTTTCTCCAAAGTTAATAGTCCAAAAGTGAATGTAATAATACAAGTGGGGTTAGCACTTACTTTCTACAATGTTACAGTCCAGCATGCTAGCCACTACACGCAGAGACTCCCTAGACCAAGAAACAAACATATTGATATAAGCTAGGAAGGAGGTAAAAGAGTATGAGGTGGAGGAAAAGTAATTGGTAAGAAAGATAGAGGAAAATGAAAAGAAAACCGCTTGAAAGGAATATCTATCTATCTATCTTTCTATCTATCTATCTAAGAGAGTGTGTGTAACAACTATTAGGAAAAAGTGCCTAATTTTTTCAGAATAATGTTACATTTTTTCTTGGGTTACATGGTACCAGCAAACTGTTTTTATTTCTCATAGTCCTAATACCCTTGGGAAAAGTATGAATCAATTTATTCTCCTCACAGCAGTGGGTAAATAGTTGGTCAAACTGAACTTTTAAAATTTATTGGGTAAACGATCAAGGAGAAGAAAATCTCTGAAATCAAACAATCTTTAATTTGCTCAATAACTGATTTTGTCACACATATTGCTCATAGTGGAGGAGCTGGGTAAATGCATACCTGTAACCAGCTACTAGAAAGAATCTCTGTCTTGATCCGTTATTGAACGACCAAAATGGATTTCCTTTCCAAGACTGTACAGCTCCATCTTCTGAGCCATTTACTTATAGCTACAAGGGTAGGGTATGATAGGAGGCTGAAATGATTCTATTCACTGGCTTCTCACGTCATCCATGATGTTAGCTACAGGAAACGAAACCTGATACCGACAAAAACAGTGGCGCTGACTACTAGAATTCCTATCAAAAACACAGAGACTTTTTTTGAGAAAAAATAATTTTACAGATTATCCTGAAAATAATTTAGAATTTTTAGCTGAAGAGACTGTATTTATAAACATCTCTATTCATTATAATAACTTATTTCATTATCATTGATAAAGTAAATCACCACTTGCAGTAAACACAAATTAACCCCTACTAAGGAGTCCACTCACATCCGCTAAATAAACTCAGCAGTCGCTGACGACGTTGAGGCACTTGACCGCAAGCTGGCACCAAAGTGGGAGATATACGTATCTCTCTGGTTATCACACACCGACCCAACCATTATCTGCAGCAAAGACATACACCTTCCGGTGGACCAGCAGCAAATATCTAAACTCCAGCTAGAAGTCGAGACAAGATCCAACCAATCAACAACTGCAGTCTTAAGTAGTTCTTTTCAGAGCTAAAAATTCTGAAGGCCATTTACACAGCCTATCTCGAGGCTTAGCTAATTACAAAAGTCAACTCTAGCTCTTTTAAGAGCTAACTAACGAGCTCTTCTCAGAGTTATTCAGAAAGGCTCCTGAATACAACCTCTGGACACGCAGAGCAGCAGACCCGGAACCAGACCCCTGTTCCTGCATCTCCAGACCTGCAGCAGACCAGTTTCTGCACCTCAGCTCCAGACCTACAAGAGCTCAGTTCCTGTATCTCAACACGCTGACGTTGACAGACAAGTAACAGCATCTACTCCAGAATCAGACCAATCATGCACGGCAACTGAGACTGCACTTTGATCCACGAGCAGACCAATCAATCATTTCCTCGTTGTACCCACCGCCAAATAAAAGCTTGCTACTTCAATTCTACTCTCATCTTTGTCATCCTTACTTAGTTGTTTGTCAATCACGATATTTAGAAAAGTTTGTGGGTTCGACGTATCTATCGACCCCGAAACATCTTTGCGTTAGTCTGTCGCTGAACCCCGATAAATGCGTCAATCCCATGAACAGTTGTGTGTGTGATTGACAGGGGACTGGACAAATGACAGAGACGAGTGGATAAGTTTAAATTTCTGGTCTTATTGAGCGAATCGTACATGAATGTTGTATGAGTGTAAAATCGCAGTTGCTGTACCACGCCGGTGTAGTCCTTGCTGGGTGTTGAAAGTTGCGTGGTAGAAAGTTGTAGACTCGGCTGTCTATATGTTCTTGGCGATAACGCGTCTACAAGTTGAGGATAGTCCTGTTGCTTGGTGCAGATCGTAGGTGTAGCTCTATTGTCAACTTGTAGACACATTGGTTGCAGAGGCTGGATGATCGATGTCCCGGTTTATGCAATACTTAGATAACCGGAGAGTGTGTGGGTGTGGCCTCAAAGTACTGGTGCTACTCCGAGCAGATGTTCGCTCGTTGACTAGGGCGCTGTAGGTTTTGTTGCTTGGTTGTGTAAGAATAACTACTGGTCTAAGCTGGAACTGGTCTGCAGTTGGTGTTGGCTACTGTGTCGTCGTCTCGTGATATCTGCCAAGAGGTGTAGCGAGAAGACCACAAATGATCCTCAAAAACTTTCGGAAGTTAGCTCTGAAAAGGGTCTGTTTGAATGAGAGAGCAGCTGAGATTGGTTTGTTGACTGTGCGGAGTCCATGGCTGTGATTGGTTGGATTCCAAGTCATCTGCTTTGGTTGGTGGTAAAGACACTGATTCCACGTTCGGCAGTTTGGTTTGGTTTGGTAGTAAGAGCACCGACTTTACTTTTGGCGGTTTACCAAACAAAACTTGACACTAGGTCTTTTTTATAGTGAGGGTTTGTGGGGAGCTCAGGCACGAGCCAAGGCTCGAGTCCTGCTGGACGTATGCTGGTCATCGGTTCATTTAGTGCAATGTGGGCTAGATGAGCGCTGCTGGACTTGAACAAATACGATATATAACATGAGCCCAGCACATATGCTTGTTTATACCTTGAACTAGACCCGAGAGTTTAGTGCGATGCAAATCTTGTCAATGACGTCATATCCCAACTCCAGGTGGCTCAGCCGAAGCCGAGAGCCATTCGGTCTCGACGTTGAAAAGTGGGAAAGGAATAGATACCGCCTCCGGGTATAAAGGCCCGTCGTGCTTTTGATTTTTTAGTCCCTACCTCCTGTTTTTATATGGAAGCAGCCACTGCTTTTTTACTGGGCTGAGTGAAGGGGTTTCTGTGCACAGGAAGTTTCTTTATTAAATATAAGTAATAATGAAATGCTTCGTTGTACTTTGAAGAGGAGCTTTATCTTATTTTATCTTATCCGTTACCTAACTGGCGGCAGAATTAATCCCTTTTTTACAAATAGTTCGTCAGTTGATACCAGGAGTTACCTCATGAGCGTAGGCTCGACGTTTTTGTTTTTCTGACGACAAGGGTGAACTCAAGGTTTTCTCTAAATCGGGATTCTAGGTTTGTGTAGCCGGAACGGCTGTGATAATTTCATCCACACTATGTTGTGTTTAATTGATTAGCTATTCAAATCCTAAAATTTTAAAACTTGAAAATGTTCAAGAGATATAAAATCGTTGCATTAGGAACATAACGGATAATCTATTAAGATTGTTACATTTTAATGGATTTCTTTTATGGAAAGCTCCCATTCACTATAGTGGAATAAGACAGCATAACCTCACAAAAGAGTATCCAGCATGTGATACTAAATGAAAGTATCTGGTAGTAAGGCTCAAATTCGGTAAATTTAGGGCATGTGAAATCAATTCTTCATTGCTATAACCGTGAACCAGAGTATGAGTGTTTGATAGCGTCCAGCTTATGAGTTAAATAGATCTATTTTTTGTCGTCTAAAATGATTGTAAAAATACATTTTTGTGCCATATATGAATGGAGACCAAAGCTGCTCAATTGCCTTTGCCATGAAATAGCCCAACACGGATTTACATGGCGTAAAATTAGCCATCTAACCAACAAACTAACTTCTAAGGTAAATGTAAAAGTGAAAAATTATGTTTATTACATAAACACTAGGTAAATATCATTCAATAAACCTTGTGTCGTTTTTCTCTCGAGGCAAAAATGATGGGTATCCAGGTGTGTCATATCAGGTATATTCAAACGTAGAGACCTCTTTGACAAGTTTCTTCACCATAATAGTCATCAATAAAATCATCACCATTGTCAACATCATCATCAGAACACAACGTCATTATTGTTGAAGAGGGCTTATTTAATAGAGGTCATCGGATAACTATATTACTGTAGGGACGCCATATCCAATATGTTATTGTGGGGTTATTGAAGTAACATTTAAAAATTCATATTTGCTACCGTTGTATTGATCATTTTATTGTATAGGTGACTGGTAGATCACAACGAATCAATCTCTGATTGATTCCTGATTATTTCTGTAAGGAAGCCAAAAAAATTCACATTTGTGGAAATCGAATCAGTATTATTAAGCTGGTCTCTAATTATTTGTATATGTACTCAGTAATTGGCTGTCTAATACAAGCAAGTCTCTAATAAAGTAATTCCACGTATTAAGAACATTTTTTGAAGAATTCTATAAAAGTCTGCACTTTGCAGGAATCTCTTTGTTCTGCATTCTAACTTTAATTCTACCTTCCTCAATCAACTAATCAACCCGTTTCATTCCAATGGAGTATTTACATGTTCTGTGAATTTTTTTATCCGCACCTCTATAGAGAGTTGGTAGTTGGTCTCTTTTATTCAAAGTTCTAGATGTACCAATCATATATAGATGCAGTTGTATGTATTTGCCAACTGTAGTGTCTTAACAAATACATTATAGCAGCAGCAGCAGCAGCAGCAGTAGCAGCAGCCTGGTGATATATATAACAAAAGGTTCTAAGTATGACACCTTTTTTTTTACTTTACTTTCCGTCTTTATTGGTTCTGACCTCCTCCAGGGTAAAAGTTTCCAGGTTCCTACGCATACACAAGCCTCAATTAAATTAACCACTTTTCACCCAAATGTCACATATATGCCTAAAAGGTAAAACCATAATCATTTACTTATTTCGTTTGATAAAAACTAGTATCATGAAGATCAGTTAGTTTTATTGTTATAATTTGTGCGTATTATTGCTCACCATATCATTTCCAAACTCAATTTACTGTAAAATTCTTTCAGGTAATTTATTGAGTTATTACTGAGTTTGGTTCTCACTGGGTATGCGATACCTCTAGCCTAGTGCCAAACTTAGCTAAGCTTAGTAAATACCGGTTATACTTGAAAAACTTAACATATGAAAAATTAGTACCATATGCAAAATTTACCGATTTACCTCTAGCTTGCTACATGTGGATACTTAAAGTAAGATCGTGGAAGTTTACTTAGCTTCGACTACTGTGGTAAACCGAAATAGCAGTGAGCCGAACTTTAGTAAGGGAGGGGAGAGAAAGAAAGATAGAAAAAGGTATAGAAACAAGGGAAGGGGATTGTTACTCAACCATTAACCTGCAAAAAAAACAAAAAAACAAATCGATTATATTTCTTGAAACAACACAGTTTTTTCCAACAATAAATAGTTTATTCCCAAAGACATAAATTTTACAAAGCAATTCGGTAATCACATTGCATATATTTCGCTATGCAGGTAGAGTTATTCACTCAATTCTGACTTTAACACAAATAAAATATTAACATAAGATAAAATAATACAATAGAATAAAATAACATAAAGTATATGAAGGGCAGAACTGGAACACGCAAAAGATTTACTCACCGCTGGACCGTAACATGCAAAAAGTAATATGAAACAGTTTACCTACCAAATACCCGCACTTGATATTCAAATTCAAAGTTCTTTTCTTTTTCTTTTCTGATTCGTTTTATATTACCGACAGTCCACCCCCAGACGAAAAAAATACTTTGTATCCGGTGTTGAATATTTCCTTTGCTCTGTGGCTTATCTTGAAAATTCTGTCGGCTGTTCCTCAGAGGAATTCAAATTAAGTTTTGAATTTCTTCCTCAGGTCCTCCAAAATATTAGGATTTTTTTTCAATTTTTCCATAATTTTCGAAAAAGCATTAAATCTAAATTTCACCTGTTGCCGTGCAGCGGGTCTTAAGAAGAACTGAAAACTTTCCTAATTTTTTACTTACTTGGTCATGAAGAACTGGGAAGAGTTCCACAGATATTTAATCAGTAAAAATCAAAAACTAAATTTTGTACTTTTCCTTATCATAAACATATTTTTTTAAAAAAGGGTTGACATATGCAAAATTTGAATCATATGTAATTTTTACCGAATTAGCACGTTTTATTAATGTAAGTTGTGGAATTAACTAAGCCTCGACTCTAGCAGCAACAGAGATTGCAGTCAGCCGAAAAAAAAGTGACGACAATATTTCTTGAAATAAAACAACATTTTCCAACAAAAATTAATTTAATCTTGAAGAAATAAATTCTATAAAGTAATTCTACGATCGCATTTCATATGTTTCGCTATGCAGGTTGAGTTATACACTCAACTCTTTTAGAACAGAAAATTAAAAAAAAACATAGAATAAAACAATACAAAGGAGTGAAACAAAATAAAAAGGAGAATGATTGGGACAGGCAAATGACTTATTCACCTTTGGACCGAAACAAGCAAGAATTTATTAGAAACAGTTTATGCACGAAATACCCTGCTTAGCAATTGAATTTAAAATTCTTTTCCTTTTCTATTCTGGCCTGTTTCTGTCTACTGTAAGTCCGCCAATCAGTCGGGGAAAAACCCTGTATCTAGTGTGGACTCTTTCCTTTGCTCTTGACAATTCTGTAGGCTGGTCCTTTATATATATATATATATATATATATATATATATATATATGCTTTGTCATTCAGAATGGTGAAGTTTTTAAAAAAAGATATATATATAATTTTGAGGTTTTTTTAGAATTTTTTTTCATAAATATAAACTCTGCATTGTTTTGAATTAGTTTTCATCAAAAATTATTTCAGTCCAGCAAAAAATATTTGTTTTGAGACTTTTCAAAATGGTGAAAAATAAAACAGAGTGCTCCAGAACTTTTGAGGCTGAGACGTACAAATATGTTACATTTATAAAGGAATGTGTGACGTGAATTGAGAAGCATACTGTAGTCCAAAGAATATTTACAAATGGGCTAATATGGTGTTGCCACTATAAGCCTGAGTCGAAAAGGCAGTCCATGGTGGAGTCCAAACGTACTGACTCCCTGGTAAAGAAAAGGTTCTGGATGCAGCAGTCAGTAAAGAAGTTTATGCTGGCAGTCTTCTGGGCCATGAAATGACCCATCATTTTTCATGAAGGTGAAACTGGAAGCATTGGTTCCAATTGCGAACTCCTCAGGAAATATTCACCTAACTTATTGAATGATCGTCGTGCATATATATAAACAAATAATTATATAAGTAAAGTTGGCAATCGTTGTCGAGAGTGACCCTATGGCTCCTTTTTCGATAGCTGCTACACCGTAGGTGTCGGGGAGAGCGCTACCCCTTTCCCTGGATTGCTCCATTTTACCCTTGGTACGTACCTTATAATGATGAGTGTTAAGCAAGGCGGTTACAAGTACATTTTAGTCTTTGGTATGACTCTATGTGGGATTGAACCTCGGTTTCCCGGGCCATTGGCGAACACTCTATCCACTATATATTGAATGATATTTGTTATATCTACTTATTAAACTATGAGTACCTCATAGAGAATAATGGTTAGAGAGCAAGACTAGCAAATCCGTGTTAGTGTGTTTGATGAAGCCCCATACTTCTAGCCTTGTGCCAAACTAAGCTGAACTTCAAAAATTACTGCTAATTAAACCACGTAATTTCCACTGATTCAGTTCATTGATTAACTAAAAGCAAGAGCTAAGTGTACTTGCAAAATCTTTAATCATTTATTTCTTTGAATGGGAAAAAATGGAGGTGCTGATTTGACGGGTTAATTTCTGACAGTTCTGTAATTGCTAAAAAGGTCAGATTTTATTCCTAGGTGCAGATGAATGGATTTGGAAAGGTCATTACTTGTTCTTTCTTAATTGTTTGCTGTAATTTGAATAAAGTTTTAAATAAGTCATCGAAAACAATATTTTGATCAGAAAAATTATAAAAGTAATCATAAACATAATAATAATAATAATAATAATAATAATAATAATAATAATAATAATAATAATAATTTGAAACATCAGAAAGCAATAATAGTAATTATCAACTTTTTAAATTACTATTACTAATAATAAAACTAACAAGCCAATGAAGAAAGAATGAAAAAAAGCTGTGCAACCGAATGGTAATGAAACAAAGCATTTCTGGAGCAAATTATGGGGAGAGAAACAATAGAAGAGCCGCATGATTAAATAACATGAAAAAGCATTCCAAGGAACAGAAGAATATATAGTTCTGGTCACTATTATGGGAACACTCAGTTTTTTACTCTATTAAACGAAAAATAACCAATTTTTTTAGGAACTCATTTTTTTATTCGCTGTTCTTTTTCAATCATGAGTTGTCAATAAACCATAGCTTTTCAACTTGATAGTTTTTTCCTGGAAAAAATGATCAAGTTGAAAAGCTATGGTTTATTGACAATATGGTTTATTGACGACATGGGTTTCAATAATTTAGACAAGTAATATATAAGTGTGTTTGTGTATGCGTATATATATATATATATATATATATATATATATATATATATATATATATATATATACCAGGTCATCAATGTTACTCGGGTTCATTTTTAGTTTAATTTGCTCCGCTTAAAAATTTACCTTGCGTCGCTCCTGCTCGTGCGGAGGAGTTGGTAAATACATTCTACCTGAGTCGACACAGATATATATATATATATATATATATATATATATATATATATATATATAAAGATGAGTAAAAGTGATTTGACAAATAGGGATATTTTTCTGTGGTTGTTTTCAACTTCCTTCAGTCATTCTACGGAGTAAAAGTTTTTGAGGAAAATTTTTAAGAAAGTTTTTAATGATTTAGAAGTGTTTAATGATTTAAAATGTTTCAAATGGAATTGAAATGCTATTCGAAAATCAATGTAGAAAGTACTTTTGGCGTTACATATCCATTTGTTAGACCAATGGTTATACAACGCCAACATTTCATTAATAAACACACACACACACACACACACACACACATATATATATATATATATATATATATCATATTTACCAAACCCTCCACTCGGGGAGGATATGACACGTGTTCAATTTTTAAGCGGAGTTTAACAGGTTTAATATATATATATATATATATATATATATATATATGCGTGTGTGTATGTGTGTATGTGTATGAACCTTGGACAAATCTCTTTGCATTTCACATATCACTAATAGTCTTCTGAAAGATATAAACCCAACATTCTCTCTTCAGTTATGGGTAAATAGTCGGGTAGACTGGGTTCTTCACACTCGGGATGGCGACTGGTCTATGAGAAAAGGAAAAGTCTGAATACAAATCTCCGCTTAAAACGGATCCTGAGCAAAGGGACTATATATATATATATATATATATATATATATATATATATATATATATATTGTTGTCACTTCATGATCCCTTCCAGTGAATTTTTAGAATATAAGATGCCGAGAACTTTTACTGGTAAAAATCTGTGGATATAGTAGAATATATTTCATGTGTCATAAAGACTGGTTCTTCTACCAATCAGAACTCATCAAAAGATCGGAACAAAAATCTTTTGTCAGATCTTTTAGCGGTTTATAAACGTGCAGGAAAATCGAAAGTTTGAGGATCTGACTTTCAATCGTCACACAGAACAACGCCGACAGACCAACAAACAACTCGCGGAACCAAATCGCTATGATGAGATCACAAAGCAATTTGTTTAATCCTGTCAACACTTTACAAGTACTTAACGAAAGACTTTGATTCTTGCTGCCTTTTATTTTAGTCTGTTAATTTTATTCTATCCATCAAAGCAAACGCATACCCGCAAAACATCAGCTCTCCAAGAATTCACTCAATTCAAAATAATAATAAATATTGACTAATTTATTTATAACTCATTAAACTTTGTTTCTTCCCTGTCAGTGGGGGTTTAGAATAAGCTAACTGTATCCCCTGCAGAGGAGTATGACCCCCTCAGATGGGGGTGTCCAGGGTATAATATAAAACTGCATCTGATATTGAAGCTCCAGTTCTGGAGATTTAGAGAGTTTGGTTTCGGTTTCTTTGTTTAATAACATCAAACTTCGTGGGTTATCTAATGCCGAAGCCATTCTTGTAGAAAAACAGTTGTAGAACTATTTAACTCAAACCTGGGAAAATAAGGGTGTTTATACCTTCCCCAATGGTATGAGTCCGAAAGTAAACATAATAGAACGACTAGAGTTCGAACTCATTAATTCGCAGTCAAACACTTTAGCTACAAACCCACGAAGACTCCCACCGGGAAGTATGGATTACTCTTCACTGCCATTACTCTTAGAACCACTCAGACCCGAGGTAGTCATACATGTCAACGTCTCATCTATGGGTAAAATACTTCTGTTTGAAAAATATTCGTATTCGATGCTTTATAACTATGAAAATTATTTGTTTTAAGAATAGTAACTTGAGGTTATAATTGTTTACTAAGGAAGATTATTATTTAATTGAAACCATGTAACTGTGTGAAAGCAAATGATGGTCATTTAATAGAAATAACTTCTTGAAACCAGATAATTATTGGATAGGAATACTCGAAACTATACGACGGTGTGCAAATTATTTGTATTAGATAAGAAAACTTGATATATTACTGTCTTCAAAAATCTCGTAAGAAACAACTACACAAAAATGTAAATATAAATATAAAATGAATGCAATTCCCAAACTCTTTGGCATAAAATAACCCTTGATCGTTTGACATGCTGCTAAAATCAATCAATCAACTTTGCTTATCATTGTTGAATTTATCATTGACTATTTTTCTAAAGAGAGGACGAGTTATCGGGTCAGCAGTCAGAAATAGATATTTCTGACTGCTGACCCGATAACTCGTCCTCTCTTTAGAAAAATCATCCAAGAGCCCAGTGGAAGTTGGGCTAGGGAAGCATAAAAACTTTTACCTTTCTTTTCTCTCCTATAACTATGTTATAGCTGCAATAACTAAAGCTCCTATTTTAATGTCTTCATTTAAACAAAATTAATTATAAATTCTTAGTTGGATCATGTTAATGAGTCAAATATTTTCAATGACGTAAGTGATCCCACAATACACACATACACACACATACACTCATTCACTCCCCTCCTCACAGTCATAGATGTGTACAGAAAGTATCGAGATTCCATATGAATTTTATTCTTGTCTTCTTTGCCTTCATCACACTTATTCCAGTGAGTTTCCCATTGGTCAAATCACCTCTAAACTCATCGTTTGATATAGTGTGAATCTATGCCTTCTATTCTCTTCGGCCTTGAGTCTACTGTTGTGATAAATTTTCAGTTTAGGAAAGAAGAAAAAGTCACATGGATTTAGGTCTAGTGTGTATGGAGTGTTTCCCTAGAAATAATTCGTTCAAAAAGTATCGAGAATGGCTTCATATGTTTTTAAATTGTCACCGACTTGCTTAAACAAGTTTAGATGTCTTAACTACATTCCTCGACTTTATCACTTTAATATGTAAGTTATTAAGCTGCTCACGCATTTTCCGTTATATTTTAAAATCTAAATAATTCAAAGCCTCAGTCTTGCAAGATTTTTATTATATATATGATCAAAAAATTGAATATAAGTCAAATTACCAAATAATAACATTGCCCTAACGATGGTTATAATATAAAAACCTAAACGTTTGACGAAGGAAGTCATCTTCTGAATACCTTCTTTCGTATTTGATTTGGTTTGGTTTGGTTTCTTTGTTAATGGCATATTAACCTTCGTCGGTTATTTAATAGCAAACCACCCCGACTCATCGCTAGGGGTGTAAAGGATTCATACCTTTCACAAGAATGTTAATTCGAAAGTGAACGTAATAGTGCGACTGGAGTTCGAACTCGCTTACTATGATGTCACTGTCTAGCACGTTAGCCACTACGTCACGGAATTTTCCCTTTTTCTTATTTGTATATATACATTTTTTACATATATACATCTTTTACATATATACAGGGTGTGGTGGGTAAATTGTCACCATTTTAAATGATTATTTTCATGCATGTACTCTATTCGTTTCAGTTTTTGTCTGTTGTGTTAGTAGGAAACAGTCAGTGAGGAAAGCAGCACCATGACGCTATTCACTTCTCCAGAAATTTAGAAACGGCAGAGTGTACTGCTTAGCATTCCTAGGCGGAAGACTACAAAGATTTCACAGTGCTTTGAAGTCGGTCTGAGGAAAGATTTATATTCATATTAATGAAAACCAACTACCCAGTCCACATCATATTATTTGGAGTGCTCACAAACAATGCCCCCATACATCTTCGTATATGGCCACAGACTCAACACGAAGGACTACATCAAGTGCTTAAAAGAGGTAGTGTTGCCCTGGATTAAGAGGGTGGCTGCTGGTTGATCCTATGTCTAGCAACAGGACTGCACTATGCCACACAAATAAGAGAATTTAGTGTTGGCTGCGAGAAATTATCTGTGATGACATCACCTCTAATACCTGGCCGCCTACTTTCCCAGATTGTAAACCTCTCAATTATTATGAGTAAGGTGCAATTGAAAGACTAACAAAACTCCGTACAAAACATAAGATGAACTGTAAGCAAGGATAATTGCAGCACTTACCAATTTAAACAAGTAGACTCTTGAAAAGACTTGCAGGTGATTCTGTAATCGTTTGAAGACTATGTTTAAAGCCAATGGCGATTTCTTTAGATAAATCTAATCTATAGTATTTCAAGACTTTTTCATGTAATTTTGGTAAATATATCTGATAAAATCGGCTATCAGTATTATTTTCATTTTTGCGTAATTTAGATGATGGCTTACCCATCACACACACACACACACAATATATATATATATATATATATATATATATATATATATATATATATATATATATATATATATATACCGTCACACAGGCCACAGGACTGCTCAATAGTTCAGTTAAAGTTGTGAACCATTGGACTATTTATACAGAAGAATAATTCACTAATGTAACACAGGTTATCCATAAGAACTCTTCTCAGATTCGGAATTCATAGTTTTCTTTCTCATAGACAGGTTGCCTTGACAAGGCTAAAGAGCACTGTCTGCCCTAACATTAACCCATAACCAAGGACATAAGAGTTGGATTCATGCCTTTACCCAAGATGATCGCGTGAAAGGAAATGTATAGCCTCCTCCAGATTTGATGTTATGACGAGAAATGTCACATGCGCTTTCATATTCACACACACCCACATAGATATATCTCTCATAGATATATATCAATCTTCTCCAAGACTAGTTGCCCTGCCAAGGTAAAAAAGTGCAGTCTGTCCTACTATTTTTCAATAACTGGAGATACAATAGTTGGATTCATACCTTTTCTAAGGTATTAACATGATGTGAAATGCAAACAGCCTTAACTCTGGTCACCGTGTCCGTTTCCGATTACGCTGACCATTACACCACGGGCGCCACCTAACGAAGGTGTCCACGGCCATTACAAATAGGATAAAAAATAAGTGGAAAAGTTGATAAACTGAAATACTAACAATCCGCTTTTCTACTTATTTTTTCTCGTCTGGTTGGATTTACCTAATCTACCATTTTCTCCATATGAGCTCCGCAAAATCACTGTGAGTTTGAACAGCATGACCGAACAGAATATATTAATAATGTAGACTTTCGTTTTATTCATATGTAAGCAGTAATTATTAAGATCTTATAATTTTTTGCTGCTAAAATAATGATAAATGATTTATATTCTTTTTTGTACCAAGGCACTCGTCAATATTTAAATATTTATGCTAAAAGAGAACTTTCTTGAGATGCTTGATATTAGACGTGTTTGGCATTTTGTCCAAACATTTGAACGAGATGACCAACTTATGTCTGTGAAAGTGTTTCCTTACTTTTTATTATATTTTCCCAATCTGTCTGACATACAGCTCTCCACAGCCATTACACATAGAACATAAACTATACAAAAGTAATGAGGTAACTACTGGTCATCATAGTCCTAAGCACCAAATGTAAAAATATGCAATGATGAAAATATTGAATATGATGAGGCCAGTTTTATTAATGATCATACAACCTAAGAGATTTTATAGAAAGAAAAATGGGAGAGGGTAGAACATAAAGCTAGAAAGGAGGATAAAAGATGACTTAAAGGGGAGTAGAATGTTAACCAAGAAATAACAAACACCGTAGGGAAAAGCCAAATGGAAGATAGGGAGGTAAGATAACAGAGTTTACAGGTCATAAATGCAGAGGCTAGCATAATCAACGTCGTCTTGGAAAGAACTGGATTCAGTCGCAGATTCAAAATGGGAGGTGTCTCAGTGACATAGAGGTCAACTTGCTGGACTGCAACCTCGTAGTGAGTTCAAACTCCAGAAGCGCTATTACGTTCACTTTCGGATTATTACCCTTAGGAAAGGTAAGAACTCTCTTATCTTCTCTGCTACTGCCCTTCTACGAGAATGATTTTTTGGTATTTAATAACGCACGAGGATTAAAATGCCATAAAACACGTTTTTAAAAGCCAAATCCTGTTTATACATGTATTAAACCAATATTATATATATATTGTAAACATAATTTGTCGGTAACATTTCTAAAAGACCCAGAGCTCATTTGTTGGAAGACATTTGAATGGTTTCATGTATTCCTACTGTGATGGCAAATTAAAATAAAAAGATCTCCGGATGAGCAACCATTTAAAAGCGTATGGGAACTGGTGCATTTAAATATTGTTATCACCAAACAGGGGTTTATTTTTCGCTCGTGTGAAGACGGGGTGGTCTGGCATTTGATCCCTCGTAGAATAAGTCCTTGTTCAGAGTCCTTTCTCGGGCATATAGGAACTGGCATATTATGTGGGAGTTAATTTATGGCTAGACTGACCGCCGTTGGCAAGGGGTTTCCAAATTTCACACTACACACACACTCACCAAGGCCACTAGTTCTTCCTCCCCTAGAATAATGGAAGATATGGACCTCTAGGTTTAGATGTAATAATATTAATTATAGTAGTCGACAACTCCGGTTTCCCGAGAAATATTTTTAAAGGAATTCATAGGACAATTTAAGCGAGAATAGCATAAGGCGAATAGAAGCTGAAACAGAAACATGAAATGGCAACTTTTGATATTAGACGATACAAATGAACAACTTCAACACGTTAGAACATTAAAATATATCAATCTTTTTACTATACACGCTGATACATATATTCAACGTGTCGGCTATATTATTAACGGATACTCCATAAACATAAATGTCTTTCTTCTTTTCTTTTCTTTCTTCTTTAGTCTTTCTTCAAATTGAGAGAGAGAGAGAGAGTATATAATTGGATATAGGGAGAAACAGTCTTAAAGTTTACTTATCTTTACGACGACTTTCCTTTGGAGAATATTTTCCTTTTTTTACGGGTCGACGGAATTTATGTTATTTTTAGTTCTCGCTTGACGGTATGGCTTCTTCTCCTTGTCCAAGATCCTTTCCGCTTTCTTTACCCAGACTCTTGGCTTTAGATTCGTTCACCACGAACTCTGTCCAAAAACTGATTTTTCTTATTTCCTATTTCCGCCGACGGAAGAAGGGGGCTATTTCCGCTCTGGGATTCTAGCCAATCATTTGCCTTTTTCATCCTTTCCCTGGCGATTCTTTATCTATCACCCGAGTGAGGTTACACCCGAGTGAGCCTGACCCACATTTTTTTCTTCCTTCAACGGCCAGCCGAAGTTGACCTACATTCTTTATTTGTCTTTTAACGGTCAATCTTTGGCTAATTCAAACATGGAGGAATAGTAGTAATTCCTTATTTCTCTTCTCCCAGTGGGAGACCACGTGACACTACCGAACACTAATTGTTCTATTTAGTGTTAATCAATTGTTTGCGCACTGTTAAATGATTTTAAGTATTCTTATCTTACACGAATAATTCTATTTAGAATTAATCATTTGTTTGCTCATAGTTAAATGGTTTCAAGAATTAATATTTAACACGAATAGTTTTATTTAGTATTAATCATTTATTTTCACACAGTAAAATGATTTTAGTTATTCCTATTTAAAATTACCAATTCAATTCATTATCCATCATTTGTTTACACACAGCTAAATGGTCAAACAATTCTATTCGACCCATAGATGAGACCCTAACAGGTACTACCACTCCAAGTGGACCAAGGAGTAATGCCAATAAAGGGTACTCTACATTCACCAAAGCTTCAGGACAGTATCCCCTCAATCAGATAACGTTTAGTGTCAGGAGACACATGGAGAGTCTTATACCCCTGCAGAGGAGCATTCGATGTATTGTGCAGCTCCAGCTGACTGGGCTTGCTGCTAATGCTGATGCAAAGTATACAATCATCGTTGTAAAGTAAACATGTCATAAAGTATGGTTATACATCTATGAAATTAAATAATCTCTAAAAAAAAGGAGATCGCCGAAAACAGCAAAGTAACCTAACTCGTAAGGTTTACCCGTATTACATACAGCTATTGGTATACTTTGTACTGATGAAGATATTTAGTTAAGTTCCCACTGACCAAGGACCAATATTAGCGTTAGTATATCAGTGATTTACTAACACTGAACTCAACGGAAAGAATGACAAGATAAATGCATTTCTTCATGCAAGAGCATCTAACCTTTTATAGACATCATGTCCATACCAACCGAATTAAGAAGAAAGGATACACAAACGTATCCGAGCAGTTAAAAATATACGCATAGTGTTCCATGAACAAGCAGTTTGTAGAAGAGGAATAAAAACGGGAAAAAGCTTACTTGATGAGGGAAAGTTAAATAGCCACATGACGTTTCCGTTCCCTGCCAAGATCCTTGACAAATTTTTCCTATTCAAAGAATAAAGGAAAAAGAAGTCAAGAATAGATTTCTGTGATTATCATATGACATCACGCACGCCACTAAAGAAACAAACCCATTCTTTAAGAGAGATAATTATTTGTTGTCTCCTTATACAGATTTTAAGATAATCACTGATGTTCACTATTTTTCTATCGTATTCATTAGAATAAATTATTTGCCTTACAAAATATACGTAAAAATATGGGGATCAAATTGAACTACATTTCATTCATCAAATCGTTTCCTTTATTTTATTATATTCTAATCTTAAAGTTCTATACATTATTACTACATATAACCTTTGTGATTTTCAGTTCAAATCCACACTGAAATATCTTC
>OY757917.1:46599487-46744487 GCA_963585895.1 Sepioteuthis lessoniana | reverse complement strand
TCTGACTCGGAGCAAAATCAGCAACGTCCTTCAAACTATTGGAATTTTGTTTTCTGTTGATATGTTAGTTTATGAACGATATTTACTTCAATTAGAAATGAATAAACAAAGAAACTGCAATATAGATGGATAATAAACAAAAAATTACTTAATAAAAAAAATTACCAGTTAATCTTAAAGGATAAATTGAACGCGAAAGAAGTATGAAGAAAATAAAATACTACTATCAATTATATTTATATATATATATATATATATATGTGTGTGTGTGTGTGTGTGTGTGTGTGTGTGTGTGTATGTGTGTGTGTGTGTGCGCGCGCAGAGAGAGATAAACAAAAGTAATTGAACAAATAGAAATATTTCTTTCAAATAATTTATTTTCTAATTGTTCTCAACAAATTTTGACTGCGAAACTGATGAACGAGAAACGCAAACTAATTCAGGAACGTATACGTTATGAGTTCAAACTGGGGCATAACGCTGCCGTAGCAAAAAAAAAAAGGCATAGTTGGTCACAGTGCAGTAACGAGATGGTTCAAAAAATTTTGCTCAGGTTAATAGGTTACGTGGGCACTCTTCGTAAAGAGATAAAATTTTGTTCTTCATATATTATTAATAAAGACACTAACGATATTAAACCTACAAGATGTATAAAAAGTTTTTTTTTGTTACTTTGTTTCTAATTGCATATCAACCTTCATGGTTTATTTAATGCCAAAGGCATCCTTGTAGAAAGACTGCGGTGCTACTATTCAACTCATAGCTGGAGGAATAAAAGAGTTCATGCCTTTCTCAAGGTTATTAGTCCTAAAGCGAATGTGATTATGTGACTGGAGTTTGAACTCGCTTACTACGATGTCACAATTCAGCACGTTAGACCACTACAGCACAAGCACCCCCGCCCTCATTTTCTTTTTCACTGTAAACTAGTATTCATAGATTTCATGCAGCTTTTATTTGATGTCAAATCATAAGTGGGTAGAATTGAGGTTAGATAAGCGCTCAGGAACAAAGCTCTTTCCCTATATATTTTCTGGATATTTTTATGAGGCGTAATTAAATAAAGAATGATGAACCTCCAATTTAGAATGGGATTTCGCTTCAATTTATTCTGCTAAGAAGCCCATTTTCTGCATCTGGTTTCCTGTACCTCATTATTCTGCCATTATATGAAAGTTTTCACTGCTTGAATTATTCATAAGGCTTCACATTCTATGGCGCATTTAGCTCCATCAGGAAATCAGATCTTCAAAGTTACAGTTATACAAAAACTATAACGATGCAACAACCCTATTCCCCGTGTTTGAAAATTCTTGATATATTTTTAATCTATTTTTGTTCACTCTACAAGTTTTCTTTGATCTGAATCATATCAAAAGGGTATTTCAAAAGTCTTCTTCGTTTTTAATTAATTGAAAGTTCATGGAAATCCTTTTGAAAGATCCAGTATCTTTTAAGCTTATGTAATGCTCTACATAAGGTATCTTTTGATGATTCTAGCTTTTGTGAAAGTTTGCTAGTGAGAGAGTCTTGGGTTAGGATTAGAGGAGGGGGTTATTATTACGGTTACGGTTAGGTCTTTCTACCTTCTATTTTTAAGGTTCATAATCAGCAACTAATGGAGATTCAGTTCTGCGACTTATTTCAAAGTACAATTCACCATGTTGAAAATGCTTAGAATTTTAAAATTCTCTTCAGCTGTAAGGCTTCATCGTCACCTTTTTGAAAGGCTTGAAAACATACTGTCTCATGCTATTCTTGCATGATGAAGTGAAGACAGATTTATACAGGAAAATAAAACATGATTTTTACATTTGTATTTACTAAATCCTCCGCAAAAGCACAATGTAATACAAGGTCAGTTTTTAAGCCTAGTTTAGCAGGTTTGAATTCAAAGTTTTTCTTCTCCTGAACTGATTGCCATATAAAAGTTAAAGTGTCTACCTGACTATTTACTCATAGCTGGAGACAGAATAGTTGGCTTTATACTTTTTCCATGATTATTAACATTACGTGAAATGTAAACAGCTAAGACCAGGATTTGATCTCAGGTCGCCGAGAACATTTCCTATGACAATGATCATGACGCTACGAGTGTACACTTCAAACTTTTACTTATAAAATACACTTGAACTCCTACTGTATCAATTTTATCAGGATCCACTTATTTCAATCTTATGGTAGCACAACAAAGCATATTGTTCTGAGTTCTTATAAGCCTAATTTGGAGCAAGTATGGAGCACCCAGTCACAATCAAACTTATTACCAATGGCACACCAGCCTAGATTATAACAAACAAGGTGCCCAATGTGATCCAAGGTCTGGAATGACTGCTAAAAAGTTGTTTTGCAGTTTATAAAATGCATTTTCTTTTCTATCTTTTCTATCATTTAAAATCAAAGATCTTTCTTAGTGGTTTTCAATTTTGGAAACAAAATATGCTTGCATAGGCTAAATCCAGAAAGTAAGTTTTAGGAAACAAGAGTTTTCCAATACTTCATCAAAAAGTCAGAATGTGATCGTCATTTTTTTAATATGTATGTATTTAATAATCTCTCTGCACATGTGACACATAATTAATTTTTTAAGCGGAGCTAAACAGCTTTGAATTCAGAGTTTTCTTTTTCCAAGACATGTTGCCTTACCAAAGCTAAAGAGCGCAGGCTGCCCCACTGTTTTGCTCATTCCTAGAGGGTGAATAGTTGGTTTCATACATTTTTCATGTGCATTAGAACTATGTGAAATATAAACAGCCTGGTCCAAGATTTTCTTTTGCATATAAAGATGTTCAGTCAATGTTAAACATTGACATGCTGATAACACTCGTGGGTTATGGACAGCAAAAATATATTGACTGGTTATCAACCATGTGGAAATCTGATATTTCTGATAAAATGGCACAAGAATTCTTCCAAGCTGTTACTATGTCAATACGACTGTATTGCTGAACCACTTCGACTCTGATGAAACGCTTGGAGAAAAAACTAGATGGGAACTACACAAGGATGCTGTGTACTGTTTTGAATAAATCCTGGAAGTAGCTCTCTGAAAAACAGCAGCTGTACGGTCACTTACATCCTAGCTTGCAACTATCCAAGTAAGACACGCTGGGTACTGCAGGTGAAGTAAGGACGAACTCAAAAATTATATTTTCTTACGGACTCCAACACATGGACACACCAGAGGTGGCCGACCAGCAAAAACTTATATTCATCAACTCTGTGCAGACATTGGATTCTGTCTTGATTGAACAGGAACGGTGGCCAATAGGGATGTACGGTGAGAAAGAGTCAAGGGAATCCATGCTGTCAGCATGCCTTGAGGACGGTGAAGATGATGGTGATTACGTTTATATTATGATATAGTATAAATATAATATTATATAAATATATCATAAAAATGAGATTATTCTAACAGGATAAAACTATTTCACATTTGGCAATTAAATTTTTAAAAAAGATCTTTATTCCCGATTACAGCAGCCATTATAGTTTCTCAAAGGAAGATAACTTTTAAATTCTGATAATCTAGTACTTCCTTTTATTAATTTATTTATTTGCAAGGAGTTATAAATTCTTTAAATAGGATCTAACTTAAAGGCCACTGAAGGCGATCTTTCTATGAGAACAAATAGATATAACTTTTCAGTGACATAATAAGTAATATCTCATAACTCAAAATCTGGACCATTGCATGTATTTAGATATTTGATGGACTGTGCCAAATTTGACTCAAGGTGATATTAATCAAAATCCTCTGGGAAAGCTGGATTCACTATCGGTGTTTTGCAAATCAAATATGCTGACAACACTCTACTGCAAGGGTCATCTGAGTCAATATTTACACCAAGGGGTTGATAAGATACTTCAGAGGGTCAGCAAATCACTGGGGGATTGATTGAGCTCTTGCGTTCAAAGTAAGCATCATATATTCAAAGAAATAAAGATTGCTAGCTTTGATATATTTGTTCATTGGAAAGTATACACCTGAAACATGCCCTAAGGTCTTGATTATTAATAAGTTAAAGTGTGATTCTCAAATGGGAGACACTTTGCCCTCAGGGGAAAATTTTAGAATATCAGAGGAGGGATTTATGTTTGGGAGGAATTGGAAAAGAAATTCAGTAATAAGTATAACTTAAAAGTATGAGGGGTGTTAAAAAAGTATTGAGACTAAAGAATATTTACCAAGGTAGGAATGAACAATGAATGAAACTTTTTGTCCCATAATAGTTAGTACATTTCTATACTAAATCTAACATCCATAATGGGACAGGGGTAGTATTTTGTGAGATATGTTCAGAAACTATTGAGATTGAACCTGTATTTACCAAGACAGAAAGGAATAATGAATTAAACTATTTTTGTCCCATAATTATTTGTACATTTCCATATACATTTTTCATACAACATGTAATACCCCTTATGGGGCAGAGCTAGAAAAATTTTAGGTGTGTTCAAAAAGTATTGATCAAGTATATCTTATTACACCTAGCCCGCTGGATGAGATGTTGAACTTTGTCAGTACCTCTTTCTTCTTGCTGCTCGCTTTTTAAAAATTATTTGTTCATATCCTAGTAACAGTTGCTTAAAATGTTACAAAAATGACTGAAATGTACTCTTTTCTGGTTGATGAATATAAATATTCAATTTCTATATAAGGTTTTTTTTATACATTACTGGAGAAATTTCATCTTGGTTACTTGACACAGCAATTCTTTCTGAAGAAAGAATTGGAAATCCTTCTCATCTTTTGCTAACATATATAGGTATAAGGACTAATATCCACAACAACTTATCAAGGATTCATTGCTTTCAATTACATATGGGTAATAGCTGCAATAACATATCCAAGTCTGATAGATTTCAATTACAAACTTCAGCAGACCATGTAATGTTTTCATTTTTTATTTTAATGTTTGTCTTATACATTGGTAAATACCATACTTAAAAAATTCTATAAGTGTATTTGGTTGAAAGAGAATTGATAATTCTATGCCATGAGGAAAAAGTAGACAAACACCTTTTGGTAATGATTACCCTAACTTTATTTGTAACTCAGTCAGCTTTAGAATGTGTAGGTTTTTAGGCTGTCATTTTGAAAGGAGGAAAAATTCTACTGACTAGAATACACATTTTCCCTTTATTCATTCTTTATTCCTTCTGGCTTGAATTATTTTTACACTTTGAGAACAACTGGTCTGAAACAGCCAGCTAATTTGGTTGTTGAGGCAAAACTGTCTGTGCCTCTATCATGTGACCTCTGTCCAGCAATGACATCTTCACATTAGTAAAACAGGGTATGTATGTCTTTTACTCAAGTTTTCATTGCACAGTTTGCACTTATGACCCTCTCCTCTTAATCAGGACCTTCTGTTGCCTTTCCCAGGATCTCTGCAGGGGTGACTTTTCTGTTCTGCATTCAGCAAGAGCAGCATCTTATTATATAACAATAGGATGTGATTAGATTTCAAGTTTAAGCAAGTTTGCCTAAAAGCATTTATAGCAGCTATCTTCGGAATTTGACTCAAGCTGCATACACACAAGTTGAATTAAAGATATTAATTAGCACTAAATTTTGAAAATATATCTGTTTTTCGGGATAATAAATAAAGTAATTAAAACTATACAGATTTAAAGATTTGGTCAAATAATGGTTGGTTGGTTGGTTGGTTGGTTATTTAATGCTAATGTCAATCTATTTTTTTTTTGTAATTATATGATAATAATCATTTGTTAACAATTTTTAAACATTTCCAGTGTGACCAGAATGGCATGTGCTCTCCACGGAATCTTTGCACATACACACACACACACACACACACACACATGCACAAACACACATACACACAAAACCATACATACATGCATGCACATCTACACACACACACACACACACACACACATACACACACACACATACTGGATTTATAGAAAGATCAATTGATTTTAATGGCATGTCAACCTATCTGGGGTAATTTTATACTGGGAGGTCAGAGAATTGCATACATAGTATATTTATATTTACATTTTTGCCTAGTTGTTTCTTAAAAGATTTTTGCATATGGTTATATATCATCAAGTATACCTATCTAATACAATTAATTTTCAAACATTTATTTGACCCATAAATGGAACCATATTGGGTACTACCACTCCTAGTTTGAGAGGACTTGCGAGTAATATCAATAAAGAGGCTCTCCACACTCCCCAGAACTTCAAAACTTGATACAGTTTAATGTCTTACTTAGGACATCCCTATTTGGGAAGTGCTTTGTAATGGTCACAATGAAAAAATGTTCTTTATTCAAAATTTACCAGTTTTATACTGTTATCTTGAATTGCTAGGTACTATAAAATGTAACTGAAGGTAAGATTTATCTGAGAATACAAGTGGATTTAAACCAATACTAGAAATCTTATGATACCAAAATAAAGATTTCTTGTGTACACCACAAAAGTTTATTGAACTACATGGTACCTAAATGAATGCACACGATTTATTAGAAATTTTGCTTTTGGACAGGATATTTCAGTTATTTCTTAATTGTTTATATTGTATAAGTATTGTAAATGGTTCTTATTCTTTTCAAACTTTGTTTTGGTGCCCTAGATAATGAAGGAAAAAAGATCAGATTAGAAAGCAATTTTAACCATGACTTTTTCACTCTATGTCGCAGATAACAATGATAATGTGGCTTATTAAATTAAATTGTTGGGGGGATATCATCGTGGTGTAATGGTTAAAGGAATGGACTGTGGAATTGTAGTAAGCAAGTTCATACTCCAGTCACACTATTATGTTCACTTTCGGGCAAATACCCTTGGGGAAGGTATGAACCCCCTTATCCTCCCAGCTATGGGTTAAAAAGTACCACTACTGTTCTTCTCGGAGTATGGCTTTGGCATTAAATAACCTAAAAAGGTTTATATGCCATTAAACAAAGAAACCAAACTTGAATTGTTGGGAATTTTATGTTTTATCATAAAACTGGTGACTGTTGAATCCCTGCTCCTTAATCAACTATACATAGAAATGAATACCATTTAGAAACCAATAAAGGATTTGGGACTTCAGACTTAAAATTCTATCATCTAATTGATTGGTTGATTATGCTTTATGGAAAATCAACCTTTGTTGGTTATTGAACACCAGATTCAATTTATATCTATTAAAATATATGATCTGTAAATGAATTCTTTGTAGGTAACATATGCCAATAATTCAATTTAAATGATTTCAAGTATTGCAATCAAACACTAGTAATTATATTCAACATTACACATTTAATGGTTTTAAGTCTAAAAAAGGATTACATATTTCTATTTGACATGTAGATGGGACCCTAATAGGTACTACCACTATATATATATATATATGTGTGTGTGTGTGTGTGTATGTGTGTGTCACATACCTACAATTTTGTAAAATTGATAGAGAGGTAGGATGATTGTTGGTGGTAATTGATTTTCTTAGCAAGAGTTTTGCTTTGTTTATTGTATGGATTGTCCAAAAATTGATGTGTCTCAGCTAGTGTTGGGTAACAATTAAGATTGTGGTCTACTGCTATTTTCTGGTACCTAATGTGGTCTGCCAGAGTCTTTATGGCTAGTGTGTCTGTGATGGAAGGTTTTCTTAACTAACTAGTAGGGCCATCCCAACCAAAATTCAAACTTTTACTGCCATTGGTTGTTTTTGGAGTCATGAGGTTCATTTATAACAACGTTTGTATGAGTTTGCTTTTCCCTTCAAAATTGGCACTTGAATATCTGTAATTTCTGTTCAACGAAAAGTTTATTTTTATTCATCTTATTTCTTTTGTTTTGAAAGGGTATAACAGATAACTTGAAGAATGATGATTAATCACTCAAAACATTGCTGGTGAAGTTAATTCACACTGATTGTGGCCATTTGCCAAACATGGCTTAGCCTAATAAATTCCTTCAAGTAAATATTGCACTTAATATTGTTGAGTTTGTTTATACAAATTCCCAAAAGGCAGAAAAAAAAAGAAAAAAAGATTTAAAACATTCTCTAGTTTTCTGTTCATTTATTATTGAAACATTTTAAAAACTGTTGGGACAGTCTGTCTTTCTTTATTTGCTTGAAAAAAAAAGAAAATAATGATTGATAAAGGGAAAAAGAAATAATCTTCATCTATTTTGATTTTTCTTTTTCACATCAATTTTGTCTTTTTTTTCTATGAAAACTTCTGATTTTTGAAAACTAAGTTTTAAAATCAGTTTTGTTAAAGAATGAATAAGACAAAAGATTGACAATGATATTTTGTTAAGAAATATCTATTACAAAAGCTATTGCACTGATGAATGAGACTAGCCTTCATACATTTGTTGCTGTCCTTGAGTTTTGGCACTAACATGCTCTCATAGTAAGAGAGTGAGCAGTAACATATGGTATATAAGACCTATATGAGATACATAAAGGAAATAATTTATTGGTTGATATACAAGGATTTGCTGTCATTGCATAATGTACTTCAGTCGTCACTGTTGTGGCTTCTTATTAGGAATCTCTTTGAAGTCACTGCTGCTAATACTTAGTCATAGTTTTATGTCTCCATAAAGTAACTGCATCCAGGATCCATTTTCTTCAGACTGCTGGGTCAAATCAGCCTTCTTATATACAAATTGGCTCAAAAATCAACTTTTTAAAAAGTCACATAATGGTTTTCAATTGGTTGGAAAATATTTAATTACCCTTTATATATTTTCTTGTGTTTATCCCAGAAGTGGATACATGGATTCAGTTATGATATCAGTTCATTATTGTCATATGAGCAAGATTTAATGGGTCATAAAAAAGAGTTCTAACAGTTTACTACAAATCAGTGAAAATTGACAACTGATTTTTTTCAATTGCTAGTGGTGGTGGTGGTGAGATATATGAGATATATGAGATATATCTCAACTTACAAGAAAAATTAATTGATTTGGGGATTTATTCTCAATATATACAACCAATTAGAACACTTTGACTACTCATCCTTCACATTCTGTCAATGTTTTTTATATTCTTTTTATTCGTTTTTATATTTTCTTTTATCAATTTTATTTCTTTTAAGTCATTGCATCACCCAAGAGCAATCAGTTTTGCCACAGTTCAGAAAATTTTTTCAACTTTTTGCAAATGAAAATTTCAAAAAGTTTATACCAAGGATAATGTGACTTGGGATCTGATGGTGATCCCAAAAAGATAATGGAGTAGTTTGAAGTAAACCGAGATGCCATTGCCACTGGTAGGACACTTTTCGTTCATATTAGGCAGTTTATATTTTCAAAGATCACACATATACACAAAAACACACTCAAAGACACACTCAAAGACACACACACACACACACACACACACACACACACACACACACACACACACACACACACACACACACACACAAACACACACACACACACACACACACACAAAGACATACACACACACAAAGACATACTCAAACAAAACTTTATTGTGACTCATGAATAAGTTTCTGCTTCAAGCCATTTTACTACTAACAAATAGCTTTTTTTTACCAAACCCTAAGTTTCAGGAAAATATTTTTATTTATAAGATTAAAAAGTTAAAGTTATTTTTCTATCCTTCAAAAGTATTGTTCAGAATCTATCAGAGAGGACTGAAAAAGCAAACTCATATTGCAAACTGAAACCCATTCCAAATTTGTAAAACCCCACCCCTGACAATCAATCAATCAAATCCTTAACAGAATACAAACAGATTTTATGTGGGTTTGAATGCTTTTGAGCAGAACATTTTATTTGTTGAATTATAGTAAGATATTTAAATTTAAAATCAAATTAAGTAGATAAACTTTCAAAACTGAATAAAAAATTCATATAAAAAATAATAAAACTGGAGTAGGAAAACAATTTTCTGTTTAAACCATGTTTGCCACTTTGTGACCATTTATTGACTATCAAAATTATTTTCATTTTTAATCGGTAGTATCTCTTGTACCACCTTGTCTAGTTGGCTTGGGCTGAAGAATACACTAACTGCTTCTCTGCAGATGGGTAAGACCCCACCACCCAATGAGTGTCTTGGATATGACACTAAACAATCTTATAGTGAGGTTGCAATGATACTCGAGCTTTGGGGAATGCGGAGTACCTTTTCATTGCCATCACTCCCTGGTTCACTGGTAGCATCTGATAGGGTCCTATCTATGCATCAAATAGAACTAAACTTTGTATTTATGCTAAACTGAATTGTTGGAAAAAAAAACTGTTTTTTGACATTGAAACTGTGTACTTATGCTAAACTGAATTATTTGAAATAGAATTTTTGTATGTATAAAAATGGACTTGGCATTAATAACCTACAATGGTTGATGTGCCATAAAAACCAAACCAAACTGCTAATACCGCCCATGTATAAGTTTGCCAGTTGAAATATAATAACTTCATCAACTACTGAGGGAACCCCTCCCCACCAAAGAGAGGGTGTTCTGGGTATGATATTAACCTTCATCCAGTGGTGTAGCTTCAGTTTTGGATCTCTAGGAAGTACTGAGTCACCCTTTCATTGCTATTACTCCCATATTCATTCTGACCTTGAGTAGTAGTATCTGTTAGGGTCCCATCTGTAGGTGAAATAGATCTGTTTGAGATAATATCTAAAATACTGGTACTACAACTATTTAAAATGATTGGGAAGATACATTTTTCTACAATATAGATCATATTTATTTAACTGAATTTGCCCAATCCCTCTGCCATAAGCAAGATGTGATGCAAGGACAACTTATCAGTGGAGTACAGCTGGTTTGAATTCAGTTTTTCTTCTAGACTAGTTGTCTTACCAAGGTTAAAGAACCCAGTCTGCCCAACTAGGAGAATAAGAGGTGGATTCTATGTCTTTCCAAAGGATATTAGCATGAAAATGAAATGCAAGCAGCTTTATCCAGGATTTGATCTTGGTCCACCAATTTTATTTCCTTGGACGATAACCATTAGGCTAAGCAGGCCTCGTGTTCTATATTTCATTTCATGACACATATATGATAATGATATTAAATCTTATAAGCCTGTGCTCCTGGCTGATAAGTAGTTGAAAATGTAAAATGTAGTAATCTGTTATTCAGCAACCTGACAGTTAAATAACAGTTTACAACATTTTCTATGCAATAGGAATACAGAAATGGGGATTTCCTGGTCAGAATCAAAGCTGGTTGTGTATATATACATTTATGCTGTAACATAAACACCGGCTGCTTGGATTCTAAAGATTATTAATACATTAGCATCATAGATCATCTTAAATTGCTTGGAGCTGAGCTCTATAAAAAGATGAAAATATTTTCAATACACCTATTTTTTCCTTTTTCCTTTTTTTCTTATATAAAGAGAGAAAGTATTAAAAAAAAAGACCAAGTTTGAATGTTTGATTTTAAAAAAATGTCCTGCATTATGACTACTGTTATAAAATGTCAAAACTTGGCTCAAAGAGAGTAGGCAAGTAAATTCAAGAGGTTGTAACTCTTTTCACATTCTAAGGAAGAGTAATTTGTTACCATACCCTCAGCTCATTCTTCAGCAGTTTCTATTGTACTCTGCAAAAATTAAAAATGTCTCTTTGGACCAGTTGTCAGTGTACCAGACAAATGCGATAAATCTAAATCAATTACAGCACAGAAATTTTGAGATTTATTAATCATTTATTTTCAATGATTGATTGATTGATTTTAGTAGCATTTCAACCTGTAAAGGGCTATTTTATACCAACAAGTTAATGAATTAATTGCATTGTACATTCATATTTATATTTTTTGTGTTTCTTAAGATTTTTTTTTTTTGCACACTGTCCAGTCAAACAGGAATGATTTCAAAACAGATCAATTTGACCCATAGATTTCACCCTAATAGTCACTCTGGATCAGAGTGGACCAGAGAGTAATGACAATGAAGAGGTACTCGACACTCCTTAACTCTTCAGAACTACAGCCTTATTATAAGATGCATTTTAGAGTCTGACCCAAAGTACCGTTTTTTGGGGGTTTTTTTGGTAGGGAAAGGTCTTTTTTCTCAGCAGGAGATAAAGTCAAGATATTCCAGTCCCACTTATAAGGCTATATTCGTTTTCAAGTGATGGGTGTTCTCTTGTTTTTAAGAGCATCATTATTGATAAATGATGTTTATTCTCTGTAGAGGTTTTTTTTTTCAAGTAACAAGTTACTGTCCTTAAAAGGATTAAACCAAATTTGAGTTGCATAGTTATATAATATTTAGTTTCCTCCTGCTTCAAGAATTCAGTGACTTTGAGGTCTCAGATGTCCTCATGCCAAAGCTCAGACAAATTCAAAAAAGAAAAAAATTCAATTCTATCAACATGCTCTCCACTCTGTTATGAGATAAAAGCCATTTGACAGCATGTCTAAATCATTTTTCATTTACTAATACTTCAAGGAAAAACAAATTCATTGGAGACCCAATTATAAGAGTCCAGTGTCTTCTGTTGTTGCAATGAAAATTCGTTTTAAACAATATAACTCATGTCATTTGGAATTGTAAGATTTCACTCTATAAGTCATTTAATGGTGACATCTGAAGATAAAAACTTAGAACATGAAGAATGTATTTTCAAAATATCAGCTTTTTTTTAAAGATACAATAATAATCTAGATAGATTTTTGGAAATTAAAAAAAAATATATATGCTCACAGAAAATAAAGTAAAGCAACCAGTTAGCCAGTGGCCCAGTTGGCTGGAACTGTAGAGTATGCCAATTATATCTTGTCAGAGGGGTCAAACCACCCCTAAATAAGTGTCCAAGAAGAACACTAAACCATCCAATGGTGACAGTTCAGTTTTGGAGCTTTTCATAGCCGTTACTTCTAGGTCAACTATGACCTGGAGTGATAGTACCTGTTAGGGTCTCATCTATAGGTTAAATAAGAATACATAATCATTGTTTAATCTTGAAACCATTAAATGTATGCATGCAAATTTCTGATGTTAAATCAAATTATTAGTATTACATAGCAAGTCTTGGAACCTTTTAACTGTGAGCAAATAAAATTATTACTGAGAGGTAGCAATATTTGTAACCATCTAACTGTATGTAAACAAATGAGCTCTGGCTCATTTAAAAATGTTAACTACAACCTGTTCATTTACAAATCACATATATCTAATGCATATGTATATACAGGATTTTGCATAAAATAACTTTCAAGGGATGATATACCATAAAACACAACTAACTAATCAAACAACCAAT
The DNA here is from genome assembly GCA_963585895.1 of Sepioteuthis lessoniana. Classification (NCBI taxonomy): domain Eukaryota; kingdom Metazoa; phylum Mollusca; class Cephalopoda; order Myopsida; family Loliginidae; genus Sepioteuthis; species Sepioteuthis lessoniana. The sequence goes on along the minus strand of OY757917.1, from coordinate 46,731,235 downwards.
TAACCAGTTTTGTAAAAATTGTTTTATTGAAATGGCAGAAATGATATATTTATTAATTTAATTTTGTTGAACTAATAGACTGTCTGACCCCACTAACCCCAAAAATATAAGAGAGAGAGAGAGAGAGAGAGAGAGAGAGAGAGAGAGAGAGAGAGAGAGAGAGAGATATCTTCGAATGTGCAGGATGATTTTAATATTGAAAGGACATTGACATAATGATGTGAATATGCTTTTACTGATACTGCCATGGTTGAGTACGAAAAACAGAGGAAAAAATCTTGGTGTCTAGTCATGTCACATTATTTGATGATATGTAAGACTCACATTTAAATGAACTAATAAATTATGCAAGTATGACACAGCATTTAGAAAGCCAGAATTTGATGGTTGTCTACTGAAATTTGAAAAGGACTGTTATGTACTTCGAATAAGGTGAAGTAGCTGTTTACTCATGAAAATACTCTGATGTTTTAACTCAGAAAAAAGGTCTGTTACAGGAATCAGATTTTCCAAAGGTCTATAATATATGAGAAATAGTAGTTCTTATCTTACAATACTAACATATGACTCATTGCCTATGGTTACCGATTGACAGGTGATATTGTAAACAATTTCCATCAGTCCTGGATATGATATTAAAGCTGCATCACATTGTGGAGTTTTATTTTGAGAGTCTAGAAAGTGTGAAATCTTTTCTTTGCTACAATTACACACAAGTCCACTTTAAATCTGTGTGGTAGTAACTGTTAGAGTTCCATTTGTGGGCCAAATAGATTCGTTTGAAAATTATTAGCATTAGATTGGAATATTTAAAACCATATATTTGCATGTAAATTAGTAGTATCCGGTAGAAGTAAATTATTTGTATAAGATAGCAATAACTGAAACCATATAACTGTGTTAGAATTATTTGTATAGATAGGAATACTTGAAACAATATAAATGTGGACAAGCAAATGAATATTATCACTAAATTGGAATAACTACTTGAAATCCAAAATTGTTGGTATTAATTATTGGTATTAAATAAGAATAAATGAAACCATGTAATTGTGTATGAATTATTAGCGTCAGATAGTTTTATTTGAAACTTAACTGTGTGCCAATTATTCGTATATTTATTTGAAGCCATATTATTGCATAGTGGCTTACATGCTAGACTATAACATCAAATTCCAGTAACACTATTACATTCTCTTTCAGACTAATACCCTTGGGAAAGGTATGAACCTCTTTATACCCCTACCCAGTAATGGGTTAAATAGTACTACTAGTGTTCTTCTACAAGGGTGGCTTGGACATAAAATAACTCAGAAAGGTTGATACCCCATTAAACAAAGTGGGGGTAGCATATCCTAAATAAATTCATCCTGGAGAAATCTAAACTCCCTAGCATGTACAATATACTTGCCCAGTGCAACCTAAGATAGGCAGGCCACTTGAACTGACTTGAGATCAGCAGACTGCCAAAGGAGATTCAGTATTTTTAACTTTGTGAGGGGTCATGTAAAACAGGTAGACTGAAACTTTGGAATTAGGACATCATCAAAAGAAACCTATAGGAGTCATGAACATCCTGAAAACTGATTGACAATACCTGTCCAAAAATTGAAAAAGCTGAAGGAAAAAATCAGAACATGATTACTGCATATGATGGACAGTTAGTTGTGGCAGTATTAGTAGTGGTATCAAAGAAAATAAACCAAGCCAAATGAAAGATCAACCATATTTTATTTTCAGAGATACTTTAAAAAAGAAGTCACCTTCACTGGTGCTAATTTTTATGAGCACAGCATACTGATCCTTGTGCTCTGCTGAAGAAAATACATAAATAATGATAGTGAATACGCACAGAATTCCAACAGTATTTTGGTTCTCAGTGTATTTACAGTAGTTTCAATGGGAGTAATTCTGAAACATTACTTTCAAAGCACTATTCATACATGTAATATTTATTCATATATATGATGACATAATTATCATTTTAATACCTGAGTTTGGCAGCTCGTCTCAATGGATTTTATGTCTTAGAGTTACCTATTAGTTTTATTGAATCTGCATTTCATTGGGCAAGTCATGTTCATATTGAGTGTTGCAACTAATAAAGAGGTGGCTGTTTTAGTGTTTCTTCATGTATTTGACATGAGAAATAATGGAACAAGAATAGGTTTAAATAATAAGAAATGAGTTTGTGGCATTTATTTTGATAAACATCCTTTCATTGGTTGAGGTGTTGTGGCAACAATTTGAGTACAGCTTGTGTAAGTTCCAGCTTGCATATATGATGTTAGTTAGACTACAGTAAACCAGATTCACAAAGGGATGCAAATAGTGCAGTGATTCTGCATCCATTCAATATATACAGTATTGGACATTAAAAAAACAAATATTGAAAAAACTGAACCATTTTTAATTGGGCCACAAATTTTATGAAACTTCATTGCTTTAGACAATCATGGAAAGTGATTATTTTCTTTGATTATTTTTGTCAAAGTTCCCTTAATTGTAACAAAAAGGACTAATCACAAATTAGGCAATCAAATCAAGAGAATTCTATTCTTAGAAAACCATGACATTTTGTTACTATTACAAGATCTTTGACAACAATAATCATGGAAAATAATCACTTCCTTTGTGTATTTCAGCTTTTGAAATTTTATTAGAATATGTAGTAATAATAAAAAAAAACAGTTCAATTTTTGCACAGTCTTTTTTTATCTAATACAATATATATATATATATATATATGCATTAACTCTTCTGATTTAAGCAAGATAAGACACAAGGTCAATTTTTAAGAAGAGTTTAACAGGTTTAAATTCAGAGTTTTCTTTCTAAACTGATTGCCAGACCAAGGTTAAAGAGCCCAGTCTATCCTAGTTGTTGAATTCATACCTTTCCCAGGAGTATTAGCCCTATATGAAATGCATACAACTTCATCCTGGATTTGAACTTGTGTTCCCATGTCTATTTCCTAGGATGATAACCATCACACCACAACTACTTTCTTTACCCTTATATATATATATATATATATATATATATATATAGATATGAGAATTCATCTGATTTCCATACTAAAAAAAGGGTTAAATTTTGTGTAAAAAATAAGCTTGAGAAGCTGTGATTTTTGTATCAATAGACATAGGTGCAGTCACATAAGTTTTTAGATAACAAAATACTTCTCAGATGTCAATATTTGACTTGCCGTGAAAAATTTGAAGGATCAAAACCCAAAATAATTTTAGAAATCTTTCTCTCCAAAAATATTAAAAATACAATTTCTTAGTCAATTAGATTCATAAATAAATCATCAACTTTTTTTTGAGTCAACCTAAATTGTTTAAATAAGTGAAGAAATAAATATCTTCTCAGTAAATATAAAAGTGTCCATACTTACTCAACAAACAGTAAGTAATGAATCATTACTTACCCAAATACATTTCAATTTATTTCTTTTGAGTGAAAATCTACATTCTTTGCTTTCAAGAATGACTTACATTTCAACTCATTTAATTTTTCTTAAATTAAATGAATGTTTGTTTACACTTACATTTATATTAAAAACATTCGTCTGTGTGCAGCTGATATCAGAAGCAAGTCACATATATTTTTAGGTATAAATACATTATCTCTCTCATGTAGTGACAAACTGATACAAAGAATTTTACACACACAAATTATGTCCCTTTATCTTAAGCTAATGACTACAGCTAAACTTCAGGGCATGAATCTTTACAATATTAAAAATATCTCTGCCCTGATTAATTTTATCTTTGCTTACGAGAAAAGATTTTGTACATTAATTTTCAACAAACTTTTCATTCAATTTAAAAAATAAAAATTATGAATTTGTTGATTCGATTTTTATTCATTCATTTTCTCCATCATCTGCTACATGAATGTTATGTCTGCTATACAGTTTCATTAATTTTGGTCCAGAAAATTTAATATTTATTCTGGTGACTTAAGTTTGAAAGCTGAGTTTTGTTAGTTTTGTACCACTTCATTCAGAAATGGTTTTCCTTTTTGACATTGACCTCAAATTTTTGTTCCATGTCAAACTGATTTGATTTTGATTATATTAATCTTCTTATATGTCTGAATATTAAATAATGTCACCTTTAACTAAAAAATCTAAATATATTTCAGAATAATCAGAATATATATTTACTGTGTTGAATGGCAATATAATATCAAAATTTGTCCCAAAAATGTAGAATTAGGTTAATATGGGTTAAGAAACATTATAAACACACTACATTCTTATTTTTATTTTCAGATTGATGTCCTAAAATAACATTAAATCAGCACAATGAACTCATTTTGAAGAAAATATTTGAATTCTTCAATTTTTTTTTTGCTATATTTGTGGAAGTTTTACAATATTACACCAAACAATGAACATAATGATTTTGTCAACAGAACATACTTTACTTACTTTCAAATTAGGGGTATGCCATCAAGTGAACATTTGGCAGAAGAGACAAAAACAGATCCCATTCTAAAAATCAGTACCCTCATATTAAAAGCAATTCTCAAACATTAGTCTCCAAAAGGTGTGTTGGCAAGTCTAATCAGAACAAGACCGGCAACACTTATGTACTTTTTGTATAAAAACATTAAATACCTCCTGATTAGATTGTTTACTAAGTGGTCCCCCATTTGAATGGTGAATAGGTTTATTACTGCAAAACTTTGGGGATCTGGCAAGAACTGGTTGTTTAAGCATGTCTTGATGGTAAGTCAAATGAGTTTTGTATTGTGAAGTGCTTTGATATATTTCAGGGAGATATTTTGCTTTTGTCAAATGAAATGTTTTCCAAATGCTGATTTTCAAGGTGGGCAAGTCCATCTTATTTGGAATATTAACTCAACACAATCTTTGTGCTTTATGGTTTACATGGCAGAAACATTATTTTCAAGTTTCATTAATAACACTATGTAACACAAACTTTGATTCTGTATAATATACATTATTTCTTAACAGCTTATGTTGTAAAAATAAAGGAAATGACCATAATTTTCTTCAAACTTTGCTTTCGTGTTCTGGATAATGAAATTTAGAAGTCAAATCTGAACATTTTCCGTTGCATAGAGTCTGAATAAAATAATATCAATCCAAATTTATGTGTATTTACACTAAAGTTATTCCAAAATGTTTAGAAGTGAGTAGTTTTTTCTTGATTGCAATGTAAAACACTTTCACATTGCAGCCCTTAAATATAGTCTCTCATCATGCTTTGAAAATAACATTACTCAGGTCACAAAAGCAAAGTTTGAAGAGGAAAATAGATCTTTTCCGCTTATTTTAAGCATAAGCGATTGGGAAATAACACTTTCTTCCTAGAAACAAGAAAAAGTAAAAATTTTGTTATATAGTGTGATCAGAACAAGACATACAATATAAAAAATGATGAGTATTTTTGTACCTTAAAAGCCTCCTATTGCAATATGAAATGGCAAACTGCTATATCTAATGTGTAGCATGGTAACTGTTTACAGAAAACAGCTGATTACAGGATGATGATGAATGATGATGATGATGATGAGGAAGAAGAAGGGGAGGAAAGCAAACATAAAAATGAGATCAACCATTTCTTTGAACATGGACCTCTGATTGCTTTATTCTCTGAGCATTTGTTTTTATAGATGGAAATTTCAGTTTCCTCAGTCATTTAAAGTGACAATATGGAGTCACATATCTTTAGTATTCAATGAAACTTGGTGTGTTTAAAATGGACTATTTCTTCTGGTATCTTAGTTCCAATCCTTTGCAAACTCTTGAATTAATTTCTAAACTAAATAGTTTGTTGGTAACATTTTAAACAAGGCAGTTCTCATTTCTTTGGTCACAATATTGCAATCTAACACTAATAATTCAATTTAACATCAGTCATTTGTCTGCTCACAGTTAAATGATTAAACTGTTCTATTTGATCCATAGATGGGAACCTATCATTTTTGATGATGCATTCAACATACTCTACAGCCCCTGCCAACTGGCCTTTTATGTATGTATATATATATATATGTATGTATGTATTTATTAGGGTGTTAGGAAAGGATATAAAAACAAATGAAAGTTAAATTTATTTGAATATTATCATCAAAAATGCAACCCCATCCCATTGAGAAGGCAATTTTTGATTTTGCTTTTAAAAAGGCCTGGGTATTTGTTTAAAAAAGTTTGACATTTTTAAACAGATCTTTTGAACCTGTAGATGGGACTTTAACAGGTTTTACTTGCAAATTATTAGTATTAGACAGAAATTCTTGAAAAGATATAATAGTGTGCAAATTATTTGTATAAAATATAGTTACATGTGGCTGTAACTTTTTACAAACTATTAATTTTTGATACTTGAAACCCTATAATTGACTAATTAAAAAAACTTATTTTGGCATAAAACAAATCCACTAATAAACCAGCCAGCCAGCCAGACAATAAAACAACCAGCCCGCCAACAAAACAACCAGACAACCAACAAGTCAGCCAGCCACACAAGCAGCTATCCATTTTTCTTCTTTTCTTCTTTATCTATAAAAATAAATTGTTTCTTTTCTTTGATTTCCAAGTCCAGCTGATAAGTGAAATATTTTTTCCTTGTCTATTTAAGTATACCCCATCATTTTAGATGAATATTTTTCCCAAAAGACAGCAGGGGATTATATGACCCTGTCAACAATTTATATAGGTCTATATTAACAATTAAAAAGGAAAATCTCTTATTCACACTCAAGGCATTTGGGTTAGATAAAATGCAAATTCTTTTTAAAAACAATGTACATTGAGTTTTATGAGAATTCTCAGATCTTGACTTATATAATTGTAAAATCTAAATTATCCAAACTAGTGTTCTATGTCATTTTGATGAATTTATCATGTTTTTATTTACTTGTAAGATATTCACTAGTCATTGTGTTACACTCATATAATTTATTTCTTGGAAAAGATTAAACTTAGAAGAAAGGATGAAGACATTTCATGGAGTTTGGTTACTGGACATTGGCATAATGGTTACAGTGTTTGCCAATGGCCTGAAAGACCTGGGTTCAATCCTTGATCCTTACCTTATAATGCTGAGGGTTAAGCAAGGTGGCATCAAGTACCATTTTTTGAGTCTTTGGTATGACTCGACAAGAGATTAAACCCCAGTCTCACAGACCATTGGCAAACACTCTACTCATTAAGCCAATGTTTCAATTAACTATTCCAATTCAATAATAATCATCACTTGATTGCATACAGTAATATGATATCAAGTATTCCTATGTAGTACAAATAATTTTCCGTTATAAGATTTCAAGAAATACTTATAATTTATACACAATTATATGATTTGAATTAACTATTCCTATTTAATAATTATGATCATTTGGTTGCTCACAGTTGTTTAATATTAAGTATTCCTGTCAAATACTAATAAGTTTCTGTCATAAAGTATTCCAATCTAATTCTAATAATTTATACACAATTATATAATTTTACATTAGTATTTAATAATAATAATAATGATTTGTTTACACAGTTATAAAATATTAACTATTCCCATTGAATACAAATTATTTTTACTCAGTTTTAAGGTTTCAAGTAACCTGTCTAATGATTATTGTTGTTGAAAACAAATAATTTACTGCTATTTAAGACAAATGATTCACAAGCAGACTTAGAATTTTAAAACATATCCATACAAGGGTCTCTAAATAACAACCACTCCAGTTCACAGTGGACCTATAAGTAATGGTGATGAATGGTCAACTCTGCACTCTCCAGAGACCCAGAACTTGAGCCTTACCACCCAATACAGCTTAGTGTCATACACAGAACACCACTTTTGGAGGATACAGTCAGCATATTCTAAGACCTGCAAACGGGCATGATGCCTGCAGGAATTTGGAAGAAGCTCAGATCCATGAAACTAGAATGTTTATGATGAATCTGAATGTTAAAAATGCAGTCTGTGGATGAGTCAATGGGATGAGGTTTATATACCATCAAATAATGTATATAGATATATAGATAGATATATATAAACAGACTGAGATAGATTGAGAGATAGATATACATGAAAAGACTGAGAAAGACAGATGGACATACTAAAAGAAATACACATACATGCACACACACACATACACACACACACACACACACACACACACATATATATATATATATATATATATATATATATATATATATAATAAATGAAAGAACAGACACATAAACTTAGGTAAAAATTGATTTTATAAATTTGTTAATCCCAACTGGTTTCACCCTTAGACCATCATCAGAAGATGTTTATTTTATGACTGTTTATATGTCAAGACTAAAAGGCTTCTGAATACCAAGGGATTGACTTCAGATGTGAATGTAATTTGAACTTTAGCTTCGAGGTTCAGCATAAGTTTATAAATGATTTCAATTTTTTTCTTGAATATGTCATTAAGAAAGAAAATCAGACTATGAAATTACATCTTCAAGAGTAAAAAACAATTGAACTTGTTAATAAACAAATGCAGAATAGGAAAATAATTGAGGGAGTGACAGACAGACAGACAGACAGGAAAAGAAAGAGAGAGATGAATAAGCAAAGAGAAAACGTACATTTTTATGGGTTTCACTTATTAAAAGCTATAAACCATTCAGGAATTTTTTTTCAACAGACACATTTACTGAACAGAAATTATTGAGCAAATCTAAAAAACATGTCATGGAAACATTACAGAAATTGTTACACAACGAGAAACGTCAAGCAGAAAGAAAAGAATATTAGAATGAATCATCATCATTGAATGAGATGGTACATTGTAAGAAGTAAAAGGTTAAAGAGACAGAAGTGAAAAGATCAAAAATGATAAGATGCTATCAATAGAAAAGAAAAAAAATGAAGCAAAAGATGAAATGGACATACCAGAGTACAAGGCATTTTCCTGGTTGACTTATTTTTAATGTACAAAAGCTTATCAATAGTCCTTTTGCGTACATTACTTTCATTTTGCCTCTAGGTTTCACAAGTAAAGCCAGAGCATTAACCTCTCTCAATGGGGCCTCTTGCTTCTCCTATGGCCCTCAGTCCTGTATGGTCAATATCGACTGGATGACAATGGTCAATTTCATATTACTTAATACCGGATGGCAAAAGTCAGTGGGGATGACACAGCCATCGATATTGATTTGGAAGAGCGGCTTTTGTAAAATGTAGATTTCTCATAGCAATGAGATAAAGGCTAAATGAATTGGCAGGGATACACAAGTTAGAGAGGTTAAAGGTGAACTGTGAATAAGGTGCTGACTTCGGCATTTACCAACGTGTCTTTGTCCTCTTCTATGTCTCATAACAATTCATGGCTTATAAAAAGGAACGGAAGACTTGGAGCAATATCAGTTTAGTTTGCTGCAGCAAAAGAAGAAATTTTTCTTTTGATAAAAGTAATTCTTGTAGGTCTTCATTGATTGATTCGGAATGAAGCTAGGAATCTAGATTAAGGAATTGTGCAAATACAGTCGAAATTGGTGTCTGCTTGAGTTGTAGGGAGACAATAAATGATAATTTCTGTTAGAGAATGGGTGTGTCTGTTGAATGTCTTGTAGGGGTTATGGGAAAGTTTTAAAAACCTATTCTTGAGCTCCTTTTGTCTCTGTTCTTTGAACAGTAGAGATGCTGTCTCTTGCCCAGGGCATTGGACAGTAAAGATCCATTTTACTCTCCATCATCAATTAAGCTTTTTCCTATTTTTGTCCTTCTGTTCCATACTACTTGTTTCTAGAACATCATCATCATCATCAAGGTATTCCAAGAGTAGATGTTCCCTTGATGTTCTTAGCAAGTTCTTTTGACGGTATCCAGTATCCACCCATAGCTTATGAATATAAGTAAAAACAATAATCTCATTTACAGAAACATTTAAGATACACAATATACAAACAAATAGTATTGAAAGAATACACTAACATATCCTAACAGTAAGGCGGATATTGCTTTGAAGAATTTCCGGAATCAGAAGCTTACAAAGCAGCAGCTGTATGGCCACATACCTCTCATCTCATAAACCAGCAAGATGGGCAAGACTGGTGCAGAAGGAAGGACAAACTCATAATCGATGTTCTCTTATGAACTCCGACACATGATTACACTAATGTTGACTGACCAGCAAAAATTCATATTTATCAAAATCAATTACTCATGTATCAAAAAGGAGAGGGGAATTAGAGTGAAAGTGAGTGAGAATAATGGTTGAATTTGGTCTTATGAGTAGAGTGTTCACCAATGGTTCAGGAGACTGGGGTTCAATCCCAGGTCGAGTCATACCAAAGATTCAGAAAATGGTACTTGATGCTGCCTTGCTTAACACTCTGCATTATAAGGTAGGGATTAAGTATAGAGTAGAGCAATCCAAGGAATGGAGTAGCATGGTCCCCTACACATCAGTGTGGTAGCTATTGAAAAGGGAGCCTTCAGGTCATCCTTGACTAAGATTGCCAACTTTACTTTTACTTATGTTTATTGGATGATCTTAGTCACTTATTTGCAAAGTTGACCCAGTCAGCTGGGACTGTAGAATACACAAACTGCCTCTCTGCAGAGGGGTAAGACCTCCTCCAAAGAGTGTCCTAGATATGACACGAAACAATCTGATGGTGAGGTTCCTGCAGTGCAGGAGCTTTGGGGAATGCGAAGTACCCCTTCATTGCCATTGCTCCTAGGTCCACCCTGGCCCGGAGTGGTAGCACCTGATAGGGCCCTATCTATGGGTTAAATAGAACTAACAGCATTCTTTAACTAAACTGAATTGTTTGAGTAAACTGAATAGCTTGAAATAGAAATGTTTTTGACGATTAAACCATACCAACATTTAAACTGCGTGCTTATGCTTAACTGAATTATCTGAAATAGAACTGTTTTTTGACATTGAAACTGTATACACACTTAACTGAATTGTTACATATAACTGCTTGAATAGTTTGAAATAGAAATGTTTTTGACAATTAAAATGTTTACTTATGCTAAACTGAATTGTTTGAAATAGAACAGATTATTTACATAAAAATGGATTTGACTTTAAATAACCTACAAAGGTTGATACACCATAAAACCCAACAAACCAATCCAAACCTGATCTGTTTGAAATAGAACTGTTTTGACATTTAAACTGTGTACATATGCTCAACTGAATTGTTTGAAATGGAACTGTTTATATGTATAAAATGTATTTGGCATTAAATAACCAACAATAGTTGGTATGCCATTCAACCAAACCAAACTAAATTATTTGCAAAATGCCTTGTTTTCAAGGCCAAGAATATGCAGTCTTTATCTCCAGCTGAAGAGTAAGACCCCTCTCCACAAAAAGAGTTGTCCTATATCTGATGGTGGGGTTTCATTTCTGAAGATCTGGATAGTGTGGTATCATTCCTTCATTGCCATTACTCCCAGGTTCACACTCGACCAGAGGGATATTACCTTCAATCTGTGGATCAGATAGATCTGTTTTAGAATAATTTGTATTTGATAAAACCATATGCAAAAAATAAACTCTAATGAAACAACTAGACAAAATATGTATGAAGATTCAATGAACTCAACTTCTTAATCTCTAGCCATAAGATAATATCAGTTGGGTCTACATGTTATATAAAAAGTTGGTGACCATAGTCGAGGGTGACTAGAAGGCACCCTTTTCAATAGCTACTACACTGAGGTGTAGGTGGGGTGCTACTCCATTCCCTCGATTGCTCCATTTTACCCTTTATCCTTACAATGCTGAGTGTTAAAGAAGGTGGCATCAAGTACCAATTTTTTTGAGTCTTTGGTATGACTCGACCCAGGATTGAACTCCGGTCTCCCAGACCATTGGCGAACACTCTAACCATTAGGCTTGGGAGAAACATAAATCAGCAACACATTTAAACCACTGGACATAAAAGAAAACTATCTGAACATTAAATGCAAATGATCATTATAAGTATTTTACATATATCAAAATCATTCAACTAATCATTCTTTGAAATATATCCTTTTTTAATTTGCTAATCTGGGACATTTTTACCAGATTTGTCCCAAATTTTTTTGTTTTCTTTGTTTGGTTGGTGGGGGCAATCAAATATGCCACCAACAGAAAGAAGATGACCTCAGTGATTTATTTCATTCATAATATACAGTTACGCATATATAGGTGCTTGTGATGTAATTGTTACTGTCATAAATAATTGACATGATGACCTGAGTTCAATTCCTTGATGAGGCTATTTGCATTTCACATAGTGCTCCTACCCTTGGGAAAGGTATGAATCCAACTATTCTCCTTTCAGCTATCCATAAATAGGACAGACTGAACTCTTTAACCTTGCTATGGCAACTAGTCTTGGACAAGTAAAACTGAATTTAAACCTGTTAAACTGCTTAAAAATTGAACTTGCATCACTTCCGACACATGTGGAGGATTTGGTTAAATACATACATATATCTTTTAGTGTGTCCATCTGTCTCGTATTATTTGGTGGTATCTAAAATTCACCCTATTGGCTAGTCCACAGATCATATCTTTTAACAACCAAATTTATCATAAATATTTTAGATTGTTTTATTATAACCATTTTCAAATTGCCTGCAATCATCATAAAATTATCCCTGTCACCAGGACTTAGAACCCATAAAAGAGAAAATGATTAATGTTCCAGAAAGAAAAAGGGAACAATTTACAGATGCAGTTTAACCTTTTTCCTGTTAAAGGAATTAAATTTTCAAAAGAGTCTATCAATGGATCATTAAAGTTACATGTTCCCTTGAATTAATTACAATCAAATGAATGATAGTGAGAAATTGGTTGTACAGCATTTTTTGGTTGATAACGTAAGCTGCTCATCTACTTTATTATTATTATTATTATTATTATTATTATTATTATTATTATTATTATTATTATTCTGAAATATCTGTGAATTTTTTTATTTTATCTCGTTGCTCTTATCTGTGAACTTTTGCTATTATAACTGTAGCAATCATTTCTAATTATAAACTTTGAAAAGATATTTTTCTTCTTTTTCTTATTTAAGTTTTCTTCTTCATCTTCATCTTCTTCATTTTCTTCTTTTTCATCTTCTTTTTTGATACTTATTCTTCTTAATATCTTCTTTTTTTTAACTTCTTTTTTTGCTTTAATTTTTTGATTTGGTTTGTATTTTGATTTTACTTCTTTGATATTACTTATTTTGCTTCTTCCTCCTCTTTCAGTCTTTTTCTTCGACTTTTGTTTTTTGTTTCTGCTTCTTCTTTAATTCTTCTTCTTTCTTTCTTCTTCTTTGGCATTTGTTTTTTTATTCTACTTCTTTGATTCTTCTTCCTTCATTCTTCATTTTTGGATCTAATTTTTTGATTCTTCTTCTTTGATTCTTCTTCTTTGGCTCTTGTTTCTTATTCTTATTTTTTCATTCTTCTTTCTTACTTCTTCCTCTTCTTTGATTCAACTTCTTTGGCTCTTGTATTTTGATTCTTCATTGATTCTTCATTCTTGCTTCTTCACCTTCTTTGATTGTTTTTCGTTGGCTCTTGTTTTTTATTCTTCTTCTTTGATTCTTCTTTCTTGCTTCTTCTTCTTCCTTGTTTCTTCTTCTTTGCCCATCGTTTTTTAATCTTCTTCTTTTATTCTTCTTCTTTGGCTCTTGTTTTTTTATTCTTCTTTTTTGATTGTCCTTCTGTAGCTATTTTTTCTTCTTCTTTGATTCTTCATCTTTGGCTCTTGATTTTTTTATTCTTCTTCTTTGATTCTTCTTCCTTGCTTTTTCATCGTCTTTGATTCTTTTTCTTTAGCTCTTGTTTTTTTATACTTTTTCTTCTTCAATTCTTTTTCCTTGCTTCTTCCTCTTCCTTGATTCTTCTTCTTTCGTTCTTGCTTTTTGATTCTTCTTCTTTGATTCAAATTCATTGGCTGTTGTTTTTTTAATCTTTTTTTATTCTTCTTCTTTGGGTCTTGTTTTTTATTTTTATTTAATTCTTATTTCTTGCTTCTTCCACCTCTTTAATTCTCCTTTTTTTGGGTTTTTTTTTTTATCCTTCTTCATTGATCCTTCATTTTTGGCTCATGTTTTTTATACTTCTTCTTTGCTTGTTCTTCCTCTTCCTTGATTCTTCTTCTTTGGCTCTTGATTTTTAATCCTTCTTCTTTGAATCTTCTTCTTTGACTCTTGTTTTTTGATTCTCCTTCATTGCTTTTCCTCTTCTTTCTTTCTTCATCTTTGGTTCTAGTTTTTTTTAATTCTTCTTCTTTGATTCTTCTTTATTGCTTCTTCCTCTTCCCTTTATTGCTTCTTGTTCTTCTTTGGCTCTTTCTTTTTTATTCTTTTCTTCTTCTTCTTTTGCTCTTGTTTTTTATTCTTCGTCTTTGATTCTTCTTCCTTGCTTCTACCTCTTCTTTGATTGTTTTTCTTTGTCACTGGTTTATTGATTTCTTCTTTGATTCTTCTTCTTTGGCTCTTGTTTTTTGAATCTTCTTTTTTGATTCTTCTTCTTTGGTTCTTGTTTTTTATATTACTTCTTTAAGTCTTCTTCCATGCTTCTTCCTCTTTATTGATTCTTCTTCTTTGGCTCTTGTTTTTTGATTAATCTTCTTTGATTCTTTTTTTCCTTCTTCCTCTTCTTTGATTCTTTTTCTTTGGCTCTTGTTTATTATACTTCTTAGATTTTTCTTCCTTGCTTATTTCTCTTTCTTCATTCTTCTTTTTTGGCTCATTTTTTAATTCCTTTTTTATTCTTCTTTTTTGTTTCTTCTTTCTTCCTCTGCTTTTATTTTTCTTCTTTGGCTCTTGTTTTTTATTCTTCTTTGATTTCTCTTCCTTGCTTCATCCTCTTCTTTGATTGTTCTTCTTTGCCTCTTTTTTTTTTTCTTCTTCTTCTTTGATTCTTTTTTCTTGCCTCTTCATCTGCTTTGATTCTTTTTCCCTGTCTTTTTAAATTTTTCTTCTTTAATTGTTCTTCTTTCACTCTTGTTTTTTGATTATTCTTCTTTGATTCTTATCCCTTGCTTCTTCATTATTGATTCTTTTTCTTTGGCTTTTGTTTTTTGATTGTTTTTCTTTGATTCTTATTCTTTCACTCTTGTTCTTTTTCTTCTTTGATTCATCTTCCTTGCTTCTTCCTTTTTTTTAATTCCTTTTCTTTGTCTCTTGTTCTTTGATTCTTCTTCTTTGATTCTTCTTCTTTGACCCTTGTTTTTTTAATCTCTTTTTTTTAATTCTTTTCCCTTGCTTGTTCCTTTTCCTTGAATCTTTTTCTTTGGCTCTTGATTCTTCTTCTTTGATTCTTCTTTGGCTCTTGTATTTTATTCTTCTTTGATTCCTATTCCTTGCTTCTTCCTCTTCTTTGGGTGTTCTTCTTTGGCTCTTGTTCTTTGATATTTCTTCTTTGGCTTTGGTTTTTTTATTCTTCTTCTTTAATTCCTATTCCTTGCTTCTTCCTCTTCTTTGTTCTTTTTTGTCTCTTGTTTTTTTATTCTTCTTCTCTGACTCTAGTTTTTCTTCTTCTTTGATTTTCTTCCTTTCTTTTTCCTCTTCTTTGATTGTTCTTCTTTGGCTCCTTTTTTATTCTTCTTTGCTTCTTCCTTTTTTTTGAATCTTCTTCTTTAGCAAAGGTTTTAAATTTTATTCATTCCCTCAATCCATTTTCCTTAACAACAGGGCAGGCCTGAAGTCAGTTTGACTAATTACCCCTAGTTAGCCCCAGCACTGAAGGGGGCCCCACAGTCAAGTGTAATCTATTCTTGGCTCATCAAGTAAACGTAAGGGGGAGTCCCAGTGGCTTAACGGCTTGACTGTAACCCCAAAGGAAATGACCCTGAACTCTCATAATGTTATCATGATCATTTTCAGACTAATATGATTTAGCCCACTTATTTCCAAAGCTATAGTTTAAAAAGTATCCCTGCTTTTTTTCTTCTAGGATGATTTGGGCATTAAATAGCCCATGATGGTTGATATACCATTAAATTAATAAACCAAACCAAAGCTAGTAAAAACAAGAACACATTGCTTTATATATTTTCTCAATTAGGTGTGGCACCTCTAAAGTTGATCCAACTTGCTAAAGCTAAAATTCTTTATTTGCATGACTATTCACCCATAGCTGGGAGAGGGGAAAACCCTCAGTACAAAGTGAAATGTAAACAAACCTTGAATAGGACTAAAACTTTGCTCCACAAGTTCATTTCCTTCAAAAACAGCCATTACTCTACTGTGTCTTCACCAAGTAGTTTAAGAAATGTTTTTAGTTTGCTGATTCAGCAAACTGTAGATCTGTAAAATTCAGTCGGCAATTCCATGAATGAGAAAGTTTTACTATATTTCATTGAAATAATCTCCCAGCTCTTCTGATTTAAATCCCTTGAATTACTTCATCCGAGGAGATTTTGTGAGGGAGACCAACCAGTGACTCAACAAATCAGAAGAATCTTTACAAGGGGCCATCATGGATGTGAACCACCTGATCTGTTTATGGAGTCATCCTCAAAGATGATCTCAAGGATGATACATTAATTGAATTTCCCTTATTTTTGCTTTTCTTTCTGTGGGGGTAAAAATTTTGTTAGGTTTTTTTCTAATTTGAACATGTATACATATTTTTCAAATAAATATCTTTAGATATTTATATTTAAAATATCTTCTTTATACTTTTTCTACACTTACCTGACATACCTTGTTTAAGAAAAAAACTTGAATATTTCATCAATTTTAATTTGCTTCTTTGTTTGCATGAGGGTGAGGATAAAAGTTTTTAATTTTTTTAAATTTTGAGTTTAAATTTTTGATGAGAACATGTGTACAAATGAGTAATGATGACTTGACATCAAGATGTTATTTTGGCAAGTCAACCCTGAATTAAAATATGAAATTATGTAGGCAGCTTTGATTAAATTTAACAGTTTTTTAATAGAACAGGATGGTGAAAGTGCAGCACATCTCTAACTCACAAGAGTTGACAGGACTCTTGTTTCATAAATTGAAATTTTATCTCAAGTGTAATATTTGAAGATGTGGAGGACATTGAAAAAATATGACAGGGCAGCTTCACACCATATCAAAGGAGGAGTTTCAAAAGTGCTTCAACCAATGGAAGACTCACTGGAATAAGTGTTAAATGTCAAGGGGGGACTATTTTGAATATTTGAAAACTGTTTCATTGCTCATTTTTATCTTGGTAAATACAACTTCAGTCTCAATAAATTTTGAACACATGTCAGTTAAGTGTAGGTAGTTTGCTTCATGGTTGTGAGTTCAATCTTGGATCTGATGGGGAATTACATACATGGGAGAATGTGAAAGGAGAAGATAACAGAAGAATGAACTAATCAATAGAGATGAGAATAGTCTACACCCATGTATTGAATACAGGTTTCAGTTTAAAATTCTGAATATGGCAGGTGTTTGATGAAGCCTGGAGAATACAACAGCTGAAACAATGTGATTATAACAGCTAAATCGAAGAAACTTGTCCCAATAATCAAAGTATACTAGGGTGAGTTTTGCAATAATTTGGTAATGTGGTGCACAATTTGGTAGCTGAGAAGGATTTTCCCAAGGTCATGAAGGAGTTAAAGTAGTGGAAGCATGCTGGGCCCATAACCCAGAGGTCCGTAGACCGAACTACGAACTGCCACCAATGAAGGCCCAGAAGTAAGTCTTTTGATGGACTCATCTAATGACCAACTTGACGAAGCAAAGAAGAGAGAACTCCAAAGTTGGGTTGAACATCAAGTTTACACACAAGTGCCAGATCAGGGCCAACCAAAAATACTCGCAACATGGGTCTACACTAACAAGGAATCTAACGGCAAGCAAACTTTTAAGGCCAGAATTGTTGCCAAAGGCTTTCAAGACAAAGATGCCTGCAATGTTAGAAATGATTCCCCAACATGTTCTAAGGAAAGTTTACGAGCAGCCTTAGGAGTTATGTCAGCAAATGGCTGGATATGCAAATCCATGGACATTAAAACTGCATTTTTACAGAGCAAGAGGTTAGATCGGCCCATCTACCTTCTTCCTCCCAAAGAAGCTAATGTACCTACTGGCTACATTTGGAAATTATCCAAATGTGTGTATGGTCTGATTGATGCATCTCGATCCTGGCACTTAACACTCAGAGAGGAACTAGTAAAGCTATGAGTAACACCATCAAAATATGACCAGGCAATTTTCACTTGGCATTTTAAAAACAAGCTTCAAGGCATAATAGCCACTCATGTTGATCATTTCTGCTTTGCTGGGTCAGAGGCATTTGAATACCAAGTCATTAATGAACTTTGTAAACTTTTCAAAATAAAATCTGAAGAAGTTGCTAAGTTCCAATATATTGGATTAGAAATAAAAAAATCCGATAGTAACATCAAGATTGGACAAGATGAATATACAAAGAAACTTAGGCCTATTCCACTGCAGAACGGAAGAAAATTAGAAGACCACCCTACGAATATAAAGATAACATGCAAAACAGACAATTCTTGTTTGTATGACGCAGTGCATTCCACCATACAAATCCTTGATAAAAGACTACGAATTGAAATGGCAATTCTTAGAGAAATGGTTGACAGAGGAGAAATTGCAGAGATATCATGGATACCCACTGACAAACAAATTGCGGATAGCTTAACAAAAAAGGGAGTCCCCTCCTTTGAATTTCTTCAATTCATATCTGAACCCAAGGAATCATCTGTCTAATTTTCAAGTATGCAGTCTTAAATTTTTGTTCAACTGTCTTTTTCTTTTTCCCTGCAGACAGCCATTTAATGTTGCCTCCTAAAATGTCCCACCTCAGTACCAGAAAGAAAAGCGGGGAAGTGTTAACATCCTATCTTGGCTTATGGGATGAGCAATTATCTCCCCCTGGAGGAAGAGGGAGCTGTGAGGAGAGGAAGGAGGAAAAGGAGGGTTGAGCACTTTTTAGAGGGATCTCTTTGAGACAAGTCGCACGTGTCAACTCTAAAAATAAAATATATATTTATCCTATTCTTGCCTGGACCTTTTTTATATTAAATAACACAGAAGACTGTGAGATGTCAAGCTCACCTGATACTCCCAGAGCACTATTTGCTAGATTTACCTTTATAGCTTAATCATAACCTGAAAATCCATGTTTTTTTGCCTAACTGGCATTACTGAGTGTCTTGCAACCCAAGTAAAATTTATTGAACCATCCTGTTACTATACTGAGATCAACTGCACTTTCACCTTTTGAGCAACAAATGTTTTTGGTTACTTCTGCAGTGCAATCTCATAAGGCATAAGTTCCTGAATTAGACTATGATTTACCTTAATCTGTACAGCTTTCAAATCACACATGGAGTGAAACAATGCATAATGTTTCAGCACACCAACTACTACAATACTATCAACCATACCAGGTATCTTCTATGGCTTAAACTGTTTCAGTCATGTGAGGTACACACCACAAACTAGTATATACCAAAATATTGCAAAATTTTTGACTCACCGGAGTAATCATGATACTTCTTTATCTCAAGCATCAAGGAAGTTCTAATATATCTTTTTGTACTTCCTGTACTGCTATATAAATAGCTTTTTGTATTTATGTTGGTGTTAGTAATATGAAAGACAACAATGAAAATTTTCTTTCACAGGGATAAGTTATTGAAGATGACAGGTGCCTGAAGAAGTCTAGTTTTCTGAATTGTTGAAATATAAGCACTATCACAGCCATGATGTTGACAGTGGTTTGAAAAAAATCAGTGTATAATCCAATTACAATTCATCAAATGTCTTTTTTGTTCATCTATCTGTCATTATATGTATTGAGAGAAATACAGATATGAAATAGGCTGGGATCTATGGAGGTATATAAGCATTAACTTAACTTAAGATAATCAGATTTAGACAAGCAGATAGATTGATTGATAAATATGAAAACCTATTAAAAGTTAAGTTTAATATTGCAGTGGGGCACCTTACTCTGACAAAAAAGATAGATAGATAGATAGATAGATAGATAGATTGATAGACTTGCCTCTCTAATCACATTCTATGAGGGAGGTGTCTGTAGGCCGATGGTCACAAAGTGAGCACAAATAGAGATTCAAAGACCATCTTAATACTCCAAGATGACTTTTGAGACTGTTTGTGCTCATGCTTATGAGATTTACTACTAACACAGAAATAGGTAACAGGCATGTACCTAAACACCCTACACTAGATGTGGCCCAGTCAGCTGGGGCAGCATAATGCACTGATTGCATCTCTGTAGAGGGGCAAGACTTCCCCCGACAAGTGTCCTGGATATGACACTAAGTAATCTGATGATGAGGCTTCAGTAATGCTGGAGCTTTGAGGAATGCATTGGTCGCATCTGATAGAATCCTATCTATGGGTCAAATAGAACTAAAGTACTTATGCTAAACTGAATTATTTGAAATAGAACTGTTTTCTACTTCATTGTGTGTAAACAAAACTGTACTTAATTGTTTGAAATAGGACTGCTTTTTACATTTAAACTGTATACTTATGCTAAACTGAGTTGTTTGAAATAGAACTGTTTTGATATTTAAACTGTGTACTTATGCTAAACTGAATTGTTTGAAGAAGAACTGTTTATATGCATAAAATTGATTTGGCATTGAATAAGCTACAGTGGTTGATATGCCATAAAACCAAACCAAACTAAACTAACACCAAATGACAGAATTCTCTGTACCACATTCAAAGAACATTGTGCATCAAAGTTCAGCAGAGCCACCAAAATAGTACACAAATTTTCTGCTGTTATTGAGGCATGGTTTCCTAAATCATTTTTTGAAAAGTTCAAATTCTTTTCAGTTTTTAGCAATGGGATCAATTACAATATAAGTATTATATCAAACTAGAACCTCATTTTGTATCTAACTGGTTAACTAAGCCTAATTTTTCATGTTTTTTTAACTGTATATATTCAATATCAAACTGAAAATAACAGATGCCTGTAGAAGTCTTTAACTATAATAGTGATAGTGTTGATAGACATTTGAAAAAAATCAGTGGATATTCTTATTATAAGACATCAAAGTCTTTTCATATTAACACAGAAGTTATGGTCTGGTTTCCATTACCAGAAAACAAAGACTAAAAAAATCAGACTGGTCACCAGGTGGTCATAAAAGTTATCCTCTTAATGACATTTATTAACTAATAAGTCCTAGCCAAATAATTATTTGCCCAGTCAGCTGGGGCTATTGAATACACTGACTGCATCTCAGCAGAGGGGTTCTGGATATGACACTAAACAATCTGATGATGAGGTCCCAATAATGCTGGAGCTTTGGGGAATACAGAGCACCCCTTCATTGCAATTGCTCTCAGGTCCACTTTGGCCCTGCATGGTAGCAGCTGATAGGGCCCTATCTATGGGTTAAATAGAACTAACAGCATAATTATGCTAAACTTAATTGTTTAATTAAACTGAATAGCTTGAAATAGAAATGTTTTTGACAATTAAACCGTACTTACATTTAAAATGCGTGCTCATGCTAAACTGAATTATTTGAAATGGAACAGTTTTTGACATTTTTTGACATTGAAACTGTATTTACACTAAACTGAATCGTTTAACATAACTGTTTTGACATGTAACTGTGAGTAAACAGAGCCTGAACTTATACTTAACTGAATTAGCTGAATTAGAATTGCTTGACTAAAATGAATAGTTCAAAATAGAAATGTTTTTCACAATTAAACTGAACTTACATTTAAATTGCATGCTAATGCTAAACTGTATTATTTGAAATTGAACTGTTTTTGACATTGAAACTGTATTTACACTAAACTGAATTGTAATATATAACTGCTTGAATTGTTTGAAATAGAAATGTTTTTAACAATTAAACTGTACTCATGCTAAACTGAATTGTTTGAAATAGAACTGATTATTTACATAAAATGGATTTGGCGTTAAATAACTTACAAAAGTTGATATACCATAAAACCAACCAACCAACCAAATGATTATTTTGGTGTTATAGTGGTGTTTATTAAGCAGTAACTAGTGGTTCAGATAAGTTTATGATCAGTTTGTAAAAATATTCCGTAATTTCAAGTTGGCCTCAACATCAAAACTTAGCAGAATATGTTTATAAATAAAGTAACATTACAAGCATCAACTCAAAATATTTCTTTTCTTTCCAATCTCTATGCATCGCTTCCACCACAAGAGGGCAGTGAAATCCATTCTACCCACAGCAACCCGGCTGGTGTGGATATATTTTGTGCTCATCCAGAATAATTTAAAATCCTATCTGTAGGATGGGTCTTCAGCTAGTTGTGATTATTCTTCATCTAGAAAATTTCCAACTGTTCTTATGTGTGCATTTGGTATTTAGAGAAAATGAAACATTTTATGTACTTAATATCATTTCTTAGATAAAAGAGAAAAATCTGTATTTGTGTGGGTGTTGATAGAAAGAAAGAGAACAAAGAAAAATTTCTTTCACAGTAGGAGAAGTATCCAAGAGATGAGAATTTTAGAGAAATGGTTTGTTGTATTGTAGAACTAAAGAAAAGGGTATTGATTGCTTTATTCTAATGAAATTACCAGGAATCATTGCTAAATATCATTTGGGAAAAATAAGAAAGAATTTTGATGGGTGGGGGAATAAGATCAAAAACTGCAAAAAGACGCTTGTGAAGTAAACTCCATGTTTTAAATTGCATGATTTACAGCCATTGTGTTGTTTGCTGCACACCCAGCAAATGTAGGCCTTTAAAAATATCAAAAGGCTAAGCTATTGAAGAAAATGCTTTGCAACACGCAATTATATCTTATAAAGTACACATGAAAAAAGATGAATTTCAGTGTATATGTGAATATAAAACTATGTATAATTACAAGCAAATGACAGTATATGAAGTAGGCATAGATAATTATAAAATAACATGCACATCTATATAGATAACGGTGTAAATGAGTGTCTATCTATCTATCTATCTATCAGTTTGTTCACATGTATGAATATATTTATGTATGTATACATATCTATATATATGTATGTATGTATGAATGAATCTCTCTATATATCTATCTTTCGACATCTGTCTGTTCATATTTATCTATCCAGCTTGCTAGGTAGGTAGGTAGCTAGCTAGCAATTGCTCAGTCTGTTCATATCTATCTATCTATCTATCTATCTCAGTCTGTTCATATGTATTAATGTACTTATCTATCTATCTATCTAGCTAGCTAGCTATCTAGCTAGCTATTTTTCAGTCTGTTCATATCTCCCTATCAAGATAAACAGATAGATTTGAACAGATTGATAGATAGATCAATAGATCTTCATCATACTGAGTTTGAAATGTCATTATACCCAAGGGGAAAGTATTGGTGCATTTTTCCATCTTCTTTGTTACTGAAATGAAATTCTGAACACTTTACATATATGAATATTTTTTAGAGATTATGATCTCCCGTATGTAGCATTGTCACACCACTGACTATAGTCAAGAACTGATTATAGTGGGAAGTAAATTAAATGATGGCATGATCTGGTAGTCGGAGCAAAGCACAACAATCATTTCTTTGAACATGGGCCTTTCATGTTTCATCTCTTATCAATCATTTTTAGGGCTTCTTGGAATGAGGATGTAGGGATTACTTCCCTTGCTTTACAAAATTGTAGTTCTAATGGGCATTAGGTGGTGTGACGAAAGTAGCATTATGAAACATGCAGCAAAGTTGAAACTCTCTCCCTTCATCTCAGCCTCACCAACCAGAAACTATGCACCAGTGTATGTGTCTCCCAATAGTGGGGGTATTCTTGTCCCAACAAACCTCAGCACCATGCTTTGATGTAAGTCTTCATATAACAATTTTCATTCTCTAAAAGACCCTTCCACCACTTGGAAGGACTTTCTCTCCATAAGGTACTCTTACTATTTCATGTAATTTCTGTATTCCATTAAGTTTGTTCTGGTAATAAATGTTTTATGGTTAATTCATCATAAATTGATTTATATTATGAAGAAATATTAAACTATGATATATTTTCTCCACTACAAGTGTCTGAATTGTGTTCCTCATTCTCTAATAATTCTGACAGTGACTTTTGGTATTCAGATACGACAAATATACTGTCATGAAACTTCTCCAACTGGTTTACTGTTGGCAAAGGTGACAAGCTTTCAGTTTTGACCCTTTTACCTATGCTTATCACTTGAACAATGCCAAGCGTATTGCTGATTTTAGGTCAGGCAATATTTCATTTTGGGATGTCATTCAACCACAAGTGAACCAGAAAAACTATGACAGAGATTTTCGAACAAGCCAAAAATGAATACAAAACAAAATGCATGATTTAGAATACAAATTATTTTATTATCAACCCCCAAAAATAAAGGCTTGTATGCGAAGTAAAATAGTTTTAGCGAAAAAAATGAAAATGTTTATATTTTAACAATTCGGGAACAATTCACCAAGAATTTTTCTTGTAATGATGTGTGCAAAAAAAAAAGATTTTTTATGTGTTTTGCATGTTGTCAGAACGAGGTAAGCAAAAATTAAAACAGCATTAAAATGAAAGCTAATCTTACTTCTCTCTCTCTCCTTTTCGTTTATTTTTTTTTCATACATATAAGTCTCTCTCTTTCTTTTTTCTGGTGTCGCGTTTCACCAACCATTAATTTCTCTTTCTTTCTTTCTTTATGGGTACATCTTCAAATCATTTCTCGTTCTCTGGCTCTTCTTATGGTCAGTCGACAAACAAAATAGTCAGGACTTTCTAATCTTTTTCTGGTGGCATATTAATTTTCCCTAATGAGCTGGCCTGGGAAGACCATTTACTCTTTGCATCACGGACACGTCCATGTGTTAGGGGATCTCTCTGCCAACTGACTTGTCTGATCTTTCCTCTTTACAGATTTGACCTTCCCACTGCCTTGTATTATGTGGGCTTCTTAAGCAATTGGCATTCAGCCTTCAAATAGGTTACTTGTTGTTAGGGGCTGCTTGCCAGGTCATACACCCATGTTAGGGAAACTTGACTGTCAATCAGTCTGCATGCACCCTTGGCACAAATTCAACTCTTCAGACTTCTTGTCTGCTTCGGTTGGTTTGTGAGAGAAGCAAAAAGAGGGAGAGAGAGAGAGAGAGAGAGAGAGTGGGGAAGTCTATATTTATGAGTAAAATATGAATTTGAGTATCCCCAGGGTCCAAATTCATAATACAAAGACCAACCTTCAAGTCATTGATACCAAAGTCCACTGGATCCTATCCCACAAGGTGAACATGTAAGAGTTCTGAATCATTTGTGATGACATTATAAATCTTTTGTATTAAGGGAGAAGTGATATGATGAAAACAAACTATTTCATCCAGTACATTTGGCATTGGTTTCTTCAATGTTGCAGATCCTAAAACTTCCCAGACTCTCTTTATTTATGTGTCTGAGAATTAAAATTTCTTTGACACATTGATAATTCAAGAATTAAAATTGTGTTAGTTTTCTTATAAGGGATGTCTAAATTTTAAACAACATCAATTTTAACCGAAAAATCTTATTCAAGTTCATAATAACAATAACCTATGTTCATTGTGTTTCATAGACAATTTTGATAAACAATTTTGACCCAAAATTTTACAGTTGAACTCATATGGGTTAAAGAATAGTGTAGAAATACTTACAACAGTTTTATAGTTTTATTTTTACATTTCAGATTGATGTCCTAAAATAGCAGAATAAATAAGACTTCAACTCAAAGAAAATGTTTGAATTGTCTTGATTCTTTTAGCTCTATTTATGGAGTCTTATACAGTACTAATCCAAAAGTTGAACATTTGTGATTTCGTGAAGAGAGAATACTTGGTTTATTTTCAAATTAGGGGTATACCATAGGGTAAAATTAAAGGTATGCTATTGAGGGAAATTAGGGTATACCATAGAGTGAAATTAGGCATATGCCAAAGAGTGGAGCAGGAAAAAACTGATACAATTTTTCAAATAAGTGACTCCAAATTAGCTAAAAACAATTCTCAAAATTTAGTTATCAAAAAGCATGTTGGCCAGTGATATTTTTACAAAATCATTTACAATTAAAATTCAAAGATTTTCAATTTCTATAAAACCTAAATAATTTGTAAATTATTGAGAACATCATTTCACAGTTGACATGATAGCAAGTTTATTTAGTTAACAATTGTCAATCTGTATACATTCTTCAAATGTTTCATCTTGGAAAAACTCTTCTTTCTATTTGTATAAAGCACAAGTAAAGCCATAGGGCTATTTCAAAATTAGGGGATGTAAAAGTTAATCTGTAATCTTCTATAAGAACAGCATTGGAGAAAAAAAAACAAATAGCTAACATGATTTTTTTTATTTGGACAATTGATGACAATTGATGACAGTTTATGACCAGTTAGGACAATTTATGACCACTTGATATTTGGTAGGGTATTGATTAGCATCAATTACTGCCTCCTAACATCTGGTAATGCTTTCAACAAGTGATTGATGAATGAGAGAGATTTGATTTCTTTGCAATATCACAAAGTGACAGTTCACAATTATTGTGTGCCACAATTTGACCTTTTTCAAACTCAGACTGTTGCTTACTAGCCATTAGCAAAGGACTTATCAAATATTAGAAAATCAAATCAAGGTAAAGAAAATTCTCAAAGGTTTCCTATTTTTTGTTATTTCTGAAAATTGTGACTTTTCTCTACAGCTAAGGGAACTAATCAAGGTTAAATATAACTTCCTATGTGTGGTATCTAAGCCACGGAAATTTCATTAAAATTTGTTGTAATTATAAAATATAGTTCCGTTTTTTCACTGTCAGGTTTTTTTTGTGCTTGCATTCACAAATTAAATAACTTTCTCTAGAGATCCACAAATGGGAGAGGTTCCTGGCTTGTAACTCCTAAAACCATGTTAGCTTAGCTTTGAATACACCAACTGCATCCCTGGTAGAGGGTAAGACCCCGCCAAAAAGTGGTGTACTGGGTATGAAACTAAACTACATCTGGCGGTGAGACTCAAGCTCTCAAGATCTCGCGAGAGTAAAGTACTTTTTATTGCCATTACTCTCAGGTCCACTCTGTTGTATTAGTACCTGTTAGCATCCCACCTATGAGTAAAATAGATCTATATGAAAATTATTAGTATTAGATAGGAATACTTAAAACCATAAAACTGTGTGCAAATTGTTTGTATCAAATTTCAGCATAAAACAACCTAGAAGGTGTTGATATTCTATTAAACAAAAACTAAACAAAACCCAACAGAATCCTTAAATATCTATTGTTTCATTTTCATACATTTTTCACTTAACCTCTGAAAGTGCCCCTGAGAAGAACTCAGGACTGCAGGAACTAAAGCCCATGACTTAGTCCAGAACTGTTGAAAGCCCATGCCCGATGAGTTTAGAAGTTAATCAATAAATACAGCCTTGTATCAAACTTAGTTTAATTCAAATGTATCAAGAATAAAAATCATTTATTTTCAATAAGGTATCCCTAACTACTTGTTAAAATCTCCAAAAATTTTCGTTTAACTGTAGACCAAAAAAATCTCCAAGAATTGTCTTTTAACTGTAGACCAATTTGTATGAGTTGGCTTCTGCAAGTATTTATATTTGTTTTCAGAATGCAAATTACAAGATCATATCCTAATTTTTCCTTAATATTTTCCATATTCTCCTCTGCATGGCTTGGAAAAAATATACCATTAACTTAGATGATTTAATTGTTTGTTTCAGGTATATTTTATGAAGCTATAAGTCCTGGAGGCAGCACCCAACAAAGTGGCTACTGTACAGCCACATACCGCCTGCATGGTGCCTTCAATAAGTTTCCAGACTTTTTTTGTACAGATATTTAAAATTGTCGAAGACTCTTGAAAATTCAGTATGTTATTGCTATACATCTTATAAGATGACTGACCAAATTTTATGATTTCAGCTTCAAATGAACAGCTACATCAGCAATTGGAATACACCCTACTAAAGCCTGATTGTCACAGCTGGTGAATTTTAAAAATGCAATCTGGACGTGAGGACATTTTAGAAGAACGATATGAAATAGATTTATGTTTTAAACTTGGAAAAAATGCCACAGAAATGTATGGAATGCTTCAGACTTCTTTTGGGGCATCATATATGAATCAAGCATCAGTTTTTGAGTGGCATAAGAGATTCAAGGAAGGCAGGGAGTCTGTGAGGGATGATGAGAGTTGATTGGCCAAACGGTTAGGGTTAGGGTTACTATGTTGAGTTTTTAAGGGAGTTCAGGAAGAGATTCCGTCGGAAGAGGCCAACATTCTTCAAATCGGGTCCGTGGCATTTCCACTAGGACAATGCACCAGTCCACAACTCCATCCTTGTCATAGACTATTTGACCAAGATAGGCATCAACACAGTTCCTCACTGTCCCTATTGTCCAGACCTTGCTCCCTGTGACTTTTGCTTATTCCCTAAGCTCAGAGGCTGTCGTTATGAGACAATTGAGGAGATGAAAGAGGCTGTGATGAAGGTCATTGACATGCTCACACAAGAGGACTTCCATGGGGCCTTCCAGAAGTTGTTGGAACAGCACAACAAGTGCATTGCAGCTGGAGGAGATTACTTCAAAGGAAACTAGAGTTTCATGTGTGTACTATCAATAAAAGTGCCTATACGAAAAAAGTCTGGAAACTTATTTAATGACCCTTGTATCACAAAAACTATTTAAGTTAAACAAACCAGACATGCAGAACACTGAACTCGTAAGTGATTCACTCCTGTGGACCCCTTCACATGGACAAATAAAGGCGGGACAACCAGCTAGAACCTATATACAACAGCTCTGTGCCAATACAGGATGTAGCCTTGAAGACCTACCAAGAGCAATGGTCAATAGAAATGGGTGTCGAGAGAGGTTCAGAGAGATCTATGCTGGTGGTACGACATGATGATGATGATGATGATAATGTTCAGCTCTTGAATAAAAAATATTTTGTCGCTAATTCATTATTAGTTTAATTACAGCTCAATAAAAACCTTCTGGTGAACATCTTATAACTTTGCTAATTCCATAATTTTTTGTGGGTTTAGTATCACACAAAAATATATTTTTTATCTGTCTATCATCAGATAACACAGAGGTAGCTAAATCTATGGCCACCAAATTTTCTATGGTCAGTTATGAAACCAAAAAGCATGATCCTAGCATATCAGATTTGAAAATTCACCATCAATTTCAGTTTTTATTTGGTGGTTTCATTTATGAGAGAAGGATAATGCTGTTCTGGACCCTTACATTGTGTTTGTCATGTTAGCTAAACTGAATTTTTATCTTTTTGTTCAGATATAAAAGGTAGTTATCCAGTTAAAATTTTCTGACCTGACACCAAATTTTTCCAGTGAATTTTTTATTTATTTCTAGTCACTGGAATATATACCGGACATTGGCATAATGGTTAGAGTGTTTACCAATGGCATGGGAGACCTGGGTTCAATCCCAGGTCGAGTCATACCAAAGACTCAAAAAATGGTTTTTGATGCTACCTTGCTTAACACTCAGCATTATAAGGTAAGGATCAAGGGTAAAGTGGAGCAATCCAGGGAAAGGAGTAGTGCCCTCTCCTACACCTCAGTATGGTAGCTATCAAAAAGGGAACCTCCAAGTCACCCTTGACTATGGTCGCCAACTTTACTTACTTCCATCGGGATCACAACTTATCATCATAGGAAATGGAATACTTACTTCATTTTACTTCACTCTAATTCATATGAGAAAAGCATAAATCCACCATTTATCCCTCCAATTATATGTAAATTGTTGGTTAGACTGATTTCTTTAGTTTTGGTTAGGTAACCAGTCTAAGGGAAGGAAAATTGCCAATTTAAACCAGCTGTACTCTACTCAAAAAATTTACCTTGTGTCACATCCCCCATTGGTGTAGGGATTTGGTAATTATATACATTTGTAGTACAAGAAATATATGAAATAATTACTGTGATGGTTGATTATATTATTTCCATTATTAGTTTGGTCAGGTCACGAATTGTTCAGGTGTATTTTAGTTAAAATCTTTGAGTAGAAATTTAAGTCAAATTAGAAAGGTCAAGCACATGCACCAGTGAACAGATAATAGGAAACACCTGTCATTTCTTGACAGGAGAGTCAAGTTTAAATAAAATAGATTTAAGTCTTGTCACGAAATCGAGATACAATGAAAACATGGTGAAAGTTGGGGACACATGTGATGATCATGAGATGTTGCAGTAACTTAGTGAGATGATATCACACTAATGAAATTCTGAATTTTGAAATATATAAAACTTAGCAAATTTTGAAAATTAGTCAGTTGGGGCAGTTGTTAGGGAGAAGTTGACAGTTGGATTGAGTTGAGATCCACAGAGCCCTTCAGGGGCAATGACGTGGGTTGGTGGTGACTGTGCAGTGACAAGCATGTCTCTGCTCATATTACAATTTCTTCCACTGTTTCTTGTGCTTTGATGACAGCTAGAAAGACTGTATGCAGACTGAATAAGGCAACAATTTCTCTCTATATATATAATCGATATATTATTGTTACACCAATACGTTCCAATAAATAATTGTTAATTGTCAACAGAGAGTTTTTCTTGTCTTTGAGTTGTTGGTACATCATAGGCAACTTACTCCAATAAACCCCTCTGACTGTCAGAAGGAGTTCCAGATAGATTGTGTCATTCCATGTCTGTGGATCTTTCAAACACAACATGGGCATAGAGGAGATTAATAAACAAACTATCTGGAAATGCATGTGATAGCCAAAGCCACAATATAGAACTGTCACCAGATATGGTATCATGTTTGGTTATGGTACTGTACACTGTTGTATTGCATTTGGTATTGGTAAAGCTATTACATTTGGTTCCATGCATGATAGCATCACATTTGGCATTGGTGTGTGCCAACCATATTGTTATAAATGACTATCAGGAGGCCATAAACATTGACATTTCAACAACATTTATTAAATTATAAGTCCTCACAATAATATAGTTCAATATTATGAACTTGACATCTTGCTCATAGAATGGGTTTTCAGCTAGTACTTTTAAATCACTGCCTTATAAATAAAACTTTAAGCCTGTATGAAAATGAATATCAAGCAAACAAATATATGGAAGAGAAATGTAAGACTTCCCACAATAGGCATTTGAGATTTTTATTTTTTGTTTTGTGCTTTTAAATAATGTAAATATCCTCACTCACATATCTTTCTGCCTCTTTCAAGTAGAAAGAGAATCTGGAAGAAAAAATTGCTACTTCAAAATCATCCTATCTAGGGATTCCATGATGGATTGAAAGTGTCACAGTCTAAGCTTCCTTCTGCATGAAGCTGACAGCAAAAGCAAAGCCAGCTTTCAATTTCAATCTCTCTTTTTTTTCCTCTGATTTATTTTGTTTATTTTAAGGCCAGGTATCTTCCCTTCAGCTTTTAAATTAGGGTTCTTTCTCTTGGGACATGGCTGACTGAATGTATTTCAATACAGTGGATATATCGGTTAAGATTTAAGCATTGGACTGCAAAGGCACTTGATCAAAGATTCTATCTTTAGAAGAAGATGAGCTGTGATTGGTGGCTACCTGTTGTTACCTAGCCATTGAGTTTTTTATTTATGAATCTCCACCAAACCTTGCAGACAAGTAGTCAGATAATTTATACCACTGAAAGAAAATCCTCGCTAAGAAAGGGAAAAAAGAGTTGGTGATATAGAATGGTTAATTGAAGAACAGTGCATAAACACTCGATTTTCTACAGGCCTTGACCAATGGTCAGAGAGTAGATCTTTGCTAAGCTGTCAATCATCCAGGTCATACAACATTATAATTCTTTACATATGTATCTTTACACACAGTGTTAAATTGAGGCATGTGCTTTGAAGTATCAATCAGGTGAAGGGACAACATGGATTAAGTGAAAAGTTGATTTATTAGGTAATACCAAATGAAAGTATTATTACTTTGTTTATTGAAAATTTCATGACAATATGATAAATTCATGCAGCGGACACTCAAAAAAGAATGGATTGAATTAATTCAACAAAACTACAGAGAGCCCAATAAAACAATGAATTTATACTTAAAAAATAAAAGAAACTCATACTTTTAGAATGAAAAAGAAATACTCTTAGGGCAATGGTTATCATTATGGGAAATGGAATCAGCAATGTGAGTTCAAATCCTGGATGAGGCTTTTTGTTTCACTTTACGATAATGTAAAGTTGGTGACTGTAGTCGAGGGTGACCAGAAGGCTCCCTTTTCAATAGCTACTACACCAAGGTGTAGAGGAGGGCTCTACTCCTTTCACTGGACTGCTCCACTTTACCTTCGATACATACCTTATATTGCTGAGTGTTAAGCAAGGAGGTATCAAGTACCATTTTAAAGTCTTTGGTATGACACGACCTGGGATTGAACCTAGTTCTCCCAGACCATTGACGAACACTCAACCCACTAGGTCAATAGGAAATGTATGAATCTGTCTGTTCTCCCCCATATGCAGCAGCTTGAGGTAGGGCAGACTTGGTTCATTAGCCTTGTTTAGGCAACTAGCATAAGAGAAAGAAAACTCTGAATTCATAACAGCTTTATTCCACTTAAGAATTGATGTTATGTCATATCCTGCCGATGGAGAAATAAATAAAATACAAAGACAACCTTCTTACTTTAACTGATTCTAAAACAGATCAAAGGAGCATATAACTTCATTTGGCTGAGGAAGTTTTCTGCTATAAAACCCTACTTTTCCACTTAATCACCACCAGTAGCTATACATTTTTGGTCCCCAAAAATCACACTTGTAGAGATGACTCAGAATTTAATAACAGGAATGATGGTGTCCTTATTGGGAAAATGTTTATGTAATACATCTTTTATCAGTCCAATTCATATAAACAACTGATCAAGATGCTCTTCATTTCATGGGATAGCAGCAGTAATATCACCCCAACCTCTGCCACAGCCATAGCTGAAATGTGTAATCTTGCATCTGTTTTCACATCCACGGCAAAATTAGTGAACGTAGTGGAAATTTTTCCATATAAAAGAATTCAATTTTCAACTGAAAAATCATTTGCCAGTGAAAATAGAAAGAAGGCATTACTTTCAGAACATCCTTCATATTTTAACAAAAATAGGTATGCATAGCGTAACATTTATCATTATTGGAAATGGACCTAAGAAGCTACGTTCAAATCATGGATGAGGTTCAAGTTCAATTGTACTAATTAGACCCCACACCTAAGAGTGTAATATAGTCTCAACTTGTCAATTACACGCTACAAAATATTGCTTTTTTTTTTTTGTTTTACACCATATCAACCACAAAGGGTCATTTAATGCCGGTCAACACATTTCAATATATATGTTCCCATTTAGGCCCTGCACTTCCAAATGCAAGCCTTAATGAGGCTGTTGGCATTTCAGTTTGTGCTAATGCTCTTGGGAAAGGCATGAATCCATCTTTTTTTTCCCAGCTATAAATTAATATAATGGAATTGTCAGCCTTGGTATGGCAACCAGCCTATGAGAAAATAAGCTCTTAATTTAAACTAGCTATACTCCACTTAGAAATCAGAAATATAAACTACAACAAAAAAAAGACCTTGCAGTAAACAATTTATTTAATTCTTTATTCCCTTATTGCCAAATTGCACCACAGAAATACGTCTTTTTAAAGAAAATTAATACAACTGAAAAGAGCATATTGTTGCTGCTACTTTCAGACATTTAGAACATACAGAGGCAGGATTTATGTTATAGTAATCATCAGAAGGAACGGCACTGGAGACTAAAGTTCAAATTCTGGACAAAGCTATTTGCATTTCACTTCCTACTTTTGGAAATACATCTCTTTGGGTAGACTGAAATCTTTAGCCATGATATGTCATCTGCCCTAGGGGAAGATGAACTCCAAATTTCCACATAGAAATTGACCTTGTGTTGCATCCTTCTTATGATGGAGGGGTTGATGAATTACCAACTTCAAAAAAATATTCTTTATTTCCTAATATTGAAATAATACCACAAAGATTTTTGTATTTCATGGCATTTAATGCAACTGAAGATTTCTTCTCGATGAAAGATTTTTAAGTGTACATAAATCAACAATGAAGCAACCAAATAATAAAACCACTGAAATAACTCTAAATTTCTTCAAGAATTCTTTTGGAAAAAAATTAAAAAAGAAAACAGAACGCAAACCAAAAAAAAATTAAAAGAAAACAGAATGCAAACCATTTTATTTCAAATAATCACATAAAGAGGTGAACCTCCCAAAAATTAGCCATGGAAGACATATTGAGAATTCACAAACAAATGGAGGAGATTTCTACTCAGTGTAACTTAGGGATAAAGGCAGAAGTCTAAAATCTTCAAAATGTTAGGTTAGTTGATAGGTTGGTTCTTGCCAACACTTGTTGGGTTATTTAATGCTAAAGTCAGTTTCTTTTTTTCTTTTAATGCCAGCAATTATATATTTTCAAGTAACAAATAATAATCATTTTTAAAGAATTATAGCTTCAAGTAACTATTTTTAACATAAATAATTTGGAATCAATTATATGGTTTCAAGTATTCTTATTTAATACAAATTATTTTCAAATAGATTTATTTGATTGACAGATGAGACCCTAACTGGTTCTACCCATCCAGAAAGTGAAAATGAGCATGCAAGTAATGGTAATTGAATGCATGACTCTATAGAATTGCAGAACTAGAGCCTCATTAACAGTTCTTTAAGATAGCTTTCTTTGAAATATTTCAAAACATCACTTGCACACACACAAAAAAACTGTATTTGTTTCTAGAACTTAGATTACATTAACTTATCGATAACTTCTTTCAAATAGTTTTGTTAACAAGTTATATTGGACTTAGTAGCTTAGTAAAAAATTTAAGTTGTAATAAAAGTTTTATGAATTTTATTTTTATTTACTTTGGATTTTGGTAACATTAATATTCATGATGTTGAATCAAATATTTCTTAAAAGGAAGCAATGTATTTGATTTTGCAGTGAAAATGTTAAGTGACTAAATTGATAAAATTACTTGATTTTTTTAGATAAAAAAGAAAAATGAATCTATAGCAAAATATATACAGCAAATGGCTAAAAATTGAATTTTACCTTTTGCTCCCACGATGTTATGACAAATGTAAATACAGTGAGAGTTTTGTTTTGTTGCCTTGTTACAGTTAAATGAACTAGTGAGATGACATTTGACCAATTTTTTGTTCTTTTTATTCCCTATTACCCATAATTCTACTTTTATAACTCCATTCTCTCTCCCTCTCTGTATCTCTCTCTCCATCTACCTCTCTTTCTCTTTCTCTCTCTCTCTCTCTCTATATATATATATATATATATGACCAATTATTTTTTGTGCTCTTTTATCTCCTTTCACTCTTATTTCAACTTTTATAACCCTTTCTCTCCTCATATATGTATTTTCTTATAATCTCCTCTCACTCTCTATTTAACAAATCCTTTTTTATTCTCTTTTACCTTTTGTCACTCTAAATTTTACTTTTATAACTCTCTCTCTCTCTCTCTCTTTCTCTCTCTCTCTCTTTCTATTTACGATGTATATTGCTGTTCTTTCAGAAGGATGGAATTAAATAATCCATGTAGGTTGATATGCCATTAAACAAAAAACAAACCTAGCTTAATAGCATATATTTGTAAATCATTTGCATTAAGAATAATTACTTGAAGCTATAATTGTTTACCAAGGATTATTATTTATTTCTTGAAGCCATATAACTGTATGCTAACAAATGACTATTATTGAATAGAAATGATTATTTGAGACAATATGATTACTGGTATTATTGGTTTGGTTTGTTTTTTTTTGTTTAATGACATATCAATCTTTGTAGGTTATTTAATGCCAAAGTCATTGGTATTATATGGGAATACTTGAAACCATACATTGGTGTGCAAATTATTTGTTTTAGAACATTTGATATCATTTAAATGTGAGAAAAAATTCTTTAGAAACAACACAAAAATTTAAGTATAAATGTACAATGAATGGAATTCTCTTGCCTCAAAGCATTAAAATCAATGAATAAATCAATGAATTCAATAATTTATTAAAATATATTAGTATATTTATTTCTAGTAGTATTGGGTACCATTTCAAATTTATCTAACAGACTCAGTGGATCACTTTTGCCATTTCATCTTATGAGTAAATGCATGTGTGGGTGTATTTATTTGTATATATATATATATATATATATATATATATATATATATATTTGTGCATATATAAGTGAATAGTTGTATATATATATGAGTGTGTGTGTGTGTGTGTGTGTGTGTGTGTGTGTGTGTGTGTGTAAATATATATTAGATCCTATTTACCCAACCCCTCCGCTCGGGCAGGATATGACACGAGGTCAATTTTTAAGCGGAGTTTAACAGGTTTGAATTCAGAGTTTTCCTTCTCCTAGACTAGTTGCCTAACCAAGGCTGAAGAACCTAGTCTGTCCTACTATTTACCCATAGCTGGAGGGAGAATAATTGGATTCATACCTTTCCCAAGGGTATTAGTGCTATGTGAAATGCAATCAGTATCGTCCAGGATTTGAACTCGTATCGCCGTGTTCATTTCCTACGGCGATAACGACTACACCACGGGCACCTCCTAAAAATATATATTAGAACATTTCTGATAATATAGATGTTTTTGCATCAGTTTTTACATTCATTTAAATCAAATTTGAATAAGACACTGATTTCCTAATATAACTCATGACTTCTTTCAGATTTCTTTTTATAATATTGAATTAAGATAATAATTTCTGGATGTAATTGTATAATTATTGGGTATTCCACTCTCAAGCCTCACAACTCAGAATATACCATCATTGCTAAAGGCTCATTGTACTCTATAAGTGAACTAAACCATCTAAAGAGACCGCTCCATCTTAAGACTAGAATCATAGATATTATGATTCAAGTTTAGGTGGAATCTAGATAAAATCATGCATGATAACTGATAAGGATAATTAAATATCCAATTCTTGTGAGGTTCAAAGAGCAGATCTAAACATCATAACTGTTTCAGTTGTCATTTGATAGATATTGATAGCCAGTAGAAACAATCAGCCATAAACATGTGACTCTTTATTTCTATTCTGAAAGATGATCAACTGATAACCTGCTCAGGGTTGACCAAAAGTACAAGCAAAATAGCTACTAGCAACACAGGGCACTGAATGTGTCTTAGACAGTTGGACTTTTAAAATACAAAAGGAAAAAAATGGGAAAGTGAACTAGATGAACAAAATAAAAACACTTAAAGTGAAAACATTCCCTGATATGAAGTCAGAATGCTCACAATAGTTGGAGCCTAGGAAGAAAGATAAGAAAGGGTAGGCAAGATCTAAAAGGAATTTTTGAGCCAGTTTTGCTTTCTATTTTATGATGTGCATTGCCAGTTTAGTTACTTGACTACTTCCTGATCTTTGTATCATTTCTGATTTGCAATCCCAGCTGAAAAAACTAAAAATACATTGCCCCCAAAGAAATGTAAGGGTAGCTCTTTGAAACAGCCATTTAACATTCAGAGGGCTTGTTCCAAAATCCAGCTGTCCTTGAAGCATTCTAGTAGAGTTGTAAGGCTGTTCCTAGAGAGCCCAGAACACTTGACAGTTCAATTGCAGTATGTAAAAAAAGAAATCAGTTCAAAAGCAACCAGTTCCAAGCCAGTTTACAGCCCTCCGTCTACTTAACATGAATATAATTTGACCATAGCCAAAGACTTAAATCTTATTAGGAGGATAAGCTGTTTTCATCCTGTGTCTTTTAAGTGGACATTGCATATGCCCTCTGAGTTGTGCTTGCAGGTGGCTTCAATTTCAATTATATAGGGCATCTATTATGAAAAGTAATTATATTAAGAAATTACGAGAAAAAGCAGGTTATATTACATCTTTTTCTACCTTGTTAAAATTATGGAATTAGCATATTAAAGGATGCTCACCTGAGTTTTTTATTTAACAGAAAATAAGATAATAAAAGATATGACACAAAACATTTTTATTGAATATACCTTGAAAAAATAGAATTAATCATTTAAATTAATTGTATAACTATTTTCAAGCCATGCACAGGAAAATATCATAGAATAACCAAATATCAAAGAAAAACATATGGAATGCATAGACGAAAAAATTAGAATTCATACTTTGTCGCCCCTCCTCAAGTTTTTATGACAGCCTTAATTCTTTCAAGTATGGATTTCAATAATTCTAAGCAATATTTTTTTTTTTTTATCAAAGTGGTTCCAACTTTCCCAAATGACAATCAATAGATCTTCTTTGGTGGATGGAACTTTCTCATAGACTATGTCTTCAAATTTCCACTATAAATTTCCCAATGGATTTGGATCCAGACTGTTTGCCAGCCATATCATTGATTTTATTGCCTTTCTTGAAGAAGAGCTTTAGTCTGTGACAAGATGCATAATTGTCCCTAAAATTGACTTTATCATTACCAACCCAATTTTCTAACGATAGAAAAAGAAAATTATCCAGGATTTCAATGAATACACATGCACAGATTATTGAGCCATTCATTACAATCTTCCAAGGTCATTTAAATGAAATGCAACTCCATATCATAAATGACTTTGAAAACTTAGTTACTTTTTGGGGGTAGTCATCCTTATATATTTAATTTGAACAGCATCACACAAAAGTTCCAGCATCATTCTCTTAGTCAATGCAGATTCTTGATTTATCATAGAATATCACTCTTATCCAATTGTCCACATGTTACCATTGTTTTTCTTTAGCCACGCTCGAACCAAATTTTCTTCTGTTTGTATGTTAGTGCTTTTTTGCCTTGTGGTCTTGTTTTAGGCTGGACTCTGATGCTTAGTTTAGAAATGATTAGGTGATGATCTGTCCAGCATTCTGCACTACACACAACCTTCGTGACTCTCTCATCCTGGCTATCTTCCCTCTCACAATGACATAGTCGATCAGATGCCAATCCTAAGAGTGGGTCAGCATCCAGGATGCCTTGTTGCAAGTAGGGAGGTGGAATACAGTGTTGGTAATTGGAAGATTATGCTTGGCACAGATGTAACAAAGCAGTAGGCTGTTGCTGTTGCATTTTCCGGTCATGTGTTTACCCAGTACTCCTTCCCAGGGGTGCTGTCTTGTCCAACTCTTGCATTAAAGTCACCAAGAATGATAAGCTTGCCTGCAACGGGAACAGCAGAACTGGTCTTTTGTCTCCACTGTGTTGGTCATGACCAGTGTATAGGCACTAATAATAATAGCAAACTTTTTCCCATGATGATGTGGAAGTTTCATAGTCATAGGGAAAAAGCGTGCTGCTCACCTGACACACCTCCATGATCTTCAGAGTACTAACAAGGAAGACACTTTAAGGAGCATCTGCCGCACCTTTCAGCTCAAGCTGCACCAAATGCAAGTTTCCTGACTGAGTGTTAGAGCTGATGACAGCAGTCTGAAGAAGCTCTGCAGTCTCACCAGTGCTGGCTCATCTCCGCTTCTGAGTGCAGATGGAACCAAGCTCATATCAGAGAAGATCAAGATCCTGGAGAGGTGGACTGAGCATTTCGATTGTGTACTAAACAGGCCATCTTCTATTAATGACAAGGCTATTGAATGACTTCCGAAAGTCCAAGTGAACGAGTCACTTGATGTCACTCCAATCTTGGGGGGAATTCAGAGAGCTATCTGTCAATTATCTAGCATCAAAGCACCCAGAACTGACTCAATTCCTGCAGAAATCTATAAGGAAGGTTGATCAGTGTTGACGGGCAAACTTATGACCCTCATTCAGCAGATATGGGTGAAAGAACAACTACCACTGTACTTCAAGGACGCCTCCATCATCCATATTCGCCTACAAAAAGGGAACCAACAGGCATGCGTTAATCACCGAGGAATCTCCTTTCAATTTCAGGCAAGATCTTAGCCAGAGTCCTTAATCATCTCAACTAACATCTCAAACATGGACTCTTACCGGAGAGTCAATTCAGCTTCTGTAAGGAACGTGGGACTGTTGATATGGTGTTAGCTGTAAGAAAGCTGCAAGAGAAGTGTCATGAACAGAACACTTATTTTAATCTGACCAAAGCATTTGATATGGCCAGCAGAGAGGGCCTTTGGAAAATCATGATAAAGTATGGCTACCCAAAAAAATTCATCACCATCATTAGACAATTTCATGATGGCATGCATGCAAGGGTGCAAGACAAAGGAGAAAACTCCGTAGCCTTTCCCATCACAAATGGGGTTAAGCAGGGAAGTGTCCTGGCCCCTACTCTTTTCAACATCATGTTTATTGTGATGCTGTTTGGTGCATTTAGTGAATCAAATATTGAAATCAACATTCAATACCATACTTCAGCTCTGTGTTCAACCTCAGAAGGCTTAAAGCAAAGACCAAGGTGAAGACTAATATTGTCAACGAGTTTCTGTTCGCTACCAAAGCCAATATGCAAAATGGTGTTGATAAGTTCTCATTGGCTTGTGACAACTTTGGCCTATCAGCACAAAAAAGGCAGAAGTAATGCACTTGCCAATGCCTGGAAAACCAGATGTCAAACCCAACATCACTAACAAGGGACATTGACAGAAAGTAGTAGAAAAATTCACCAACCTTGACAGCACCCTCTTTAAGTATCATCATTGATGTCAAGGTGAACACTAGACTTTGGCCAACTCAACAGGAATTCATGGAATCAGGGAGGCATCTTGAAGGTAACTAAAATCAACGTATATCGAGCTGTCGTTCTTAACACCCTCCTCTATGGCTGTGAAACATGGACTACTTATTAAAGGCATATGAAGAAGCTAAACCACTTTTACATGACCTATCAGAGGAAGATTCTCAACATCTCATGGAAAAAACATATCCCTACACTGAAGTTTTCACTCGGGTTTCTCTTCCCTGTATCTACACCATCTTGATGCAGTCATAGCTTCATTGGGCTGGTCATGTTGTCAAGTTGGTCATGTTGTCAAGAAAGATCCCCACCTCCTGAAGAAACTGCTATGCACCAAACTGTCTCAGGTAAAGTGCTCCTAAGAAGGTCACTAAAAACACTTTAAATACACATTGAAAGTCTCCATGAAAACTTTTGATATCACCCATAATTGCCTGGAATATCTAGCGCTGGACAGAGACAAGAGGCATGAAGTTATCAATTGTGAAGCGAAAGTCTGTGAAGAAAGAAGGACCACAGTAACTGAGTTGTACAGGAAACTAAGAAAAGGCACTGCCTTATCAGCCTCTGCTGCCACCATTCCTCATTCTCACTGCCCAATACTCTTCCACGCACAGATTGGTCTCATTAGTGTTACGCTGCCATATGCCCAGCAGGCTTGCAGGGTGCTGATCATTCCTGCCAAGTCCACCAATTAGCGCAGGGCTCAGATATTGGCTGTGGTTTGCTGAATGCTATTTAGTGTTACAGATATCACCAACTCCCAAGCAGAACCACATTTTAAAGCCACTAGGTGAGTTTTAGGTGAATTATTAAAAGTCAACATAGCTAACTGGCTAGCATTCCCCCACAAATACAAGGTCTTCAACAGATACAATTCTTCCATTATAAAAAAAAGGACTCTCAACTGCCATGTTTGAGTAAACAAGATTAAAAACAATATTCTTTTATTGAATAAAAGAAAGAAACAAAGAAAAAAAACAATTCACGTAAAAGTCAGGAGCGAGAAAGTCTTTCTGTATCTCAGTAGAGCCTTCACTAAAATATCTGTATCCCGGATGAGGTCCCCCATTTAATATCTGTTAATGGTAGAAGGTGAGAATGTAGTTTGTCAGTGATAGACACATTCCACTTTCCTTCAGGCTTTGGGATTTATTGGTAGAGCCGGTTTGCCTCTTCGCCACTGACGTTTACATGGTTAGTAGAGAGTGAGGTTCTCTCATGTTCATGTCACCTTGAAATAATAGAGAAGGCGGGAGAGAGACAGCCTCTCCCAATTTCACTATTCTGTAATTCTTGCTTTCTACAATCATCTGCTGACAGCCAGAGAATCTCAGTTCCCTTCTCCCATAACCCGGAAAATGTATTAGGGTGTCATATTTCCTCGTCACATTAGCCATCTGCACACTCATGGATCCAGTTGTCAATCATAAGCTTGATCTGATGGCCTTCATCGATTACGATGGACAAAGTAGAAGAAAAATTATGTGACATCACTCAGTCAATTATCATCAGCTTTCTACAAAACCCCTATTTTATATTAGTAAGTAACTTACCTTACTTCAGAGAATTTAGCGTGTGATATAGGAGCAGTAGACTAAACTCAGTGAAACCTAACACTGTTATTGATTGTTATAGTATTTTAGACTGCTGTTTCAGCAGGAACATTATGCACACATTTCACAGAATACCAAATTAAAGGTTTAAAGGATACAAAGTATAAAGCATACATGCTTTTACTATACAGGTCAGTACACAAAATGACTCAAAAAAATAATTTTATAGTTTGCCAGATACCTTTGGGAGGCCAATGCCATGACACCTGTCCCAACAAACCATTTTCCACTATGCTCCCTCAATTTCACTGAAATTCTATGGTACTCTTGAAATTGTGGCTTACAATTGGGTCATGTGTTTTAATTCCTTAAAATCTAACTCCTATTTGAAAGCAAACATATATATATATATTACTGCAGTATATGGTTGTCGCTATATCAATACCAAATGAGGTATAATTTGGTTGGTTGGTTGGTTTTTATGGCATATCAACTTTTGTAAGGTTATTTAATGCCAAATCCATTTTCATACAAAAATCAGTTCTATTTCAAACAATTCAGTTTAGCATGAGTACACAGTTTAATTGTCAAAAACATTTCTATTTCGAGCTATTCACCTTATTAAACAGTTCTTATTCAGCTAATTCAGTTTAGTATCAGTATAGATTTTGTTTACACACAATTAGATGTTAAAATAGTTCTATATTAAACAATTCAGTTTAGCATAAGTACAGTTTCAATGTCAAAAACCTGTTACATTTCAAACAATTCAGTTTAGCATAAGTATGCAGTTTAAATGTAAGTACACAGTTTATTTGTCAAAAAATTCTATTTCAAGCTATTTGGTTCAGTCAAACAGTTCTATTTCAAGTAATTCAGTTTAGCATAAGTACACAGTTTAGTTCTATTTGATCCATAGATAAGTCCCTATCAAGTGCTACCTCTCCAGGCCAGAGAGAACCTGGAAACAATGGCAATGAAGGGTGCTTTGCATTCCCCAAAGCCCTAGGATCAATGGAACCTCACCATCCGATTGTTTAGTGTCCTATCTAGGACACTTGTTGGGGGGTCTTACCCCTCTGCAGAGGTGCAGTTGGTGAATTTTACAGCCCCAGCCAACTGAGCAAAGGTATAATTTGGAGAGTGCTCAGTATCTACGATAAAGCTCTTATATAATAAATATAAATAAGTATACATTAGTTTTTATAAATAGTTAATAGCATGGATGCTTATCTGCGACCTCTGGTTTCATGCCATAATGACAATCATCACACATAGAAAGCTTTTTCTGCCTGATGATTGTTGTAGTAAAGACAGCGTGAAACCAGTAGTCACAGATACGCATACATGCTATTAACTATATATAAAAACTAATATTTATAATGTATATACATATATATATATATTTGTCGATCAAAGTTCTAAGCATGTAGTCTAATCAGAGGAAATGGCTTCGAGCTTACAAAGAAAAGAAGCAAAAGGTACCCCGCAAAAACAATCACAGACGACAACTACGCTGATGACTTAGCGTTACTGGCGAATACGCCAAATCAAGCAGAGACACTACTGCATAGTTTGGAATGAGCTGCAGCAGGCATTGGCCTCCATGTCAATGCGCACAAAACTGAATATATGTGTTACAACCAAACGGGCAACATTACCACACTAGACGGAGCTTCTCTGAGGCTAGTGGACAAATTCACCTACCTAGGAAGTAGCGTCTCATCAACAGAAAACGACATCGACACACGACTGATGAAAGCATGGACGGCTATAGATGGGCTCTCAATCATATGGAAATCAGACCTTACTGATGAAATGAAACGCAGTTTCTTCCAGGCAGCGGTTGTATCGATACTGCTATATGGATGCACTACATGGACACCAACTAAACGGCTGGAGAAGAAACTTGACGGCAACTACACAAGAATGTTGAGAGCAATATTGAACAAGTCCTGGCGACAACACCCTACGAGACGCCAACTGTACAGCCACTTGCCTCCCATCACGAAAACTATACAGGTTAGACGAGCCAGACACACCGGACACTGCTGGAGAAGCA
This sequence comes from Sepioteuthis lessoniana, assembly GCA_963585895.1. NCBI lineage: Eukaryota > Metazoa > Mollusca > Cephalopoda > Myopsida > Loliginidae > Sepioteuthis > Sepioteuthis lessoniana. The sequence goes on along the minus strand of OY757917.1, from coordinate 46,686,904 downwards.
AGGACGAGCTCGTAAGTGACGTACTCCTATGGACCCCCACATATGGCCAAGCAAAAGCAGGATGACCAGCCCGAACTTACATATAGAAGCTATGTGAGGACACAGGATGTAACTCAGAAGACCTGCCGGAGGCGATGAATGATAGGGAGAAGTGGCGAGAGATGGTCAAGGATATCCGTGCTGGCGGCACGACATGATGATGATGATGATGATATATATATATTAATTGAGTTACCATATATATATATATATATGTATATATATGAAAGATTTACTTGACCAGATATCATAATGATGCAGTTAAATATCTGTAATACATTGATAAGGAATAAATATCAATATTTATTGACAAGTCTTCAAGATTTTCTTTTGTTTGAATTCTAAGAATTATTTTCATGTTTTTAATGCTAAAATAGAAGTCATGCAATCTAACCATTAGGCCTTAAAAGGGAATTCTTTTCATGAAAAATACAATGGCGCCTTCATTCACACTGAACATCATTTTTTAATCGGCAAAATTCTCAGGGTAATGAAGACAACTATGATATACTAATTAGTATGCTTTTCCCTTTCCTAATTGGAAACCTCATCACAGACTGCTGTTTCAGCTAGAGTATAGCAGATTCCTGGTCATCTCATAAAAGTATCAAAATACCATGATAAATAAAGACAAATAGAAGTATAAAAGAGAAAAAGCAAAAAATTCCATCACAAATAAAAACAAATAAAAGTATAAAGACTACAAAGTATAAAAAATATCACCGCAAATAAAAGATATAAAAAAATTAAAATTAAAAAGATGCTATCACAAATAAAAGGAAATAAAAGTATAAAAGACACAAAATATAAAAATATCATCTCAAATAAAACAATAAAAGTGTAAAAAATTTAAAAGTATAATATACCATCACAAGTAGAAAGTATGAAAAAGTGAAATATAAAATATCATCACAAATAAAAACAAATAAAAGTATAAAAACTTCAAAAGTATAAAATGTAATCACAAATAAAAACTCTTTTACAGATTAAAAAAAAGAATATAATAACAAATGAAAACAAATAAAGGTACAAAAATATAAAATTACCATCACAAATTGAAAGAATAAGAAATAAAAAGCGTAAAAATCCCTTCACAAATAAAACAAACAAAAATATGAAAATACAATCAGAAATAAAAGCAAATAGAAATATAAAAATATCAAAATACAATCACAAATAAAAATATGAAAATATGTTATGTCACTTTATTGTTATCTATTAGACAAGGCCCAGGAAGAATCGGATTCATGCCTCTTTTTTATGTCTTAAGATAAAAGTAAAGTACACCAGTGATCTAGACTAGAATTTGAACTTGCTGTATTGGTTTCCATTTTGTTTGCCATCTGTTCTTTCTTTAGAAATTGGTATACATCCCTGTGATTGAGATATTTAGTCTGATTGTAGCTTTAGAATTATAAATAAACGAGATAAGGAATTGCTGCCAAAGAGTCCATAGTCATTCTATAATGGAAAGAGAGATCGGAATCTTGCTACAGTTAATGGAACTTTCTTTTTGTTGATATATTGGTGTTGATGGCATGTAGTAACTAATGTTACATTGACTGTCTCTAATTCCCAGTTGCAGCATCAAAGTTAGCAAATTGCCATCATTCTAAATGTTTTAAACTCTGAATATTTCCAGACTTGTAAAACTTTAAAAGCAAGAGAAAGGAAAAAACAATTCTCCCAAAAGGGAAGTAATGTTTTGAAACAAAAAGAGTAGTTTCATGGGGCTGTGGAGACAAGGTGAATGATGGTGAATATCAAACAAATGTCAACCAAAATTACCATGAGAGAAATCTGTTAAAAGACTGGAAGATAAGAAATAAAGATGGAAAGAATTTCAAGAAAAGAAATATTTCGCTTTATACAAAAGATTTACCTTTTGTGTTGGGAAAGATTTATCTGATAAATAGTTGATTAAAGTCAGAAGCTGATTTCTATATTTATGGCAATCAGGGGAACAGATGTATTTTTACTTTTGTCTTTATACAAAGACTTTCCTCTTACTCTCTCAGTGGAGAATAGATAAGCAAGAAGTTCTGTGGTGAACTGCAAGCATAATTAAATAAAACATTTTGACTAATGTCCTCATTTTTCTTGTTTCAATAATAATTTTTAAGGGAATGTGCTTTCTGAACCTTCTAAAATATTGCTTTTAGTTCCCTAAGTTATTCTGTCATACATCCTCATCTTTCTTGTTTCAATAACAATTTTTCAGAGAATATGCTCTGTCGTCCTTCTAAAATACTGTTGTAACTTACTTTTACTAATATCCTCAGTTCCTACTTTCCTGGGAATGGGCTCTCTAGCTATCCTGATATTTTTTTAAATGAAGCATTTTTACAATTCCGTGTATTTGTTTATTGATTCCTATTCTTTGAGGCAGTATGACCTTTGGGCTTCCTCAAGTGTTTGTTAGATTGGTTAGTTCATTTTCAGTGTTTATCAAATATAAATGCATTCATATATATATATATTTTGCAAAATCTTTTGCTTGATTTTTTTTATCCATTTTCTATTCTAATATTGTTTTCATGTAATATAATGTCTGCCAAGTAGGGTGAAATCTGATAGAGTCTTGAGTGGATTGGGAAAAATTGAAAGTATGTTTGAGATCTGACATGTGGAGGAAAAGAGCATTTTGGTCATCATTTAGTTTAATTGAATGTTTGTTTTCATAGATTCTTTTTTCTAGATTGCATAGGGTTTTGGCAATGTAATGTTTGTTGCAATCTTTTCATGGAATAAAATATATGCCAGCGTGAGAATTGATAAAAATTTTTTTAACAAACTAAGACATTTTTTTACTCAATACTACCATACTATTGAGGATTCTTTCTTTTACATTTTCTTTTTTCTTTTTCTTTTCTTCCATTCTACTTAGACATTTCATTATTGTCAATGTCTTTAATGAAACAGAATATGCCTGAACCACTTCCCCTTCCATCCCTTCTCTTTCTTTCCCTCTTTCTTTTTTCTCAGTAAAATTAATCCACTTCCATCTGATCAAAAATCTCTGATGAAACCAGATGCATTTGACTCCACCAAGCTCCATCATACACCTAGACAGTTACAGTCAAAACCAATAACCCCTACCACCATCACTTTAACCCACACTCCCAATTTCTTATCTTTTCTACCTCTTATCTTTAGACCCTCTCCCTCCCCTTTTTATACCTTTATTTTCTCTTTCATTTTATCTATTCCTTCAAATACTTAAATATAGAAGAACTCAAAAAATGTTTAGTCTGAAAAAATTATTGAATAAAGAATGAAATCTCACTAAGTTCTTTGTAAGTGTCTGATTTAGCTATCTTTTCTCTAATTTTATCATATATATATGTATATATATATATATTTGTGTGTGTGTGTGTGTGTTACTCTATTAATATATCTCTAATTTTATCATATATATATGTATATATATATATATATTTGTGTGTGTGTGTGTGTGTTACTCTATTAATATATCACCATCGTTGTCTAGGAAATAAATGTTTCACACTTCTAAAATATTCATTTTAACTTGTCCTTTCAATAGAATGTTAACCTAGTTACCATATAAAATGGTCAGTGATATGTATTACATTGACTATGCTATCTCATGAGGCTTATTCTTTTGGTGAAGAGACCTCCTATCAATGTTCTGCAGTACAGTGGTGGTTTGTGGGCTAATAACTCTGGAAGATTTGACAGAAACTGATGCTACGAGAAATTTGTCAGAAAGCAATGTATTTTCAGTTATTTTATGAATTTGTTTATAATTATACTAGAAAACAATATAAAAGATTCTGTATAAGAAGTAACAGATCAAATATTTGAGGAAGTCTTGTGAGCACACTGCCTAAAGAATAGCAATTGATTTACAGATATATAGGTTACAGTTCCAGGAGTTGTAAAAATGCTTCATTTCAATAAACCCTAGAGCCTATACCCTGAAAAGTAGGAATCAAAACAGTAATAATGAAGATATTGATAAAATTAACTTATGGAACTAGATTTTAGAAGGATCAGAGAGTATATTCACTGAAAAATTGTTATTGAAATGATAGAGATGAGGGTACTCATCAAAATAACTGAAGGAACTAAAAGCAATATTTTAAAAGAGCTTGATAGCATACTTCCTTAAAAATGAAGAAAACATTTTTTTTTCAAAATACTTGCTATGATATTCAAAACACTGGTTCCAGGGAATTTTTATTGCTCTAAGCACTCCTGAAATTCTTCTTTGGATATGGTGTGAAGCTGTGCCATCATATTTTTTAATATGCTTTCCACATGTTGAAATCAAATCAAGCAGGAATAAATCACACAGGTTAGGTCTGGTGAGTACAAAGTTCTGGTAAGTACGGCAGTCTGGAGAATACAAAGGTCTGGTGAGTACTTGCACAAACTGTTTTTTTTAACCAAAAACATTGCATTTAAAAAGTATTAACAATTGGTACTTGGTTTGGTTTCTTTGTTTTTATGGCATATCAACTTTTGTGGGTAATCAAATGCCAAAGTCATCTTTGTAGAAGAACAGTAGTGGTGCTATTTAACCCATAACTGGTGGGGGGATAAGAGAGCTCATACTTGTCCCAAGGGTATTAGTCTGAAAGTGAATGCAATAACATGACTGAAGATAAAACTCACTATGATGTTGCAGTCCAGCATGTTAGCCACTGGGACTCCCCTGAATTGGTTCTGATTCCACTAGACATCATTCAGACAAATAGATATCTGTCTAGACATCTAGACATCATTACTTGCTAATATAAGTTATTCAGCTGTGTACACATCTTTATTTGAATTTTAAATTAGAAATATAAAGATTTGAATATTCAGTCTAAATACATTTTTATTACCAAGACCCAAAATAAAGAATGAATCAAGCATTAATTATCATTAAAGCAGTCTCCTTGGTATTTAATACACTTATTTTTGCAAGTTTTCCTTTTATCGAATCACCTCTAAAAACTTTTGATTTCATACGAAATTGCAGAATCATATTTCTCTGTTTTGACTTCAACAAACTAGAAAAGTCACAAGGAGTAACATCTGATTGTATAAATTATTCTGTATGTACATAATAATGTGCTTCACCAAAAATAGTTCATCAAAAAGTATTGAGACTGATCATCAAAAAGTATCAAGACTGATAATAAAAATGTATCAAGACATATTATTAAAAAGTATCAAGACTGATTATCAAAAAGTATCAAGAATGGTAATTAAAAAGTATCGAGACTGGTAATCAAAAAGTGTCTAGAATAATATATAAAAGGTACCAAGACAAATGATAAAAATGTATTCAGACTGATAATCAAAAAGTATCAAGACTGATGATCAAAAAGTATCGAGACTGCTTATCAAAAAGTACCAAGACTGATAATAAAAAGTATCCTGACCGGTTTTCAAAAAGTATCAAGATGGATCAAGGGTAAGTAGAGCAATCCAAGGAAAGAAGTAGCACCCTCCCCTACACTTCAGTGTAGTAGCTATTAAAAAGGGAGCCTTCAAATCACCCTTGACTATGGGTTGACCAACTTAAAATATGTTTATATTGTTTTTATCAGATTGATTAGGGTAATGAGCTGAAAAGATGAATGCTTTGTTGTTCTGAATGAAATTGAATGAAATTCACAGACATTAACACCCATCAAAGTTTGTTTATATTTCGAAGGAAATTTCCAGACATCAGTTACAACTAAAGCACAGAACACTTTTTAAATACTCAACACAGGCTCACACGCATGCATACAAGTGAATAAGTAATGTATTTATTGATAGATAGATAGATATTAATGAAGTATATATATATATATATATATATATATAGAGAGAGAGAGAGGGGTTGATAGATAGATAGATAGATATGAGCACATCATGTATATATACATAGATATATATATATTGAGAGAGAGAGGTGGGGAGAGAGATTGGTAGATATCCACAGACATGGCTACACTGATATAACAGCAAAAAAACTTTTTTGAAAGCTGTGAGAGTTTTACTATTATCAGTTTCTGAGTGATGAAGATTGTCAAACCAGCAATCTGTTAAGTGCTTGATATTGCTCTCTCTATGTTCAGTAAATACATACACAATTTGTTTGAGAGTAAAAACGAAGTTTGGCCATAAAAGTTTAAAAATGTCTAATGGAATTTGCAGACATTTTTATATACATCTTGTACATATTTCTGAGTTAACACTGTAAAAAATGTATATCTCTCAATTGAATGGACTTTATTGACAATCTTCTTATAAATATTTTGATATTGTTGTTTTGCTTTTCATTGATATTATCATATGACAATACATTAATTGTAATAAACGGGCTTTTACAATATGTTGCTGTCCTCAAAATGTTGTTGTTATTTACTAAGTTGTTAGTATATTTCATTATGGTGTACCTAATGAGAATTAGTTCAGTTGTTTATAGGTATGACTAGCTTGCTAACTATTACTCCACAATGAAGTGCCTCTTGTTGATTGTTGATTGTGTTCTTTTTCAAACTTACTTTTCTACCATACTAGAAGAAGAAGAAGAAGAAGAAGAAGAAGAAGAAGAAGAAGAAGAAGAAGAAGAACAACAACAACAACAACAACAACAACAACAACAACATCTTTGCAATAAAAGTTGAATACAGAATTCTAGCACTTTAAGGGGAGTGTGACCTGACCTTAATGTTGCATATTGACCCTTGACCAAGCTGTCAATCAGAGATTTCTCTGAATAGGATGCACTTGTGTGAATGAGTGGAAGCAGTTACATGGTTGATTGAAAGTCATGGACTTTATGAAATGATATATGCAGATGCCCGAGTAAGTTGGAGTCTGTGTAAGTCTTGAGTCAGACCCAGTTTGCAGTCACTAAGAGCACTAAGAGCACCTGCTGGGGCAGTGACCCACTGCAACCTTTGGTTGAGTACTACAGGGCTGAGAAGCAGAAGAAATGCCAAGATAACAGCATGGTATAGTCAAGGGAAGAAGGAGTTATGGGTCAGTATTGCAGTCTGTCTTTGTCTCCTTCCATCCATTTATCACTCACACCACAGAAGCTTCAACCCCTTTCAAGAATAAAGTATGAGAGGTATATTTTTATAACAAAGCGTTATTGTCATTCTTCCTTCTATGGTTCTTCCTTAATCTGGTATACAACATTAAAAAGGTTTGTTTTTCACATAAGTGATAATACCCCAGGGAAAGGTATGAATCCAACTATTTTCCATCCTGCTAAAGTTAAATAGTAGAGCAGTATGAGTTATTTAACCTTGGCAGTTGTTGGGAGTCTTACCCCTCTGCAGAAATGTAATTGGTGTATTCTACAGCTGGCTCACAAAAATAAGAGAAATAAGAATTACAAAAATAAAAAAGAAGCATTAAACTACAGTATATGGTATCACATTATTAAATTATAGTTCTAATATATAAGGCTAAGCTTCTAAATTAAGAGATTTTTTTTAGGAAAGATTTTTAAAAATAAAAATCAAGTCACCCAACCCCAAATGAAACCATCCAAAACTATCTCAACTTGACAATTTAGTAATCAATTTTAAAACTTTTGTCTGAAGGAATATACAGAAATCTTGTTCATAACAATGCTTCTTGAAAATTCATTGAATTTTTTACAAATATAATGTGAAATATTCCTTTATTTGGTTCAAGCAAAAGGGATATCTATATCAAAACTATTTCTCATGAAATAATCATGAATTTCATCATAATTCAAATGTAGCAACACAAATAAATGAATTCTTTTTATTTTTTTTAGATATTATAGTAAGAATGTGAAGCAGTCACCTGTTATTCATATTTTAAATAATCTTTAAAGGCATTGAGCCAAGCATATTTGTACAAGTAGAAGGTAAAAGGAACATTTCTTTTTGTAATTTTTAGATTTTACTTTGGTGTTGTTCAGTTAAATTTTATAAAATGTCATTAACGTAGTTAAATTGAGAGAGGATGTAGGTTTCAATTAAATTCAATTTGGATTGCTCATTTAAGAAATTCCTGAATCTAAATGCCATTTGCCTTGTAAATTGACAGGTTTACATGTCTAGTTCAAATTAATTCCTCATCAAATGTAATATCAAAAGTTTTAGTTTCATGGACTCTCAGTAACTTTATTCTAAAACTATAAATGTGTCTGACAGAATATTTTTCAATTTTTTAAGATTCTGACATCACCCAATCACAGCAAGTTTGCTTTTTTTGGCGTTCAACTGTAAGAAATTATTTTTGAAATGATTTGCAATTTGATCAAAATCACTGTTTATTTCTAAAATAGAGGAGTTAACTTTTTCTTATTCACAAAAATAATACAATTTAATATCATCAGTATTTATCTACCCACTCTTTATAGAATCTTCAGGGTCAGAAACTAACATAGTAAAAGGTTATGGTCCCTATCCAACTCCTGTGGCATACCATTAAGCACCTCAGTTTAACAAGACTTCCCTTATTCATAATAACATTTTCGAGTTGACTATTAAGATAAGAGAAAATCTACACGGGGGAATCATCATGGAAATCAGCTGCCTAAAGTTTTGAAAGTTTCAGTCTATGCTTAGCACAGTCAAATGCTTTATAATAATCAAACAAAACAAGAAAAGCAAGTTTTGAGTGATGTAGGCATTCATATATGTCATCAGTAATATTTAAAAGATCTGTATGCTCAGAGGTATAGCAACTGTGGTAACGATGGAAACAGATCCTGAAAAAGTGCTGCATATCCGTTCAGGTTTATGTTACATTCTAACCTTACATTAAATTGTTTAACTTGTTATTTCTACATACAGTGCTAAGCTCTTCATTTTGTTCAGTCGCCCAGCTCCTCACTTTTATTGCTCTGTATCTTAGTCTTCCTGTCACCATCTTTTCGTGCATTTTTTCCTATTTTTCTGTGTTGGAATAAAGAGCAAGTCAAACACATTTTTATGTTCACATAATTACTTTTATTACTTAGTGACGACTTTCATCTTTTCATCACTTCTCTGACTAAATAGAAAACCAGAGGAATAAAACATATATGGAATTCTCAACTGATCAGTGATTTCAAACTGACTAAAAAAAAAAATAGATCTTTTCCCTAAACTTTCTAGAGTCAGGTGATCACATGACATTTTTGTCGAATTAAAGCCACATTTTCAAATGACCATCACACGTCCATCAAACTTATTTGCCCCAACAGCCTTTTTCGCAGCCATTTTAAACTACTACACTAAATGCCAATAATAGATTTCACCAATCTATTATTTAACACAAGGGAGATCACACAAAAACATTTCAAACTATCCTAAAGTGAGTGAGTACCATAACAATCATCTGTATACAATGTAACAAGAAATAATTTTACTAATATTTTTCACTAAAGTTTTTTTTTAAATGCTAAGTGTAAAGGATTTAGATACGAATAAAATATCTAAATCACAAAATAGCTTCAAGGTGTCTCATAAAATTGCCTCAATCTTAGATTCTTGGAAACCTTAGCAGTATAGCAGACTGTCCAAGAGATACAATGTTTCTCAATTATAAATTTCATGGAAAGCATATTGCTGAAGAATGCTTACAGAATCAATGAAATGACTACGTATTTTGAATGTTTGTATAAAATATTTCAGTTTAATGATGTCTGACTATTGTTTAAAAGTCTGGAAGTTTACGCTGTATGAGTGATTGGGAATACTCTCAAATAAATATATTACATAAGGATACGGATAAACATTAGAGACGTTCAGTTGACCACTTTTTGGGGGAAAAAATTGGTTGGTTTTCTTTGTTTAATGGCATATAAACCTTTGTAGGTTATTTAATGCCAAAGCTTTTCTCCTAGAAGAACAGTGGTGGTACTATTTAACCCATAGCTGGGAGGATAGGGGGGTTCATAACTTTCCCAAGGGTATTTGCCCGAAGGTGAACGTAATAGCGCGACTGGAGTACGAACGCGCGTACTACGATTCCGCAGTCCATCGCTTTAACCATTACACCACGAGGACACTTGATACACACATTCCACAGGGTAGATCATTATTTATAGTCTCCAACAAGTTCTCTCTCCCTAAACATGTTCTAGAACCTATTACAAAGAGTCCCGTTTATAGTGCAATGATGAAAAAAGGGGTGCATACTTCATGTACTGAAAATTAGGAATAAATCATAAAAACGCAAAGTAGTGTTAGGGGGGAAATTCCCTTTTAAAGGGAAAAAGTTATAAAACAAAAATTAAGACCTAAATAAAAAAGGGGGCAAAATGAAATTTAAGGCATAACATAACGGTCCGATCTGGTCTTCTTCTGGGATCTACGTGAACACATGAAGCAAAGTACTGTCATTCAGTATCAAGTAGCAGTTGTGTCTTACGTCCTTTACATAGATATAGAATTTTATACAATACACATGAAATTTAATCTAAAATATGAGAGTTCTCGTGTAAGATGTTTCCACTGAGGCGTAATATCTGCGCTTCTCACTGATACTATTTTCCAATAGATACACTACTGGGCTGAATAGCAGCTTGCCTATTTTCAACGAGGATTAATATCGTATCACAATGATTTAATACAAATGTAAGCAGTTTTATACACGCCTTTTACGAATTTAAAAACAAGGAGACTAAAATTATTTCCTATTTTAAAAGAAATATCAAACTTGAAATTTTATTTGTATTCGGGCAATAAGTCTAACAATGTGTGTATGGAGGTATATTGTGTTACGTCAATCCACCAACTAAAGAGAAGGGGGTGTTCAGGTTGTGTAATGGTTAAAGCGTTGGATTGCAGAATCGTTGTAAGCGAATTCGAACTCCAGTCGCGCTATTACGTTCACTTTCTTTCAAATACCTGTAACAGTAAGAAATAATTTCAAATTTGTTGTTTAGCGGGGCAATTGTTTTGGCCGTTGAGGTTTCAATTTAATTTATTGTCCAATGAGGATGATTTAAGCCATTCTACTCGGATGACTTTCCCGGGTAGTATAAAAGGCCGCGCAAACGCTCTCCCAGTCTCTTTCCCATTCACTCTAGAACAGACTAACATCAACATGAGGTAAGCGCATCCAATTTTTGAACAATTGTTTTCTCTGGAAGATTATTCCTTTATCATCTATTTATTCCTTCTAGACCAACTGGTCCTCGAAGCTTCAAACAAGATGCTTAATTCCTACTCTAACATCCGCAACTGCTTTCTTTTCTTTGTACGACCCACAGTACAGGGTTTTCTCTCAAGCTGACATTAAAGTTTTTGGAACTCATCAATATTCTCGTCCAATCATTTATTTTACCCCTTTCTTAATGTAACAGGGCACGACAACCAAATTTGCCTGAAATTGTATCACTGCTGTTCTACAAGGGTGAATTTGGTATTAAGTAACCCACGAAGATTGATATGCCATTAAACAAAGAAACCAAACCTACTAAAGAGAACTTACTTGCATACCATAAGAATCAGCCACGACATTTTACTCAAACTCAAACGTCAACTTCTGACACCGACGGGAGATTGTTAACTATTTGAGTTATGAGGCCGACACCCCAACTTGATATTTGCTATAGCTGAATGGTCACTCATCTAAATACCGATTTCATTAGAGCAAATATTAATTCCATTTGTGTATTTACTTATGCACTAACACTGAATCGGCGGAAGGAAGGTCAAGATAAACTCGTTAAAAACATTTAATACATAAATATATTAAACATACAAGAAATATTACAAGAATACACAAACGTATCCCGACAGAAAAAAGTGCCCATTCACTTATTTTCAGTGGTCTCGCGCTGGAATAGAAGCTTTCATTTTGGCTTCTTTTTTAGCAGTTGACACTCAGTGTTCATTTTCTTAGTGTTTCTTGTAGAGGTTGCGGAGAGTTCGGCTACTTAATGCCATATCAAAAAGGAAGTTTCCGAGGCGATTCTACAAATGGAAAACTTGCTAAGAATGTGTTGAATGCCTTTGGGTTTCTCTTTGGTAAATCCATCTCTCCAGATCTGAAACTTCAACAACTTTTCTTATATTCTGTAAAATTTAACTGAACAGCAACTGAAAAAATTTAAAAACAAAACAGATATTTCTGTTTTACCTTTAACTTATGTGAATATTGGTTAGGTTTCTTTGTTTAATGGCATATCAATTTTCGTGGGTGATTTAATACCAAAGCCACTCCTGTTGAAGAATAGTAGTGTACTATTTAACCCATAGCTGAGGCTAGTTAAAGCAAACTGAAAAAATATAATACTCTAAACTATATCTGCTAGCACACATAAATACGTTTAGAGTTTTGAAATTCCCTTCATATATAAATATCCCTGTTGTTAGCTATCGGATAACCTTTGCATTATTTTCTCCCATAAACCCATTGTTAGGTATATAAAACTGGTAACCTGTTTTGATAAGTAATACCTAATAAAGACAAAATTTATTTCACTCGCTGAAAGGCGGGGGCGTAGTTGCATAGTGTCTAACATACTCGACTGTGACATCATAATAAGCAAGTTCGAACTCCAGTCACGCTATTGATTTCACTTTCGGACTGATACCCACGGGTAAGGAACGAACCCCCTTATCCCCCCAGCGATGGGTTAAATAGTATATGTACTGTCCTTCTACAAAGATTGTTTCGCATTAAATAATTTACTAAGGTTGATATGCTATTAAACAAAGAAACTAAACCTTGCTGAAGACACGTCGGGTAATGACCATAGTAAACTATAAGCCTCAGAAACAATAAAGACTCTTGTTAGGCATGTGAGGCGACAATTTCAAACTGTCAGAATTGTGAGCGAATAATTTCAAGTATCTGATACTTGTTCAGGAATTCGTTTCAGCTATAGACGCTGAAATTAGACGTAGAGTTCTGAATAAACGGGAAAAGGAGCCAAACCTTATTCTCCAACAAATAGCGGAAGACTGTCAGAAATTCGTAAGTGTATGTCAAGACTTGAAAATCATCAAGGAATCTTGCATAGCACACATAAGAAAAGTACGCCGAAAGAAAAAAACAATCTAATTCTCTCTCTAAATCAAATACAAAAAGAAACAAGACAACGTTCCCCCTAACCCGTGTACAGGTTTTAGGTCACTACATTGGTATAAGGATTGTCCTTACCGGAATAAGAAGTGCCTTATTTGTAGCCGTGTTGGGCACAAGAGCTCACACTGCCGAGCGAGAAAAAAGGTTAATAGCTGCGTAAAAAAGCACAAAATCAGATGAACAAGTCGAGTTAAACATTAGGAAATACGTGCAAGTACAAATCCTAAATAAAAATATAAAATTACAGTTGGATTCTGGATCATATTTGACTATCAAAGATCTACCTACATGGAAAAAGGTGGAAAAACCAACCTTGCTAAGACCTAATAAAATGGCCAGGTACGTGACAAGGGAAAAAAATCAAGTTTGGAGGAGAACTTATCACAAATGTAACCTTTCAAGGAAGAACGTTAAAACTAGAAACGTTTGTGTTAAAGAATACCGAAAACTTATTCAACACCGACTGGATGGAAAAATTTAAGTTGTGGGACATGCCAATTAATTCATTCTACCAAAAACTCGAAAACCTGACCACCGAAGCAAAAATTTAATAAAAGATTTAAAAGAAAGTTTTCCAATTTTTTTTTTCTGGAGGCCTCGGTCGGTGTAATAAGATGACAGCAAAATTCGAGTTAAAAGATAACATCCAGCCAGTGTTTAAGAAAAAAAATGTGCTCTTCGCCTTTTTACCACAAATAAATGAACTCAACAGACTAGAAAGAAATGGGGTCTTATGGTCAATTGAGCACAGCCCATGAGCTTCACCGACCGTCAATCTGAAAAAGAAGTCAAAGAAGATCCGGGTCTGCACCGACTTCTCGACTGGGCTTAATGCTGCACTCAAAGACTACCACTATTCTTTATCGAGCCCGGAAGAAATTTTCGCGAAACTTAATAGAGGAATTTTTTTTTTAAATCGACCTCAGTGACGCCTATCTTCAAATACCGGTGGAGGAAGAATGTTGTAATCTGCTCTGTATCAACACACATCGTTGGTTGTACAAGTTCGGACGTCTACCGTTTGGGGTCAAAGTTTCGCCGACAATCTTTCAAGTTATAGACACTATGCTGAGTGACCTTGACTTCGCGGTTGCATATTTGGATGACATATTAATGAACAGCCAAAATGTAGAACAACATCAGGAAAATGTTCATGAAGACTTCTCAAGAATTCAAGAGTACAGTTTTAAATTGAAAGAATCCAAATGCGACTTCTTTATGAAGAAGATTATCGACAAAGATGGCAGAAGGCCAGACCCAGAACGAGCTACCGCAGTCAGACATGCCATCTCTCGAAAAGGACTCTTCTTTACAAAGTTTCTTTGGACTGACAAACTACTACCAAGTGTTTATACTTAATATGCAGTTCTTACGTGCTCCTTTTAACGAAATTCAAAAAAAAAAAAAAAAAAAATGGACTGCGAGCGGACACTTGAATGCCAGGAAGCATTCGTCAAAATAAAAGTAGTCTAGATGTCGGACTTGTTTCTCACCTACTATAACCCAGACCTGGACATTAACCCAGACCTGGACATAATTGCTAGCGACGCCAGCTTGTATAGCACTGGAACATGTATTCTGCATACGATGCCAGATGGATCTCACAAACCAGTTGCTCACGTGTCTAGAACACTTCTTCCAGCAGAAAAGAACTACTCCCAAATTTAGAAGGAGTCATTAGGGATATTTTAGCTGTAACGAAGTTTCATGGGTACATTCACGGTAGACACTTTACATTGCAGACAGCCTATATACCATTAGTTACCATCTTCAGTTCTAAAAAGGGTTTTTCTGTGCATACAGCGAATAGACTGCAGAGATGGGGAACAATCCTCTTAAACTATAACTTTAAAATGGAGTTCTTACCGTCTAAAAAACACTGTCATGCCAACGGACTGTCCAGATTTATCCCGAAACAAGGAAACTCTTGAAAATACTGTGATCGCTTCTCTTCGAACAGAAGGAAAATTTAAAACCACATTATGCAACACAGCTCGACCTAATCAAACGAGAAGTTCTAAACGATGAGTTTATCAGGTAAACCAAAACCAATATTTGTGAAAAGGACCAAAAGACTTCAGATATTTTCTCCCTATGCGACGAAGTACTACTATATAGAGTCGTCATTCCCACAACAGTACAAAGGAGAATTTTGAAATATTTTCATGATGTTCTCCCAAGGGATTACAAGTATGAAAAGCCTTATGCGCAGTTATGTGTACTGACTGAACATGGATAAGGATATCGAAAACATCATAAAATTCTGTAAAGGCTGTGCCTTGACAGCTCAGGTACCCCCAGTCAAATATAGTCCTTGGCCTAAAACGGACTGACCATGGTCCCAAATACATAAAGACTTTGCAGGCCCGCTAGACGGATTATACTATCTTATAGTAGTAGAGAGTTTTTCGAAATGGCCCGAAGTCCTTAGATGTAGAGATCCCACTACAGAAGTTACAATCACTTTCTTCTGTTAGCTAGATTTGGGGTAGTCGATTGTCTAGTGTCCGACAATGGGATGCAATTTACGTCCGGCGACTTTAAGGATTTTTGTGCGACCATCCATATCAATCATATCACGATCACCCAAGCTCCAACGGACAGGTCGACGCTGAAAAGAGCCCCGAATAAAGGACACACCTACAGGAAAACTTCTTCAACAGTTCCTTCTGGTGTATAGAATTACGCCGAACGACAACATACCATCATCATTACTCCCACCCGAGGAAATGTTTATGTGTAAAATCTGGTCCGTGTTCAACAAGCTATTCCCTAAATAAATAAAACCCGGACGAACAAACACTGTACCCAAAAAATGTTACCAACCCGAAGAGAGAGTTTTTTCGCGGATATTTCGTGATAATAAATGGGTACAGTTGGATATTTCGTGATAATAAATGGATAGAGTTGAGAAAAGAGTAGGAAATATGATCTACATAATTAAAGGTCTCCAGTTTACTCACAAGAGACATTTGAACCAAATCAGAAAACGCCTGTTGGACGATGCTGACAATGGTCCTACAGAAGAGAAAGAAGTCATGGATGTCATTTACGATACTTTTGACATGCTAATACCGCAAGCGGCCCCGGAACAACGCCGTTTAAAGAGAAAAAGGAAAATTATGGACGTTAACCCAAAGAGAAAAAGGTATTTAGACTCCTACAGTGTTAATACTTAGGGGGGTGTTATGGTAATTTACCAACGCATGCAAGAACTCTCTCAGCTATAAATAGCTGTAGGTACTGCTCTTACGTAGAAGTTTGTATTCCAGCAGACAGCCCTGACAGTCGGACCGAACACTTACATTTGTATATGTTTGTACTTCTGTTCTTTGTTAATATATTTGTTTAACTCCATTCTTCTCTTGCGTCTTTATTTCTGACCCCTAATGAAGCCACAACAAATTCTCTTTTCAAGTCTCTTGGGACTGTTCCAAGTGCACCAACTACAATTGGTATGACCGTCACCCTAATCTTCCACAGTTTTCTTAGTTATCTGGCAGGGTTCAAGTATTTGTCTAGGTTTTCGATTTCTTATATTTCCACTTTATGGAAAGCCGAAACGGCAAACTTCACTCGATGACAAGTTCCTTTTTCTTGTTTATTAAAACAAAGTCTCGTCTTCTGGCCGGAATTAGGTGATCTGTTTGGATCCCAAAATCGTAGAGAATTTTATGAGTTTCATTTTCTTGGACGGCTTCTGATTTGTGCATATACCATTTCGTATTATTGTCAAGTTTCAATTTCTTCAATAATAATAATTATTATTATTATTTTTATTATTATTGAGAGTTTTCCACGTCAACGGTAGCCGATGGTCCTTCATAGGAATTTAAATGACAACAAGTCTCTCAAGTCTCCAGGACTTATCTCAGTATTTTGGCTCATCTCAACAATGCTATAAGTTTGGATGGTCTCCACTCGTCCTCTTATTTCCAAGTCCTCAAGTCCTTCCACCAATCCTTTGGTGACTGTACCTAGACCATCAATAACAATCGGAATAACCATTACTTTCCTGTTCAACTTTTTTTTGTTATTGATTATAATAAGGTCTGGTCGTCTGGCCGAGATTAGGGGATCCGTTTGTATCTCAAAATCCCAGAGGAGTTTGTGCGTTTCATTCTCCAGGACAGATGCTGGGTCGTGCATATACCATTTGTTCGTATGGTTAAATATCGATTTCTTACACAATTCCCAGTAGATCACCTTGCCCACTGAGTCATGTCTAGTCTTATATTCTTTCTGTGCTAGTTTGCTGCATTCACTTAATATGTGATTGATCGTTTCGTTTCTATCACCACAAAATCTACATCTGCTGTTTTATTGCGTCTTATCTATTCTTGCTTTGGTATGGTTGGTCCTTATGGTGTTGTTTTGTACCGCTATTAGAAGAGATTCAGTTTCTCTCATAAGATTTCCTTTTCTTAGCCATGTCCACCTTCTATCGTGCGAGATATCACTTGTTAGTCGCCTAAAACGTCCAAAGAGTTGTTTTCCTTCCTGTTTTTTGAGTTTTAGTTATTTCCGTTTTACTAATCCTCGTGTCGTCAGTATTGTTTCTGGTGGCTCTGATCAGTCTTCCTCCGTACTTTTTTATGTTGTCTTCGAGTCACTGTATCGATGGGTCAACGCTTTCTTCACTGATGGCAAGTCCCCTTCCCCCCTCTTTTCTTGACACATATAGTCTGTCAACGTTATCTCTGGGATGTAAGGCTTTATGCCTGGTCATTAGTTTTCTTGTTCACTGGTTCATTTGTTTGAGTTCTCTGGTCCACTTAAAGAATGGTCCCGAGTATCTTAAGAGGGGAGCTGCTCAAGTATTTATCCCTTTTATAAGGTCCCCGCAATATAGTTTTGTCTCTCGTAGCTTTCTGGTTCTCCTGAGATACTCTTTCTTAATTTCTTCTTTCTTCTCCACTTGTTTGATGGTGTCAGCTTCAAATATCCCCAAGTGTTTGATTCCTTTTCTCCGAACGTTCTGAGTTTCTCTTTATTTGGTAGTTCGATTGGTTCTATCATATGTCGTTTGCTGCTTTTCATAACTAACTTGGCGTATTTGTGTGTGCCAAATTCCATCCCTATATATTGGCTGTATATTTTAAGAGTCTGTATTAGGGTTTCCAATTCTTTTTCGTTTTTGGTAAAAAGTTTAATGTCGTGCATTATGTGGTTGATCTTTTCTTGCGATTTACTGAGTTTGTATCTGGCTGTGCATTTCCAGAGAATGTGACTGAGTGGCAACATTGCTATTACAATTAGTAATGGTGATCGTGCATCTCCCTGAAATATGTCTCACTGGATCTTTACTTCAGCTAAACTTTTTCTTCCTGCTGTCAGTTCCACTCTCCAGGTTTCCAAAGTTTTCTCGATGAACTTTATGACTTCGTCAGGTATTTCTTTTTCATTTTGAGACACTGTACTATCGTTTCGTCTGACTAAATTTTCATATTCCGTTTTAGTATTTTTTGCTTGTTGTAGTTTTTTCATCAGTGATTCTAATCTGATTTCCCATCCGGCTTTTGACTTTCTGTCTGTGGTCTTCAGAGGCACCCTGATTATTTCATAGACTAATTTTGATTCAGCATAGATTAAATCGTTTAATTCTGTGATGTTGTTTGTCGGGATATTTGTTAATAAGTCGTTTACTTTCTTGGTTTCGGACTTGACGGTCCTCCAGTCTTGGTCCTGTTATATTCTGAGTTGTGGGCGAGAAATGCGTATGGTTGCAAAACAAAGAACGTATATATACTCACAATAACACAGTAATGAGGTTATAGAAATTTTTTATAGATAGAGTAAGTACAGAGAGTAGAACGGAGAAATACGTTCACAGTCAAAGAATGAATTCAGTGGTAGTAGTTATAAAGTTCATGTACTGTACTTGTCTCGTGGTGAAGGGATGGTTTTCTCGGAATTAGGATAACGTTGGTAGCTGCGGAAAGCGTTTGATGTATCGGAAGACAGGCGCCAGACGGGGTGAAGAATCCTTAACACGGGTCGTGTGAGGGAACAAATCTGTGGTGTAGGAGCGCAACTGCTGATGATTATTTGGTCCGTCTATTTATACGTTTTCTGTAGGCTCAGAACGGCAATTTTTGTGCCCCGCGGGAAGCGTTCCGATTGGATATTTATTAATGTATTTTTTTTTTTTTGTTAATTTATCGCAAACGGAAGTTCTGCGCGGAGCCCATGCGTGAGCGACTAACTTTTCATTTTGGGTTGGGAACTCGAAGTGTTAACTTCCGTTTTTTTTTTCTTTTTTTCTTTTCTTTCTTTTTGTTTTTTCAAATCAAGGCAAGATCTCGTCTTGTAACAGTCCCTAAGAGAAAGCAATGAGGTTTTCTTTTCGGACATGATTCTTTTCATGATTTCTACATTCATATTTTTCTTGGGTCAATGTGCGTGTCGTTGTGTTTGCGGTGTTTATGCCATCATCATTTAGCGTTTGGTTTAGGTTAAGAGTTCAATTATTATTATTATTATTATTATTAATTCAATCATTCATTTATTGATCTATCTTGTATCGGCGAAAAACTGACAATCACAAGTACCGTTGACTCTATGCCTACACAATCTTATTTCAAGCGTGTCAGGCCCTAACTTCATCACCCTATTTTGGTGCCATACTAGAATGACCAGTCTTTCAAATTTCTTTTTACGCGCAAGTTCAGATACATCATACAAATTTTGTAATCCCATTAATTTTTGCAAAAATATTTTTATCAATGTCACATTTTCGTGTAATTTACTGATTTCACTTAAAAACATTTTTCCCTTAATAAGACTTTTTAATCTGTTTTGTTTACGCCAAACTTTTAATGTTTGAATTTAGATAAGTAGCAGTTGATGATTTTTGAAATATTGATCTGCTGGTTGGTTTTACGGCATGTCAACCTTTCTTAGGTTATTTCATAGCTTCGAAGAACTATTCTCAATAAAAAAAAAAAAAAAGTTCACACATATTTATATCGTTTCAAATAACTTGCTATTTTGTAATAATCATATTTTCAATCATATTTTCAATTAACTAATCCTATCTAATACTAATAATTTACAAGCTTTCCTTTGTAAAGTGATTATTCCTATCTAATACATATAATTTGCCCTCAATTCTATGGATTCAAGAATTCCTACGTAATACTTATTGATCTATTTGACCCTTACAGTTAATATCGCTCTTAGGGTATTATAGTTTAAATAAATCTGTTTGAAGTTGAAAATTATTCTAAATTACATTACCACATTAGATCTCAAACATTGATATTAAAACAACATATTAAATGAATACCTATTTAAAATGATTGGGAAAATATATTTTTACGCAGTATGCGATTGGCGACCATAATTGTTAAACTGATTTAGAAATAACCATCACATACGTTAAAATGCCATAAAACCTGAAAGAATAGAATCGAGTGGGCTTTAGTATCGACGACGTGAAGGTTTATTTTTGTATATTTGTCATGTCTGAGAACCTAACTCACCGCCACCATTATTTGAGTGTGAGGAACACTGTTCGGACATTTGTAGCAGAGGAAATATATTATCGTTTGATATTTCCTCATGCTAAACAGTGTAATATTAACAAAATAATTATTGCTTGAACGAACTTGTTAGAGTGAATACAAAATTTTTGGACTTTAACGCGCTGTTTTATATGCTACCTTAGTCAGGCCACTAAGCGGCCACTAGCAGTACTATTTGGGCGGAAAGGGATGTAATCCCAGCGGGTATAATCCCTTCATACCAAGCAACAATATTACTGCTTGCAAATTATACAGGAAAATGTATTTTCCTCTGTAAAAGTCTTAAATTTTTAAATATTACAGAGGAATACTTGAAACTAGATAATTCCTTGCAAAAACAAAGTCTGGGTTTGGCATCAAGGGTTAAATTTTGTAAACCCAACTAATAGGAAGATTTATGCCAGTTATAATTTAACAGTTATTTTTGGCGCTAGGAAGAATGTTCAATCGTTTCTAATTCACCAAGTTCAAAAATTACTTTCTTTGCTTTTTGAAGTGCTTCATTGGATAACTGTGAAACAGCCATGTCAAATTCTGATTTTGGTGTGTTATTCCTGTAAACTCACACTCGGAGTCGAATTTAGCGAACAGTAAAGTATGTTTTGATATTGGTTGGACGTAAGCCATAGCAGCGGTATGACAACCACGTGTAAAAGAAAAAAAATTATGATCAAAACCAGAATTAGTTCTCACCTCGGTAATTATATCTACATGTTCCCTTTAACTGCCATTACAGTCAGCACACACCAGTTGAACACGTGGGTGACAAAAGAGAACCAGGGAGAATGACCAAGAAAGTAAACATTTTGAAATGTACCATTTCACGACAAGCGTTGTCATTTCCATTCCGAATATTCTTCTCGTCGAAAAATATTCAGACTCACAGAGTCAACATTTATTTGGCAAAATATACTGACACATTGAGGTCATCAATTATTGGTGGGATTATACCAGTTATGATTTATCGACTATCTGGGTGCTTGGAAGGATATTTAATCGTTTCCTACTCCACATGTTCCAATAATTGAATAAATATATCCATTGATTCACTAGCAGTGAATAAATTGAAAAAAAAAGACGAGATAAACTCATACAATCAAAATTTAATTGGTACTTATAAGAATATAACAAATATTACAACAATTAACAACATGTTCATAATCAAATAAGTCACACATATTCCTCCCGTAACAAACATGCATGTATAAAGACATGTAAAAGGTTAAATTTCGTAAACCCTACTAATGGGGAGATTTATGCCAGTTATAATTTACCGGTTATTTTTGGCGCTAGAAAGAATGTTCAATCGTTTCCAATTCACAAAGTTCGAAAATTACGTTCTTGCTAATCTTCTGTTTTTTACGACATGGTGAATAGGTTATCTCGCTGTTTTTGAAAACAACATCTCCTTTTGGTGAACGAATAAAAATAAAAGGCATGTCCATTTTCGTCCAAAGGCGCGCATTAAAGAGGACCATGTCTTCTCCGTTCGAATAAAAAAAAAGGCAAAAGAGAAAGAATTAAAGGTCTAAATTTTCCTGTGACGTATGAAGCCACGGCCCCAATCCAAGGGAACACAATTATTTTTGTCTCCCTACATAATCCACCAAACCATTTTATAACGGAAAATATACTTAAATTCTCATGACCTGATAATGGTTTTTGCTTACATACCCGATAATGCCAAGCTGATCGTTGTGCAATGGTTATCGTCGCAAGAAATAGACTAAGTGAACCAAGTTCAAATACTAGGCTATCCTGTTTGTATTTTACATAGCGCTAATACTCTTAAGAACGGTATGCATCCAACTCTTCTCCCTCCAATTTTGGGTAAATAGTAGCACAGATTGCGCTCTTTAGTAGCCAGTCAAAGAAAAAGAAAACCCTGAATTCAAACCCGTTAAACTTCTCTCAAAATTGATTTTGTGTTACATCCTGTTCGTGCGGAGGGGTTGGACAGATAAATATGTCTATCCGCACTGCAATAAGTATATCCTACTAAAGAAGGAGGGTTTATTTGCGAGCAAATTTCTAGCTTTTATTATGATAAAATGTCATCAATTAATGGAAATTTAAAAAGAATATATCCTGCCAATGCTCTCTGTTTATTAATATTTTCCAACACTAAAAACTATGGTTTACTCGTTGTATTACATATAAATTCTACGATCAAAACGATGTAATCATGACGCGCTTAAATCACATGACAAGTGAATATGTATTTCCTGTCTTTTGAATGACCTTCATCTGCATCTTTATGCAATTTTCTAATGCAGGCCAGGTCTTAAGTATTGAAATTATATTTTGAGAGTCGAGTGTACTGTCAAAACATGTTATATTTATGTTCGTTTATTTGGTATTATATAAGGGCTATGAATTTTAAGAATTTTAATCTAAAATTGAAATCTTTTCCTAGCTTATAGAGAGCAAATAAATTGCTTCAATGCCATGGAATGACTCGGTGAAGTGAATTATCCCCTGTTTGACAGAAATAAGTGGCTTAATCAGTGTTATCAGTCAAATAATTTCCATGGTCCAACCATTTTATGAAAGCATCGATTTTTATTTTGTATTCCTGTTTTTCTCTGTCACTCTTCCCCCTCAGACATGTACAATATATCCAGCACAATCTGAAGTTGAATTTATTTAATGCATTCATACAATAACAATGTGACAGGAAAGTGCTAATCAAATGCAAGGCATATCGGTATAATATTATCTAATTTAAGTTATTTTGAAGGTAAATTGATAGCATTATTTTTGAGTTCATGTTATTAGCAAGGGAAGATAGAAAAAGAAAGCGAGGGAAGAAAGTAAGAGAGGGGGGGTCTTTTTCTCGATTTTCAAAAAGAAAAAAGAAAAAGAATATAAAAAGTAGAATATTTTTTATTTTTAAACAATTTCATTTATATGCTTTATAATGATTGAAGTGCCATTACTTTAAACATGAAGAAATTCAATCGTCCGATATTTTAATATACTCAGATTGCTCAAAAATATTGAAACTGTATTCCAAAGAGTTTTTTATTGACCAAAGCACCTCTGAAACAATGCGAAATTGAATCTCTTTAATGTCCTCCACTTTCTCAAACTTAACCCTTCAGATGAATCATCAATTTAAGAAAAAGGAAAAAATTGTACACATTTAGGTCAAATGAATCCGAAGCGTGCAGCACTTGCACAATCCTGTATTTCACGAAGGTGGTGGAATATTTGGTGTTTAGTTACTCCACCATTTATTGTTGGCTCATTATTTAAAAGCAAATGAAGTATACGATCTGAAAGACTCGGAAAAAAGAACATTCAAAACAAAGCAGTACAAATAAAATTAAATTTATATACCAAGAAATACATGAAAAGGAAACATTACAAATATTCTAATATGGTCTGTTGAATATGCCTCTATGTGTGTGCGTGTGTGTATGTAACTAACACGAGTCTGTTGAATATTCCTCTGTGTGTGTGCGTGTGTGTATGTGTGTACTAATACGGATATTATGGAAAAACAACTGGATATTAAAAGTGTCCTGTAGACTATAAAATGTATGTCTTCTCCCATGTTGGTTGTTTGTCTTTTTCGGGATTTGACGAAATTTCTGAGGCTGTGTTTGAAGCTGGAAGAAGTCTAACCGAAAAGGAAGAACAAGAAAAAGGTTGAGGAATGTATATATTTTCGTGGGGTTGACTGCTGGAAGTGAAAATGTAAGAGAGAGAGAGAGTGTGTGTTGTCTTTGTAAGTCACAATGGAGAGAGTGAGAGTGTGTGCTGACTCAGTAAGTCAAAATGGAGAGAATGAGTTCATGGAAGACGGGAGTATATATAGGCAATCTTTGCCATGCAGTCGGCTCCAAATGAGAGGGACAAAATAAAAGTTGCAGACATAGTTGTGGGCACTAACCACGTGACTTTCCTGATCAATAGGTTCCCGAGACTGATTAGTTTACCGATGTCCACCATCTTTGTTTCGGGAACAAGGGGCATCACGGCCATCAGAAAATATAGGAGTGTAAATCCTATACCGGAAACTTTTGTTAAAAAAGTATCGATACTGGTGTCATAGTTTTTTTCTTCATTCTCACAACCTCCTCGAGTCAATTTATGAGAACTGAGGCGTTACCGACAGCGCCACTGAGACTGACACAGCCTCCTCTAGTCGCCATTACTTTATAAGTTGTTCAAAGGTTAAAAAGGCATAAAAGCAACCCAACCAAATTTTTGGTTTATAAGAAACGTAATTAGAAATTCTTGATCTATTAGAAATGTACAATTCTTTTGTAATAGTAGTAGTATTAGTAGTAGTAGCTAACACTCAAAACATTGATTTACTTTCAGCAGAGAATGTTGTCCATGTATATTTGAGTAACAAATCTCTCTTTCTGTTTTCATCAGTATGATATATTTGAATGAAAAGGCAAACAAATTTAATGTCACCATCTTTTATATATAGGTCTCTCACTAGTTTATTTCTATGAGAAAACTCTGAACTAATACACATTCTTTTACTTGATTACTAGTTTTGCTCCATCTTAATATTGTTGCTTTTTTATCTTAACACTCTAGATGCATACTTCATTAATATTGATAGTTTTATTGACACAAAATTCTTCATTTCATCTTTAAAGTTTAAAGTTTAAAATTTAAAAAAGATTAAGTCTCAACACCTTTTGATCATATTCTTGGCTACCTTCACGGCTACTAGATGGGTTTTGTGATTAACAACAGTTGTAACACAGGATTATGCAGGTAGTCACCACATAATGCATTTCTCCGATGCTCTGATGACAGTCAATGTACCTCGATGTAAAGGGGAAATTTCTGTCTGAGAAGAAGCAGATCTCTAGAAGAGATTGGCTATACACATTACCTAGAACCTCAAATACTCTGATGAAGCCATTCCATACCCTTCTCGGCTGATGATCAACACAGAACATGACAACCACAATTCAGAAAGGACAGCAAACAACTCTCATGTAGACAGGCGCTAGAATGAAATGCGGTCTCTGTTAAAGTCTTCGAAAGCAGAGGGCACAGCCGAGATAGGAAAACTGAGTTCTTTCGGTATATGTGGAATGAAAGGAATGTGAAATTAAAAGAAGGTTTTCTATTAGAGGAAAAGCAATCGTGATGTGAGAAAATCATAAGAGTATAACAGGAGGGCAGATAATATTACCATTTATACAAAAATGGCAGTTGAGGTTGTAGAGTTTTGTTGCCTCTTGTTATATTAAAAGGAAGAACAAATGAGTTGACGAAGATATTGATAGTTTTCAAAAGGGAAGTTTTAATAACCGCTTAAGACGAAAAGAACCCTTGTGCTGTAAGTTGCAAGTGGGGGTTAACATTTGTAAAGTTGAGAAGGAATAAAGTAGCTGAATATCAGAGCTGGAATCGAGTCGCTGTAATCAAGTCGACTTACTAAAATCAGAGCAGGAATTGAAATGTTGATGTCAGAGGCGGAATAAAACATCCAATTTAATGCTTCAGGGAGTCGTTAGTCTAAGAGGGCTGATATAGAATGAATTCCTAGGAACCAACTGTCCATAAATTATATGTTCTTTCCTTATGGTGATGTGGTCTGTTGCTGGTTGTAACGAGAAAGAGATGACAGGTCTGTTCTACTCGTATAGTAAATGAGGAAGAGAAGAGAGAGAGAATGTGCTCTCTCATGTTGAATGGTCTGTCCTGCTACTAACAAGGGAGGAAGCGAAGAGAGGACGAGAATGGTTAGCGTAGCCTTTTATGTTGCCCAGGGAGGTGAGCCGGGCAGAATGGCAGCAGTCATTCTCATTGGACGAAATATGTAAATTCGAAACTCCAACGGCCAAAACAATCCCCGTGCTAAATAATGATTTGAATTTTTTTCTGCTGCAAAGGCATTTCTAACGTGTCCTTTTCACGAAAGAGCTTCCTGTGCTGTTCTTTTGCCTTATCCAGCACCTTGAACGAGACCTTCTTCAAGAAAGCTAGTGTGGCTTCCATGCTAATCAATAATTGAGGACATGATATTTGCTGCATGCCTGCACCAGGAAAAGTGTCGAGAGTATTACACTGACCTCTTTATGACCTTATGTGAGCTGACGTAGTCCATCGATACAGTCAGTGAGAAGGCTTACGGAAGATTTGACTGTCTCAGCAAGTTCTTTACTATCGTACCTAAGTTCCACTACAGAACATGATTGAAAATAATGGACTACAGAGATGAGCCAGAGGTCTTTCCAGTAATAAACGGAAGTACCAGTTCCAGCACTGTTATATGAGAGAGAGAGAGAGAGAGAGAGAGAGAGAACTAACACGTGACTGAAGTGACTAATTTATTATTTGTTACATAATTACCTTTGACAGGCCGTGTAAGTTCGGGAATTTCAAAAACAGGGTACACCTGTGTCATAAGGTAAACAAAAGATAGCGGAAATACCAGTTGAATTGTGTGGATAGGATGCTGGAAGCGGGAGTAACCACAGGGTGCGTAGGTGTCCGAAAAATATATAACGACGAAGTTTTGACCCCGGGTTGAGAAGTTAAGAAAAGTCTAGATATATAAAATTCGCTAAAGTCGAAAGAGAATATGATCCCAGAACGAAGAATAAACGAACGTGATTAAATGTTTTAAGTCGGTCCTGTGCCAGCCTTGTGGAGGCAAAACGAAGAAGTAAAGTTCTCTAAAGATATTGTATCCAGCGGTTCTTGTCTATCTGACTCTCTTTTCATGCAACTAATTTCGACTATTTTATAATAAAGTAGAGTGATCAATACTTATATAAGTAAGTGTTATTGTCTCTTCATTCCTGTATACAACAATTGTTATGTTCTTGAGCAATTGTCAGAATAAACTACATTTTTCAAAACACGAGGAATATTTCAAAGGATTTTAACAATTATTCATGTAAATTTTATACAAATGCTCTTGTTTAAAGCATGAACCCAACTCTACCAGGGTACGGTCTCATTGTCAATCATCTTAATTGACAGTTGAGAGAGTCTTCTCTGATAATGGTAACATGTAACCCAGTACTTGATGGACACTGTTTATTATCCCTGGTAAAATTATAGAATTAGCACTCTTAGAGGATGATCACTTAGGCTTTTTTTTATGTAACAATAAATAAACTAATAACAGATAAGATACAAAATATTTTTATTTAATAGATGAACTCTGGCTTCATAAAATATTCCTTAAACAAAATAG
This sequence comes from Sepioteuthis lessoniana, assembly GCA_963585895.1. Classification (NCBI taxonomy): domain Eukaryota; kingdom Metazoa; phylum Mollusca; class Cephalopoda; order Myopsida; family Loliginidae; genus Sepioteuthis; species Sepioteuthis lessoniana. The sequence continues at coordinate 46,659,139 of OY757917.1, read as the reverse complement.
ATTAAATTATTCAAATTAACTGTATCATTTTTCCCCAGCCATGCACTGGAAAAATATTACAGAGTAACCCAATGTTGAAAAAACATATTATGGAATTCATTGATAAAAATTAGAATTAGTATTTAGTTGCCTCTCCTTGGTCTTTTATGACAGCCTTAATTCTTTCAGGCATGAATTTCACTAATTTAATATAATGTTCTTTTTAAAGTGATTCCAATGTTCCCAAATAGTAGTCAATTGGTCTTCTTTGATGAATGGAGCTCTCCCATATACCATTTTATTTCCTTTCCACCTGAAAATTTTCACTGGATTTAAATCTTGACTCTTTATTGGACATGTCATTGATTTCATATGCTTTCTGGAAGAAAAAATCTTGTCCCTATTGCACTTATTGTTTTTTGTTTGTTTGTGTTTTATGGCATATCAACCTTTATTGGTTATTTAATGTCAAATTCATTTTTATGCAAATCAATAGTTCTATTTCAAACAATTCATTTTAGCATAAGTACACAGTTTAATTGTCAAAAACATTTCTATTTCAAGCTAATCAGGTTAGCCAAACAGATCTATTTCAAATAATTCAGTTTAGTATGAGTAGAGTTTTTGTTTACTCACTGTTAAATGTCAAAACAGTTCTAATTCAAACATTTCAGTTTAGCGTAAGTACAATTTCAATGTCAAAAACAATTTTATTTCAAATAATCAAGTTTAGCATACAAAAATAGTATCATTTCAATCAATTCAGTTTAGCATAAGTACACAGTTCAAATGTCAAAACAGTTCTATTTCAATCAATTCAGTTTAATACAAGTACACAGTTTAGTACTATTTGACCCATTCATAGGACCCTATCAGGTGCTATACCACTCTGGGCCAGAGTGGACCGAGAAGTAATGGCAGTGAAGGGGTACTTCACATTCCCCAAAGCTCCAACATTACTGGAACCTCACCATCAGATTGTTTCATGTCATATCCAGGACACTCATGATGGTGGGAGGGTTTTAGCCCTCTGCAGAAGAGCAGTCAGTATTCTCCAGCCACAGCTGACTGGGCAAACTTTAGCATTGTGATAAGATACATCATCATCATCTTAAAAACTGACTTCTCCATTAGCAAACTGATTTTCTATTGATGGAATAAGAAAATTATCCAGGATTTCAATGCACATATATACATTGATTATTGAGGTAATGATTGCCATCTCTACCGGTCCTTTAAATAAAATACATCTCTATATCATGACTTGGAGGAATTTACTTTTTTTCGGAAAGTTATCTTCATATGTTCCAATATCATCACTAGTCAATGAAGATTCTTGATTCATTACTGAATATCACTTTCAACCAATAGTCCACCTGTCATGATTGTTTCTCTTTGGCCTACTTCACCCTCATTTTCTCCTTTTTTTAATGTTAGTGCAGATTTTTGCTTGGCTTTTACTCTATGTAAATCACATTTCATTCAACAGAATTTTTACTGTTCTGTCACAAACATTGACTCCTGTTTTAACCCATTTGTTTTTCCCTTTTTGGTAATACATTTTCTTTTTTTTAGTCATATTGCTTTGAGTTTTTTTCATGATGCTTTGATATCTTTTGTTTTCTTCCAGTAAATTTTCCTTATTTTAAATACCCAATTTCTTTTATATTTGCACCAAACTTTAGACACAATTGATTGGTAACAACAAAAGTCTTTAACCACACTCAACTGTCAATTGCTTTTTTGAATGTGTTTTACAATCCTTTCCATTGTCTCACATAACAGTTCTTTTTTAAGAGCCATTATTCCTTTCAATTAGGTATTCTTAACCACTTGTTGAGGTCTGCAAGGACATTTTTCTAACTAGACTGATTTATATATCAAGGGTTCAGTTGGTATTTGTTTTAGGAATGCAAATTACAAGATCATTCCATAATTTTTTCCTCAATATTAGGTTATTCCATAATATTTTTCTCTGTATCACTTGGGAAAAAAACTATACCATTAATTTAAATAATTCAATCTACTTTGTTTAATGAATATCTTATAAGTCAGAATGTTCACCTAATAAAAGAAAAATCACTGCTTAAGGGAACACCAATTAAGTGTGTTAATTTGGTCAGTTTTGCCAGGAGTTGTTGAATTAAGAATGTATCTATGGAGGAAAATTTTTTTCCATGAGGTAGCAATAATCTTTCCTGAACACTGCAATACTGCAAAGAACAAAAATACCAATTTCAGTATTACTTATGCACAAAAGAGCTCTTTCTTCTGACATAGTCTTCTCGTTTACTTTTGCAAAATTGCCAAAAGCCATTTCTTGTCCAATCAACACCAACAGTTACAGTGGTGGCCTTTCTAATAGATCTAAATTACAGACAAGTGAAGAGGTGTTTGCATACACGTAGTTCAATGAACAAGAATCAGCACAGAATGTTATTGAAGTCAATGTACAATAATCACAAGTCTTCTATTTTCAAATCAACAGATATTAGACATGATGAAGTAGAATACAGGGAGAAAGGTGAGTAGTGCCAGGGGCAGGTAATGGCTGAGAGGCAGAGAGGAAGAAGTAACTGCCAAGCAGGAAATTGTCCATATGTAAAACTCTGAAAGAAAACAAAAGAATACTGTTATTGTTTTATAAAAAAAATTAAATAAATCATTTTTCATATGATTATTTTCACTCTATGCAAGTTTTCACTCTAGTTTTTATTGGTGTTTTCTTTTACTGAAATCTGAGTGACAGCAAGTCTCCTCAGCTCTCCACAAGCTGATTTTGACTGTGCTGTGGTCTTGATAGTCTCAATTCTTCTTCTGATATCCAGTTCTCCCTGTTTCTTTTCCAGGCCTCTTTTCCAAGGGCAAGATCTTGTCTTTTATCCTGGATTTTATTTTAAGAAGATTTTTTTGCAAATCATCCACGTTGATTTTGACTGTGCTGTTGTCTGAATTATCTTGATTCTTCCTCGGGTCTCCTTTGCTTCCAGACTCTTTTCTATTTCTTTTGGCATTGTTCCAAATGAACCAATAACAATTGGTATCACTGTCACCTTCATATTCCATACCTTTCTCAGTTCTTTTGCAAGATCCAGGTATTTTTCCAAAAACCATTGTCATGATCTTATATAACTGCTTTAATTATGCACATTTCTGTTCTCTATTATTTGATGAATTCCGTCTATTCCATACAATGAAAGTAAACTATGAAATTAAGCTATATAAATTTAAAAGATGTAAATTGAATTGATTGATTAGATCTCCAAATTGGTATAATTTAGATTTTAACCAACCAAACAATATGATACGATGAGTCAAATGTTTTGCATCATTTTGTTATGTGCAAGTTTGCAGAACATGTATTACATGACCAGAGTTGCTCAAGCCCTGGATGTAAACCCACTGTGGGCAGTAGTATTGAGATAGTTGGTGCTTCACTCTGTGTGTCATTTTAAAGCCACATAGATGACTGTGCAATAAAGTCTAATTCAAGAACTTATGCTTTACCAGTTCAAACTGCGCCACAACACTTTGGAAGCAACCAAAAAGATTTGTTGTGCAAAATGTTTAGGTGATGTTGCTCACGGTACAGTAACCAAATCGTTAAAGAAATTTGGCTCTTGTTTCAGGAACCTTGAAAATCAGGCCAAGTCAGGTAGACTTAAAATGGTGAATTCCAAGACCATGCTCCAAAATATAGAGATAAATCCAGTGAGTAGAAACCAGAGAGTATCAGATAAGATTGGTATCTCACAGCCCAGTGTGGGTCATCACTTTCATGACTTTGGAAAAAGCATCTGAAAAGGCAAAATTGTGTCCCACTTTACCAAAATATTGCAAAACTTTTGATTCACTTGCCTATTAACTTTTTAACATTTTTTATGCTTTTCATTTCCACATTGTACCTGCTGATTGTTCATTCATGAAACTCAAACAGTAATTGAATATAATAGAGTCTTTTAATATTTTAACATTTACCCAACATGTTTTGTAAAAAGCATGCTATTAGTTTTTGCTATCTTTGTATTATTATCAATATACATGTGTGTGTGTGTGTGTGTGTGTGTGTGTATGTGTGTGTATCTATGCCCATGAGTATTATTGGTTGGTTTCATTTTGTTTCTTTGTTCAATGGCATATCAATCTTTGTGGTTTATCTGATGTCAAAGAATCTTTGTATCATTTAACCCATGACTGGAGGGATAAGGACATTCCTACTTTTTCACATTTGCTTGCTACAATGTCACATTCCACATATTAGCCATTATACCACAGGGACTAGTATTACTGAAGGTAACAGAAATGGAATGTCTGTGTAGTTAAGGGAGAGTAAGAACTTTTTGTCGTCCTTACCTCTGAGTCCAAGTGAGAATGTGTGAAGGTAGTCAGAAACTGGGGAAAAACCATGGAGTGTTCTTACACTTCTTTAACCCTTACATACATTCATAAATACTTTTCACTGCTCATATATGAATTACAAAACTGATAGGTGTTGTTCAAATAATCTGTGGCACAATAATACACCATTCTTCTGCAATCAACTCATCCAAAAATTATAACTGGTCCTCCACAATCCTTTACCATTATAAATAAATCCCCTGTATTAGCAATCTAGAGAATTCCATTTTTAACTAAAATGTTGGTAATACATGTACTATACACCATTGGAGAGCTACTACTATGAATAAGAATGGAAAAGAATTAGGGTCTCACCTTCTTACTTTTGACTCAGGACCAATAATTTCATGTCTTCTATAGAAGATTATATCAGAAGAAGAACATCTATTTGCCATAAAATAAAGTTTCTTCTGACAATTGCACCTTTCATAGTAGATATACAAAGCCATTTAAAAGAAAGTGTTCTTTTTATGCGTATTTTAATATTGAACTTTCATTAATGTAGTCACATGCAGCTGTACATCTCGGATGTCAATAAATCTTTATCTTTTCAAAATATTTTTCAATTTTTGAAATAGCCAAAAATCCCAGGGTGGCACTTTTGATTAATCAAATGCTTTTTCAATGATTGTTCATTCTCATCTGTTTTCTAAGAAAGTTCAAGTTTATTTGTTCAAACATTTTGCATTGTTCAATAAATTTGATAATAATCTAACAAAAAAAAAGCAAATAAAGGTTCATCTGACAATTGTGTCTTCTTTAGAAAACATGGAAACTATTAGTAATGAGACAAAAGTAAGAAGGTGAGACCTTAATTCCCTTTAATTTTTATTGTGTACTGCTGACCAGCATTCGAGCACTTTTGATTCATCAAACACTTTTTAAATGATTTTTTATGCTCATTTGTTGTATATGTGCGTAAGCGTATATGCATAAAAAGTGTGGCAAACTCCTAAAATGACCTTGAAAATGCAAAATTTGTTCACTTCATGACTATTGGCAGCTTCAGAGTAAAATCTCCTGGTGATGTTATGAACTTTGTGAGATGCTATTGCTGGACACATTCTTGAAACATATTTTCCAGAATCCCTTTCAGTCATGGAATCATATATTGCTGAATATCTGGGATGTTAGGAAATCTTTCTTTTTTCAGGGTATTTTTCAGTTTTGAAAATAGCCAAAGATGTCAATTCCCAGAAGGCTAAGTCTGATTAATAAGGTGGATAGTCCATTTTTGTAATGGTATTTGAGCAAGGAACATGCAAACTCCCAAAGAATCATACACAAGAGTATTGGGATGGTAGATAACTAAATTTCTGGCCAAGTCATTTCTTCCTAACAGATACTTTTAACTCTTTCAGTACTTCTAAATATATATGCTGATTGACAGTCTGTACTTGTTCTGAATATTTCTAGTAAACTATTCCCTTATGATCAAAGTGTCCTGAGTATGACATAAAACAACATCTGATGGAGAGGCTCCAGTTATGGAGATCTGGGGGTGCAAAATTCTCCTTCATTACCATTACTATCAGGTCCACCCAGACCCAGAGTAGTACTTCCAGTTGGGGTCCATCTATAAGCCAAATAGATCTGTTTAAAAATTGTTTGTATTCAATTGGACAGTGAGCAAAAAAAGAAAAAATTCTTAAGAAACAACTACACAAAAAATATAAATATGAACATACAATGAACGTGATTCTCTAACCTCTAACCATTCAATAACTCTAGATAGGTTGGCATGTAATTAAAAATAATCACTCTTATGGTTAAATAAATGCACATGGTCTTGAACTGCAAGCAAGAAATATATACATTTTGCACTTCTCAGATCTCCATAAGAGGAACCTCACCATTAAATGTTTAGTGTCATATGCAGGAAACCTTAAGAGGATAGTTTACTAGAGAAAGAGCTGTTTGTGGCATAATGGTTATCATTGTAGGAAATGGACGCAGTCACCCAAGTTCAAATCCTATACAAGCCTATTTGTGTTTCTCATAACACTAATCTCTTTGGGAAAGGTATGTATCCAACTATTCTCCCTTCAACTATGGGTAAATAGAAGAGCAGGCTGAACTCTTTAACCAGTCTAAGAGAAAGAAAACTCTGAATTCAAACATGTTAAACTCAACTTAAAAATTGACCTTGTGTCACATCCTGCTCATGCAGAGAGGTTGGGTAAATATGTATAAAATTTTCTGAATGTGAATGCTTTGTTTTCCCCTACATGCATAGGCATTTTATTTCCAGATTGTATTGAAAACATCACGTTTCATCACCGGTAATGGCCTTGTCAAAGATCTCTGCATTATTCAAAAGATAGATGAAACATGAAACTGATGTTGTTCCTGATCACTAGACAAGATCTGAGGCACCATCTTTAAAAAAAAATTTTCTCTCTCTCTGATCCTCTATTAGAAAGTACCACAGTGCTTCCCTATTCATATTCAGTTCTTCAGCAATCAAATAGATATACATATATGATACTTATACCATATAGATATACATATACATATAGATGTGCACAAACATTAATATAAATTTTATATCGAACATATTTGATATTTACTAAGTTTAGACATGTATGACTGGATGACAGTAGAAAACTTAGAAGTATAGATTTGTGTGTGTTGTAAGACTGACATGTTTCTCGATGTTGAGTAAGTATTAACTGTCCCAATAGATTTCTTAACGATAGACGGCAGAAATCATTGCACTTGTTTAGAAATAGCTCCTTGTGAAAGTCCAGACTTCTGGGAATAAAGTAATTATTATAATCTTGTATCCCTACTAAATTCTTTAAATTTCTTCCAGGTAAATTCTATACATATGCCTTACTGGTGCAGACAAATAACAAGAATTGCTTGCAATTGTTTGTAGTGATTAGATAGATGGCAAAGTGATATGGTATTGTTTCTTTACAATTGGCAGTAATAAGAAGTCAGCATTGTTCTGAGTAATTCATTTTAATGGCATGTCTACTTGTCTAAGGTTATCTTAATCTTAGATATTAGGGAAATGAGTTCAGTATAAGTTTATTTTTACATTTTTTGTTTCATTGTTTCTCAAGAGTTTTTCATTTTATTTTGCGCACAATATATTTTTTTTTGCTTACAAATATTTTGCTTACAAATATTTTTTTTTGCTAATACAAATAATCTGTTCATAGCTATATGCTTTCAAGTATTCCTATCTAATACTAATAATTCTCAAACGGACCTATTTGACCTATTGATGGATAAATAACAGGTACTACTACTTTAGATTAGAATGAATCTAGGACAAATGACAATAAAGTGGTGACATCACACTAATCAGCAGGGCAAAACTGGAACTTCACCCCTTGATTCTGTTTATTGTCCTACCCAGCACAATTCTCATCTGGATGATTATTTCTATACTTCATCATCTGAAAAAAAAGGGATCTTTCTTGATCTTTTTACTTGATAAAAAGTATCATTGAAGAAATATGTGCCAAGATTAAGTAAAAGAACTGTTCACAGAAGTATTGTAGTCCTCAATTATAATGAGTTATCTGTGTCCATTCATATACTTTAAACATGTGTTCATACACTTCAAGCAAAAACAAGACAATACTCGCATTGAATCTTGAAGGTATGATTATATTATCAAAAGAAAAATTATTTCTACAGAATTAGAATATGCAAAGAAATTTATGATATAGGATCTAAACAGAATATTTTTAGCAATACAAAGATATTCAGATCAACATCTTGAGAAGATTAAAAAATAGTTAATATTAGAAATAAGTATGGTTATAGAGTAGATTAAAAATAGTTAATGATGAAAATACTAAACCAGGTATAATTGATATTTTGGTATCAAGATAACTTAAAGGTTTTATCTCTGTTTGTTAGAGAAATAGTATACAGTTATCTTGAATGATAGAAATGGGTAGGGATTATCTTGTGTCAATGTGTGCCGATGCATACATAAGCACATGGCTTGAACAACTTCTACTTCTAAATTTCACTCCTAAAGTTTTGTGTTTTCATTTTCATTTTATCAAGTACAAGGCCATATAATGTAAATGTATCATGTTCATCATTGTATTAGCTGTCTTGCTTGGTGTAATATTGATGGTTTGGTCTGGTTTGTTTGATTTTATGGCATATCAGCCTTTGTAGGTTATTTAACGCCAAATCCATTTTTATGTAAATAATCTGTTCTATTGAAAACAGTTCAGTTTAGCATAAGTACACAGTTTAATTGTCAAAAACATTTCCATTTCAAACTATTCATGCAGTTATATGTAATAATTCAGTTAAGTGTAAATACAGTTTTAATGTCGAAAAACAGTTCTATTTGAAATAATTCAGTTAAGCATAAGCAAGCAGTTTAAGTGTAAGTATGGTTTGATTGTCAAAAACGTTTCTATTTCAAGCAATTTAGTTTACTCAATTAATTTTAGCATAAGTATGCTGTTAGTTCTATTTAACCCATAGATATGGCCCTATCAGGTGCTACCACTCCAGGCCAGGGTGGACCAGGGAGCAATGGCAATGAAGGGGTACTCCACATTCCCCAAAGCTCCAGCACTGCTGGAACCTCACCATCAAATTGTTTAGTGTCATATCCAGGACACTCGTTAGGGGGGTCTTACCCCTCTGCAGAGGTGCAGTCAGTGTATTCTACACCCCCAGCCGACTGGGCAATAAAAATTTAAATGTCAGACAGTTTTATTTCAGATAATTCAGTTCAGCATAAGTACACAGTTTAGACATCAAAAACAGTTCTATTTCGAGCAATTCAGTTCAGCACTAGTACGCAGTTCCAATGTCAAAACAGTTCTATTTTAAACAATTCAGTTTAGCATAAATACACAGTTTAAAGGCAATAATCAGTATAGTGAAAGAAGCACGTAGTTCTATTTAACCCATAGATAGGACCCTTATCAGGTGCTACCACTCCGGGCCAGAGTGGACCTGGGAGCGATGGCAATGAAGGGGTACTCCGCATTCCCCAAAGCTCCAGCATTGCTGGAACCTCACCATCAGATTGTTTAGTGTCATATCCAGGACACTCGTTGGGGGGGGTCTTACCCCTCTGCAGAGAAGCAGTCGGTGTATTCTACAGCCCCAGCCGACTGGGCAAGTGTAATATTGAGGAAGTATAAAAGTTAATATGACTGATGATGATGGATAGGTCACTGAATATATATATATATATATATATCACAAACCAAGTCCTTACAGCTGGGGTTATAGAAAATACCAGCTGCATCTTGATGGAGTGGTAAGATACCCGCACCAATAAATGTCCTTGATGTGATACTAAACTACATCTGATGGTAGAGCTCCAGTTCTGGAGCTTTGGAGAATGTGGGGTACTGCTTCATTTTTAATACTTCCAGGTCAAATCAGACCAAGAGTGGTAGTACCTGTTAGGGTCTCATCTATGGGTCAAATGTTTATTCATATCAAATTGAATTACATGTATTTGATAGGAATACTAAAAACCCTTAAATTACATGCAACTAGAACTATTTGTGTTAGATAGCAATATGGGAGATCATTCAAATGTGTGCAAACAAGGGTGCAAAAAAATGTTACCTACAAACTATTCCCTTAAAAACTTTACATAAATAGGATTTGGCTTTAATTAACCATCAATGGTTTAATGCCATTAAACCAAAAAACTTAACATAAATTACATCACAAACTATCCAAGTAAAATGAATGGAGAGCAGGGAAAAACTCATAAGCAACATTCTTCTGTGGTCTTCCCAATATAGATGTACCATGTTGGTCAACCATCAAAGACTTACATTCATCAAGTCTGTGCAGACACTGGATGTTATCTAGAGGACCAGCCAAGAATGATTGATGATTGGGATTGATGGTGATAGAAAGTTAAAGGAACCCATGCTATCACCACAAATTGATGATGATGATGATGATGATAAGGGTGTATGAGGGATTTTAAGTCAGCTCATGCACATAAACCCTGAAGGAAGAGAAGAGAAGATGAAACAGTTGTAGTAAGATAACTTTTACTAAAACCATGATATCTCTATAAGCTTGAGGTATAAGAAAACATGATTAATAAAAACTCCATTGCCTGATAAATAAATTGATATTAATAAAGATAGGACCCTAAATGGTACTACCATTCTTGGTTAGAGTAGACCTGGGAGTAATGGTTATGAATGGGTACAACATTTACTAGTGTTAAATAGCAATACTTGAATCTATTTAATAATCAGGATTGGACATTGGCTAGAAAAAGAAATTGAACTTAGGAAAACAGAGATTTTGTTTCTTCCTTTCTTTCCACACAGAAGATCATTGCACTAAAATACGGAGTCCCAGTGGTGTGATATTTTACGTGCTTGACAGCAGCATCATACATAATGAGTTCAAACTCCAATCACGTAATTACATTCACTTTCAGACTAATATGCTTGGGAAAGATATGAACTTCTTTATCCTTCCAGCTATGGGTTAAATAGTACCATTACTGTTTTTCAACAAAGATGGACTTAGCAATAAATTACCCACAAAGGTTGATATACCATTACAGAAAGAAACCAAACCAAACTATTGAACCATACAGAAAAAGAAAGTGTTCCTTCCCTGAGATAGGCAATGAATCCTGATAATCTCTTGCAGTTATATTGCCAAGTTGAAGTCAGCAACATGTGTTAAAGTCCTCTAAGCAGCTTTTTCATGTTTCATAAACTGAAAACATATGTAACATGTATCCTGCCAGAATCTGTAGGGAAAATTGATGATTTTTGTAGAAAGTCTCTATTACTTAGATGATAGCAGCTAGAAACTTTGGCATTCAAACAAGACCTTGCTACGTTTTTATCTGTAGTCATGTGACTGACTAAGCCTGGTACATATATGAGTAGGAAAAAGGAAAGTTACCCTAACATTTAAGTTAAGTATTTCAAGTCTTCTGGGACTGTAAATATATTATGATGTTCAAAAAGACAGTAAAAATGTCCAGAACAGCTGAAGAAAAATTTGTCAGGATTTCTTTAAAAGTCCATAGAGAAATAATAGAATTCACTGAAATAGAAATGAATTAAAAGTTTTTTATGCAAGAAAAAACTCTGTATCCTAGGTATAATGTAGACACTTATCCTGACAGGTTCAGCTTAGTTTTGTGCAATGCAAGACATATGGGGTACTTAGAAATGAGCTCACTAACAATGACCAACTAGATGAGTTTGTTAACCTGAGGGGTCCAATTTGGTAGTTATAGGATTATCTATTGTTACAGAAGTGGTGCCTTTAACAAAGGCCAAATTTCTGATAATGTTTGCTTTGATCTGATGAAATTAAATTTGTGCAGAATTATCAAAAAGTTTTTGTGCAAAGAAAAAGCCATTGTTCAAGCAATGATTCACTTGAATTTTGTGGACAATAAATTTGACTTTTGATGCTATAGTTGTACAAAATTAACTTTCAACTGTTTGAACATCAAAAAGAAGTGGGTATTTTGATAACGAGGAGAAGTCTTTAAGCCAGAGAATACCATTGCCACCATAAAGCATAGTAAGAAGAGCATCTTGCTTTTAGGTTATTTTTCTATTTCTTTTCCAAGATGAAAGAATAATAAAGAAAGAAGACCATAAGAAAATACTTTCAACCAGATAACAATTGAAAACACTTTTAAAATTGTTGTTGAGCTGGCTGGATTAGAAAATTAAAAATTTTAAGTGGTTATCAAATAATTCCAATTGCAACTCTTTTAAAAATACTTGGAATGGATAGAAATGCAAAACAGATTTTTTAAAACCAGAAAAGGCTTTGAAATATTTCTAATAATTTGTAAAATGGTTGTACTTAATGACCAAAACCAACTGGTGGTTGCTTCGACAGAAGAAGATGAGTTAGGATCAAAAAGTATCAAGACTGAGTATTTGAATTTTTTAAGTCTAAAATGTGAACATTAGATTTTCAATTAAACCATGAGAACAGCAGAGAAATTTATATGATAAAGTGATGATCTCAAAACATTTATATCTAGATTGTCTCAATAAGTGAGTGCCAATTTAAAGAAAAATTATGAACCAGTCTTACTAAAAGGCAATTTTTGGTTAAACTTAGAATCATGTAAGCACATTTATCATAATCACTTTGTTTGTTTAATGGCATATCAATTTTCTTGGGTTATTTTATGCCAAATCTATCCTGCTAGAAGAACAGTAGTGGTACTATTTAACTCATAGCTGGAAGGATAAGGGGTGGGGTGATACCTTTCTCAAGGGTATTTGTCCGTAAGTGAATGTAATAGCACAACAGGAGTTCGAACTTGTTTACGACAATTTTGAAGTCCAGTGCTTTAACCATAATACTACAAGGAAACACAGTAGCCTCTATACTCACTTGATAAAGTAAGAACTCATTCATCCTGCTGGAAGCTATTGGTTCAATACTACTGTTTTTCTACAAAATGGGTTTGGCATTAGATAACCCAGAAAGGTTGATATGTCATTAAACAAAGAAACCAAAATCAAACTGTCACTTGACCAAACTCTTTAAAACTTTTTTCTTCTTTTCTAAATTGAGAATTTTCTCAAGAGTGAGATTTAAGGAGGCAAAGAATATAAAAAGAAATCTAATGGCATAGTTTTAAGACATATCAAAAGAGAAGTTTCGAAAGTGCTTTCACCAATGAAAAATTGTATTGAATTTCAAGAAGAATATTTTGGAGAAAATAAATGTTTCATTAATTGTTTTTTGTCCAGTCTTAATAAATGCAGCTTAAGTCTTGAAACTTTTTGATCATCTTGTATTCTCAAAATTCTTTTTTTTTAGTGCTGGAATTGCTTCTGGAATTAATTTTGATGAGCGTGACATGCTTGCATTTTGGTGTGGATTTCAGATTTGGGAACAAAACAAAAGAATGGGTGAATTAACCAATGTTCAACTAACTTTGACACTGTTCTGTTTTATATTTACCCAACCCCTCCACTCTGTTTTTGTTCATTCATCAGTGCACATGAGGTGTGATCAAAAAGTTTTAGAAGTGAAGCTTTATTTACCAAGACAGAAATGAACAATGAATTAGACCTTGGTATTCAACACACTTATTCCAGCGAGTTTTGAATTCTTCAAAGTACCTTTAACAACCTTTTTGTGATATAATATGAAGCTTACCGTTGTTTCTTTTAAAGTGTTTCACATCCTCAAATTTTAATCTTGAAATAAATCTTCCTTGTAGGAAACAAGAAAAATTCACTCGGAACCAGATCTAGCGAGAATGGTTGGTGATGCACTTAAACAATCTTGTATTTCACTAAAACATTTGCTTGAAAAAATTAAGGATCGGTAATTTCTGATATTACAAGTTTGACCTGAGTTTCTTCAGTTTTTGTTACTCACTGTTCATGCATTTAATTACAGACAAGATTTCTCACAGCTCAATTTCACTGATCCAACAGGAACTAGATCTTTTAGTATGACTTGACTGTAACACAATTCCTTTAACACATTTATCAAATCAGCTTAAGGATATTCATAATTTTAAAATTTTGCATTTCAAAATTTCTTTTAAATATAAAAACTCTCTTTACAGTGTCAGCTGTTGATCAGGTGATCTTGACTTGGATATCGGCTTAGAAAACTGGTCAGTTATACTGAGTTACATGGAACCTGCAGGAAGGAATGAGTCATGACCTGATCTATTATAAAAACATCAAAACTAAATGGCCTTTACAAGGTTAAAGAGGTATATCTATTTACTAATAGCTGACTGGTAAAAAGTGGCCTGAAACTTCCACAATCCATTACACTCTCCAAACTTTTAGAGCTTGTGAAGATGTTATAAAATTTTGATCAGGTAAGCTGTACAATATTATTTCGGTGAGCCAAAAGCTTTCCAGTCTTTTGGTATTTTGGTATGTGCAAGTTTGTGGTACATATATCATGAGTTCAAGCCATAGAAAGTATCCACTGTGGTTGATAGAATCATAGCAGTCAGGACACTGACACATAGTGCATTGTTTCATTCAGCATGTCATTTGAAAGCCACACAGGGCAATTAAGTCTAATTTGATAACTTATGCCTATAAGGCATACATTAAAACTGGACTATAATGCTACAGAAGCAATCAAAAACATTTGTTGTGTAAAAGATGAAGGTGCTGTTGTTTACAGTACAAGAAAAAGTTTGTTCAAGATTATAAGAACCTTGAGGATCAGACATGCTTAAAACCATGAATTTTAAAACTTGTTCCAAAACATAGAGGCAAATCCAGGGAGTAGCACTCAAAGAGTATCAGGTGAGATTGGCATGTCACTGTCTAGGATGGTTCCTCATTTTCAAAACTTCAGCAAAATCATCCAGAGCTTCCAAAATGTGCTTTACATTACTAAAATATTGTAAAACTTTTGACTTACCCAAGTATATTGTTTGGACTATCATCAATTTTCACTGTGTTTTGGTATATAACATTGATAAATATTCACAAATAACAAGACATTCATTTTTTACAGTTATATGGTAGGAGGTTTCTTTTTTTTCCATTATTTAGTAATTTGTGATAGCATTTTTATTAACTGTAGCATGTCCTCAGTGCAGCTATTTCAATTTAATAGTTCTTCTATTAAATATTTTGTTCAATATATGGCTTTTGGGGAAGTGTTTGTCAATTAAATTGTTAAGCATTCTTCCCACGTTGGTTATGACAGCATTGTTGAAGGGTGGGTTAAACCAGATGATATTTCTTCTTTGTTTTTATTTTCACAATTTTATCAGTATTATCATTATCACTATCAATGTTACTTCTATCATAATGGGCACCTCACATGATGTAATGGTTAGTAAAAAATGATTTTACTATTATTTTTTTATTATTATCATTATTAGTATCATTATTACTACTATTACTATTATTGTATTATTATCATTATTAATAACAAGGCAGCTACTGTTAATACAGTATCATTATCATTATCATTATTATTAGTAGTAGTAATAGTAGTATCATTGTTCAGCTCAGTTGTCAGGGGATGTAGAATACACCAACTGAATATCTGTAGTGGGGTAAGACCCCCACAAATGTGTGTTCTGGATATGGCACTAAATGATTTAATGGCAAGACTTCAGATTTCAAGCTTTAGGGAATGTGGAGTACACCTTTATTGTCATTACTTCCGGGTCCATTCTTACTCTGGGTAGTTTGTACCAATTAGGGTCCCATCTATAAATCACAGCCCAGTTGGCTGGGGCAGTAGAATATACCAACTACATCTCTGCAGAGGGGAGATACCTCCCAACAAGTGTCCTGAATATGGCACTAAATAATCTGATGGTGAGGCTTCAGTAATATTAGAGCTTTAGGGAATGCAGAGTACCCTTCATTGCCATTGCTCCCATATCCACTCTAGCCCGGAGTGGCAACACCAGATAGTGTCCTATCTATGGGTCAAATAGAACTTAACATTTAAACCAAGTGTAAATGAATAACTGATACTAAATGAAATATTTTGAAATAGAATTGTTTGATCATTTAACTATGTGTTAATGAATGAGTGATGTTTAACTGAATTGTTCGTGATACATAGCAATACTTGGAACCATTTAACTGTGTGCAAACAAATGAATAATGTTGAATAGAATAATCATTATCAATAATTGTAACCACTTCATTGTGTGCAAACACATGATTAATTTTAGATAGAATTATAAATGTTAGATAGTCATTAATAAAACCAATTAATTGTGTAGAAACAATAGCAAATTAGTGTGCAAATAAATTAGTTCTAACTCATTTAGAAATAAAATTACCCACAAACTATTCATTTACAAATCATGTATATCCATTTAAATGAGTGCAAACAAATGACTGATGTTACATTGTTACTATTAAATACCAATACATGAAACCATTTAACTGTGTGCAAACAAATGATTGATTGCAAATAAAAAATATTCAAGTTAGATAGAAATACTTGAAACCAATTATATGTGTACAAAAGAATGAGCTCAGGCTTGTTTAAAAATATATCTACAAAATGAGTTAACAAATCATATATATTTAATATATATGTAAAAATAGGGTTTGGCAGTAAATAACCAACAATGGTTGATATGTCATAAAACCCAAACAACCCAAAACAAATCAACTTATGGGTCAAATAGAAATATCAATACTTAAAACCACTTAACTGTGTGCAAACAAAATTCTATTAAATTGAATTATTAGTAGTACGTAGCAATACTTAGAACCATTAAAATGTGGCAAATGAACAAATAATGTTGGATAAAACTATTAGTGTTAAATAGCAATACTTGAATTCATCTAATTGTGTGCAAATAAAACTATTAGAGTTAGGAATACCTGAAATCAGTTGACTGTGCACAAACAAAAGAACTTTGACTCTTTTCAGAATTGTTACCCACAAATGATTCATTTACAAATCATATACATCTAATATATATGTATAATCAGGATTTGGCTTTAAATGACCAACAAGGTTTGATATGCCATAAAATACAATCAACCCACTTATTAACCTTAATCATACCCTTGTTTTTACTATTACTATTATTTTATCATTATTATCATTATTAATACCACTGTTACAAGTATAACTGTAATAATTATTTTTATACTAACTACCATTATTGATAGCTGTTATGTAGTCCCTATTAATCATCATTTTTTCCTGCTGAAAATTCATCTTTTACTAAGAAGTACAGTCTTTTATGAATTGATTTTGATATTTGTTTAAGCACAATAAATGGATATCTAGAAACTATGTTAATATAAGTAAGTAAAGTTAGCGACCATAGTCGAGGGTGACCCAAAGGCTCCCTTTTCGATAGCTACTACACCAAGGTGTAGGGGAGGGCGCTACTCCATTCCCAGGATTGCTCCACTTTACCCTTGAACCGTACCTTATAATGCTGAGTGTTAAGCAAGGTGGTATCAAGTTCCATTTTTAAAGTCTTTGGTATGACTCGACCTGGGATTGAACCCTGGTCTCCCGGGCCATTGGCGAACACTCTAACTGCTGGGCCAATGTCTCGGATGTTAATATAATGTTATTATATATAGTGGATGGCACAAAAGTCTCTTACAATTTTCAAAACAGAACAACTTTTGAATTAAAAAGATAAGGAAACTTTTATTTTAATCACATTTATCTTGATTCTGGAAAATTATCTTAAACTAATTGTGAAATATAATATCCCTCAAATGAAATAGATTTGAAATTAAAAATGTTATTGGTTTTTTAAATGATATGTGACTTTTATAATACCTGTATATATTATATTATATTATATTATATTATATTATATCATATTATATTATATTATATTGTGGTTTAAAATGATACTTGATTCACCAAAAAAGTAAACAAAAATAATGGTTTGCCCAGGCATAATTAAGAAACTAATCACATTTTTAATTTTAAAGATTCCAAGATGTTAGTTTTTATGCAAAAGAAACCATGGAAAATTCATATATATATATATACATATATGTGTATATATATTATCAACATTGTTATATCATAAATCACAAATATTTGGTCATTTACAAATAATAAGATAGTCAATTTTAATGATATATATATATATGTTTGTGTGTGTGTGTATGTGTGTGTGTGTAATAAAGTTGTAAGTTTTACTATATTTTAAAATAAAGAATACTCATGATCGGTGAAAGAGCATGTGTAGATCTTAGTTTGAATAGCATTGAGATAGAGTCAACAGTGCTTGGTGACTGTTAGTTTCTTGCCTATGAGATCATCAGCCATTCACACACACACACACACACATGCACATACACACACACATATATATATATATATATATATATATATACATACATATATACATGCGTGTGTATGTCTTGGATAAAATGACTTAAAGGTTGATCTTGTTGTATTTGCCAAAACACCCTGCCACATTTAATAGAGAATCAAGAACACAATTTGAACACTTTTAGTAGAAGAAATGTACTAGGGTTTAACATTTCCTCAAGTCAAACAAAATGAAACAATTCACAATGAATAAAACATTTTATTACTGGAGAAAACTTAATAGAAAGGATACAAGAATTACATGAAATGCAAAGAGTACATTATGGAGAGAAAGTTCTATCTAGAATTGAAGATTCTTTTAGAAAATGAAAATTATTATATGAAGACTTACAACAAAGCATGGTGCCATACATCAAATGACATGAGATTTGTTGCAGCAAAAACCTCCTTTCAGAAGATGCCCCCACTCATACGTACTTCTTATTGCTGAGGATAGAATGAAAAGAGTTTCAATTTTGCCACACATTTTACAATGCTACTTTAGTCACATCATTTTGCGGCTATTAGAAACACTATTTTGTAAGCAAGGGATATGGTCCCAACATATATACATATATAAAACTATGTTATCATTTTCAAATTACTTGTAATACCAAACTTTTGTTGTCCTCATCTTAATGAGTTTTTAAAATCTTTAGCTATAAACGATATAATGAATAATTCCTTGAAGTATAAAGCGTCTCCGTGTTTTTAATAATTTAAACAATTTAAAAGAACAAAATGTGAATCAAATATCAATAATCTGAAGAATAATATTTTCTAGGAATGCATTTTTGAAGTGGTTTGAAGATTCTTGTCTAACAGGAAGAATAATCATTCTTTCATTGTGGAAAGAAGACTTAATGGAAGAATTTCTGAAAAGTCTTCTATTTACAGGATGAAATCCATGCTAACAGCAAAACTGACACTCATTTTTTAATCTGAAAATGCATCATCTTCCAGAATTTTAAATGAATTAATTAAATTCAAAGTATGATATAAGGGATTATTAAAATCTCCTATTTTGTAGAAAGAAGTTTTAGACCAGATAGAATAATGAGACCAATGAAGAGAGACAATAGATAACTGTTATCACTTGGGTTTGAGAGTATGTCTTGGTATATGATGAGTACATTGATCAAATGGGAATTCAGAATTTGCTTTTTGTCCTCTTTTGGTTCGAGTCCTTTGACCAAAGTAGAATAGATGTACCTCATTTTATCAATCCATTGAATAGATTTAATATCTCCATCCAGAGAATAACATCGTAGTTCACCTCACAATTGAAATGAAAGCCTACATGGCTAATCTATCACTCCAGTAAGACTTATACAAATTTTTATGCCATTTTTGATATACTGCTGGTCAGGGAACATCATCATCATCATCATGTCGCGCCGCCAGCACGGATATCCCTGACCCTCTCTCGCCACTTCTCCCTATCATTCATCGCCCTAGGCAGGTCTTCAGAGTTACATCCTGTGTCCTCACATAGTTACTGTATGTAAGTTCGTGCTGGTCGTCCTGCTTTTGCACATCCATATGTGGGGGTCCACAGGAGTACATCGCTTATGAGCTCGTCCTTGCTTCTCCAGCAGAGTCCCGCGTGTCTGGTTCGTCTAACTTGTATAGTTTTCGTGATGGGGGGCAAGTGTCCGTATAGTTGGTGTCTTGTGGGGTGTTGTCGCCAGGACTTGTTCAATACTGCTCTCAACATTCTTGTGTATTTTCCATCTAATTTCCTCTCCAGCCGCTTAGTTAGCGTCCATGTGGTGCATCCATATAGCAGTATCGACACAACCGCTGCCTTGAAGAAACTGCGTTTCATTTTATCGGTTAGATCCGACTTCCATATGATCGAGAGCCTATCGATAGCTGTCCATGCCTTTGTCAGTCGTGTGTCGATGTCTTTTTCGGTTGATGAGACACTACTTCCTAGGTAGGTGAATTTGTCTACTAGTTTCAGAGAGGCTCCGTCTAGTGTGGCAATGTTGCCCGTTTGGTTGTAACACATATATTCAGTTTTGTTTGCATTGACATGGAGGCCAATGCCAACTGCGGCTCGTTCCACACTATGCAGTAGTGTCTCTGCTTGATTAGGCGTATTCGCTAGTAACGCCAAGTCATCAGCGTAGTCAGCGTCCGTGATTGTTTTTGCAGGGTACCTTTTGCTTCTTCTCTTAGTCAGCTCGAAGCCATTTTCTCTGATTTTGTCAATCGAAGTCCTTGTGTACAATTTCATCTGTTTGGAACATGTTTATATATTTTTGTAATGTTACTTATATGTATGTATTGAATATTCCAATATGTTTACATGAACTTATTTCATCTTTCCTTCTGTTAATTCTGCGTTAGTGTATTATTAGATATACTAATGCTAATATGAGAGCATAGTGAGTGCAGAGGTGACTAAATATCCTCCTTATCCCCAACCATAACCAATAACTGGTACACACTCCAATAGTGGTATCAAAATGTAATAAATTTATTTCTCTTCAAAATTATCTTACATACTAACCTTTAACAGGCCAGTTAATGCAGATTTTAAAAACGGGATATGCAGCAGTGTCTTAAGGTAAACAAGGGACAATGGAAATACCAAATGAATTGCATGGAAAGAATTGTATAGGTGAGGTGCCAGTAAGAAATGTATCAGAAAAAATATATAATGACAGATATTTTCAACCTGAGCAGTCAATCAGAGTCAGCAGTCAATAAAGTAGACATGTCATGCCATTTTTGGAGCTAGCTCGGGGGCAATGACCCTAGTGTTGATTGACACAGAAGTTGAAAATTTTGCGTCAATAGTTTTTTTTTTTTGTTTGACACTGAATTTTCCTATTCTTTGATAAATTTTACTTTCAGTTTAATTTTCATTTGGCTATTTAAAATAAAATTGCTTTTAACTGTATCTAAATTTTGTTTTTGATATTTACCATTTGTGTTACAATTCCTGAAGCTCTTAAAAAAACTTTGTAAACTTTTGTAAAGCTAATAGCTGGCAGCAAACTTTTTACCAAAACCCTTCATTTTTTTATTCTCTTCACATGACAGAATAACACATTGACTGGAATATAAAATAAAAAGGAAAAATGTGAATATGTTTTTTTTGAAAAAGTTCATTATTTGTTGCATTAAGCTCTAAAAGATATACTGTCAAATAAAAACTAAGAAATAAAACCTGCACAAAGATTTGAGAAAGACAAACTT
Organism: Sepioteuthis lessoniana; assembly: GCA_963585895.1. Classification (NCBI taxonomy): domain Eukaryota; kingdom Metazoa; phylum Mollusca; class Cephalopoda; order Myopsida; family Loliginidae; genus Sepioteuthis; species Sepioteuthis lessoniana. The sequence goes on along the minus strand of OY757917.1, from coordinate 46,637,761 downwards.
TGTTGAAGTCTGTGTAAAAATACCTCAAGTTTTAATGGAAGAAAAAGTCCACTTAAGTTTTTTGTCAATCTATCCAATATAAAATGCACAAAATGTGACCAAAAATTATTGAGTGCTTTGAGGAATGTGGAGGGTCTGTTCATTGCACCCAGGTCCACTCTTACCCAAATTGATAGGATGTGTTAGGGTCAAGTAAAACAGTTCAGTCATTTATTAAAGATCCTCATTATTAGTTACTTGAAACAATACAATTGTGTATAAATCATATATGTAATATAGAAATATTAATACTTGGGAAATAAAATGACTAATGTTAAATAACAATAATTAAAACAATTTAACTGTGTAAAAAAATGGTTAATATTAAATATAGTTACTGGTACTTAACAGGAACACTTGGAACGATTTAAATATATGCAAGCAAATGATCACTAACAATGCATTTAAAAATAAAGCTAATTATTCACTTACAAATCATGTATATATATATATATATATATATATATATATATATATATATATATATATATATAAAGAGTATTTGGTATTGAATAACCAATAAGGGTTGATATGCTATGTAATGCCAACCAATGAACCAACAAAAAGTAGTGAGACTAAAGTTTTAAATTCTTTAATTTTCAAATTTTAGATTTTAAACTGAAATGAAGATCTGTACACAACTCAGCAACTTATATATTAAAGTGATGATATCTAGTTTTTGTCTTGATGTCTAGAGAGCACAAGAATTAAAATTTTACCAGTGAATGTGTATCAGTGTAAAGGATAAACTCACTATTCTGCAATAACCAATATTCCATAATGGTCTAATAGTGTATCATGTGTTCATCTTCCTGTTTCTAAGAGTTGGGTTTTTAGTTATAATCAAATTTAAGACAACATAGGAATTAAAGAGAATAATTATACAAATGAGATGTAATGGCTTACAAGCTAGATTAGCAGACCCTTATTCATGAGTTTGTTTTTCACTGGGGGCCCCCATAATGTTGGCCTTGTGCCATATCTAAGCTGTGCTTAGTAAATAATTAAAGAGAACAATTATGGAAAGTTTGACTGAAATTGGGACCAAATTGGCAGAGCCTTAACTGCATGGACAGATATTTAGTGAATTATAAGAAGTTTAGTGTTGTTTGAAGTGAGTATTATTGTTCAGCGAGAGGAAAACATTTTTGTAGCCAGAGTTTTTTGTTGTTGGTAAGCGAGGAAAAGTTTGTTTGGTTCAGCGAGGAAGATGGTGTAACGTATGTGTGTTTACGTTGTGTTGTTTCCTCGCCAAGTGTTGTAAGGCCCTCGCTAATGCTTGTTGGAAATACTAAGGTGGTTGAAGATGAAGTAAGATGGCGAAGGTCGAAAGGTGTTGTTATGAATAGTTTTTATTTGTCTCGCAATTCAGAAGGTGCCATGCGGAGTCACCAATTTGTGGCGGTGCGTGAAATTGTTATTTGTTTAACACTATTGTTTTTAGGCACACAAATGAATTACGAAACTTTGCTTTAACATCACACAACAACGAAAGTTCTTTATTTACAGCTTTGAATATGGTTTGTTCTTGGTGCTGCAAGACTCGTGGTCTTTAGGCTTGTTAGTTTTGGAGACACGATGGCTTAGCAGGATGTTGAGATAGCAACGTGTTGTTGGACGTGTGAGGGAATTTGTGTTTAGAGTCACCGTGTAGTCTTGTGTGTCGAGAGTGGAGTGACGCTCGGATCGACATAGTCAATTTTTGGGGTGACATGAAGTGGTGCCTGTGGAAGGCATGCGTATGTTTCTAATTTATGTTCCACTGGGATTCCTCGTAAAGAATCCATAAATTAGATGGTTCCCTCGTTGAGTGTCCATGTTGCTGCTGCTAGTGTTAAAGCCACAGTGAGATGTCCACACTGGGTGGCTTGTCTATCTAAAAAGCATCGCTAAGCAGGGACGACCAGAGGCACATCTGTTCTGGTCGCCGTCTCAAGCCGAAGAGAGTTGATTTGGCTGCTCACCCGTTTTGCTAGCCGGAAATGAAGGTCCGGGCTGAATAAGATAAATCATCCTGATTGGGTGAAATTCAGTGTTGAATTGAATTGCGCGCCAAAACAAAATACAAGATTTTCCTCTTCTCTACAGAAGACAATTATATAATATGTAGACCAGCCCACTGACTTAGTGGTAGAGTGTTCATCAATGGCCCAGGAGACCGGGGTTCAATCTCAGGTCGAGTCATACAAAAGACTCAAAAAGTGGTTCTTGATACCTCCTTGTTTAACATTCAACATTATAAGGTATGTTTCAAGGGTAAAGCGGAGCAATCTAGAAGAAGGAGTAGTGCCCTCCCCCTATACCTTGGTGTTGTAGCTATTGAACTACTACTGTCACCAACTTATACATTTAATTATATAAGAAGGATAAGAAGGTATATAAGAAGGAAAGAAAGACAATATATATATATATATATATATATATATATATATATATATATATATATCTGTAAGTTAGGCTAGCATAAACAGAATCAACAGCACTTGGTGACTGTTAGTTTCTTGCTTATACAATCAGACACCAAGTGCCATTGACTTTATGCTATACAAATGTACATATATATGCTCAATCACTGACATTGAGCCTTGTTTTTTATACATATAGCAAACTGTATAATATATATATATATATATATATATATATATAGGTTTGGTTTGGTTTCTTTGTTTAATGGCATATCAACCCTTGTAGGTTATTTAATGCCAAAGCTATTCTCCCAGAAGAACAGTAGTGGTACTATTTAACCCATAGCTGGGAGGATAAGGGGGTTCATACCGAAAGTGAACGTAATAGCATGACTGGAGTACGAACTCGCGTACTACGATTCCGCAGTCCATTGCTTTAACCATTACACTACGAAGACAACCCCCTATATATATATATAGAGAGAGAGAGAGAAAGAAAGAGAGTTCTTGAAGAGTTCAAATATTTGTTTTGATTTCTCTGACAAGTGTTTGTGCAACTGTGCATCTGTGTAGCTGTCATTGTCTCATAAGTCAATAACTCTTCAAGTCAATAACTGCTTACTGTACGTGCACACAATGAGTGGGTCAGTGAGTGAGTGAGAGAGAGAGAGGGAGAGAGAGGGAGAGGAAAAGAATGTTGTCTACTGGCTGCTAATGAACCTAAGTACCTCCACTGTGTCCATTAATGTTGATTAGCTTTTTCATTCCTATTAATGTCAAATGCCTGGTTCAAAAATGAAGAAAATCTATTGGATTGGGATTGGTTTTTTAATCACTTTAATTTTCATGTTGGCAATGACTTGGAAATCAGCAGCAGCCTTAGAAATGTTTTTAAAAGTTGGTTCCTGAAGACGATTTGAATTTTTCTAATCTACATTTTTTGTTCAATAATGATTTTTTTGTTAGGTTACTTGGTTTAAAGACATATCAAACCTTAATGGTTACTTAATGCAAAAACTTTTTATATATATATATATATATATATATATATATATATATGTGTGTGTGTATAACATAGAATTTGCAAGTGAAAAGTTTGTAGGTAACTTTCTTTTTAAATGAGTTAGAGGTCATTTATTTGCACACAGTTAAATGATTTCAAGTATTGCCACTTAACATTAATAATTCTAGTTAATATTAATCATTTGTTTGCACCCAGTTAAATGGTTTCAAGTATTGCTATTTAACTTTATAAATTCTATTTATCAAGAATTCCTATCTAATGTAATATCAGTCATGTTTGCTCAGTTAAATGGTTTCAATATGTGCTTAGAACATTGATTGATAAAATCAGAGAAAATGGCTTCGAGCTGACAAAGAAAAGAAGCAGAAGATACCCGCAAAAACAATTACCGATGCCAACTACGCCGATGACATAGCAATACTGGCAAATACACCCAACCAAGCCAAAACACTACTGCATAGTTTAGAATGAGCAGCCGCAGGCATAGGCCTCCATGTCAATGTACACAAAACAGAATATATGAAACAGGTGACATCTCCACACTAGACGGAACCCCTCTTAAACTAGTAGACAAATTCACTTACCTAGGAAGCAGCATTTCATCAACCGAAAAGGACATTGACACGCAGTTAACGAAGGCATGGACAGCTGTCAATAGGCTATCAATCATATGGAAATCAGACCTAACTGATAAAATGAAAGGCAGTTTCTTCCAGGCAGCTGTTGTATTGAAACTGCTGTATGGATGCACTACATGGATGCTAACAAAACGGCTGGAGAAGAAGCTTAATGGGAATTACACAAGAATGCTACGAGCAATCTTGAACAAGTCCTGGCAGCAACACCCCATAAGACACCAACAATACGGCCACCTGCCTCCTATGAAAACTATCCAAATTAGATGAACCAGACATGCAAGACACTGCTGGAGAAGCAGGGACGAGCTCATAAGTGATGTACTCCGATGGACCCCCACATATGGCTGGGCAAAAGCAGGACAACCAGCACAAACATACATTCAGCAGCTCCATTTCAAACAATTAAGTTTAGTATAAGCACGCAGTTTAAATGTAAGTATAGTTTAATTGTCAAAAACATTTCTATGTCAAGCTATTCAGTTTAGTCAAACAATTCAGTTTATCATTAGTATGCCATTAGTTCTATTTAACCCATAGATAGGGTCCTATCAGGTGCTACCATGTGGGGCCAGAGTGGACCTGGGAGCAATGGCAATGAAGGGGTACTCCACATTCCCCAAATCCCCAGCATCACTGGAACCTCACCATCTGATTGTTTAGTGTCATATACTGGATACTTGTTAGGGGGGTGTCTTACCCCTCTGCAGAGATGCAGTTGGTGTATTCTACAGCCTCAGCTGACTGGGCAATACACAGAGTTAATATCAAAATAGTTTTATTTCAGATTATTCAGTTTGGCATAAGTACACATTTTAGACATCAAAACTATTTCAAGCAATTAAGTTTAGCCTGAGTATGCAGTTTAAATGTCTAAATGGTTCTTTTTTAAACAATTCTGTTTAGCATAAATACACAGTTTAAATGTAAAATACAGTATAGTGAAGGAAGCTCGGTTTTGTTCTATTTAACCCATAGATAGGACCCTTATCAGGTGCTACCATGCGGGCCAGAGTGGACCTGGGAACGATGGCAATAGAGGGGTACTCCACATTCCCAAAAGCTCCAGCATTACTGGAACCTCACCATCAGTTTGTTTAGTGTCATATCCAAGATACTCATTGGAGGTGGGGTCTTACCCCTCTGCAGAAAAGCAGTTAGGGTATTCTACAGCCCCAGCCAACTGGGCAATATTAATCATGTGTTTGCACTCTGTTAAATGGTTTCAAGAATTGCTACACATTGACCCTCAGCCACTGCCTTTTAGCACTTAAAAAAATAGAGTTGTGTATTTGTTTGCCACAAGAGCAATTTGAAGAATATGGTTGCGACAATCATATAGGTGATAGGGTTAGACAAGACCAGCTGATTGATTTGACCATCCATCTAGCCCAGTAAGGGCCAAAGTGGAGTGTTGCAGGTCATTTGACTAGTATGGTTGCTGGGTCATAGACTGCTCAGCTACTAGGATCCACAAGTATTACAGATCACCATCTATGATCAACAGATGGCCTTGTTGTGAGGTGGGAGGTCTTACCCCTCTGCAGAGGTGCAATTGATGTTTTCAACAGCACCAACTGATTGAGCAATGACTTTTTTTAAAAGAGATTTATTTGAAATTTGTAGTTCCCGTAAGTGTATTGAAGGCTTATTTTATTTTTAAATGATGTCCTGGATATGACACTACACTGCATCTGGTGGTGGGGTTCCAGTTCTGGAGCTCTGGCGAATATGGAGTCATCTCTTCATTGCTATTACTCCCAGATAGGGTTCAATAGATGTTTGAAACTTATTAGTATTAGATAGGATTGCTTGAAACCATTTTACTGTGTACAAAGTATTAGTATTGGATTGGAATACTTAAAACCATTTAACTGTGTCCAAAAAGTTTATCTTTGTCATTGCAATTTTTTCACATAAGCTCTAACTGATGTTTTTTTACCTGAGTCTGAGTTCTCCAAGACCCGCCAAAGTATCCGAGCTGATTTTAGTAGTATGGATAGTTTCAATTCTTCCTCTGATCTCCAGTTCATCCACTCTCTTTTACAGCTTTATATGAACCAGTCCAAGGGCTCCAACTATGACTGGTGTCACTTTCACCTTCATGTTCAACAACTTTTTCAATTCTCTGGCAAGGTCTAGGTATTTGTCTTACTATTTGCTTTCCTTCCCTTTCATACTATGATCTAGGTCTAGGTATTTGTCTTACTATTTGCTTTCCTTCCCTTTCATACTATGATCTACTGAAATGGTAAAATCAACTATCTAACGAAATCTTCTTTTTCTGCTTCGTCTTCTCATTATTATCATTTTTATTATTATTGTACTTCTTGTGAGTTTTGCATAGCAAGTTTAACTGGTGGTTTTATACTGAAATTTAATTGACTGCAAGTTTCATCTGGTCTTCAGTATTCTAAGTATTCTAGCCTATTTCAACAGTGCTGTAGGTCTGGATGGTGTTGATTATTCCTCTGATCTATTGTTCCCTCAGTTTTTTTTTTCTTTAGAGACCATTCAAAGGGTACTTATGACAAATAGTATCACCCTCACCTTCATGTTCCACAACATTTTTAGTTCTCAAGTATTTGTTCATATTTTTGCTTTCTTTTAATTTCACTCAATGGTACACTGGCATGGCAATATCCACTTGATGACAACTTCTTTTCTTCTTATTCATTAATACTAGGTCTTGTTTTCTGGCCTGAATCAGATGACCCTTTACTGAATTTTATGTATCTAATTTTCCTGGACAGATTTGGGTTTATGCATAATCTGTTTGTCAGCATCGCCAAACTTTAATCTCTTGAAGTGGATCACCTTTCCCGCCCAATCATGCCTAGACTTTTAATTCTTTTGGGTTAGTTTGCTGCATTCACTTATATGGTTAAAACCAAATAATGATGTGTATATTATTTGTATTAAGTATTTATTTGCTTAAAAAGATGTTGAACAACATTAATATATTGGCTTTTAAAACACTGATATTTGAACTTTGTATGGTGTTTACCAGGTTGAGACAATTTTGAAGCTTTATCTTTTCTAACATAATAAAACTGGAAACATTAGTAACTAAAATAAGTAAACAAGGGTAAAACCTGACTAAAACCAACCAACCAACCAACCAACAATGAGAATTGCTTGATAAGTCCTACTTTACATCTTTCTCATTTTGATTGACTAGAAGAGTGTTTTGAAAACTGTTTTCAGTATTTTCATTTTAACCTACTGAAAACATATTAAATTAAATTCTGTTTGCCATAAATACAATGGATGCAGCAATCTGATTTTATTTATTTTGTTATCAGTATTAATAAAAAGGAAAAAAATCACCACTTATCATAAAATAATGTCCAGGGTAATAACTGTTTGGGTACTACCTATAAGTCAAGTAGAACTGAGATAATTTTTAAAATGATTTTCAACTATATTTATAAATTGACACTTAAAGTGATCATGCTATGCTACAAAATTTTTACTTTTTCTTGTTCCTTTGTAGAAAGCATTATTTTCCATTTTCTTTTGCCCAAAATAGATGGAAAATATCTATTTTTCTCTTCAAACATTCCTTTTGTGACTTAGATAATAACATTTTCAAAACATGAAGGGAGACTATATTTGGCAGCTGAGATATGAACTGATTCATATTACAGTCGCAAATCTCAAAAAACTATTCGTTTTAAAACATTTTTGTATAACTTTACTAAAAATACATGTAAATGCTGATTCATATGTTGTTTTATTCAGACAAAACTTAAATAAAAATGTGCAAATATGCCTGTTTTTACATAGAAAATAGGTTATTTTCTACATGCTTTTATCCAGGCCACAAAAGCAAAGTTTGACAGAAATAATGGCCATCTTCTAATCATTTGCAACATAAGCAATGAAGAAATAATACATAATATCCAGGAAAAAACTGTGCCCCATAATCTTGTTAAAACTATGCACAAAATAATTAATTATAAAAAAAATGAAAACTCAATAATGGTACTTGATTCCTCCTTGCTTAAGACTCAGCATTATAAGGTATGGATCACTTATGGAGCAATCCAGAGAAAGGGGTAGTGCCTCCCTCTCCACCTAAGTGTTGTAGCTATTTAAAAGGGAGCCTTTGGGTCACTCTCGACTACAGTCACCCACTTTACCTATATATATAGTCATTTACTGACAACTCTTCAGTGTGGCTAGACATTTGAAATGTCACAAACCTGGATTGAAACCCACCTAACTTTACTTCAGGCTGATGACATACCCCTAAGCCAAGCCTGCAACTTAACATCAATTCAGGAATTAATGCCTATGTATCAAAAATATATATATATATACATGCGTGTGTATAAAGAGAGAGAGAGAGAGAGAGAGAGAGAGAGAGAGAGAGAGAAAGAAGTTTGAACTGTGTAGGCACTAAATCAACAGCATTTGGTGACAGTCAATTTCTCACGTATGTGATTTTCAGACCAAGAGGCTACCTTGTAGTCGGTATCCTTTTATATATTATTCTGTGGGGTATTCTTGGAAAGGTAGTCTTGTTTATACTGGCTTTTGTTGACATCAACTAAAATATATTTTTGTTTATTGAGTAGTTATTTACATGGCTATATTACGTGGTGAATTCAATAAGGTTCAAGACTTTTTCGTATGGGCCTTTAAAATTGTCAGTCTCTTGAAAATTCACTATGTTATTGCTATACATCTTATGAGATGACTGACCAATTTTTATGATTTCAGGTTCAAATCAACAGCTACAGAAGCAATTCGAATACACACTACTAAAGCCTGATAGGCATAGCTGGTGAATTTCAAAAATGCAATCAGACAATTTAGATGAACGATATGCAATAAAATTCTGTTTTAAACTTGGAAAAAATGCCACAGAAACGTATGGAATACTTCAGAGTACTTTTTGACCCTCTTGCATGAATCAAGCACCAGTTTTTGAGTGGCATAAGAGATTCAAGGAAGGCCTGTGAGGGATGATGAGAGGTGTGAGAGGAGTAAGGAAGTCAATAAACCTGAGTTGACTGGCCAAACGGTTAGGGTTAGAGTTACTAAGTTGAGTTTTTAAGGGAGTTCAAGAAGAGTTCCGTTGGAAGAAGCCAGCACTCTTCAAATCGGGTCAGTGGCATTTCCACCAGGACAATGGACCAGTCCACAACTCCATCCTTGTCATAGACTATTTGACCAAAATGGGCATCAAGACAGTTCCTCACTCTCCCTAAGGTCCAGACCTTGCTCCCTATGACTTTTGCTTATTCCCTAAGCTCAGAGGCTGTCACTATGAGACAATTGAGGAGATGAAAGAGGCTGTGATGAAGGTCATTGACACGCTCACACAAGAGGACTTCCATGGGGCCTTCCAGAAGTTGTTGGAACGATACAACAAGTACATTGCAGCTGGAGGAGATTACTTTGAAGGGGATTAGAGTTTCATGTGTGTACTATCAATAAAAGTGCCCATACGAAAAAAGTCTGGAAACTTATTTAATGATCCTCTACGTTAATTTGTGATTTGTTTATTTATTAACACTATCATCTTTAATTCATAATTTTCTATTTGTTTTATTTAACTTTTTTCCTTTAGTTTTATTAGTCTTTAGAATCATTAGCTTTTTGGTGGTTTAATCAGAATTTGTTTTCATGCCGACATTCAGATTTAATTTCTGATTATTTAGAAGTTTGTTTTGTTCTGGAATAGCTATTTCTTTTAACTTCTACTTTCTATTCTATTATCTCATTTAACCATATCTTTTTGAACATGAATAAATCATACTGCAATCAGCATATGAAAATCCTTTATGAGAATAAAAATCAGATTTTTTAGCGTGTTTAAATACTTTTATGATCAGAACTTTCTGCAAATCCTATAAGAAGTACAGGTCATAAGTATTTGAACAAACACAAAATCTGTTTCTAATTAGCTAAGATTTGTGACTTTACTTTTTTCAATCTTGATCAATTTTGAACAATATTTTACAAGTATTGAAAAAAAAAACTTGCTTTTTCTTCCTATATAACAACTTAATTGTATAAAAGATTTTGTTTTCAAAACCACAAAACATGCCTTATTATGTTGATTGTAATTAAATTTGATTCTTCTTGAGCAATATAGTTTCTGCTTCTTACTCTCAAAACCAATTTATCAGAACCAAATTGTCTGTTCAAATACTTATGAGCAGTACTGTATGTACTGTGTTCAGTTCATAAGTACTGTTCAAATTATCTAAACTTCTGTATTACCTTTCATTTGAGTGTGTGTGTGTGTGTGTGTGTGTGTGTGTGTGTGTGTGTGTGTGTGTGTGTGTGTGTGTGTGTGTGTGTGTGTGTGTTGGTATAATGTTCTCTTTCAAATAAATTTCATTGAATATAAGAGACAGGTCTTCCAAATAAAAGTAATCATCTTTCTGTTGTATGTTTGTTCTGCTTTCTCATAGTCATTGTTCTGCCACCATATTGGACCTATATTCATGAATTTTCAAGATCAATATTCTATCCATATAACATTGCATGCTTCTTCTCTCAGTCTATCTCTCTTTGTATATATGTCTACATGGATGTAACTAGTTTAAGTGTCATGTTTGAATCTTTAGCTAATTTAACACCTGTACAGGATATTGAAAGACCTCTTAAAAGCTACACCTGTAATTAATCATTTATAAGTATATGTGCTTTTGCTTAAGTGACTGTTCAAGACGATACAAATAAATATTTGACCTATCACACAAATACAAAATATCTTTCCATATTTACCAGTATACATTAGAGAGTACAGTAGCATTTTAAAAATAAAATCTGAACCTAGAAATCATAAGATTTTATCTAAACACCCATAGATTTGCAGCCCTAGACACTAAAAGGTTTGATTTCTTTGTTTAATGGCATATCAACTTTCCTAGATTATTTAATCCCAAAGCAATCTTTGTAGAAGAATAGTTGCGGCACTGTTTAACTCATAGCTGGGGTGGGAAGAAGAGGGTTCATACTTTTCCCAGGGTATTCATCTGAAAATGAAAGTAATAGTGTGTAGTCAGAATGTTAGTCACTATGCAACAAAGACTCCCCTACACTAACAAGAGGAAGAAATGTACATTGAAAATACAATCACAGCTCAATGGCTGTTGAAGACTATACAAAAATGTATTTGACTAATCATACAAGTATAAAATATATGTGAATATACATAACAGTGTAAAGAGGGGTGTTCAGTATAACCAGGACCAAAGTTTAAATCCTGACAGGGCTGTTTGTGTTTCACTTTGAGCTAATGGTTTTGAGAAAGGTATGAATCCTTCTACCCACTCGTTATGCTAAACAGTCAGACAGACTGGATTCTTTAGACTTTATTAGGCAACCTGTCTCAGAGAAGGAGAACTCTGAATTCAAACCAGGCCTATTTCACTTAAAAACTGACATGTGTTGTATCCTGTTGTTAACTGAGGGCTTGGGTAAAAGTGTACATTAAAATGAGGAGTAAAATTTTGATTTTATCTAAGAAATATTAGTTTTCAACCTCAGTCATTTACAAGAGGAAGAAATCCATGAAGGACATTTATTTACAACTTTACATTATCCTAATTACTTCATAAGCACTGCAAAAAAAACAGTATACAAAAAAGAAAGAAATTCCTAAAGAATTATCACAAAAACAAATATATATTTCCAATGAACACCAAAACCAACACAAACTTAACATAAATGTAGTAACAAACACTTTCAATTAAACAACAAACAAAAAAACTTCCTGTGGAAAGCAGTAATTTTCAAAATAGTCAATAAATATTGCCAAAAAATACATCAGGAAAACTTTTAAAAATTTAAAAGCAGCTGAACTTTAAAAAATTTAAAAGCAGCTGAATGTAAATAGGATTTAAAAATCCATAAAACAACTAAGGCTCAAAGTGATGATCAAGGCGTTCGGGCAAAAAACTTACAGGCGACATTACTATTTGTAGACTTTACCAAGGCCTTCGATTCCATACACAGAGGGAAGATGGAGCAAATCCTACTAGCTTACGGCCTACCAAAAGAAACCGTAGCAGCGATAATGATTCTCTACAGAAACACCAAAGTAAAAGTACGTTCTCCAGATGGAGACACGGAATACTTTGACATTGTTGCAGGAGTACTACAAGGAGACACACTAGCCCCGTACCTCTTTATCATCTGTCTAGACTATGTGCTTAGGACTTCGATCGACAAAATCAGAGAAAATGGCTTTGAGCTGACTAAGAGAAGAAGCAAAAGGTACCCCGCAAAAACAATCACGGACGCCGACTACGCTGATGACATGGCGTTACTAGCGAATACGCCTAATCAAGCAGAGACACTACTACATAGTCTGGAACGAGCTGCAGCTGGCATTGGCCTACATGTCAATGCAAACAAAACCGAATATATGTGTTACAACCAAACAGGCAACATTGCCACACTAGACGGAGCCTCTCTGAAACTAGTCGACAAATTCACCTACCTAGGAAGCAGCGTCTCATCAACCGAGAAGGACATCGACACACGACTGACGAAGGCATGGACAGCTATCGATAGGCTCTCGATCATATGGAAGTCGGACCTAACAGATAAAATGAAACGCAGTTTCTTCCAGGCAGCGGTTGTGTCGATACTGCTATATGGATGCACCACATGGACGCTTACGAAGCGGCTGGAGAGGAGGCTGGACGGAAATTACACAAGAATGTTGAGAGCAGTATTAAACAAGTCCTGGCGACAACACCCCACGAGACTCCAACTATACGGACACTTGCCCCCCATCACAAAAACTATACAAGTTCGACGAACCAGACACGCAGGACACTGCTGGAGAAGCAAGGAAGAGCTCATAAGCGATGTACTCCTGTGGACCCCCACTCATGGATGTGCAAGTGTGGGACGACCAGCACGAACTTACATACAGCAGCTATGTGAGGACACGGGTTGTAATCCTGAAGACCTGCCGGAGGCGATGAATGATAGGGAGAAATGGCGAGAGACGGTCAGGGATATCCGTGCAGGCGGCGCGACATGATGATGATGATATATATATATGATAGAAATATGTGGAAAGTTAGATAAATCAAATGCTTAAAACCGATTTGGAGGCATGACACGCCTCTAAATCGGTTTTAAGTGTCTGATTTATCCAACTTTTGACATATTTCTAACATATTGTCAGATTCAACACAATAAATAATTTCAACACACACACACATATATATGTGTATATATATAAATCTGCTTCAAGTCACTGATGACTCTACCAAGTGCTCTGATGTTGTTTTTGGTGATATCCTGAAAATGTTTCTAAGGTTTATGTCATGGATATCTACCATATTGCAACTCTCTGTGAAAAAGCTCCCTGAGTAACCTAACATCCTCTCTCCTGATAAAGTGCTATCAAACGTTTCAGATCCTCCTGACAAGTTTGATGCTATCTTTCCAAGGTTTTGTGATGTGATGATACAAGGTGCATATGATAAGTTCCCAGACGTTTTTTATATGGGCCTTTAAAATTGTTGTAGACCCTTGAAAATTCACTATGTTATTGCCATACATCTTATGAGATGACTGACCAATTTTCATGATTCCAGGTTCAAATCAACAGCTACAGCAGCAATTCAAATACGCCCTACTAAAGCCTGATTGTCACTGCTAATGAATTTCAAAAATGCAATCTGACACTTTAGAAGATCCATATGCAATAAAATTCTGTTTTAAACTTGGTAAAATACCACAGAAATGTCTGGAATACTTCAGACTGCTTTTTAACCATCTTGCACGAATCGAGCATCAGTTCTTGAGTGGCATAAGAGATTCAAGGAGGGCAGGGAATCTGTGAGGGATGATGAGAGGTGTGGGAGGAGTAAAGAAGTCAATACACCAGAGTTGATAGGCCAAAGGGTTAGGGTTAGAGTTACTATGTTGAGTTTTTAAAGGAGTTCAGTAAGAGATTCCATCGGAAGAGGCCAGCACTCTTCAAATCAGGTCAGTGGCATTTCCACCAGGACAATGCACCAGTCCACAACTCCATCCTTGTCACAGACTATTTGACCAAGATGGGTATCAAGACAGTTCCTCACCATCCCTATAGTCCAGACCTTGCTCCCTATGACTTTTGCTTATTCCCTAAGCTCAGAGGCTGTCATTATGAGAAAGAGGCTGTGATGAAAGTCATTGACATGCTCACACAAGACGACTTTGATGGGGCCTTGCAGAAGTTGTTGGAGCGGTACAACAAGTGCATTTCAGCCAGAGGAGATTACTTTGAAGGGGACTAGAGTTCCTTGCGTGTACTTATCAAAAAAGTGCCCATATGAAAAAAGTCTGGAAACTTATTGTATGCCCCTCGTATGTGGTCCAAGTCTAAAAAGAGTATCAAAGGATGGATAAAATCCATGCTTCATAGACAATGAACTTGGTTTTGATGGTGATACTTCTGTCAAACCACACATGGCAAGTGAGTTTTCTGAAGACCTTGCTGCTTTTTCAATCAATTTATTCCAGACTCTAAACTGATCAACTTAGAAAATTTATCAAGTCTATAAAGGATTTGAAATATGGAGAATCAAACTCTGAAACAAGCATTTCAGAAGCTGCACTTATTTTTAGTCTCTGATTCTTTACAGCCTGCACATGTTTGTAATAAATGTTGTAGGGTTTATTTGTCTAACGTTGAACTTGCTTGTGATATGAGATCTCATGGTTGTAATAATTAAACATTTGTTTTATAAATGATCTTCCAAAGCAACCGATAGGTAACTCATGTCAATTTTGTGACAAAGTATGTGCACATCTGCGGCAGATTTGAAAGGTCATATGAAGGTGCATATGGACAATGTCAACTGAAAAGACAGTTAATTCATTTATCATATATGTGAAATGGCCTTCTGCAATGAAGTAACTGTCATGAAATATATATATATATATATATATATATATATATATATATATATATATATAAGATTAAGAGATATATTATATATAAATATATAAATGTAGCGAAAGAGATTGATTGATACATAGATAAATATGTGAAGAAAGCACAATGAATCAGTAAATTGACATATTTCACTATAAGGAAAGCTTCTTCAGAAAGGAAATTTTATTTTGTAAAAATTCAGCATGTGACAAAAATTATTTTATATGAATATATATATATATATATATATATATATATATATATATATATATATATATATATATTACCCTTTTCTCCACCTTATTATGAGTAAACCTAGTTTTTGCAGATTAAAATTTATATATATATATATATATATATATACACACACCATATCGGTAGAGTCTTACAAAACACTTCATACAAATAAGGACCACATTTTGATGAAAATATATATATATATATATATATGTGTGTGTGTGTGTGTGTGTCTGTGTGTGGCATCCTTCTCTTCACCTTATGTGTAAACTTTGTTTCTGCAAAATAAAATTTAATTTATAGTTGAGCTATGCAAATGGTGAAACATTTTGATTTAATTTCCTGTTCTCTCTTCCTTTTATTATACCATCAGATTATGTTCCAAACCTTATTCATATTAAGGTGTATAACTTTTTCAATAAACTCTAAGTTTCAGAATCATATATAATGCTCAACATATGGCATATTTTGATAATCCTAGCCTTTTCTTGGATTGCAGAGCTGGATTCTTCTCCGTTTATTTCAAAGTATTTGAACTGACAACTGATTTTCACTTATTTCTGGTCTTTACAAGGTGCAGTCAAAAAGTAAAGAGACTGAAGTTTTAGATGATTTAAATTCTAACATTTAAAATAAAATAAAGACAAATCTAAGCAACTTATACGATAAAGTAATGATGATGAGACATCTATTAGAAAAGAATTATAAAACCAGTCTAAGTACTTTTAACAGAATGTTTTCGGCAAATATTCTATGTTTCCTAAATTTAAAATACATCTCAAAGTACAACTTTTATGTTTCCTTAATTTGAAATAAATGTCAAGGTGTGACTTTTTAAGATAAAATTTGAAATACATCTTAAGGATCAAGTTAGTCGACATTCAAAGAAATACCACAGCACATCTTCACACCAGAGTAAAAGAACTTCTGTGTTGCAAGCAGTTTTATTGGTTTCTCACTCAACCTTGTCCCATAAATAATAAATGGATTAGAGAGTTATGGGTAATGTGGTCACAGAAATTTTCTGACGGCCAAGACTGGGTTCTCCCACGAGTTAGCCATGGCACAGGGTACAGTTGCCAGATTTAGAGTCTTCCAGCAACCATCTTCTTGATCCAGAGCAGTATTACCTTCTAAAGTCAATTAATATTGGTCTCCATGTTAAATTTGTAGCCATGTGGAAAAATGAATGGAGGTATAATATCGTCATTGCTAGTGACTACCCCACACACCATGATATGAACTGAGCATTTGTTTTTCATCAATACAAATATGAATCTCCCCACAAATATAGAAAATTTGTTTGTTTGTTTGTTTATTTGTGTTTTATGGCATATCAACCTTTGAAGGTTATTTTATGCCAAATGCATTTTTATACAAATAAACAGTTTTATTTCAAACAATTCAGTTTAGCCTAAGTACACAGTTTAATTGTCAAAAATATTTCTATATCAAGCTATTCAGTTTATTCAAACAGTTCTAATTCAAGCAATTCAGTTTAGTATAAGTATTGTTTTTGTTTACACACAGTTAAATGTCAAAACAGTTCTATTTCAAACAATTCAGTTTAGCATAAGTACATAGTTTAGTTCCATTTGACCCATAGATAGTACCCTATCAGGTGCTACCATACTGGGCCAGAGAGGACCTGCAAGCAATGGCAATGAAGGAGTACAGAGCATTACTCAAAGCTCCTGCATTACTAGAGCCTCACCATCAGATTGTTTAGCATCCTACCAGGATACTCGTAGGTGGGGTGGGGTATTACCCCTCTGCAGAAGTGCAGCCAGTGTATTCTACAGCCCCAGCCAACTGAGGAATATAGAAAATTGAAGGTTGTAGGGCTGCCTGTGTACTTTAACCTTGTTTTGGTAACCAGTCTAGAAAAATGAAAACTTTAAATTCAAATATGTTAAATTCTTCTTTAAAAATTGACTTTGCATCACATCCTGCTGATGCAAATAGTTTGGTTTTATATATATATATATATATATATATTGGGTCAACACTTCAAAGCCATTCTGGAATGAGAGGATCCATTGTTATCTGGAAGGTGAAACATTTTTGAATTACAGTCTTTTTAGTAATTATTCAGACTACAAAATAATTGTTCTCTTCATCTTTTGTGATACTTTAATCAATAAAAAAATTCCCCAAAATATAATTATCTCAAGTATTAAAATCTTAGGAGCAGCAATTACAGCATGAATATTTAGTTTCATGAATTTACCAAAAACAATTCAAGCATTTTTATATTTTCATTGATTTTTTTGTTGAACTTGAATTTGCTTTCTCTTTTGTTATAGTCATGCTAATAATTGTTTTAATCTGTAAAGTATCCAATTGGAAGACAGTAGGCCATGATGGCATTCATGAATTCTGATTTTAAGAATTCATGTTCATCCACAACACATTGTCTCAGTAACTAAGTAAATGTGTGTGAGAGATAAAAATGCCCAAATGAATGATGATTAAGGGGAATACTACACTGATCCAGAAAGTTCCCCAAAAAGGAATGTCCTCAAACAACTACAGATTGATAACATGTTAACCTATGATGGGGAAAATCCTACTGTACAGATAAAAGAAGAACTATGTTACTCACTTGAATGCTATGAACTATTTAGAGAAAAATAGAAAATATATCACAAGGTAACAAGTGAAACAGATGACCTATTAATATATAGACCAAGGAGATAAAGATAAGGCAAAAAAATGTATCTAGTTTACTATTGTGCATTTAGCATGTGGTAGTATGCTCAAATTTTAGTCTATTGCACAATTCCCAGTGAATCCCATTTCCCTCTCAGTCATGCCCATTCTTGTATTCCTTTTGTGCCAGTCTTTTACATTTGCCTATTATGTTATTGACAGTTTCATCTCTGTCTTTACATAACCAACACTTGAAATTCTGTTGCATATTATCAATTTTTGCTTTGATAATATTTGTCTTTATGGCATTATTTTGAGTTGCTATGATCATTTTGCTCCTTGTGATATTGGTTGATGTACTTTCACTGGATTCTGAGAGACAGCAAGTTTCCTCAGATCTTCTGGATTCTCCTGAGTATCCTGGTCAATTTTAGCAATGCTGTAGTCTAATGGTTTCTGTTCTTCCTCTGATTTCCAACTGATTCAATTATTATTAAATGGTGAAGTCCATTAGTTAACATGTCCATTCCTTTTTGCTGACAACAACAAGGTCTGATTTTCTGGCAAGCATTAGATGATCTGTTTGTGTCTCAAATTTCCAGAGAATTTTGTGTCATATCCCAAAGCAAAATCTGGCTTGGGAATATGCCATTTGTCTATATGATCAAAGTTTTCTTGCTTACACAATTCCTAGTAAATCACATTCTCCTCTTTACCATGCCAGTTCTTTTACCATTTTGCTGCATTTAAAGGACAAGCAGGAAAACAAGTGATATAAAATCGCAAAAGCAAAAATGGAAAAATAAACAGCTATATGGATATTTCAGAAGATAGACAAAAGAAATTGCACACATTATGACAAAGATATGGCTATGAAGAGGAAACTTAAAGATAGAAATTGAATCACTTGCAATAGCAACACATAAGGACAGATTCAAATGCTAGAATTGATAAGACTCAAGTGAGTTGCAAGTGTAGGCAATGTAAGAAGAGGGATGTAACAATCAAGCACATAATAATCAAATTTAGCAAACTGACACAAAAGGAATGAAAGAGCAGGTATTGTTGGGTGAGGAAAGTGATCCACTGAGAACCAAGCAAACCAATGAATTTTAGTCAAACAGGGAAATCTCTGAGATATTCAGTAAAAAACAGATCTCATAGACCAGGCCAGATCAAGTTATTATTAACAAGAAGAAAATAACTTTTCATCTAAGGGATTTCACTGTTCTAACATACTACAAAATGAAATTAAAAGAAAAATCGATAAATACCAAGACCTTGTTAGGAAACTGAAAGAAATATGGAACATAAAGCAACAGTCAAACCAGTTATAGTCTGAGTCTTTGGAACAATTCCAAAGAATAAGTAAAAAGTCAGTAAGAGCTGAAGAAGGAAATTATTCACGCCACAATACTACTGAGATTGGTTAGAATACTGAGAAGAGTCCTTGTGATTAGAAGAGAATTGCTATAACTAAGACTCCAATGAAGGCCACCAGCTAGTATTAGCATGAAAATCTATTAATGGAACAATAAGAAGAAGAACAACAAGAACAACAAGAAATGAATATATAAAATTCAAAGAGAATTATGTCAGAAAGAAAACTATATTACCATCACTAAGAAACTAAGAGTGGAAACGGAAAAAATAAACAAATTATTAACACATATCTCAATGAACAACATCATGGAATTAAACAAACTAATCTATGCAGGAGAAAAATTAGTCTATGAAAAAAAATCTGTATTTCCCTAAAGAAACACAGATAAGAAATCTACAACAAGAAAAAGTCATATGACAAAGAGAATTCTGGAACATGTTGTAATGAAAAGAAAAAGCAGCACAATAAGTAAAACAAACAATACAACCCAAGGAAATAAACCAGAAGGTACAGGCAAAAGAAGGAAGACTAAAAAGATATCAAGACAAGATAAAACAATACTGACATAATAGGACTTTCCAAAACAACAAAAATTCTACCAGCAATGAGAATGCACGAAGACATACCAACAACCAGTTGACAAGGGAAACAATTTTGGAGAAAAACCAAGGGAACATAACAGAAAAGCTGAATGGATTAGCAACATGAGAAAACTAGAAGGACTCGAAGAAGGACTGAAGGCAAAAATACACCTTGATCCATTCAGAGTAACACTAAAAAAAGTACCAAATTGGAAAATGCCAGTCCATAATGGCGTACATGGATATTGCTTTAAAAAATTCACTTCTATCCATAACTTATGGGCAATCAAAATGAATCATTGCTTGCAAAAAACTGATAACCCTTGAAAGAATGACAAAAGGAAAGACCACAAAGATCCAAAAAGACCCTAAAAAAAGAATTGCTCTCAACCATAACTACAAATCCATATCATGCCTACTGATGATATAAAAAATACTAATGGCACAAATTAAGGAGGAGATTTATGATTTGCTTATAACCTGCAGACTTTTCCCTGAGAAACAAAAAGGATTCAGCAAGGGGACCAGAGGAACCAGAGAGCTACGATACATTGATCAACACATCCTAAAGGACTGCAAAACAAAATGGAAAAATCTAGCTGAGGCATGGATTGATGAGAAAAAAAAAGCATATGATATGGCCCCACAAAGCAGGATTATAGACTGTCTCAAAATGTGCAAGATATCCTATGAAGTCATTAAATTTATCGAGAATACTATGAAAAATTGGAGTGTTGAACTGACAACAAGAGGAAAAAGCTTAACTGAGGTGAAAATCCAAAGAAGGATTTTCCAGGGAGATGCGCTATCACCATTACTATTTGTAATAGCGATGATTCCACTCAATGACATAATTATGAAATGTATGGGCTGATACAAATGTCATAAATAACACTTAATGTATATGGACAACAACAACTGTTTGTCAAAAAGGGAAAATAATTGGAAACCCTAATACAGGCAGTAAGGATCTAGAGTAAAGATATAGGGATGAAATTTGGCATAGAAAAATGTGCTATGTTAATAAAGAAAGGTGAAAAATAATAAATGACGGAAAGAATAGAAGTACCAAATCAGGAAAAATCAGAATGCTCAGAGAAATGGAAACCTACAGATACTCAGAAATATTGGAAGCAGACATCATCAAATGCGTGGAGATAAAAGAAAAAAGAATACCATAGGAAAATGAGAAAACCAACTCAAAACCAAACTACTTAACAGAAATCTCATCAAAGGGAAAAATACTTGGGCTGTCCCTCACATAAGATACTTGGAACCATTCTTAAAATGGACTAGAGAAGAACTTCAACAAGATGGACCCAAGAACAAGAAAGGACAATGCATGAGGCTTTACATGCCAGAAATGACGTAGACAGATTGTATGTGTTAAGAAAAGAAGAACCAAGAGGACTCACCAGAATTCAAGATAGTATCAATGCATTGATACAATGACTAGAAAACTAGATAAAAAGGTGTGGAGGAAGACTGATTACAGCCACCAGAAACAAAACTGGCAACACAAACTTGATCAGAACAAAAATAACCTGAAGACAAAAATGAGAAGAAAAACAACTGTATGGACATTTCAAGCTTCAAATCAATGAAATCTCACGTGAGAAAATTTAGACATGGCTATGAAAGGGAAACCTTTTGAGAAAAACTGTATCTTTTCTAATAGCACCACAAAACCACACAATAATGAGCAAGAATAGACAAGATGCAACAAAATAGTAGATGTAGATAATATGGTGACAGAAACAAAAAGTTCATCACATACAAAGCAAATGCAGTAAATTAGTAAAGACTAAACATAACTGGCTGAGGGACGACAATCCACTGGGAATTGTGCAAAAAGTTTAAATTTGACCATATGATCAAATGGTATATGCACAACTCAGAATTCATCCAAGAAAATGAGATGCACCAAATAATTTAGGATTTTTGAGAAATAAACAGATCACCTAATCTCGGCCTGAAAACCAGACCTAGTAATAGTCAATACAAAAATGAGAACCTACCGAATAGTGGACTTTGCCATTCCAGCAGACCACAGGTTAAAACTGAAGGAAAGCAAAAAGAGAGATAAGTACCTAGACCTTGCTAGAGAACAGAAAAAACAATAGAACATTAAAGTGACAATGGTACCAATTGTAATTGGTGTGCTCGGTACTGTCTTCAAAGGGACTGGAGGACTTGAAAATAAGAAGACGAATGGAGACTCTCCAAACTTCAGCATTGTTAAGATCAGCCAGAATACTAAAAAGAGTCCTGGAGACTTGAAAAGATTTGCTGTCACTGGACTCCAGTAGAAAAACATCAGCTAATGCTGGTATGAAAAACTCTCAAATGAGTAGACAATAATGTTGAGAAATAGAAGAAAATCTGTCCTGTGATAAAATATATAATGGATGTTAATTAGCAAGAAGAAAAGAATTTGTTGATTTGTAGATTTTGCCCTTCCAGCTGACTGTAGAATGGCAATAAAAGGAAGCAAAAAGCTGAACAAATACCATAACCTAAAAAAGTTGTAGAATGTTAAGGTGATGGTGATAGCAGTTGTTGGTGCCCTTGCAATGGTCTCCAGTGGTCTGGAAAAGAGGAGAGCTGAGGAATTATCAAAACCAGAGGATTCTTAAAATCAGCTAGATTACTTGGAAAAGTTATGCAGTCCTGAGTATACTTGCTATCATTCAGACTCCTGATTAAAATTAGAATTGGTGTGAAAAGCTTGCATAAAGTGATAATAATAATAAGAAGAAAAATCTGTCCAAGAAAATGAGATGCTTAAAATTCTGTAAGAATTTGAGATACAAATGGACCACTAAATCCAGGCCAGATCAGACCAAGTGTTTACTAACAAGAAGAAAAGAACTTATCAAATGGATTTTGCCATTCCAGCAGACTACAGAGGCCAGGAAAAGAGAGTGGGGGAAATGATGGTCAGAGGAAGAATTAAGACCATTCAGACTACAGCACAGTTAAAATCCGCAAGAATACACAGAAGTGTGCTGCACACCAGTGATGGCTTGCTGCCTCTTGGACTTCAGTGAAAACCAACAACTCAAAATGGGTGTGAAAAACTTGTTAGGAGTAAAATGATAATTCAGTTTTTGTATAAAATGTGCTGGAACACAGTTAAAATTGCATCAAGATTTAGCGCAGCAGAATTAATCACTCTAGATTTGAATAAACTAATCTCCTGTTCAGTTTAAAATTCATTAATTATAATGTGGGATTTGTGTTCATCCTGATCACTATAATTCTTCTATGGAGATAATTAGTATATATCAATTATAAAGTACTTCTTCGTATTATTTATTACTTTAATTATAATATAATGAATAATTCAGACTAGTTTCCTTGTCTTTATTGTTTCAATCATAGTATTTTAGCCAACATTTAATTTGTCTGTTTCATGCAGTAATTATTAATTTCATTCAAAAATCTCCTCAAGTGAAACAATTCTGTATGAGAGAACAATTCCCCATACCAATGCTAAACTGTCATTCAGTTCAATGAACTATTCCAATTCAGGAATTGGCAAGATTTATTCAAACAAAAAAAAAAGTTTGATATGCTTTGAATACAAAACACAAGGAAGGTGTGCACAAAAAGCAATTACTCTTTGAAAACAAAATATCTTAGCTGATGAGTGAAATGTTCAGTATACTAATCTTTACCATTTGAAAAGAAAACAAAAAAAAACCTGCCTCAGGTCACTTTTAGTTTAAAATTAGTTTTGAGTCACATGTGCTATGGTGAACATCTGAGACATGTTAAAAAATCATCGCGATAGATTAAGGAAACATTAGGTTTCTTCAAAATATTCAGTGTGTTAAAAAAGAAACAAGAGCAGAATTGTATTTTACAAAACAGAAATGAACAATAGAGGAAGCTTTAATTTTCTTCAAAATAGTCCCCTCAGCATTCAACAATTTTGTTCCATTAAATAGTTAATTAAAGTACCACAAAAACTTTTTCTTTTAATGTGATATATAATGTGATATATTTCTTTTAATCTTGCTACACTCAGAAAATATTCACTTAAGATGAATTTTCCGTTTAGGAAACAAGAAAAAGTTGCACTGAGCTAAAGAGCTGGTGAATATGGTAGGTGTTGCACTCGTACAATCCTGTATTTCACCATAAACTGCTGATCAAAAAAGTATCAAGTTGACTTCCTAATATTTTTAAAAATTGTTTGAGACTTGTTCAAACGGCAGTCTAGATTTGTAGACATGATCCCTTTAGTTGCTCAGTTGTGTACATTTTTTTAACTCGAGATTTTAAATTCTAAATTTTAAAAAATGCTTCAGTCTTAATCATTTTCATACCTTGTAGATAGATTCATATCTTTCTTAAAAGCATTAGCATGGCATGAAAGGCAAACAATCTCATCTGTATCCAAAAAGCTTGTTGGTTTTATTTTTCTTGATCATAAGCATTACTTCATTGATGCAGAGAGATGAAAAATTTATGATAAATATAAACTAAGTGGGACAGACATATAAGATTTGTGAAAGAGAAATGATACATATTTTGAATATCAGTGTATTTTGTACCTATTCACAGAGAAAATTATATTATATATACATAACAACAGTTCATCCTTCCTCAAACATTAATGTCTTCAAACAATATTATGTTCAATCCACTGGGCCAATTTGATTCAAGAATCAGGGGAAATAACTCAATTTTACTTGAATATATTGCATCTTTTGACCAAAAATTTATTTGGACAAAGGCCTGGTTAAAAAAATATCAAAATCATAGTCTGTATTTCATCAATTGTTTATTTATTTTTTTAATTCTATTTTTTGAAAAGGACATTCCAAAAATAAAGCCGATTTATTTTCACAGAAGCTACAATTGATACAGAAAGCACAATAACAATGTTGAATAAAGCAAGTTTACAACTAGAAAACTCAATTTTTCCAGATGATCTCCGTCACAGATTTTGTATTTCTGTCGGTGTTTTAGAAGAGCCTGCAGAAAAATCTGTACCAGTGACTCACCTTTATTCAGCTGCTATGAAATTGTTCTTGTCAGGAAAATCATGTGCATACATTCCATCTTTTACTGTCCCACTTCCCAAAGATAAGCTCTTTATTTAATGAACACAATGTTGTGACTTTGCCATTGGCCCCTGTGAAACACATTGCCCAAAGCCTAAAAGTTCTAATATCCATTGTTTCTCAGAAAGATTAGATTACTATATGGTCTTTAACCTGTCAATAGCAGTTCATGCTATACCTGTGTGTATATTGACAGTCAATGAAATATTGCTACCAAGGTATATGAACTGGTCTACTAATTTCAGAGGCTTGTCATTTAATGGCATCATAAGAATCTGTCTGCCAGAGACATATATCTGACCACTGAGCATCTTGGACAGCAATTCCCAGATGATGAGATTACTACTTGAAAATGTACAACAGCAGATGGAGTCCTATATCAGAAACTTGCTGTCCTTAAATGGTAGGAAAGGCACACAGAAATTCACATGAATGGTCATATTTTGCATACAGCAGGCATGCTTTCATGGAAGAAACCTTGATGTTTCACTCAACTTTCTTCCTTACACTAGGATATCCAAATCTGAGAGTTTCACAGGCTTCTAAAATCATGTTAGCAATAGATTATACACTGTTCATATCCTTTCATAGATACTAAATTAAGGTTTTACATTAGACACAATAAAAGATATAAGTATGAATTTACCCAACCCCTTCACCAAGGTTAGATTTTTAGTAAAGTTAGTTTGAATTCAGGGATTCCTTTCTCTTAGACTGGTTGTCTGACCAAGACTAAAGAATATAGACTGCCCTACAACAACCCCATAGCTAAAGGGAAAACAGATGGATTCATACTTTTACCAAGGGCATAAGCATGAAAGGAAATGCAAACTGCCTTGTCCAGGATCTGAACTCAGGTTGCTGATTCTATTTGCTATGAAGATAAAGATTATGATTAGCATGTCTCCATAGAAAGATGTATACTTTTGATATATGACAACAGATCATTGTTTTACTGGTAAGATTTCAAGATATGCAAAAATAGAATACAGCCATATTTTTGCATATAAAAAAAATTAAGAAATTAAATTATATACATAAGATTTCATTATGCAGGAAAGTAAAAGACATTCATGCTATTCACAGATAAAAATATACAATTAAATTATAAATGAGATTTAATTGTAAATGAATATTAAATATACTAATGGCTTTTAGATATAAAAATATTGAATCAAATTAAAAATGAGATCACATTGTACATGAAAATAAAACACATCCATACTTCTTATTCATACAAAATATAGAATCAACTTATACATGTGATTACATTGTATATGAAAATGAAATACATCTAAGTCTTTTACTCATACAAAATATAAAATCAACTTATAAATGGGATTATATTGTAAATGAAAATTAAATATATCCATACCTTTTACCTTTACAAAATATAGAATCAATTGATACATAAAATCTCATTGCACATGAAAATTTTACATATAAAGATATAGAATCAATTTATACATGAGATATCATTGTGTATAAGAAATTACATAAATCAACAACTTTTACAAATAAAAATACAGCATCAACATAGATATAAGATCACAATGTACATGAAAATGAAATGTATCTATTCTTTTTAAATGGAAAAGTAACAAATTAGATTATACATGAGATCTTATTATATATGAAAATATAAATACATTCATGTTTTTTCCCTATAAAATAAAGAATCAAATTAAATATTAGATCTTGTTATATATAAAAAGGAAATATATCTATGTTTTACGTATGAAAATAAGGAATCAAGTTATAAATGAAATCTCATTGTATACAAAATAAAATATTTTTTGCATATAGAAATAGGGGATTGAGTTCAACTCTGTGGATGAATAAAACAAGCAATAAAGGGCAATTGGTTATCTTCAGGGGTTACTGAACATTCACGAGACTGTCATAATTCATTCAATTGGATACCAGGAGGATATCAGCAACAACACCTAAGCAGTGAAAAAGAAATTGATGTTAGAAGAATATTTAAATCATTGCTGATTCAATATCTTTTTGTTGGTCTTTTAGATTTTGAAAGTGAAAATAGGGATTCTGGGAATTTTGCAACAGCTAATTCATAGAGACGTTTCTTTGGTGCATGGAAAAAGAAAAATTCAAAGAATGAACTGTGTCAGAACCATTTAAAGATGGAAGATGTGCAGAATGTGAAAATTGTTCAAACACAACAAAAAGATGATATCATCAAGCATAAAAGAAATACATTAGAAAAATTAACTTTATTCTAATGAAGCCAATCTTAAAAGGAGGGACAAAGTTATTGAGTGAGTCAAAAGTTTTGGAATATTTTGGCAATGTGAGATAAAATTTGAGTGTTTTAGATGCTTTTTTCCAAGATTTTGATGATGACAAAGCACTCTAGACTCCGAGATGCTGAACTCACCAAATTTAACATTTTGGTCTTTTTTTGAGGCCTACCAGACTTTACCTACTCATCAAGGTTCTTGCAACTTGAGTGAAATTTTTGAATCATCAGTGATCAACAGACATTTCATCTTTGACACAACAGTGTTTGATTACTTTTACATCATTACGGCCCACTTTGAACTTGTAAAACTAAAGTCCCTGATTTATCTATGTTGCTGAATTATTTGTGCAGTTTTTAAGTTCACCAACTACCACGATACTAGCTACCACAGCAGGTATCTCCAATGACTTAAGTTGCTTAGGTCATGCAATATACAAGCATGTACAAAAATATTGCCATACATTTCACTTGTTCTGATATTAAAATAAGATTAAAAGAAAGCCCGTAGCTAATTTGATGTTTATATAATTTATTTATTTTACTTACCTAAAAATAGCCCTTTCAGTGGGTCTAAGAATACACTGATTTTATCCCATGCAGAAGATAAATTCCCCCACCCAAACAAAAGGGGGTGTCCTAGGTATGACACTAAACTGTATCTGATGGTAAGGCTCTAGTTCTGGAGCACTGGGGAGTGTTGGGTACCCCTTCAATGTCAATATTCCCAGTCCAATCTGATCTGGATTAGTAGTACTAGTTAGGGTATCCTCTATGGGTTAAATAGATTCATTTTAGAATTATTCATATTTGATAAGTCCATGAAAAAATGTCTTAAGAAACAACACTTCAAAAAATGTAAATATAAATGTATAATGAATGCCATTTCCTGACCTCTAGGTATAAAATAACCCTTGATATGCCATTAAAATCAATCATATCTGAAAAGTTAAATAACTAAAAAAAATAGCTGTAATTATCATATATATCTTAAACCAAATCAGAATATATAAGTTTTGCTAACATTGGTTAAATGCACAAAATACAATAACTTTATTGCATTTGTTTTTCTCTCACCCAAACATTCTAAAGTGTCTATTTCAGCCAAGCACTTATTCTTTGTTCCCTTTGCCCAAAGAATGATTGTTCCAAGATAAAAATCTCCACCCCCTAACTCAAAAACAACAAAAAAGCAACAAAAAAAAAGCAGAAAACAAAAGAAATATTGGAATCAATAAAGAAAAATATGAAAAAGAAATTTCTTTTGTATGGAGGGAAAAAATTAAATGCAACAAAAAAAGAAGAGGTACTTTTATATTCTTATTTTCTTTCTGTTCTTTATTTTTAACAAGATCCCCACATTATTGATCAACAGTTTCACTAACAAAAGTTTATATTAGCCTATATCCACCATGTCTATGGTTGACAATTTTGTTGCTTGAAGAAATGCAAATTGCAAATAAAAATGTAGAACCTGGTTATGACTGCAAAAGGCTGTTATGAAAAGAACTGACGTTTCTTGGAATATGAGCCAAGCTATTATGTACATAAACCACTTAAAAAAAGGGAAGAATTTCATACCATTCTACACTTAGAATAGCTTCAGTTAGGAATAAGTATTTTTGTGATCTGTACAGGATTTAAGAAACTAGGTTTGTATTACTAAACTTTTTTCTCCAAAAAAATTAAAGACAAATCAAGAGTCTGCATTTTGTTTACAATGGTGTTCATGATATAATGGTTATCATCATGGGAAATTGAATTTCAAGTCCTGGATGTGACTATTTGCATTTCACATAGTTCTAATACTCTTGGGAAAAGTATGCATACCTTTTCCATCTAGCTATGGGTAAATAATTGGGTAGACTGAACCCTTTAACCTTTATATGGCAACCAGTCTTAGAGAAGGAAAACTCTGAAGTCAAACCTGATAAACCCCACTTAAAAATTGACCTTGTGTCTCATCATGCTCATATGAGGGGGCTGATAATAAATGACATGTAAACAATGGATTTTCTTTTTCTGGGATTGTTAGCAAACCTACTTTTCTGGGATTGTTAGCAAACCTACTTTGACACTGAACATTTTAATCCTGATCATTTTGATGCTGAATATTTTGATGGGAGACATTTTAACTTTGGTCATTTTGGCACAGGAAATTTTAATCCTAGACCTTTTGGCACTGGATCTTTTGACACTGGATATTTTGATGCTGGAAATTCTGAGGCTGAAAATTTTGATGGGAGATATTTAGACTTTGGACATTTTGGCTCAGGACATTTTGATCCTAGATATTTTGACACTGGATCTTTTGACACCAAATATTTTGATGCTGGAAATTTTGATGGGAGATATTTTGACTTTGGACTTTTTGACACTGGATATTTTGACACGGGACATTTTGACAATGAACTTTTTTATACTAGACATTTTCATGCTGGTAATTTTGATGGGAGATATTTTGACTTTGGACATTTTGGCACTGGATATTTTGATCCTGGACATTTTGGCAGTGGACATTTTGATTCATGACATATATAATACAAAATGTCCTTGGGATACAAAAGTTTCTAAAATACCAAATACCAAAATGTTTGTCACCAACATGACTGTGAGATTTTTCCAGCAATTGGTTTTCAAAAATTTCATTCACTTATTTTGATTTAATAAACAGGTTTAAAAGAAATAGCCATCACTCCCAGATCCATTCTGGCCTGCAATGGTATCATCTGAAAGGGTCCTTTCTATGGGTCAAATAGAACTACTTTGTATGCTTATGCTAAACTGAATTGTTTGAAACAGAACTGTTTTGACATTGAGACTGTACTTAGGCTAAACAGAATTGTTTGAATTAGAACAGTTTGACTTAATGGATTGCTTGAAATAGAAAAGTTTTTGACAATTAAACTGTGTACTCATGCTAAACTGAATTGTTTGAAATAGAATTATTTATATAAAAATGGATTTGGCCAACAAAGGTTGATATGCCAACCATCCAACCATCTTTCTTAAACACTTTACTTCTAAAAATATTATTGCTCATATGCAATTATCATTTAAAAATTCAGTCATGTCTTCTTATTTTATTTCCATTTTCAATTCACTGTTCATAAACTTTTGAATAAATAAACTATATAATCTTTTTAATCCTACGTTTGTTTTCTTTTAAGGAAATTTGAATGCTGAAATTCCCAACATGCATCTTTTCCTAAATGAGAAACCATTTTTCTACTCCTGTTTTTTATCTTTGGCTTTGGTTTTTACAAGATATTAAACTACCAATTGGCCAGTCTCAATTTTTAAAATTTGAATGATCTCCCTTGTTTTTCTCAAGAAAAAGAAATAGAATTTACCGCACTGTTATGGTAACCTTTAAGATGTTGTAAATCAGCACTTTAGAGAGTCTTTCTCTTTTTCCTAATATCCTCAGAACTAAGCAGATGTCTTGTCTCCTATAATATAGAGTATCACTTATAAATAAGTACAACACTACAAAATTCATTATGACAAGTTAATTTCCTTCTAAACAAAAGATGCCAGGATTTTATCATTTTTCAAAGAAGATTATGCAATCAAAATATATTACTAGGTATCGTTTAGTACCAAACCGTACAGAAGTGTAACTCATTGAAATATACAGAAGGAAATGTTTTGGAGAAATCTATTATCAGTAGTGTTGACTTGAGATTTTTTTGCATGTTCTCTTTCAAAGATTTAGTAAATAGTCAGAATCTGAGAAATTGTGGTTCAATAACTGTTCTGATTTTTTCAAATTTTCTCAATTTCAAGTCAGATAGGATTGAGAAACAGGGCAATTTATATCTCAGTAGTTAAGAGTTATGTCCCTTTAAAACTATTTATATTTAATCATAATAATATTTAGTAAACCATTATAGCTTCAAGTAATTATGCTTCATGCTTATAATTTTTTCACATTGGATGAGTAATACTCTTGAAACTAAAGGAAAAAGGAAAGAAAGAAAAAAAGAAAGAAAGAAAGTATGGCCCATAAACAAGCACAACCACATCAATTTTTTGGATAAAAAGTTGAAGTTCTAAACCAAATTTAGTTGAAATTTTATGACATTTATTTGAAAAAATAACCTAAGTTGTAATAGTTTAAAAAAAAACTTGTCAAAATATATTTCTAAAAAATATTCATGTTTGCATCAAATTTCAAATATCTAGGAATATCATGGAAGAGATAGTGACTTGAATATATTATTATCTAAATAAATATATATAATTTCCAAACTCTCAGTAGACTTTCTTAGAGTCATTTGATTTTTCCTGGAAGCTTATAGTAAATATAATTTTATTAGCATAGTGCTGCAAAAAGTAATAACGAAGATGCAAACAAAGCCCTCATCAGAGAACGATTCAGGAATCAAGCAAGGTTTCAGGACTAAAGTATAGATCCTAATTTTGCTTTATTTTTTTTTTAAAATCTGCAATAGAACATGGACAATAAACATTGACCACAAATACTTAACTCAGTTGGCCATGATCTGCTTAAGTATATATATACACAGGGATTTATATTCAAGTTCAGATGTTTTGAAAACATCAGAAAAATTGAGTTTAAATATATATATATAAATATATATACATGCATATATATATATTCACAAGAACACACAAAAACTCACTCATACATACATACATACATACATATATATATATATATATATATATATATATATATATATATATATGTATGTATGTATGTATGTATGTATATATATAAAGTAAAGTAAAGGTGGCAACCATAGTTGAGGGCAATCTAAAGGCTCCCATTTCAAAAGTTAGGAGAGGGCACCCTCCTCTCCCTAGGTTGCTTCATATTAGCCTTGATACATACTTTATAATGCTGTGTATTAAGTATGGAGGTATCAAGTACCATTTTTGGAGTCTTTGGTATGATTCAACCTGGGATTAAACCCCTGTCTTCCAAGCCATTGGTGAACACTCTACTCACTAGATCATTATAATGTAAATTTTGCATCAAAATTAAGAGATAATTTTGGAAGGCCACATTATACACAGGGTAATAGTTTAACAACGGTATGTACTTATATCAAGAAAATAATTTGTCATCAACAAGTCTAATATTTTAATAATTTTCCACATTTGTATGAGTGAAACAAAGATGCAAACAAAGCCCTCATCAGAGAATGATTCAGGGATCAAGCAAGGTACATTCTAATTGAACTCTTCTCATAAATGGCCACCACAAATATATGGTTTACAGTGATAACATTTTCATTGCAAAAGGCCCAGCATTTTTTTTATCCTAAGGGGCCAAACATTTCCAGGCCTGAAACTCTTTGCTTACAAAATGTGTCTTTTTAAAAGAACCAAAAAATTAATTCATTAGGATTTTTAAAAAATCTTTGGGTGATTTTTAAAAAATAAAATTACTACATGATTTTCACAAGTTGAAGGTTTTCCTTTAAAACAAAGATTGCATTTTACTCTAACATTTCACTTTACATTATTTTAGCCTACACCAAATTCATCTTTACATCTTTTCTTGACTGAATTTCAATTCAGCTACCATCATTACATCTGATATTAAGTCACTCTGCAATATCACTGACATTATTATAATAAAAGGATATAAAAAAATAAATATTTCCTTAAAATATATATGAAATTAATAAAATGCATAAAACTTAACAATAAAAGATAAAAGAAGTTAAAAAGAATTTTAAATACTATAAAAATGCAATAAAAAATTTATTTACATAAAATATTTACTTGTATGATTGTAATGAAATGTAGGCTATAACATGGTTTTATTGTCTTGCATTGATTAATTTTTAAAAAATATGAATAAAATGTGTTTTTAGTATTCTTTAAAATTTGTTATATTCTTTCATAAGCTATTTATTCTAGTTTGATGATGTTTGTTCTCATTTTAAGATATTTTTCTGTCATTGTATTCAGTTTACGTCAAAACCTGAGTTACATCATTAATTGGTTCCTAAAGTCATAATATAAGATAGGGAATGACACTAACTGAAAAGAAAATATATCTAAACTTTTTATTAGGGAAAAATAAGGAATTTATATCATGTATATGATCTTATTATGAACATATTCATATATATTTGGTTGTTCTTTATCGTTTGTTTTACAATGAGCAGATTTTTCTACACGGAAAGGACTGATACATCAATGAAATAAAAATCTGCTAAAACTTTTTTCTTGATAGAAATATGTAGATTACATAATGCACAAGATTTCATTAAATACAAATTTATATTTTAAAAATCCAATATTCAATGTATGGATTAGAGAAAAAATTGACACATATTAGTGAGTTTTTGTTAATGCAAAAAAATTCAAAATATTCTGAAAGAATATATATATATATAATGTGTGTGTGTGTGTGTGTGTGTGTGTGTGGGTAAAGTCAATTTCTAATTAAATTTGCATCTTAATAATAGTGTGGTATCTGCATTCATTTATGAAAGATTATGCTTAGGTTGGTATATACGAGGATCATTAAATAAGTTTATAGACTTTTTTGTATGGGCATTTTTATTGATTGTACACACATAAAACTCTAGTCCCCTTCAAAGTAATCTCCTCCGGCTGCAATGCACTTGTTGTACTGTTCCAAAAACTTCTGGAAGGCCCCATAGAAGACCTCTTGTGTGAGTGTGTCAATGACCTTCGTCACAGCCTCTTTCATCTCCTCTATTGTCTCATAACGACAGTCTCTGAGCTTAGGGAATAAGCAAAAGTTACAGGGAGCAAGGTCTGGACTATAGAGAGGCTGAGGAACAGTCTTGATGCCCATTTTGGTCAAATAGTCTGTGACAAGGAAGGAGCTATGAACTGGTCCATTGTCCTGGTGGAAATGCCTCTGACCCGATTTGAAGAGTGCTGGCCTCTTCTGATGGAATCTTTTCCTGAACTCCTTTACAACCTCAACATAGTAACCCTAACCATTTGGCCAATCAACTCTGGTGTATTGACTTCCTTACTCCTCCTACACCTCTCATCATCCCTCACAGACTCCCTGCCTTCCTTGAATCTCTTATGCCACTCAAAAACTGATGCTCGATTCATGCAAGATGCTCCAAAAGTAGTTTGAAGCATTCCATATGTTTCTGTGGCATTTTTTCCAAGTCTAAAACACAATTTTATTGCATTTTGTTCTTCTAAAGTGTCCTCACATCCAAATTGCATTTTTGAAATTCACCAGCTGTGACAATAAGGCTTTAGTAGAGTGTATTCCAATTGCTGCTGTAGCTGTTGATTTGAACCTGAAATCATAAAAATTGGTCAGTCGTCTTATAAGATGTATAGCAATAACATAGTGAATTTTCAAGAGTCAACGACAATTTTAAATGCCTCTACAAAAAAAGGCTTGAAACCTATTGAATGTACCATGTATATTCAATGAATACAATTTACATTTTTCCTTATACACTGATATAGTCATTATAAATTGGTGCAACACTGCCTTGATATATACAGAATGAAAAGATAAATTTGCTTTAATCCTCCATTGTTGAATGGAAAATTGTAGAAAGGGTGAAAGTGTGTCAAGCAGGTTCCAGGAATTATGGATTGTGTTTTGTGGAGAAATTAAATGGCATTACTTTCCAATAACAAGACCACCTCATTAACAAGAAATTCAATCATACTAGCAAGTGCAGGCAGGAGAACAAATATTTCCTCTGTCAATATGTTCCTGACTGAGGAGAAGAAAGTAGTTAGGAATAAAAAACATGGGAATATTCATATTTTTGTCAGTGCTAACTGTGAGTATAACCATTTCTACCTTAAAGGTAGAGTAAATGGTGATCGCATTCAGTACTTTCAAATTAATGAAAAACAATTACCAGCTCTGTGCCAATACAGGATGTAGCCTTAAAGACCTGCTGGAAGCAATGGACGATAGAGAAGGGTGGTGAGAAAGGGTCAGGGATATCCGTGCTGATGGCACAACATGATGATGATGATGATAACAAGAATCTGATGTTCAATTCCCATATTGAGAAACTGATTGTTATAATAAAGGACTTATGATGATTATGATTTTAGATGTTTATTTCAAAAGGTTTTTAAAAGTGATTTTGAGCATCAGTCTGCATTCAAATCATGTATCTTAGAAGTAGAGTCTCATCTTCTGAAAATGACATCAGTATGTGACTTTGGAAAGCATGAACTACTATTGATAGGTTATTGATTATAGGAAAATCAGACTTATTTGATGAAATAAAACACATTTGTTTCCAAGCTGCAATCGTGTTAATTAAACTATAGGAATTACCACATAGACATTGACTGAATGTATAGAGAAAAAGCTTGACAGCAATTGCACAAGAATGCTATAAGCTAGATTGAACAAATTCTGGAAGCAACATTAAATAAAATAGCAGCTGTACAGCCACCTTCCATCTCTAAAACCATCCAAATAAGACAAACAGAACATGCAGGATACTGGTGGAGAAGTAAAGACAAATTCATAAGCAACATTCTCTTATGGACCCCTTAACATGTTTGTGCAAGTATGGAACGATCATCTAGAACTTATCTACAACAGCTCAGTACGGACACAGGATGTAGTCTCAAAGACTTGCTGGAACTGATGGATGAAAGAGACAAATGGCAATAGAGAGTCAGGGAAATCCATACTAGCAGCACAAGATGATGGTATATATATATATATATATATATATATATATTGTTTTTTGTATTTCTTCTTCTTCTTCTTCTTCTTCTTCTTCTTCTTCTTCTTCTTCTTCTTCTTCTTCTTCTTCTTCTTTATATATATATGTATGTATGAATGCATGTCTGTAAGATGAACAAAAGTAATTAGAAAAGTCGGAAAATTTCTTAGCAGTTGGTTATTTTTCTGTTATTCTCAAGTAATTTAACCTTTAGAAAAGAGAAACATTTTGTTAAAGAAATATTTTTAAAATAGATTTTAAAAGTGTTCATATCCTGCAAGATAAACAATGAAAAATAAACTGGTAAGCTACCATAACCATTTATTGAATTACAGTTATTTATTAGTCACAAAGTGTTTTGAACTGACCATTTTAGGCTATCATGAACTCATGACAGCGAGATCTACAGGTGCGAGAAACTTCTTTGTTCTAGGTAGGGTATATTTCGAATTAGTAAGTGTTTTAGTCAAATATTTGATTAGGGATTTGTTTATTAAGATTTTTATGTGCCAACCCTCACCCGTCCATTCTGTTTCTAAATGATGTTCTGAGGATGTTAAAGTCATTTAGTAGTCAGTGTTTGGAGATGTTTATTTTCTTGTGTTTCAATCACTATTATGATATGGTCAAGTGTATTTTTTCAATTCTTCCTATGATGGTGAATTTTGTATCTTAGTTGAAATAGTGGTTGTATGAGCAAATATGTTGTATCAGTAGTACTTTGTTATAATCCATATATTTGATTCTGTGTCTGGCCATTCACTGTTTCCAATGTATTGCTTTTGGCAAAGTGCACAATCTAGAAAATAAATCACATTTTTCTTCTGCAATTGAACTTATATATATATATATATATATATATGTGTGTGTGTGTGCGTATGTGTGTGTGTGTGTGTGTAACTTATACTGCAATACAGCATCATATAAACTCTTAGAATGCACTCTTTAACATAATTAAAAGGGATTTAGTATACTACACTTGCTTGTGTGCATTTATGCAATCCCTCTACCATGAGCAGGATGTGATGAAAAACAATTTGGGATACATCTGGTTTATATAACAGTTTTCCTTTTTGTAGATGAGTTGCCTATTGAAGGTTAAAGAAGTCAATCTGGATGGGGAAGAAAAGATGAATTCATGAATTTCCTGAGAGCTTGAATGCTCAAAGAAACAGAAACAACCTTATCCAAGTTTTGAACTTGGGTTTCTAATTTCATTTCCAATGATGATATTCATTATATTCAATTGTCTTGTAAGAAATTTCTGAATTATAAGAGCTCACTGGACAATTTACATAGGTTTTGCAGAACCTGTAATTGTTTTTCCTCCAACTCCTCCAATTCAGAAAGACTTGTCTGCCCACTTATTTGAAGACTTTCAATGATGTCACTGATATACTTAAATAAAGATTTATTTGAAAAATTGGAAAAAATTATCTTGGATTTTTTAAACAAAATTTACTTGGCCACTTCAAATCTTCCAATCAATAAAAGCAGCCTTAAGCTACATCAACAATTGAGGCCAGACAGAGGTCAAAAGTTTTGTCAGGAGTACAAGTAACATTAAACTTGAATATTCATTACCCAAATTGGGGAATTTAACCTTTCCATTTTGTAGGTGGCTTGAGTGGAATTGAGATAGCAAAGGTATATAATGTCACAGGGGCTATTGGCCCCTGTTAGCTTCTCTACTGAATTATTGTTAATAATCAGAAACAGTTTATGTTTCATTATATATATGTGCTATGTATATCAAAAAAGTAAATTCAAACATTATATATATATATATGTATATATATGTTGCATAATCACAACCATATACATATACATGCGGAAACATAGTCAACACAATAATGACGAGCGAACACACTTCTTTAGAAAAATATACCTCTCACTTTATTTAAAAGGATTGCGAAAGGGTTATGAAAGGGTTATGTGTGAGAGGTGAGTTGGAGACTGAACAAACTGCAACATATTGACCCCAGTTCCTTTGTCTTTAGCAGCACTTCTTTCTCATTCAGCTTGGCTGCTCAATCGGGGTTCCTGAGGGCCTATAGCCCTCTGCTGGGTGCTGGTTCTCTCTACAGCATCTTATCTCCAACTAACTGACTCCAAACTAACTCGAACTGTCTGTCACACTAGGTTATATCATTGTTTGATGCCCACCTGCTTCCTGTGAGCGTCACATTTGCACCCAATTCAACCCGTCCACGGTCAAGGCGATATCTTGATGACTTTGACTGGATGCACCTGTTTCTCAATTGACGGCTGGGCCGAAGGTCAATATGTTACATATATATACATATATATCATCATCATCTTTTACCCTTTCAAGATCCATCCCTATCACCCATGGCATAAGGTAAGTCCTCAACACAGTATC
>OY757917.1:46337222-46599287 GCA_963585895.1 Sepioteuthis lessoniana | reverse complement strand
GAACCCCCAGGGACTGTTGCCATAGACAATTTAAAAATCTATTTAAGATACTGACAATCCTGATACACAGTTTTCTTACAGCAATTTATAGTCAACTCATTGCTAAAAGAATTTCACATTCTATAAACCATCTTCATCTTCACAATGCTTTGGTATCACCATGTGTAGTTTTGTCCAGGTCACTTAGACTTTGCAATAAATATAGTTTATAATGAATTCTATTTAACAGTTTCTGAAAACTGAAAGTCAGATCATTCTAGAGTAAAATTTGTAACGCTACTTATTCTCTTTGTAGATTTCTATGTTTACTAGCATGAACATGCTCTAATTGTTTTTTTGGATACTAATGATCTCCAAGAACTTTTACCTTTAAATTAGGGCTTCACAAAGTTTTACTTGATGCAGTCCTTGTTACCAAATCTATTTTCTATTCACCCACAAATAAATTAATTACATATTAAATTACAAAACATAAATAATTTACTAGTGTTTAATATGATTTACATTGGAAAAGACTCCATTAACTACAAATGAAAATTCAGCTTTAATTTTTTTATTATTTATTAATGATAAGGATAAGTATAGAGGGCATTGAGGAGTTCACAAATATTTGATTTTTAGCTTATGAGTCAAAGCCACAAATCATCATGTTCTATGTTTAAAGTGCTTCTCTGTTTGATAAATGCACATGGCTAAACCCAGAATCCACCATATTCAGGGTGGAACGATAAAATTGTCATCCTAAAGAAAACAACACTACAGCTTTATTTTAAAACTTTTATTGAAAAAATCAATTCAGGTAACTTGATTATGTAGTAGAGCTGACATCTATTCAATGTAGCCACCTTCAGCCTCAATCACCACCTCGATATGGATCTGGAACTGGGAGCATGCCTTTTTCACAAGTGCCCACAGGAGCTCGGCGAATACTTGGCGGATGGCGACGATCAGGCTGGCTTTGGTGTTCTGGGAGGTTTTGTTGGTGATGTTCTCAACATATGACCAAACGAAGTAGTCCAGCGGGTTCAGGTCGGGGGAGGAGGGGGGCCAGTGAGAGAAGGGTATAAAGTTGTTACACTCCTTCTGAAGCCAAGCCTGGGTCTCTTTGGACTTGTTGGCCGGTGCTGAGTCCTGCTGCCACACCCAGGGTCTGCCACCGGCCACCTGATTGCACCAGGGGATCACCACACTCTTCAGCACATCCAAGTACACTTTGGTGTTGACTTTCAAGCCGACTTCAAAGATGTGAGGTGGCATGATGTGGCCCTCACTTGAAACCAAACCAAAGACCATAACCATAGCTGGAAACTTTGTTTTCATCACCCTGGGCACATCCCTGTTATTCGTGGCAATCCAGATTTGCATTTTCTGGGTGCTGGCAATAGTTCTGTTGTCATAACTTGGATTGGTAGAGAGCATGAGTTGTACAGCAGTGCATCCTCGATCTTGCTTGTTGAACATTGTGTCACTTTCAGACATGATAGAAGGCTCCTATCGCTCTTGGGATTTGTACGCAACTGGCCAACTAGTAGATAGTCTGCAACAAAAAAAGAAAACCGGTTTTTATTCAATGTCATTTTTTCTAGGGCGACAATTTTATTGTTCCACCCTGTACAAACTTGAACAAACTAATAAATTGGGCTCAACAGTTGCACAAAGCTTAGGATATTTTGCTGCAGTCTTTTTTTCATCCAGTAATACCAATTTATAAAAGCAAACTAATAAATTCACCTCATGTGGACCCTTTACTTTTTATTCACCCAGCCAAAATTTTATTGGACTCCATGGGTCTATATAGAGAAGCCCTGGTTTAGGTATTAAAAAGAATTTAGATTAAAGCTTACAATTAAGAATAAAATTATGTTTAGAGCAATGATAACTTTCAAGTCAAAAAAGAATTAAAATTAGCTAATGCTTGGTTTAGATGTTAACAAAGAATTATGATTAAAGATAAACTCATGACTGAGATTAAAATGATATTTTTAGAAGGTTTAGCTTTTGTTTTTATGAGTTAAAATTCAAGTTGGGATTAAGGTTACAATTAAGTTTTGGGTTAAGACTTTTGGCTTAGAATTATCATCCTCCA
Source organism: Sepioteuthis lessoniana (assembly GCA_963585895.1). Taxonomy (NCBI): domain Eukaryota; kingdom Metazoa; phylum Mollusca; class Cephalopoda; order Myopsida; family Loliginidae; genus Sepioteuthis; species Sepioteuthis lessoniana. The sequence continues at coordinate 46,597,201 of OY757917.1, read as the reverse complement.
TGTATCTACAAAATTGACCAAGCACGAATTTTACAAAAAATTTCAAAATTCTCTCTGAGATCTGGCGCCAAGATGTTATCTGTAGAGCATTTAATTGCAGCTTATTACATGGTAGAGCTTTTACTCTTTGAACTTGTTAGTCCAACTCTGTTACAGTCAGCAGAACTTAAAATACAGTAATGTGCAGATGGGTATAACCCCTACTCCCACTAATATAACAGTTCATAGATGGAATTTATTTAAATTCCATATATTTCTCAACTGGTTGGGCAGTCCTGTTGGCTAGAGTACAATGACTGCATCTTTTCTTTTCTGTCTTTACACTCTGTTGGCAGGACTTAAAATACAACAACTGCATCCTTTGAAGAGATGTCATACTCCCTCTCTATGAGTTGTCCTGGTTATCACACTAAACTACATTTGGTAGTGAGACTCATGTTCTGAAACTCGGAGGAGTATAGTACCACTTTGTTGTTATTACTCCCAGGACCATTCTGACTCAAAGTGGAAGTATCAATTAGTGTTCCATATATGAGTCAAATAGATCTTTTCAGAAATTATTTGTATTGTAGAAAAGTACTCATGAGAAAATTAAAATCTTTCATTGTTCACTTGGCTTATGATGTATACAACTGCTGTCTCGATAGTAAGGCTGGAGTGTCTATAGTGTAGTGGCTTTCATGCTGGATTGTGACATCATGGTAAGCAAGTCTGAACCCCAGTCATGCTGTTATATTCACTTTCTGACAAATACCCAAGGGAAAGGTATAGGTTATGGGATACACATTTTTTCTAGTCTTAAAATAAGCAATAAAAACATACTTAAGAACATTCTAGAAATTTAGGATCAAAACTGTATTACCATTTAAATTACATTTTTATATTTTTCAACCAATCAGCTAAAAACATAGAATAGAACATTCTAGAAAAATAGGATCGGAAGTGAACTAACAGAAAATATTTCGACTCGAAAATAAAATAGTAAAATACAAATCTGATTGGTCAATAAATGTCTACGCGCCAAAATTTCAGGACGATTCTTTGATCCACCTGTAGGATATAAATAACACAGAGTTAGGGAGCCATACACACAGACTAACACACAGACTTACATAAAGACTAAAACACAAGCCACTAAGCCAGTAAAGCAGTAACCGATACTATGTCCGGCAAATTCCTTTCCTTCCTCAACTAAAGTTCATGACCTCTCTTCAGATGGCCGAGAATTATATTCAAAAGAAAAACCCGACAAACTTTCTTTCATCAATGCGACGCGCTGTTGCCACAATCATAAAACCCACTATGAACTTAATGTATGTAAGAACGACTTATTTACGGACTCCGTTAACATGAACATACACACATCTTTAAACAAATTTATTTTCTTCTTGTCAAACTTTATTTTCCAAAAGGCCATTTACACATCATGTATTTTGTTTGTTTTCATATTCTGTTATATGCATATTAAACTGTTTGCCGTTTAATGTTCGTTGTGTTCTATTCCATTTCTTTCACGCAATTGTAAAGTTTTGTGTTGTATTTGTGGTGGGAATAATTCAGAGAGCAATACCCGTAAAATACGGACGCACATCTACTGAAATAACCAAATTACATACAACCCCCACAAGGTTAAATAGTATGATAACTGTTCTTCTACAAGGATAGCTTTGGCGTTAAGTAGCCTACAAAGGTTGATATGCCATTAAACCAAGTAACCAAACCAATACTTGGGGAAAATACATCATGTACTTTGGTTCAGCATTAAGAATTCATTAACTTGATGAAATCAACTTGTAAAAAATGTATCCAACTGTGTACAGTAAAAAAATAACACTTCCAATTGAGGAAATAAAGTTCTAATTTCGAAAAACATTACGAAATCTGATAAGGGCATCTCATGTCATACAATAATGAGTGAATCTTGCAAGCCATCACTAACTAGGTAAATTTTTACTGTATACTCCATGGACTGACCTTATGCTTCAAATAAGCTAAGCTTAATAAATAGATATTTAATAATAGATATGGTTTATTTTATGCTAGAGCCATCCTTGTAGAAGAGCAACAGTGATACTATTTAACCTACGGCTTGGGTGAATAAGGGGGTTCATAACTTTCCTAAGAGTATTAGTCCGAAAGTGAATGTTATATTGGGAGTTGAGTTTGAACTTGCTAACTTCAAGGCCTCAATCTAGCACTTTAACCATTATACAACTGCAACTCCCTGTGAGTAATGAATTATAAAGAATGAATAATGATTATATAAGATAATTAATGCTAGAGGTTAATGTGATCTCAGCTGCAAAGACAAGATGACTGTGCAACCAGCAAACAATAATTATATATATTGGGTTGAGTCATAAATAATTTCCATGTCAGTAAAATATGATATATTCTTAAATAATTTAACTATGAATTAATCTTAATCAGTAGTATATTTGTTATTATTTTGAATCACCTCTTACTTTTTATCCGGTAGCTTGTTGATTTCTCTCAAATAAAATTCAGCTGTATTTGAGCTCAAGAAATTTTCCACAGATGTTTTCACCTGATCTTTTAGAGAAAATTTTTTGTCTTTCAGAGGATTTTGTTGTGAACAAAAAAGATGAAATCACTTGGTGTAAGGTCTTGAATGTATGGTGGGTTGGGGGGAACAGATGAGGTGAAATGCAAAATATTTTCACATGATTTTTGTCGAATGTAGCATTTCATTAGGAGAAGCACAATATTTCTCTTATTGACAAGAAAATTTTCATGCTCACTTTTTGTATTTTTGTTAAATGGTGGCAGATTTATGGATTAGGATGAGCTGAAGTCAAGTGCTAATTCTTGAGTACTTTTGGGCAGGATCTTGATCAAGATTTGATGAGCATCCTGGTCTGGTTCATCTCTCAATGACATATTGCCAGAACAAAACTTTGTAAAGACTTGGCAGTCTTTAATGACATCTTGACTATAAACACTAAAAAATTTCTTAGCTGTTTCTGTAACATTACATGTTGAATATACACTTTCATTTCCTCCATTTTAGGGGCATGAGATCATAGATTAAATTATGATGCACACTCTTTCACCGCTAGAATAAGAATGACCAATGAAAGCACTCTTTAATTGGGTAATTTCCTATTGCATTTAAAACATTGGTAGTTTGAAATGCATCATTACAAATTGGTTTTAAAAACAAATTATTCATAACAACTCATGAGATATATATATATATATATATATATATGAGGGGCATACGATAAGTTTCCAGACTTTTTTCGTATGGGCATTTAAAATTGTCATAGACTCTTGAAAATTCAGTATGTTACTGCTATACATCTTATGAGATGACTGACCAATTTTTATGATTTCAGGTTTAAATGAACAGTTACAGCAGGAATTGTAATACACCCTACTAAAGCCTGATTGTCACAGCTGGTGAAGTTCAAAAATGCAATCTAACACTTTAGAAGAATTATATGCAATGAAATTCTGTTTCAAACTTGGAAACAATGTAACAGAAACGTATGGAATGCTTCAGAATGCTTTTGGTGCATCTTGCATGAATCGAGCATCAGTTTTTGAGTGGCATAAGAGATTCAAGGAAGGCAGGGAGTATGTGAGGAATGATGAGAGGTGTGGGAAGAGTAAGGAAGTCAATACAACAGAGTCGATAAGCCAAAGGGTTAGGGTTAGGGTTACTATGTTGAGGTTTTAAGGGAGTTAAGAAAGAGATTCCGTCGGAAGAGGCCAGCACTCTTCAAATTGGGTGAGTGGCATTTCCAAGCAGGATAATGCACCAGTCCACAACTCCATCCTTTACACAGACTATTTGACCAAGATGAGCATCAAGACAGTTCCTCAGCCTCCCTATAGTCCAGACCTTGCTCCCTATGACTTTTGGTTATTTCCTTATCTCAGAGGCTGTCTTTATGAGACAATTGAGGAGATGAAAGAGGCTGCGACGAACGTCATTGACATGCTCACACAAGAGGACTTCCATGGTGTCTTCCAGAAGTTGTTGGAATGGTACAACAAGTGCATCACAGCCGGAGGAGATTACTTTGAAGGGGACTAGAGTTTCATGTGTGTACTATCAATAAAATTGCCCATATGAAAAAAGCCTGGAAACTTATTTAATGATCCTTGTATATACATATATATATATATATATATATATATATACTTGTGTGTGTGTGTGTGTGTGTGTGTGTGTGTGTGTGTGTGTGTGTGTGTGTGTGTGTGTGTGCACGCATTGATAATGTAGTCTGCTATATTTATAAATAAAAAGTGTTCAATATCAGCAGTAGATCAAATATATTTAACTTAGGATAGCATAGACACAGAGTCAATGGTGCTCGGTGATGGTTTGTTTCTCATCTATGCAATCATCCGACAATATATATATATTGGGGTGAAATAAATATTCATACATATGAAAATTTTTATTTTTCATCTTTCAAACATAGCATGAACAAAATTTCTATATACATTCACTGTATAAGCATATATTCTACTAATATATGCATATAAACTTAGATTAGAATTATTTTTACAGAAAATAATGCCATTTATTCATTTTCATGAGTGAAAAAAGTAATGGTACAGTTTGACATTGTTGCAATATTTTTCTAGATTGTTCCAATAATGCTATCAGTATCCATAGTTAGCCTTCTAGAATCTTCCAATAACTATATCAGTAACTATATTTAATTATATTATATTATCAGTAACTATATTTAATCTTATATTTAATCTATATATTATATTATATTATCAGTAACTATATTTAATCTTAAAATCCTAACCAGAACTTTCTGCAATTGATTGTTGTTCAAGGCAAGAGGTAAAGAATTGAGTAATTCACAAAAAGCACTGATTGTCAAGCTTTGTAAGAGGGAGAAAGTTATAGAAATATCTCAAGCAACCTGAATATTCCTTTTACTACAATAAGTTCATTCATTGCAAGGTTTAAAAGACATGACACAGTTTAAAACAAAAAAAAGGTGCTCCAAGGAAGATTTCTCCTAGATTATCAAGAAAATTAGGACACTTGATTAAACAAAATCCCATGGTTACACCTCAAGAGCTGCAGGAAGATTTGCATTCATCAGGATGTAGTGTAACCAAAAGAACAATAAGTAATGGAATGCTGAGGAATGGTCTAAAGTCACAGAGACCAAAGAAAACTCCTCTCCTATTGAAATGACATAGAGCTGCAAAGTTGAAATTTGTAAGACAGCATAAGGAAAAGGAAAATTCATTTTGGGAAATAATTTTTTTTGACAGATAAAGCTAAAATTGAGTTATTTAGTCATAATTTTTAAAATTATGTGAGGAGGAAAGATGGCAAAGCCTACTCACCAAAGAACATGGTACCAACTGTCAAATTTGGCGGTTGCAGGATAATTATTTGGGGATGTATTTCAGCTAAAGGTGTGGGCAAAATATCTGTCATAGATGGTAAAATGAATGCCCAAAAGTATAAACAGATCTTGGAAGAAAATTTTATGTCTTCTGTTACAAGTCATAAGATACCTTCTGATTACATTTTCCTGAAGTATGATGATCCCAAGCATACAAATAAATTTACAAAGAAGTTGTTGTCAGAAAATAATGTTAATGTTTTGCAATGGCCAAGTCAGTTTCCGGATTTGAGTCCAATTGAGAACTTGTGGCTTTTTTTGAAAATTCAAATCCAAAAAAGAGCGCTAGCAAACATCAATAATTTGAAGACAATATGCCAGGAAGAATGGTACAAAATACCTACTAATTATTGCAAGAAATTAATTGAGAACTACAGGAAAAAGATTAGTGACAGTTGAAGTGAATGAAGGGTATTCTACAAAGTATTAAATAAAAATAATGTTATTTTTGTACTATGTTTGAAAGATAAAAAATAGAAATTTTCATATGTATGAATATTTATTTCACCCTACTGTGTGTATATATATATATATATATATAGAGAGAGAGAGAGAGAGGGAGGGAGAAAAAGAAAGAAGGGAGAGAGAGAGAGATGAATAAATCTTATAAGAATAACTAATAATCATATCTAAGTAGATATTTATTTTTTCATTGTTCTCAACTAGTTTTAACCATCAGACATCATCAGGAGGAAAACTTTTTATGAAGAAAAGTTGCTTTTTTCTTTTGGTTTTTGAATTAGATTTTAAGAGTTGATATTTTGTTAAAGAAGTGACAAAAAAACTGGTAACTGCTTCCATTCATTGAATAAAAATCATTTTTGGTATCCCCCTGTCTTCACCTGACCATTACATAATCCTGATATCATTAACACATGGCAGAGATCTCTACACTTGGATGATATTCATTAAGATTGGGCAGAGTGTGTTTTAAATTAGCCATAACTATTTTGGTTAGCTATCTAACTTAAGCAATCCATATCAGTGACATTATATTTCAAAGCATTATTTAGAGGATGGTTTACTTTGAAGTTAAAGCAATTAAGTTAAATTTATCAAGACTACGACTCATAAAACTTAATTTCTTTCAATTTCAAAATTTCAAATTTAAATGAAAAGGTACTTAGTTAAACAATAAAGTGATAATATCTCAAAATCTAGAATACTGTCTCAATGTCTACACTTTATCTAAACCAGCCACTGCCAATTCTCAATATTTTTGATCCACAGCTTTTTGGTGAAACACATGTGAGTTTGAATGATGTTGCTCTTGTATATTAAGAGTTGTATCATTTAAACTCACCAGACCTAGTTCCATGTTAATTTTGCTAAAACTGAAAATTTATCTCCAGATGTTATTGTGGAAATTAAAAGAAATATGGCAGTACAACTGTACACAATATCAAGAAAGGAGATCCAAAAGTGCTTTAACCAGTGGTAAAATCACTGGAATAAGTATTTTGAATTTTTAGGAAATAATTTTGCAGAAAATTATTTTTTGATTCTGTAGCAGAAGGTATTCTGGTTTGGCGCGCAATTTAATTTGACGCATAATTTCACCCAATCAGGATGACCTATCCTATTCATCCCGGACCTCCTTTCCTGGACAGCAGAACCATAAGCTGCCAAACACAGTCTTTTTAGCTGGACAACGCCGCCCAGTGCAGACATCTCACTGGTGGCTCTTCAATAGCAGCAACAGCATGGACACATGAAGGAACCTATCTAATTTATGGATTCCTTGCAAGGAATCTCAGTTGAATATAAATTAGATACATTCAACATGCCACGCACAGGCACAACTTTATGTCACCCCCAAAACTGGCTATGTCGATGCGACGCACAATTAAGCTCTCGGCACCTAGCTCTCAATTTACCTCTGTGCCACTTTAATAGAGACAGCGCACACTCTCCCCAAATACCAGACACACGAAACTCACGGTGACTCCAAAGTTCATTTCCTCCAACGGCAACATAACTTTTGTTAAACTACGGTGAACACTATCCCTCGCATGTCCATTGACACACGCTGCCTTTCTCAACTTTCTCATAACTCCATTTCGTCTCCTTACTCACAACCTTTCCATGAGGCTTGCAGCACAAAAGCAAACCCAATATTCCATGCTGCAAATACAAAAATTAAGGCTAAAATTCCTTATTCATTTCTCTCTCTTAGTCTTGATACTTTTAAAATATTTTGAAGAAAATAAATGTCTCATTTATTATTTATTTCTGTCTTGGTGAATATACTTTTTGAACAAATTTCAACAAGCATAAGGTCAAAAAAGGAACCAGTGAGTTAACAATGAAGGACTCTCAAGATCATCAGCTTCCAAATCTAGAATAGTTTGGTTAAACAGTTTGCACTTGCATAAAGTACAAACTGACAAATCAACAGAACAAAATATATCACAAGTTAATTCTTTTCAGTTAATTTGTTCTTTTCATACGCAACTTTTTTCTTTTGAATGTTTATTTCCTCACTTTTCTTGTCTCCTTCCTTATTATCGATTCTGGAAATGTTTTCAATAACTCTCCAAGTGCAATATGATGTGGAAAAACCTCCCTGCCAATCTGAGCAGACCGTCAGTTCTCTAAAATCACCAGAGGGGAATATTCTTATTAATAATGACAATAAAAGATAATAAAGTCAATATAAAAACATACACAGAGAAGTTAAGCAGAACATGTTTTGATTTATTACTTGTTTTATTCAAGGAAAATATATAATATTGTCTTAATTAGTGCCATTATAGAAATTCCTGATGATTAGTCCTTCTGGCATTATTTAAAAACAGGACTGTGGTTTGTTTATTTGTTTGTTGTCCCAGCAGGATACCTGCAGCATACATAAAGAACTTTTATATATATTTAAGTGTATGTGTGTATTTTTAACAAAATATGAATATATACACATAGGTCATTACTATTACATACTTTTCTCTGTAGTCTTACACAGATGAATATATCAAGATATATACGCTCATACATAAAAATATAAGTATAAATATATGTATATGTGTATGTGTTTGTGTGTACATGTGTATAGCTGTATAATTGTGAAATATATATATATATATATATATATATATATATATATTGTCATCCACAGACACACTGTCTTGTGTCACAACTCTGGAGTGTTGCTAGACATATACATTGGTTTTCTCTATATAATTACATCTTTCTTTCTTTATATATATATATATATATATATATATATATATATATATATATATGTGTGTGTGTGTGTGTGTGTATATATATGAATAGATTCAAATAGCTATATACATACATATGAATACACTGAAAGAGAGAGAAAAAGAGAGAAAGTAAGATGGCTAGACTAAGAGCGATATATAGATATAGAAATATGTAAATAGATAGGGAAACACCAAGATAGATAGATAAACAGATGAATAGATAAATAGGAGGGTAGATAATATGTACCTTAGAAGAGTGGATTTACATGTATATGATATTAATTCAGCCTGTAACTTCTATAATAATTTTATGCCAGAGATAATTTTATTAGAAAATATACAAATCTTTATAAACAGATAAAGAATATGCCTCACTTAACAAAAATTTTAATTGTTAATCACTTCAATTTGGCATTTCATTTAAATAAAACTAAAGGAGTGAAAAATAATGTTAAAGTTTCACTCAACAATTTATATATAATGGGAATTCTTCCAAGCAGTAGCCATGTTAGTTTTACTAACATGGTTGTTCTACTTGGACTAAAAAAAACCTCGAGAAAAACCTAGATGAGAACTACTCAAGGCTTCTGCATAGTGATTTGAACAAATCTTAGAAGTAACACCCTACAATACAGTTACTGTACAGCTACTCAACTCCTATCTCATAAACTAAGTAAGATGAGTAACATATACTGGGCACTGCTGAAAAAGTACGGACAAACTCATAAGCAACATTCCCTGGTGGACTCCCACATATGGATCCACCAGCATTGGCTAATCAGCAAAAATTTACAGCACTGAACAGATGCTGGATGTTGTCTAGAGAACTTACCATGATTGATAGTTCCTTTTTTTAACTTAATACTAAAAATCACTTTCAGTCCATAAAATCTCTACATTGCTTAAGGCATGAAAATGCAGAACATTATCACAATTAGTTTTAACTACAAATAAGATAAAAATACACTGATAAAAACTCACAACTCAGTGTTTCATGCACTTGATCCTCGGGTGAGCTTGTATTCAACATGTCTGATTATTCAATTCAACTGAGCAAGTATGTATACTTTTTATACTAATTTTTTTTGCTGGTTAACATATTTAGTCAATCAGTCATGAAACTGCAAAGTAAATATTTTCTTTCATTGTTGTATTTCACTATATATATATATAGATATATATTAATTTTTATAAATACTTAATAGCATGGATGCTGGTTTCATGCTGTCTTTACATGGCAATTGTCAGGCAGACTAATCATCACAGATAAGCATCCATGCTATTAAATATGTATAAATCCTAACATATATTAATTTATCATATTATATAATTGCTCTATCATAGATATTGAGCACTCTCCGAATTATACTGCATTTGATCTTCTAATCCACCAAGAGAGTGTATATATATATATATATATATTCATTTATTTATGTATGCTAGCAGAACCTGGCATTGCCCAGGATAAAAAAATAATTCTCAAAACTGCATTCTCTGATACAAAAATTTCTTCAGTTTGCTTTCTGTATGTATTTACCCAACTAGTCCACTACAGCCAGGATATGACACAAGGTCAATTTTTCAAGGGAATAGTACTGGCTTTTTCTTTCTCCTGAACCAGTTTCTGCATCAAGGTTAAAGAGCTCAATCTACCCTACTATTTACCTATAGCTGGGATAACAGGGAGCTGAGATGGAATAAATATCTTTCCTGGGAGAATTAGCAGTAAGTGAAACACATAAATATTCATCCAGAAATTGTACTCAGGTCACCTTGTCCATTTTCTAAGGTGATAAACATTATACCTGGCATTTCTATGTGCTTTCTGCATTTATGAATCCAGTCTTAACTTCCTTCCAAAGAATTTCAGTGTCACTGTGTTGTTGGAGGGTGCTCTTGTTGTTGGGGAGGCAATTTTATTTGCTTTCTGGATAAGGTAGACATTCTAAATCAGTTGAAAGCAAAAATGTTTCTGGAAGTGGAAGTAGGGGCTTCGCTTCAATCTCCACATCTTTTCTCTGAATATCTTTAAAACAATTCTTGATTTTAAGAAGGTTAACTCCTCACAGTACTCTCCAGCAACAAATACCATTAAAACACTCCTTGGGGTGAAAGAATTTCAAAATTTTCTTATTAGCCGAGGAGTCCATAGTTAATAATCACACACTGAAACATAGCAAATTTTATATATAAGTTGAAAAAGTTATACAGCAAATTTCAGGTGTTATTTTTTTATTGTTCTCAACTAATTTCAACTGTGGAGATTAAATCCCTTGTCTTCCTAATAGTACTTCTAATAGCTGCTTGGTGGCGTGACCAAAGTATTAAATAAAATGGTATGGTAAAGTCAGATTCTCTCTCTCTCTCTCTCTCTCTCTCTCTCTCTCTCTCTCTCTCTCTCTCTCTCTGAATCTGCCTTGATAACTCGTGACACACAAGTGTGTGTGCTTCTCGACAAGTGAGGGCTTTTGCACCAACAAACCACATCGTATTGCGCACCATACGATGTTTTCACGTAAGTCTTCACACAATAATTGTCATTCTATTAAGGTATATTCTATTAAAGCCTCTTCAACTTCCTGATTGGACTTTTCTCTATAATATGTGTTTTTTACTATATTAATTCTACCAATTTTGCTCTGGCAATTAATATGTTGCTGTTACTTTATCCTGAATTATTTTACATTGTTTAACACGAATATTAAACCATAATACATTTCCTCAGCTTCAAGTGTGCGAGTTGTGGCGGTGAGCTATGGTACTCAAATACAACAAATATACTAAAACATAACTTTGATTCGTTAATATCAAAGACCACACGATTTAATTCCAACATGACCTTAGTTTATCATCCGAAAAAAAGTTTCCGCGAAAACATTTTTAGAAAGTTTTCGAGTAGTTTTTAAAAGAGATAGCATACTATATGCGACGACAAACGGACTGGTGAAATAGCATATCGATTCATTGAATAAAAAAATTATTTTCTGGTATCCGAGTGTCTTCAAATGACCTTTGTGAATAATCTGTCAGGATACTTGAAACTGAGCTCCCCATTTGGGAGTTATATCATAAATGGTGTATTTCAAATTAGCCGTGACTGCTTAGTTTGTTTATTTACATGTTTATGGGTCAAACTAAATCGGTCCATTCAATTTTAAAGGGGTGCTAGGTGGGGGGCGTTCAATTTTATGCAAAAGTCATTTGCACCTGGTGTCTATAGGCATTTCATCGATTTATGTTCGTAAGTTTCCATTATCACGGTTATACGCTTTTTCTTATCAATTGTTTCTCTGATAGTGAAATTTGCATCTCTCTTAAAATCGTGACCGTTTGAGCATAAATATTGAAATTAGAATCTATAAGACTCAACATTTAAAAGAGTCAACTAATTAATCTGAAAAACATTCATAGCTCTAAAATAAAAGTACGTTCCCTACATGAAATAAAAAAAAGCACAACAAAAACATGGTAAACATTACTTTCAAGAAGAACCAACGTTCGACGAAAAAATTCATTTCACTCGTTTAACTTTAAATGAAAAAAAAAAGGTTGAGAATCTCATATTATTAGAACGTAGTTTAAAAAAAAAATCAAACAAAAAAGGTATTACAAATGGAAAAGATTGAAGGAGGAAGTAAAAGCAAAATGGTCAGAAAATTGTTTAAATTATCGATTTTCTTGTTCTCGTTATTATTATCATCATTATTATTATTCCTTTTAAACTGGTTTCATAACCCCAATTAGAATGTATAAGACTGAATTTAAATGTGTAGACGAATTAAACTCCGATATACTTCCTTCTCCTTTAAATGAAACCAAGTTTCCTATATGTGATAAAAACGCACAACAATAGCATTTCTTTCAAGAAGGACCGTCGTACAAGAAAGAGGCTTTTGTATGCTGAGCAACTCAGGTTGGCGAAAAAATTAATTTCATTTGATTAACTTTAAATAAAGAAGAAAATAAGGGTTGAGAATCTCATATGATTTGCAGAATTCAAAAAAAGAATTTAAAAATTCTAAAAAAATTGAAAAAGAAGGGAAGTTTTATACGTACTTGAAATTTCTTAAGTTAAAACTGAAGAAATTCCAAGCCATGAGTGTAGAACCCTTTTTTTTAACTGAAAGGGAAAACTAACATTATCAAAAACTTTGAGCACAACACCGGAGATATATAATCCTGCGACAATAAAACCAGATATGTGCTACGAACTACTGAATCGCTGTGAATAAAGTTTGCAGGGACTACAAGTGTGTGCATTTCCCAACATATGAGGGTACTCGCCCTAACAAACCTCCTGTCGTATGACACGTAACCATATTTTCACGTAAGCCTTCCCACAATAATCTTCATTCTATTAAAGACTCTTAACTTATAACGTCAATTACACGATAAGACTTATAACGTCAATTAACGTCAATTACACGATAAGACTTATAACGTCAATTAACGTCAATTACACGATAAGACTTTTCTCTATAATGTATAATTTAGTATTTCATGTCATTTCTGTGTGCTTTTTTATTTCATGATGCGAGCGTGTATGAATGAATATCAGAGTTTAATTAGTTGACACATTTAAAATTTGAGTCTTATACATTCTAATTTCAATATTTCTGCTCAAACGGACACGATTTTCACTGAGATGCAAATTTCTCTATCAGAGAAACAATTGAAAAGAAAAAGCATTCTATTAGGTTTGCTCGGGCAATAAATATGTTGTTTATTCGTTGTGAGTTGTTTTACATTGTTTAAAACGGAAGAATATAAAAAAAAACATGATGCATTTCCTCTGCTACAAGTGTCCACTTTGTTTTCCTCTCAAACTCAAATAATTGTAGCGGTGAGTTATGGTACTTAGATACGACAAATATGCAAAGACAAACCCTTCAAGTCACCAGTATCATATGCCATTTCAGAAGATGTTCTAGAGCTCTGGGAACTATGCAGCCCCTTCTTTGTTACCATAACTCTGAATTTGACTCTGGCCCAGATTTTGAGTCTCCTCGCTGGGTCAGATAGAACTATTTGAGATAATGTTTAACATGGTTTTGGCTCTCAAAACATTGATAAGTAAAGTTGGCGACCATAGTCGAGGGTAACCCGAAGGCTCCCTTTTCGATAGCTACTACACCAAGATGTAGGGGAGGGCGCTACTCTTAAAATAATTAATATTGCTTGTAAGTGTCCTTTTAAAATGGCTGAACTTTATTAATAATGGCTCGTCAAACATTTATGTTATAACTATGTAGTGTTGTGAAGTGGTATGGACATCTCCAATGGAAGTGTTACATTGGGGACGGGCTTCTGTCGAAAAGGATGTAAAAGAAACACCGGCTACGAACAACAAGAACAATAGGTTTAGCCGGTTCAAAATTAAGTTAAATTAGCACTTGAATTTTTGGTTTCGTAGAGATTAACCAAATGTGAATTGTTTAGACTATTTCCGAGCGAGGATTAGTATTTATTATTTTTTTGATTTTGTCTTGTGAACGGATATAGGTTGGATTATGTGATAACCTTTTTAATCAGTCTCTTTTGCAGTGATTCAAAGACGTCAAGACATTAAAGTTACTTTTCAGGAATCAGGGGTAAAAGATAAATAAATAAGAAGTCCGTTATGGGAGATCAATCAACTGTCAGCGTCGTGGGTGGGGTATCGGAATTGGAAAACTAGTGAAATTGAAAATAATTTGATTTAATGACTTAAAGAAAATGATTATAAATATGACCCTTTTTGGGCTCGAGTCAGTCAATCAGTCAGTCAGTTAGAGAGATAGTAAAGAAATTTTGAAGGGATAAAAATCAATATGAAGAGAATGACATAAAAGCCAAGTTTAGTATTTAACTGGGTGATGTTTTTAGGGGGCTTTAGTGTGCAATATTAAACGGTAAGTTCAAAAGAGAAGTTCCGCAGCTTTCTCGTTCGGATACTGGTTCGAAAAGATAACACAGACAACAAAGTTTTTAAAAAAGGAATTTCATATAAAAGAAATAAGAAAGAAAGGGATAGAAAAGATAAAGTGTTGCAAATTTTTGTGCAATTTGCGGGAATTTTTCCGAGAATGAGTCCGGGAAACAAATTTCTTTGAATTTGAGTATTTTTCTTTTCTTTTTAGTTTTGTAGGAATGTTTCAGTTTTCATTTAATCTCGAGTCTTCTTTAAAGTTCTTTTCAGCAGAATTCTCAGTTGAATTTTCTTTCAGTTGTTTAACTTGGTAGAATTTCAGTAGTCGACTTTCGTTTAATTTTACTTTTATTTCTTGGGAAGCTTCTTGCCTTTCCAGTTTGAAATATTTATCGCCCATTCAAGAAGCGTGTGACGATACCCATCTGCTGGTTTAAGTTTTCGTGCCTTTACAGTTAGTCCCCGAATTCGTACTGAGTATCCCAATAGTAGTTCTCGACAAAAAGAGGAGGTAGCTTTTTGGTGCCGTATTGTCTGGGATTACTTCTCCCTTTTCCACTCTGGTCAAATCAAATGCCACGCGTGGTTGGCTTGATTTTTTCTTAGAAATAAATTTTCATAAGAGATAGGCAGTAGGTGGGCCATGTCATTAGAGAACAGCCGGCTCAGAAAGAATTCCGCCAACAAAGATTGGAGTTGCCGACCAAATCTCTCTCTCTCTCTCTCTCTCTCTCTCTGTCTCTGTCTCTCTCTCTCTCTCTCTCCTGCTACGACTTCGGCACTGGAATAAACAGCATTTCCGAGGCTGTATTCGAGCCTGAAACAAGTCTAACCGAAAAGGCAGAACAGGTAAGAAAAAGATCGCAGAATGTATACGCACCCATGTTACGCGTATTGAGTTGTGTCTTACTAACTGGCAAGGTCAAGCAGTTTCTAGAAGTCGAAATGAAGAGAGAGAGTGCTGTCTCTGGAAGTCAAAATATGTGTGTGTGTGTGAGAGAGAGAGAGAGAGAGAGCTGTCTCAGGGATTCAAAATATGAGAGGAGTTACCGTAAGCCACGAGTATATATGGGCAATCCTTGTCATGTGGTCGGCTCCAAATGCGCGGGATAGAATCAAAGATGCGGACGTAATTGCGAGCACAAATCACGTGATTTTCCTGACCAAGAGGTTCTCGTGACTGATTAGTTTACCGACATCACCATCTTTGTTTCGGGGACAAGGGGTACGACGGCCATTTAAAAATATAGTAGTGTAAATCCTATAAACTCCAACCCAATAAATCTTCTATTGTCCCATACACTCAAGGGGTAACAGTTATGGTCGTATGGAATGGAATCGGTGACCCGAGTTCAAATATTGAACACAGCTGCTTGCATTTCACAACGCGCTAATACCCTTGGAAAAGGTATGAATTAAACTAATTTCCCTTCAGATACGGATAAACAGAGCAAGATAGGCTCTTAAGTGATAGAAATCAGTCAAAGAGAAGGAAAACACTTAATTCAAACCAGTTGTACTTCACTTGAAAAGTGAGTCGCATCCTGCTCGTGGTGGAGAGGTTGGGTAAATACATACACTACTGGTTCATTTTTTAAATGAAATATCTATTCCATGAAATAAAATTAGAAATGAAAGTTCATTTGAGGAAAACCTACGCTTTTTGTTTACACAGATTTCGCGTACAAGTGTTTATATATCTTAGAACAGAGACAAGTCCTACTTGCTAATGTTGAGTGACCTATAAATACTTTATTATGTACAGAAATCCCTTTACTAATACATTCCAAACTAACTCAAAAGCCAAATAAATAAATGAACAAACAAACATAGCACCATGAATGTACATTTCAAAGGCTGGATGTTGTCTAGACGATGGCTGAGACCAAAATGAATAAAACACGTCGTTGCGCAGTCAGGCTCCGCGCATCAATCTGGTTGAAATATTACTTTATATTTACAATTAAAAAGATCCCTTTTTTCAACCAATCAGGAATTTTCCCTTCCATAGATTTTTGGAGCCGATTCGACCCAAACGCGACCTTAAAATAGTCTACGAAAGTTCATAAAAGGCAGTCGGCTCCGAGAGTTCGAGAGAGATCGTCACGCGTCACATTTCGGACAAGAACAAAGAACCAGACGCCCTACCAATCAAGTTCGCATTCCAATACTACCACAGACGGCTTATAGCTTATCGTTCCACGTCATACATCGTGTCACAATACCTAACCAGCCTTTCAAGAATGACGTACACCCACTCTCCTTCTGAGCCATTATCTGGTGGAAGAAGAAGCCCGTATATCTCCTGACATACCAATTTTTATTTACTAAAAATAAACAGAATTAAATCCATTCTTCCCGCCTGTTGTCTCTTCCAACCACACGCTTATTTATAACACATAGTTTCCGTAAACGTTAATAAAGGAAAGTGACGTGACATGGACTAGGCAAGGATGACAAAGATGGTTTGGCTAAGTTTAAAATATCGAGTTTTTATTGGGTAAATCGTACATTAAGAATTTGCGCGTGCAAAGTCACCACAGCTGAACACAGTCTGTGTTGGCGTTTATTCCTTGTGTTGTCGAAAGTACGTGCTGTTTTATAGTCCATGTTGGGTATCGAAAGTATAGTCTCGGTTGTCAAATAGTTATAGGTGACAATGAGTCTTGAGGAACTGGAACAAGTCTTGATACTTTGGGTAAGTCGTAGGTATAGTTGGGTGGCTAGCTATCTGGAGACGGTCGATGAATCGAATGTATCGGGTCGCAGAAACCGGATGATTGATTCTAGGTTGTTGAATCAGTGGTTAACCAGTGGTGTAGTCGATGTTGGTTTCAAAGTGTAAACGATAGTCCGGGCAGTGTCGTCGACTCGTGGACTGGTCCTTTGCTCCGAGTGTCAGTGGCTAACTGCTATGTCATCGTCCCTGTGGTACATGCCAAAATTCCTAAAAATGATTGAAAAGGGAAAGCAAGACTTATTATCCTGAAAAGGACTTTGAGAATTTCGTAGTTTATCCCGGAAAAGGAATGTGAAAAAGCTGTTGTTGCTGATCGGCTGGACGTTGGCATCTGCAGCTATAGCCGGTTATATGTGTCTAGTGGGTGGGTGCTATTACCAGTGAAGAGGCCTCGAATTACTCCTTTCGCCTCCGGGCCAGAGGCTCGGTGTCAACTGATCTTTGCTGCTTTTAGAGCAGAAAGGGATTGCGTATCCACTTGGCTATCATATGTTCGACCGTGGGCTGAAAGCCTCCCTTAAATTGTGTTTAATAATGAAATAAATTATTATACCTTCAAGAGAAGCTTGCTAATACAATCTGACCTATTCAGTAGTTGGAAAATACTTTCGAGACGGATCGCGGAATTGATTTATCTCGAAAGCAGCTTCTCTGAGTTGGTCCTGGAAAATTCCATTCGCCAGCGAGCTTGGCATTGTTATCTTTGCAGGGTTCGCTTCCGGTAGCGGTGAAAATTCCGTTTGCTGACGACATAGAGGACTAAGCGTTTTTAAGCTGGGATTTTTTATGTGAGCAGCCGATAAGCAACAATACTTAACAGTTTGAGGGACACGCCTCAGTTTGGACTATTACCCTATGTGAAGGGAAAAGAAAAAGGGAAGATGGTTTCCGTTAGAAAACATGGATTTTCAAAGGTGCTTTTTGGCTTCTGCAGCTGCTGAGTATATGCACTACAGCAGATTTTTTGTTGTTGCATAAACTATGAGATAATACGTTTTTTGAAGATACATCTTTGAACATTATATAAATGAAAAACATTACTGTTTCAGCTTTTTTTCTGGTATGACCCTATACTACTGGGAATGTCCTCGTAGTGTAATGGTTAAAGCTCTAGACTCCGGAATCGTAGTACGTGAGTTCGAACTCAAGCCGTGCTATTACGTTCACTTTTGGAAAAATACCCTTGGGAAAAGTATGAATCCCTTTATCTTCCCATCTATGGATTAAATAGTACCACTACCGTCCTTCTAAAAAAGGACTGATTTGGTATTAGATAACCCGAGTAAGTTGATATACGATTAAATTACAAACAAACAAACCTAAACTACTTTTGGTGATGAGACTTCACCTCTGGATATTTAAAGAGCGTGGAGTCATCCACTTCATTGCCATTACTCCCAAATCCATTCTGATTCGAAATGGTATGACCTATTGGGTCACATCTATAGGTCAGATAGATTAGTTGGAGATGAAATGATTTGAACAATATTAAGACATCAGGTCTTCAAGTACTGATACTGCTGTCGTAACCTGTTCACAAACGTAAACAAATCGGATTACTTACACCCCTAAAACATTACATCCGGCTACGGCCGGACATGATGAAAACTTACATGACCCTGACCATGCCGTTACAGCTAAAAAAGGGAATAAATGATATTTACAACATTAATAGGGCCCGTCTTTCAAAGGTAACTCTATTAAAATAAAGTGGATTATCTTCTGAAGCCTACCTCAGGCTAAAGAAGAACTGTATTTCCACTTGAATTTTTTATAGACGAAGTTTACGCCTATGCAGCCCTTTAGCATGACACAGTTCCTACTTCATATCAAAAGACCTTTTTCGGCAGTTCAAGGGGGTTCGCACGATTCTTCGGAGCGAAGCCCCTTGAAGGCACAATCCTACATCTCGTGGTTGCATTCGCCTTACATCACATAGACACGCGATAAAGTTCCTTTTAAGGACCACTAGTGGTTCCCTTCAGTAGGTTCGAGTGACTTAGCAGAGCTAAGGCACGATCGTCTTTAAACACCAACAACGACATCACACCTCTACCAACTACGACCAATACCAGCTACTCATATCGATAATCTAGCTGACTACACAAACTACTTACATCTGTTTTTGTAACCTCAACAAATAAATCGTCGTTTTTTGTTATACTGTTATCTCGCTTTTGTTTCCTTCATTGTTCTTTTGGCTGCTTATTGGCTCCGCAACACTGCAACTGAGTATAACGTAGTAACCTTTTTAAATTGATACTGTAGGCAGATTATTGTACCGTATATAACCGGAGAATGTAAGTATTCAATTGTTTTCGACATAAAATAACTAAAAAACGAACAAAAAACTAATGCCTATTTATTTTACACAATCGATATTTAATTTTCAACATAATCCCTTTAATTTCCAATGCATTTAACCCAATGATTCTCAATTGATCTGATCAAACAAATATTATTCCGTTAAAATTTCAGATCAAAATACAGCAACTGTAATTATTTGTGTATAACATTCACACTGTATAACACGCTCCCTAACTTTGGACGACGAAATCCAAGGAAAAAAAAATTCGTGTTTTATACGCACTGACTTTTTTTAATTTGTTGCAGCACATGTTCAACTTTTTATCAGTTCGTACAATCAAAAAATAAAAAATCATGCAGTTTACATAGTATCTTAAAACATACAACTTACAAATTATTTTGAGCTCACACACAAACATGAGTTCACAAAAATGCAATCAGCTGCCAGTGAAAATAAGTTCCCATTAGGAGAAACAAAATTATAAACAAACACACAATCCAATAGATATTTCTCTGTAATTACGTGCGTATAATACGCACCCCTGACTTTTGAGGAGAAAAATCAGGAAAAATTGCGCATCTTATACACAAATAATTTCGGTTATAATTATATGTCTAGCAACAGAATTATTGAACAACCATTGTGTATTTCCTTTTCTATCAGTAGTAAAATGTAATCACTGAAGCAATAATAACAAACATGTTATTAGGTTTTCGGATCCAGATAAGAGTACTGTCATCAGTTTTTTATTAGAAAATTCAAACCTATAAATCCTCTGCTTATCTACTTTTGTCAAAGCTTATAAGAAAGTAGCATACATCACTCTTAGTAGAAAATCCATCATTATTCAATAATTCATATATTTTTTAAACTATGAACTTTTTATATGTATAGGATAGGATAGGATTATGAGGTGGGGGTATTATAGACTACAATTGGGTGCTTGGAAGGATGTTTAATTGTTCTCCACTCACTCTTTTCCAATAATAGCATTATTATATCCATTGATATGCCACACTGGAACTTAGAGGGGGGTAACCAAGTGAAAGTTAGAGGACGAAGTGAAAAAAGTAAGAGTTGTACGCTTAAGAGAATCTGAATTGCTTAAATATTATTTGGATAAAGAAAAAAACATTTGGAAATGCAAAAGATAGAATGACCAATGTAACTTGGAAAGTGGACCGATCAATTCAGGCGAGTAGATCAAGTTGAAATGGGTATGGTCGTACTCGTGTTGAAATTAAATTTTGAATAGAATTGCCGTTGCATTTTTTCTTTACATTTCAAATCTGAGAGATCATTCTACAGGACCATGTATATCTATATAAGATGTGATCAAAAAGGATCAGGACTGAATTTTGATTTTTTTAAATCTTAAATCGAAAATTCAGATGAGGGTTTATTCACTGCTAAGGTACTTGACAAAAAATATTGGAAAACCAAAGGATAGACAACTGGGCTCTGGCATAGGATATCTAGCAGATTCTGAAAATTATCAGAAAGGAAACAAATTTTTTTTTTTTTTTTGCATTTTAAAAAATGACCAGGAAGGTCTGACCAAAGAATCTTAACTGCTTAATATTATTTGAACAACTAAAATTTTGTGACGAAAATAAGGCCAGGATTGTTTCTGAGATTGCCAGAGAAGAATAGGGTTGCTTGCATTTGGAAAAGTTTGGATGGTCGACTTGACAGGAAAAATTCGGTCATTTATTTGATGAATTTAGAAACCTTCCTTCGACCACGCATTTTGAAAATCAGATTCGTCACAAAAAACAGTTGTACTCGCTCAGGGAAAAGGGCCAGGTTGAAGATATTGATAGCTGGAGGAACAATAGAACCTTAAAACTCCGTTAATATCAGGCAAGGGTGTGAGATACAAACTTAAAATGGGTTGAAGTTGACAGGGTGGCTTCAGCCTTCTGGCCACCAAAAAGGGATAGGATGATCCCCCATATTTTGAAAAGCTATTTTAAAGAAAATTGGGATAATGTTAAAATTGATATTAAGGATGAGTAAATACTATACCTTAATCCAACACCGGTTGAACACTAAACTCAATATAAGCTGGAGTTTTTAACATCTCAGATAGAAAGTCCAGGAGAGAAAGAATCGGAATCAAAAGAGTTAGAAGAGAATTTCCCGAGAGAGTCAGTCCACTACTGCTCCTTGTGCTAGACGTCAAATACTAAAAACAGCATACTGATAGACCGTTTGTTACTGTGTTGGAGAGTCAGTCGAAGACTGAGCGTTAGAGTCGGACTGAAAAGAGTATGAAGAGAGATTCCAGAGAGAGTCGGTCTACTACTGTTCCTGAACCGAGACCACGTGTCAGACTTCGGATACTTATGACTTAACTCATTACTTAACTGTACACAACTGGGTTGTATATTTTAATGTCACTCGTCTTAGACTGTAATGGAAAGTATTAAAACCGCTGAATACAAAAAACGATATAAACAAAAAGATTTGTTACATTTCCAACACGAGTTGATTTATTATTTGTTTTCTTGTGTTGGAGATTCATTTTTATGTAACCCCTGGTCGTCGACTTGTTCATCAATTCGCTGACTTTACCAAGCGACCTTCTCACCTTCTGTAATCCAAACACAACGTGAGCAATGTGGGTCAAACCAAGCGGAACCGTGCCTAATAACACAATACTAGCAATGGCCCCTCATCAAAGGGTTACATTAACTGGTTGCCGTGTCCAGCTTTGATCTCAGTCGTTTGCATCATAATACACTAAAACTGAATAAACAGAAAAGAATGACGGGAAAAACTCATATAAACAATCAAAATATTTAAATGGTACCTATAACAATGTAATGAATGTTACAACTATTAACATGTGTCCCGAACAAATAAATCACTTTTGTTGCTCCATACAAGCATGCATAAAAAGAAATAAAAAGAAAGGTAATTCAAATGTCAAACTTGTTTTCTGGTATTTCACGGCAAAGGGAAATAGAGAATCTCCCCGGAAGTTGAAACAACGTCTCTATTTTGTTTTTCAATCAACAAAATAAAACAAAAATAAAAAAATAATGTCCATTTTTCGCCCCACGGACCCGGACTGAAAGGATCACGTCCACTTCGTTAAAATAACGAAGACAAAAAAGAAATAATTATGAGTCTAAAATTCTCTCGTGACAAACAAATACGTGACATGGGAAGCTACGTCCAAAATCAATATTCTGAGTGTATACAATTTTTTAGTATCAAATCCTTGAAGCAGCGCCCTCAAAAGAGCTACTATACGGTCACCATCACTCAAACCATCCAAGTAAGAAAAACAAGATATACTGAGCATTCCTGAAGAAGTAAGGATGATCTCATAAGTGACGTTCTCGAGTGGACTCCTGCACATGGACACACCAAAAACTTACATTCATCAGCTCTGTGCAGACTCAAGGTGCCGTCTAGATAGAGACAGATGGCGAGAGATATTGGTTTGGTTTAGTTTTATGGCACATTAACCATTGTATGTTACTAAGGCCAAATTAATTTTTATGCATATAAACAGTTCTATTTCTAATTATTCAGTTTATGGGTATAGTTTTTTGTTTACACACAGTTAAATGTCAAAACAGTTCCACTTTAAAAAATTCAGTTTCACTGTCAAAAACAGTTCTATTTCAAACGATTCAGTTTAGTATACACAACAGTTCCATTTCAAACAATTCAATTTAGCATAAGTACGCAGTTTACATGTTAAAACAACCCTATTTCAAGCAATTCAGTTTAGGATAAAGACACAGATTAGTTCTATTTGACCCGTTGATAGAACCCTATCAGGTGCTAACACTCCAGGCCAGAGTGGACCTGGGAGCGATGGCTAAGAAGGGGTACTCCGCATTCCCCAAAGCTCCAGCATTACTGGAGTCTTACCATCAGATTGTTTAATGTCATATCCAAGATATTCATTGGGGGAGTTTTACCGTTCTGCAAATAAGCAGTCGGTATATTCTTAACCACCAGGCGACTGGGCAATGCGAAAGAGAGAGAGAGAGAGAGAGAGAGAGTTAAAGGAATCCGTACTGTCGGTACGCCTTGATGATGATGATGATGATGATGATGATGATATATGGTTATATATCAACACAAGCAAGATGCTACAGACGGTTAATTTTTAAGTGGAGTTAAACAGGTTTGAATTCAGATTTTTCTTTCTCTTTAACCGGTTACTATACTGGTTTACAGTCTGATATAATATTTACCCATATCCAGACGGGGATTAGTTTGAATCATTCCTTTCTGATGGCAATAGGCGCTATTGGGAAATGCAAATAGCCTCGTCCAGGTTTAGAACTGATGATGCTGTATATAAAGTCTGTAAAAATGATCTTCCGGATTTATGTTGTCACAAGCCCCTGCGTTGTGACATTGAACTGGTTGGAAGTATCTCTTTGAGCAACTGCAGCCACGCAATTTCAGTTTCTGTAATGGTGTAGAACGGTGAACATTGTTTGTTTCTGATAGTAATGTATTTAAAAACGGTGACTAATCTCATACTCCTCTGATTTCATGGTGACACCTCGTAGACAACTCTCTTAGCAGATCTATCCCCTTGTGTTTACTGCGTGTAGAGCCTTAAGTTTTTAAATGTAGACTGCAGAAAAAACTGACGAATTGAAAGATTTTATTTGTCATGAAATCCCAGCAATACCAGACATTACGTTTAGGAGAACTGCTAAAGAACTTCAAGGTGAGGCTCCATGAAGACAAGTATTTCACCGATATCATCTTTAAAACAAAGTGATTGATAATCACAATAGCAAATGGCAAATATTGTGCTTATTTCTATAAGGCAACATAGATCGTATTTAAATTTTAATTTCACTCTTGAAATCAAATTTTGAATAGTATATCAGTTGCACTTTTTGAGAGATCGTTCTACAGCACCCTATATATCTATACAAGATGTGATTAAAAAGGATCAGGACTGAATCCTTTTTTTT
This sequence comes from Sepioteuthis lessoniana, assembly GCA_963585895.1. Lineage (NCBI taxonomy): Eukaryota > Metazoa > Mollusca > Cephalopoda > Myopsida > Loliginidae > Sepioteuthis > Sepioteuthis lessoniana. Next base: position 46,572,670 of record OY757917.1, on the reverse strand, counting down.
AAATCTTAAATCAAAAATTCAAATGAGGATTTATTTACAGTTAAACAACTAATAGAATACAGTGATGATATCTTGAACAGCGGTTTTTGTGGTGGTTGACTATGTGACACAAGTTTCGTAGCATATTTGCTTTATCCAGCAGTGTTACTACATGGCCAGTATCTTTTGAAATTCCCATGTTTTTTGAAAAGGAGGTATTACTTTTGGAGCAACCTTTATATTCCCCCCCTCTCTCTCTCTCTCTCTCTCTCTCTCTCTCTCAGTATATATATATATATATATTTATATATAAGAGGAAGATGGAAATAAATCCGACAGTATGTAAATATGAAAAAACAATATATTCAAAGGATGTAGTCATATGTAAATAAATACTTCTGAATATCGTCTGAATATCTTGTTTTTTCCTATTTTCATATTTTTCACAAAAATACACATTCACATATGTGTGCATGTGTGTGTGTGTGTGTGCGTGCGTGTTTGTGTGTGTGTGTGTGTGTGTGTGTGTGTGTAAGGAGTCAACGGTGCTTGGTAATTGTCATTTTCTCGTTTATGTGTTCATCAGACCAAGTAACTTTTGGTTATAGTTGGAGCCTTTTTATATGTTGTCTACTGGAAGTTGGGAGGTTGAACTAGTTTGTGGGTCATTCCGAGTAGGGATTGCTTATTTAAATGGTTTATCTTATTCTTATGATTTCTTTATTTATCAACTCTTTTCTATTTGGTTTACAACTTTCTATTTATTTTCCTTTATTATTACTTCTATTCTTATAATTATCTTTCTATCTCTGCTAACATTTGCCTGTTTTTCTAGCTTTTTCAATCCATCGTTGAACTACTTGTCTTGTTTTAACCAAAATATGTTTATTACTTCTATTTCCAATTTTATTGGTGTATTTTTTTACTAATTTGTTCATTTATTTAAGGACTTATTTTGTTTTATTTTATTTATTTTTCATTTGTTTATTCATTTTTTATATTGTATCTATCTATTTATTTATGTGTTGTTTGTTATATTTTATTTCATTTTATGTATTTAATTATTTACTTATTTATATTTAAGTCATCGGAGTTGTAGTGTGTTGGCTATAGTATTGAATGCTCGGAGGTTATTTTCGTATATTTGTCGTATATGAGTACCATAATTCACCGCTACAATCATTTGTGTGGCAGCAAAACAATTTGGACACTTGTAGCAGAGGAAATTCAATAAGCTTTAATATTTCCTCGTGCTAAACTATGTAAAACAATTTACGACGAATTAACAACAAAACTTTTATTGCCTGAACCAACTTAATAAAATGACTCCAGAAATGGCAAGAAATACAAAAACTAAGTCGTTATTTTTCACGTGGCTTAGTAGAGATTTTTTTCGTGTCTGTATTTGGTTATGAGTTCTGATCGCTTATTTAGGAGTTTACTTTATTCTGGGAAGATGATAAAGTTGCAGCGTTTTGATGTGAGCTATTGTTATTCTTTTCTTACTTTCTACGTTAACTCTGCTGTTTTGATTTGATGTTTCCAGTGGTCTTCAGTTACACCAATATATTTTTTCTGTATTTTCTTTAGATCCTACGGTGGCTTGATAAGGTATTTGTCGTACGTCCCATCAATCGAACGCGTACGGCACAAGGCTCTGTTATAAAAAATTATTTCTAAGAAAAAAATCAAGCTGACTACGTGCGGATTTGATTTGGCCGGAGTGGAGAAGGGAGAAGTAATCCCAGACAGTGCAGCATCAAAAAGTAACTTCCTCCTTTTGTCAAACTACTATTTGACCCTCAGTACGAATTCGGGGAGCGAACTGTGAAGGCACGAAAGACTTAAGCCGACAGATGGGTTTCGTCACTCGCTTCTTGAATGAAGCTTCCCAAGAAATAAATGTAAAATTAATGAAAGTCGACTTTTGAAATTCTATCAAGTTAAACATCTGAAAGAAAATTCAACCAAAAATTCTGCTGAAAAGAACTTTAAAGAAGACTCGCAATTTAATGAACTCTCATTCATTCCCCCACCCCCAAAATGAAGAAAAATACTCAAATTCAAAGAACTCTAAAACATTTCTACAAAACAAAAAAAAAAAAAAAAAAAAAAGAAAAGAAAAATAGTCAAATTCAAAGAACTTTGTTTCCCGGACACTCTCTCAGATAAGTTCCAGCAAATTGTACTAAAAATTTGTACCACTTTATCTTTTCTATCCTTTTCTTTCTAGTTTCTTTTATATAAAATTCCCTTTTAAAAACTTTATTGTCTGTGTTATCTTTTCGAATCAGTATCCAGACTAAAAAGCTGCGGAACTTACTGTTTAAACTTACCGTATGACCTCACTGGTTTATGGCACACTAAATCCCCCTAAAAATATTACCAATTGAAATACTTAACAAGGCTCTTGTGTCACTCACTTCCACAAATCTTATTCCCTCCAAATTTCTTTATATTGACATTTTATCCCTTAAAATTTCTTAACTTTCAAAATGCGTCTGGGTGCAAGGTCAAAGCCCAAAATTGCCCGGTGGTTCCAAAAATGCCTTGACCTCGTCGGCATTCCTCTAAAAAGGGGTGCCTCCAACGCCAGGCGATAAACCCAAATCCTCTGTAGAGAGTTAGAGCCTGGGAGACGGCCCCCTGAGGCTCAACGAAACATAAATGCTGGGCCTCCCCGGTACCCATGTCAGGCAGCCTCTACCGATTGCTAACAAGCTAAAATACACCTGACCTGATCAACGAACCAGACAACATGGCCGGCCGAAGTGTGTCCCGGCCCGGCGACGACCTTGCTTGGTATACAGCGTTTCTTTGTTGGCAACTTCCGCTTAGGGAACATTTGTGTTTGATTTCGTTATTGAAGTTGTTTTTTTTTGTTGTTTTTTTTCAGTGTATTATAGATATTCTTTGTGTACTTATAATTATTTATGGTATGTTATCAGTGCAATTGTAGCTAACTTTTAATGTATTCCTATTGAATATTTTGTGTAATTTGTTTCATGTGCGGAAAAGTTTGTTTATTTGTTTGATAAACACTTTCCCTACGTTTATTCTAGGTTTCTTTTTTTGCATTTTGGGTTGAACCAAATAATGCTTCTATTTCTGCTGTGGTAGATGTAAGGTCAGTGCCCACTACTTGTGATGTGGACAGTTTGTTCTCTCGAGGTTTTGTTGGAAACAAAACTCTGAGCGTCGTTCCACAATTAATAACACAAATAATATGAACAACGCAGACAAAATTTACGACAACGAGAATCTAAAACAAATAATATCTATATAATAAAAAAAAAAGGTACGCATACTATGAATGTATTTCTTTTACAGGCTGTTTTGCTGAGTTTTGCTGTCTGAAGTTATGGACGGGTCTTTCAGTGTCTGAAGGAATTGTGTCTGAGATCCATGAATGTCGGAGATTGTGAGAAAAAAAGCTGTCAAGCTGAGAGTGAGAGAGCGAAAAAGCAAAAGAGGAAATTGTTTTTGAAAACGTGGAATATATAGGTAACCTAGTCACGTGACCGGGTCCAAACGCAAGATTTATTTTTGCGCGGAAGAAATTCAAAACGCACAGACGTAATTGAAAACACTGGCATGTAACTATTCTGTCCAATCAGATTTCCAAAACTACATGATTTATTTTGACGCCTTACTATTTTCGTTTCGGGAACAAGTGAGTCTTGTACCCATTTTTTCCAGATTTTTCTACTCCACGTGTTCCTCGATGATTATCTAAGAATATAGGAGTGTAAATCCAATACAACTTCTTTTTTGTCAGTTTGTCTGTAAATCCATTGTTTTTATGCTATTACGTCTTCTTCTTTAGTTTTGTTGAAAATGGTTTCGTTTAGTTAGTTGTCAGATAGTTTGTGACCGATATAGTGTGCAATTTCTTTTTATTATTGTGGGAAGATAGTTGGATTGGGTGTGTATGTTAAGTGGAGTTTCGATTTGTTTCCAATTGGTTGGTACGTTTTTTGTTTTGTTTGGTTTGTTTTTTTTAGATTAACTGTTACATTTAATATGTCCAAATGCTTAGATTGTTTTTTATATCAATGACGAATTGTGTTTGAATGTTTTTATTACCTGTTTTCTAATTTTATCAGTTTCAGTTCTGTTGCTGTTTCTCTGGATTATTTGTCTATCGTGTCTGTATTGGTATGTGTCGTTTTTGTTAATAGTTTCCGATGGTTTTGTTTATATGTATGTTCCAATTTATTCACTAGTTTTGATGATGCCGTAGTTACCCATTATGGGTCTCGCGCAGCTTTGTTTATCCATCTTGTTTCGTAGTTAAATAGCAGAGATTTTCAGTTGTGCTTGATTATTTTAATTAGTTGTTCATTAGTTTTAGGTATTTATAGCCTTAAGTTAGGGCCTTATCTAATATAATTTTTGTGATTGAGAGTTAAAATTATTTTTAACGACTCTTTCTCTGCAACTGCCTAAGAACTTCTCTTGACCGTTATCACCAGGCAACTCTTTCAAAATCTTCCAAGACAAAGAGAGTCGGTAGATAAGAAGAGCTATATATATTCTCTTCCCTCACCAGATAGAGTGGGGGTGAGTCGGTTTATGTTGTTCTTAGCTAGCTGGCTTACGTGTTACGTGGTTTATTTGGCGTCAACGATCTTTGATTTCTCCTCGTGTTGATTGTAAAAGGTTTTTTGAATTTGGACTTCGCGTTGGTTAAACCCGTCATTGATAAAAAATTATATATATTTATCAACTGTCTATTAACCATTACAGAGATAAAAGTATTTGATATTTTGTCGAACAAATACGCAGTATTGTTTTTGTTTTATTTTCCGGGACCAATCTGTTGCTGAACTAGTATTTCTTTATTGGTTTACTCCCGGTATTCCCTTTAGTTCCTAATTATTTACTTCTAATATAATTTTTCTTATTTTACCAAGTTTACTTTTTGTTGGGTTTATTAGGGCAGATAATTTATACAAAAATGGCAGTTGAGGTTGTAGAGTTCTGTTGCCTCTTGTTATATTAAAAGGAAGAACAAATGAGTTGACGAAGATACTGAAAGTTTTCAATTTGGAAGTTTTATTAACAGCTTGAGACAAAAAGAACCCTTGTGCTGTAAGCCGCAAGAGGAGGTAAAACGGTTGTAAATGATATAGCCGGAACCAAGACGCTGAGGTCAAAGCAAGAGTTGAGATGCTGTCGTCAGAACAAGAATTAAAATGCTGAAGTCAAAGCAGGAGTTGAAAATATCCAATTTGTTTACCCTAGGATCCGTTGGTTTAGAAGGAAAGATGAATGATGAAAGAATGATTTCCCTGACACCAATGGTCCATGAATTGGGTGTGCTCTCCTCATAATGTTTAGCAGACTGCTCTGTGGTGAGAGAGGAAAAAATTTGGTCTGTCCTGCTGCTAGCAAGGGAGGAAACGAAGAGAGAGAGAATGTGCTTTCTCACATTGACTGGTCTGTCCTGCTGCTAGAAGGCGAAGAGAGTGCCCGGGGAGGTGACCCGGGCAGAATGGCATCAGTCATTCTCATTGGACGAAATATGTAAATTCGAAACTCCAACGGCCAAAACAATTCCCGCAGTAAATAATGATTTGAAATTCTTTCTGCTACATTAGTTTGTATATAGAATTATTTCCAAAGTTTTTTTAATGATCTTTTAGTGTTATTATGAAAGTTTTTGTTTTTGCTAAGCAGTTTATTCGATTTTTGATATTTAGTTTGCTTGCTATTTCTCTTGCTTATATCTAAAAATCTCCCCAAAACATACGCTCTATTAATGATACTGAGCACACTTTATAAATATTGCTATTTATATGTTTTTATCAAAAAAGAAAAACTCACCTCATCAAAACCTTTCAAGCGTATCACCATAAATGTATAACTCTGTGACAATAAAACCGGTGAGGTTAAACTCTGCGACAGTTATCCTGACCAGGCTTGTCACTGGATTGCAGAGTGTATTATATGAGTCACATAAGCATATAGCAATGGAAACCCCAAGATCAACCATGGTGGATGGGAAGTAAGGCTGATGAATTGAAAGGCGCATCAACAGCGCATTTCAACAGATGTTGGAAGAAGGAATTTATAGGTCAACCACCCAGGATCAAATACTTTAGCCAAAAAACTACTGCTACTCATCAATAAGAGTGGCGTCTATTGACGAGTAAAAAACAGTTCCACTTGATAATGATATGTATATATATCTATAGATAGATAGATAGATCCATGCACAAAGACTAATAGATGACTATTCCATATATTCATAAATGAATGTATGCATATAAATCTATGTGTGCGTGTATATGTGTGTGTGTTCGTGTGTGTGCGCGTGTGTGGGTGAGTAAAATCATTAGACTTACTGTATTTATCTGCCAACATTAACATGTATATGGGTTTTTATGTGCGTATATATATATATATATATATATAATTAGGTGTGTCTGCGTGTGTTTCTGTGTCTGTGTTTATGGTGCTTATGCAAACATATGAATATTATTTTATTCTATTAATGTATACAGATATTTTTTCATGTGTGTACATGTGAATTTTCGCTATATTTTCATGAAATAATGAAAAATAGATTGGACTCTAATCCTAGAAATCATGCTAATATATGCAGATATTATATATATATATATATATATATATATATATATATTGAGTGAGAGCAAGATGCAAATAGAAAATATAGAAAGCATATATATATATATATATATATATGGGGGGGGGTTTGTGTGTGTTTGTGTGTGTGTATTCACATATATAAAGAGACTTATAGATCCACGCCCAAAGGTTAATATATATTCTTCATATTCATGAATACATAAACATATCTGGGTTTTATCAATGCATGTACCTGTGTGTTCATATATTTTTACCCCTTAATAGATATAATATATATATATATATATATATATATATATATATATATATATATATAACATCTTAAAAATAAATAAGAATAAAACAGGCTACAAAACTCACATCTCTGCATTTTATGTGACTGGTCGTCAGGTGACTAATTATCAATATCACCATATCTCAGTGAATAATAAGATAACTTGATGATCAGCCTCATGAAACACGGTGTCATCAGTCTTTATCCTGTTTTGCTTTACTTTATAGTTGAATGCTGTGATATTGCTCTGAACTTATGTCGATAGAGCACTGTATTTTACTGATTTTAAATACCTCTAGCGTTAAATCTTAATCATGATTTTATATAGTAGCAGTAGTTACTAAACTAGAATCACTTGTCAGTGAGCTAATATATATATATATATATATATGTGTGTGTACGAGGATCATTAAATAAGTTTCCAGGCTTTTTTCGTATGGGCACTTTTATTGATAGTACACACATGAAACTCTGGTCCCCTTCCAAGTAATCTCCACCGGCTGCAATGCACTTGTTGTACCGTTCCAAAAACATCTGGAAGGCCCTATGGAAGTCCTCTTGTGCTAGCATGTCAATGATCTTCGTCACAGCTTCTTTCATCTCCTCAATTGTCACATGACAGCCTCTGAGCTTAGGAAATAACCAAAAGTCACAGGGAGCAAGGTCTGGACTATAGGGACGGTGAGGAACTGTCTCGATGCCCATCTTGGTCAAATAGTTTGTGACAAGGATGGAGTTGTGAACTGGTGCATGGTCCTGGTGGAAAAGCCACGGACCCGATTTGAAGAGTGCTGGCCTCTTCCGACGGAATCTCTTACTGAACTCCTTTAAAACCTCAACATAGTAACCCTAACCCTAACCCTTTGTCCAATCAACTCTGGTGTATTTACTTCCTTACTCCTCTCGCACCTCTCATCATCCCTCTCAGACTCCCTGCCTTCCTTGAATCTCTTATGCCACTCAAAAACTGATGCTCGATTCATGCAAGAAGCTCCAAAAGCAGTCTGAAGCATTCCATACGTTTTTGTAGCATTTTTTCCACGTTTAAAACAGAATTTTATTGCATATCGTTCTGTTGTATAGTATACAACGCGTATATAAATATACAAAGGAACATAATCAACTGATAATGACGACTTCAATCACGAACGAATACACTTCTTTATATAAATCTCTCACTCTTTATTTTTGAAAAGGTGATGTTTGTTGTGTGTGAGAAATGAGTGGAGACAAGGACGGACTGCTATATTGACCCAAGTTCTTCCTCGACCATAGCAGCACTTCTTTCGCATCTTGGCTAGGGTTGCTCAACCGTGGGTCACTAAGGGCCCAAAGTCCTCGGTCTATTGCTGGTTCTCACTCCGGCATCCTGTCTCCAACTGTCTCAAATCGTCCGTGCACCTGGTTATATTATTTTCTAACGTCCACCTGCTTCTGCTGTTCTTCCGCTTATTTACACTGGTGCATCTCTTGATTGACGGCTCGGTCGAGGGTCAATATATAACAGTTCTTCTAAAGCCCAGATTGCATTTTTGAAATTCACCAGCTGTGATAATCAGGCTTTTGAAGGGTGTATTCCAATTTCGGCTGTAGCTGTTCATTTGAAGCTGAAATCATAAAAATTGGTCAGTCATCTCATAAGATGTATAGCAATAACATACTGAATTTTCAAGAGTCTACGACAATTTTATATGCTTGTACAAAAATGTCTGGAAACCTATTGAATGCACCACAAATGTATATATATATATATATATATATATATATATATATATATATATAAAATTTTGTTTCAAGAAAAAAACAATATTTGGTCAGATTAGGATTGTAAATTTATTTCCATCCTGTTAAGAGCATTGATATGAATCAAAAACTTCAAAAAAACTTCAACAGGACTTCTTCAGATCCATCATGAAAAATAAATTTAAGAAATAAATAAATAGAATTTATTTTTCGTGTTCGATCTGAAAAAGTCCTGTTAAAATTTTGTTTTTTAAGTTTTTGATTCATATCAACGCTCTTAACACGATGAAAATACATTTCTAATCCTAATATGACCGAATATTGGATTTTTCTGGGAATTATATTTGCTCTGTGAAATTATTTACATTGAGCTCTTTACCAGGAATATTTAAATATTCGAATTTTGAATAATTCAATTGTCCTGACGGAATTATTCCTTACTCAGGTTTTACTGGATTGAAGAATACCTATATATATATATATATATATATATATATATATATATATATATATATATATATATATATATACTAGGGTGGGCTAAAAAGTTCATATGTTGTAAAGTTCATACAATGATGACATATCTTCTGTTTTTTTAACAGTAGTATTAGCATTTCAGTACTGATGCTGAAAAATAAACCTGATTTGATCACATTTCATGAGAGTATATTCGTCAAACAATGAATTTTTCAATCAACCCTTATATATATAAGATAATAATTACTACATCTTGACAGATGATAGCTACTTGTACGACCAAAATTTTAATTTTAACCTTCTGATTAATAACTAATTGAACTCATCAAAAATATTCTTGATGTTATTGAATGATAGTACAAGACTTATGGCACTCTTTGGGTCTATATAGTAACAGCTGTGACAAGCATAGCAAGATAGCTGGTGACTGAAAACAGCAGGTTGTACTTCAGAGTAGCTTCTCTAGACTTTTCCTGTCAAAGGATACCTACAAGTAGATATTTGATGCAGGAGCTTCTTCCTAAAGTTTTGATTTTGGAGTTAACTTCTTGGATTGCCTTCACCATGGCTTTATCATTAGGCAAGAGCTCTTTCAACCTAATATATATATATATATATATATATATATATGGTTGTGTGTGTGTGTATGTGTGTGTGTATGTGTGTGTGTAAATCCATTGGGATATCCATTGGTGTGAGTCCAGTGTACTCATTTATTAAGTTCAGCCTTATTTTGCATAAAGCTAGAAGTATGTGTCACCTAGCTTACCGATTATTTCAGTTGCTCACGTGAGTCTTGTGCATTTTATATATTGAAAAAGAAGTTAACTGTAGTTGAGATTGGCCAATTAAATATTACTATTGAAATGTAAAGAATTGGTTGTCAAATGTCCATGAATAAAGTGGCAAAATTTTCTTTAGATGTAGGCAGAAAATTCTTTATTTATTAGTCGAACAAACTATTTCACTTCAGGCAAAATAGGACCAATGGTTGGTCAGACAGGTCTTGTTCCCTTTGTGAATAATAAACTTCTATATATATTCGGTGGGCGCAGTTTTAAACATGAAGACAGATTTTAAGAATTTCAGATTCTTTCAACAAAGAGTGCCAAAATGTGTTTGTTGATTTATTTTTTATTTAATAAGTTAATTATAAGATGACATTTACTCTTTCAACAATCTCCCTGCAATTAGCATCATGATATTCATAAATGAGGTTTAATAAAAAAAATTGACTTTCATGCATAAGATTCTATATTCTTAAAATTTAAATGATGTGTTTACCACTGAGCTATTTATTATTTTATTTTATATCACTAGAACTTTAAGAAGGCATGTCACCTCTTCTCTCCTGAGGTATAGGTAAATAGTAAACCTGGCTGGATTTTCTTGCCTTGGTTTGGCAACAAGTCTTGGAAAAGGAAAACTCTGAATTCCAAACTATCTTTACTTTGCTAAAAAATTGACCTTGCGTTGCATCTTGTCCATAGCTGACGGGTAGAGTAAATACATACAAGTGATTTGAATTCAGATTTTTCTTTCTCCTAGATTGTTTGCCTTACCAAGACTAAAAAAATCATTCTACCCGACTATTTTCCTTTAGATAGAGCACGAAGAGATGGATTCATGCCTTTCAAGCAGCATTGGCATGAAGTGAAACATTATCTTTCTGATCGATGAATATTCCCTCCGAATCACTTGGTACACATTGTTTTTTTTTTTTTCTCTTAGTCTTGATTTTACTTCCTTCCTCACTAGAACCCATTCTCTAATTATTATGTGGGTCAGTCAAAAAATTCTAAAACTCACCAAGAAAGAGTCATAGAAACAAAACAGTTTTTCGCTATTTTTCCATATAATCACTCTTGACATTAATGCACTTGGTCAAATGATGTTCAAGCATTGCAATCCTATAATGAAAGAAGAGGGTATTCCGGTTCTCTTAAAACTCCTCCACCACATATATGACCTTATCATTATTTCCAAAATGGCAAGTAGGCAGGTGGGATTCGAGTTTAGGAAGCAAGAAGTTAGATGGAGCTAAATCGGTTGAGAAAGGGGAATGGGATTGAAATTCAAAACCAAAGTTGACAGCTTCAACAACTGCAAAGTGAGCAGTGTATTTGGGTATGTTATCCTGAATCAAAAATACACTTGCCCTCAGCTTCCCTACGTATTTTGATTTGATTACTTTCTTCAATTGTCTTAGTTCTGATGTATAGTACTGTCCATTAATATTTTCACTTTTCCTTATAGTCTATCGGGATTACACCTTCAGAATAAGAAAAAACAAAACAAAAGCCATCATCTTACCTGCTTACTGGAAATTTTTTGCGAGTGGAAAACCAGAGTTTTTCCACTGTTTGCTTTTAATCTTTGATTCAGGTTTGAAGTGGTGAACTCAGGTTTAATCTTGAGATGGAAATTCTCAGGGTTAGCCAGGAAGTTTCCGAGAAATATCAACTCTTTTCAGCTTGTGCTCTGACATCCACATTCTTGGGACCCACCTTGCGAACAACCAGCTTATCCCCAAGATCCCAGTTAAAACAGTAGGGATCAAGCCAGAACTAATCTTTATGGACTTACCTATCTGCTTGATACTAAGAAATTTGTCATCCAAAACGATACAGTGAATGGAATCAACTTGCTCATCAGGTTGAGGTTTTTGGATGACCTGACCAAGAGTCATCATCTGTGCTGTCCTTGCCTCGCGTCAATTCCACTGCTTACTTCTTCACAATTGCATTGGAAAGAGGAGTCTTCAGTAAGGATCTGTACCTTGTCTTCATGGATTTCCTTGGGTTTTGTACCTTTCTTTTGTAGATAGTTTACGGCTGCCCAGGTTTGCGTTTTGTCCATTTTTAGATTTGTCGTACACCTTTCATCTTTTTATGGACTTCACCTGCACCGATATTAAGATAGAAATCTGAATTAGTTTTATAAAAAGTGCTAGCGTGTTGCCACAACAATAATGTTCAGCTATGGCTCTTCTTTCTTGATGAGGCTTAAAACTTTTTAAATGAGCCATATATATTGAAATTTATTCTGTTTTTTTTCCCATATCACCACTCCATACCCCATCTCTCTCTCTCTCTCTCTCTCTCTCTCTCTCTCTCTCTCTCTCTCTCAATCTATGCATACATACGTATTTGTATGTGAGAGTGAGATGTTTATTTTTGTCTCTATTAATCTATGATATAAGTACAAAATCCCAATTGGAACAATGTTTATCATCTTTTTTTTATGTAATGCTTATTTGAAGGAAAAGATAAATATTTAACAACTAAAAAACACTAAAAAAATTTTACCTGATGAAAGATTATTTATTCAAGTGAAAATGAAGTCGCACAAGTTTTTATCATTCTTGGATTATCTGTCAATATTGGCTGTAGGATGTATTTTCTGAGACATTTCTCTTTTAATACAGACTTTATATTCAGAACAATTTTTCTGGCATGTAAAGCACATATTACCAAAGGAGATAAAAAGAAAACAAGAAAAAGAAAGCTTAGTGTATTAAATCCTTCTTAGGTAATAATTACTTCAAGAAAACCTGCATTCTGATTACAACACTAACAAATACAGGAACAGTTTCTACATAGAGACTCATAAATTCTATTTTTGGCTAAAACGAATTAAAATTTTACACTCATAAAGGATATATGTTTATTCAAAACTATATTGGAAACAACAAATTGTAATATATTATATGCACATAAGTTTAATAGATATTAGGTGATATATAAACATCTTAATAAACAGATAAGCAAATTGACGGTCTCAACTAATTTGAAACACAATCATCTTAAGCTTAATTTATAACTCTTTAATAAAAATCTTATTGCCAGATGTCTTCAATAAAGATATATAAAGGTCAGTTGAAGACACTTGGATAACATAAATTAACTTTTATTCAGCAAATGGATATGCCATGTCACAAATTCAGTTTTCATTGCTTCTCTCATAGCATATCAACCTATTTACAAACTTTTTAAAAGACTTTCTGAAAAAAACTTTTTTTCCACAAATCTTTTTTTTAACGAAAACTTCTTTCCATAAAAACTTTTCTTCTGATGATGACCAACGTTTGAAAATTGTGGGTAAAAATCAAAAATTAAATAACTTGAAGAAATATTCCTATTTGTCTTACCATCAGTATTTATATATATATATATGTATATATATAATTTCGTGCATGTGGATGATTAAAATTGCTTTTTAAAAGTGCTCAAATCAAACTTTAGTACATTTATAAAAGCTTTTAGAAAGCAATTTTATTCATTTGTCTGCATCAGACTTTATAGCATTTCCATCTCAGATATTAGGCACTGTCAAAGAAACAACAAACTATATTTACTTTTTTTAAATTGCAGATTTTGTATCTATCTATCTATCTATCTATCTTCAAAAAGAACTTACAATGTAAACACAGCACAAGAATGAATTTATGTGTAAATACGTCAATTTTAAAAAATCAATTAATTATCGAATTTTAATAAAATACTTTGTGCTACTAATATTGTTATATATAAAGTAATTACCATCTCCCATGAAATACTGGATATTTCTTCAAGTTTATTATATATATATATATATATATATATATATATATATATATATATGTAAGGTGTGGACAGAACGTCTAGAGAAAAGTTGAATTTTGTTAATTTCAAAAATTAAGAAGATAGACGCACAGTTGAGTTAAAAAGTTAAAAAGAGGGTAAACAATAAATGTGGGGAAAAAGGGTTAATGAAATATTAAATGAAAGAAGGATAAAGTAAAGAGATAAAATAATTACAGGAGAGAGGGAGAAAAGGAAAATAGAATTCAAAAGGTAAGGGGAAAAAATTATCGGGATATCCGAGAGGAAATGCAGAAGATAAAAAAATGGGGAAATTATGATATGCGAGGAGCTATGATTAATGTGTAATTCATTAAGATTATTCACAAATCAAATTCAATTCAAATTTTGAAATTTAAATTCAAATCTAAGTATTTTTCTTTTATACCCAAATGTGAAACCTCAAATGTAAAGTGAAATTTTTTAAAATTCTAGGAAATTTTTATGGGTGAAATTATGATAAGCGTAGCAGAGAGAACTTCGTATTTTTGTTTAGCGCGTAAATTAATTTGACCGTTATGGTCGACGCATATTTTCACCCAATAAGGATGACTTATCCTATTCATCCCGGACCATTTTCCTGAACAACATAAAAATGGTGAAAGCCCGCCAAACTATCTCTTCCACAGAACCTTTCGAACAGAACAGACGCACTTTCTGTCCGCTCCCGGCATAGTAGCAGAAGCACAACACCATGAGGAAAGCCATCTAATTTATGGACCTCTTGAGTCTACTCTCTTGGACCAAGGGTTCCCAGTTGAACATGAATTAGATGCATGGAATAGGAACACCTTTATGTCACCTCCAACTTTTGCTATGTCGACAACGACGCACAATTCTGCCTAGACATCCAACTACATCATTCCTGTCTGTAAACAGCAAAGCCGAAATTTGCTACGCCTATGACGATGCATAATTCTGCTCAGGCATTTAGCTGCTAAAATTCATTCTCAACTCCATGACTATTTCCTTCCTTCCTACGAGATTTACAGCATAGAGGTACCCTTTATTCTCACTGTCATTAAACTACTAGATTGAAAACCATCAATATCTACGCTTTCATTATTTTATTTTCTTTCTCTTAATATAACAAGAGGCCACAGAACGATACAACTTCAACAGCCATTTAAGCATCATCTGCCCTCTTGTTATAATAAGTGTGGAAAATATTAATTAAAGATGGAATATATTGTAGCTATATAAAATAGATTTGCTCAAGAACGGAGAACTATTATGAAAAGCCCTGGCGACTGTTTAAAGATTTTCAAAATTAAATAGCACCAGCTTCGAAAATTCGTCTTAATCTTTTGTTGTAAATGTAAACAACCATCTTTGCAGAATTGAAATCGAAGTTATCTGATTGAGAGATGTGTTGAAGAAGTGCATTATAAAGGTTACCAACTCTAATGTCTCTTTTGTGTTCTTTCAAACGAGCGTGAAGGTTCCTTGACGTTTTATCAATATATTTTAATTTACAATTTCAACAAAGAATACAATAAACGCCGGCGTCTGAAACTATGCTGCGTTGAGGACTAGAGCGTGCTAAATCGCAGAACGTTTTAGAGGATAAAGAGACAGTTTCAATATCAAGTTTATTTAAACTGTTTATTATAGTAGAAGAATTGTAAAGCAAAGTAATGAATGTCGGGGGAGGGCACTAGTTTTATGGGCGGTTGAGTTGGTATTACTTCGAGGTTGACTCTTAATGTGAATTTTAAGGCTTTAGATTTAGCAAAGTATATAAAAGATTTGGGGTATAGAAGGTTAAGAAAGTAGTTTTCTATATGGTAAAATTCCTCATTTAAATATTTTGGGAACAAATACGTAGGGTTCTGAGATAAAAAAAACCTATGATGACACCTCTTTTGTGATGTGAGTAGAAATGTATGTGGTCGTTTTAACAAGTGGGTTTACGGTAAATCTAGTTTGTTAATATTCCTAATAAATAAGATGTCCAGAAAAAGTAGCGTTGTTGGATGCAAGTTAATATGTGAACTTTTGTCAGTGATGCTATGTAAGTCAAGATCATGTGGATAGATAAGTAGGATATCGTCTGTGTATCTGAAGTAACAGGCAATATTAGGGATAATATATTTAAAAAGACCAGATTCTAGGAATTCGTGATAAATGCATGCAAGAACTCCACTAAGCAGAAATCCCATATGTAAACCAAATTTTGGTTCTAAAACGTGTTGTTGTATTGTAATTAACAATGTGAAGTGCATCAGGTACAAATTTTAATTAGTTTAGAGCTCAGCAGAAGTAATGTAGTACAAAATTTTCGAAGCTGATTATATAGACTTTCAATGCATTTATCAACAGGTATTTTGGTATATAGTGATTTGATATCTAAACAAGCCAAATACCTGTTGCTCATATCAATTTCACTTAATTTGTTAAAGAGAGGTCCAGAATTTTTGGTGTGTGTATCATTAATGGTATCTAAAAGAGGTTTAGCAATATTATGGAGGAGCGGATCCTATGCCAGAGAAAATAAGTTTTAAGGTTATGTCACGTTTGTATGTTTTCGAAGATAATAAATCTTTGGGATTATGGGGTGGTAATTGATTAATGTGGACCATTTGAGATTGATCTTTTGAGATATTTGTTAAAGTCATTAATATTATTTAAAACAGTTTGTGGGGATATCTGTACGTAGATGTTGTTATCATCAAGCAGATTCATCAGTTTTTGGTTATCCTATTTATCAACCCATCCGCTCGGGCAGGATATGACACAAGGTCAATTTTTAAGCGGAGTTTAACAGGTTTGAATTCAGAGTTTTCCTTCTCCTAGACTAGTTGCCTAACCAAGGCTGAAGAACCTAGTCTGTGCTACTATTTATCCATAGCTGGAGGGAGAATAATTGGATTCATACCTTTCCCAAGGGTATTAGTGCTATGTGAAATGCAATCAGTCTCGTCGAGGATTTGAACTCGTGTCGCCGTGTTATAGACCGTAGAATCCATAATAACAACACATCCACCTTTCAACACGGATATCCCTATAAATTTTTTCCCTTACCTTTTCAATTCTATTTTCCCTTTCTCTCTTTCTCCTCTAATTATTTCATCGCTTTACTTTATCCTTCTTTCATTTATATTTCACCAACCCTTTTTTCCCACATATACTGTTTATTCTTTTTTTAACTTTTTAATTTTTGAAATCAATTTACTTTATTTTATTTCTGATATTCACGTTACCTTGTTAATCTGCTATTCATACGAGGATCATTAAATAAGTTTCCAAACTTTTTTCGTATGGGCACTTTTATTGGTAGTACACGCATGAAACTCTTGTCCCCTCCCAAGTAATATCCTCCGGCTACAATGCACTTGTTGTACCGTTCCAACAACTTCTGGAAGACCCCATGGAAGTCCTCTGGTGTGAGCGTGTCAATGACCTTCGTCACAGCCTCTTTCATCTCCTCAATTGTCTCATAGCGACAGCCTCTGAGATAAGGGAAAAACCAAAAGTCACAGGGAGCAAGGTCTGGACTATTGGGACGGTGAGGAACTGTCTTGATGCCTACCTTGGTCAAATAGTCTGTGACAACGATGGAGTTGTGGACTAGTGTATTGTCCTGGTGGAAATGCCACTGACCCGATTTGAAGAGTGCTGGCCTCTTCCCTAGGAATCTCTTCTTTAACTCCCTTAAAACCTCAACATAGTAACCCTAACCCTAACCCTTTGTCCAATCAACTCTGGTGTATTGACTTCCTTACTTCTATCACACCTCTCATCATCCCTCACAGACTCCCTGCCTTCCTTGAATCTCTTATGCCACTCAAAAACTGATGCTCGATTCATGCAAGATGGTTGTAAAGCAGTTTGAAGCATTCCATACGTTTCTGTAGCATTTTTTCCACGTTTAAAACAGAATTTTATTGCATATCGTTCTTCTAAAGTGTCCTCACGTCCAGATTGCATTTTTAAAATTCACCAGCTGTGACAATCAGGTTTTAGTAGGGTGTATTCCAATTGCTGCTGTAGCTGTTCATTTGAACCTGAAATCATAGAAATTGGTCAGTCATCTCATAAGATGTATGGCAATAACATACTGAATTTTTAAGAGTCTACGACAATTTTAAATGCTTGTACAAAAAAGTCTGGAAACCTATTGAATGTACCACGTATTTTGTTTTACTTCTTTTATTTTCTCCTCTCCCCTTTTTCTCCTTTTCCCTTGCCTTTCTTCTATCCTCTTTTCTCCTATTTTTTCCGTTTTCCTCTTTCCCCTTCGTTCCTTCTTCCTTCTTTCTCTTTTTTCTTTTCTCTCTCTTTTTCTTTTTCTTTTTCTTCCTCCTTTTGATTCCAAATTTTTTTTCGATGTACAAATGTAAAACCTAATTTTTACGTAATAATCACCCAAAACCACTTGACAATTTTAAAAACAAACGCTGTTGTATTGTTTAAACAGCCAACTTTTCCTGGTATATAGGTTTTTCCTGTTTTTTCTATGATTTTTTAAACATCCATCGTTGATTTAACATCACTAATATCATCCCATACAGTCCTGATGATGGTTCATTAGAACCGAAACACTATAGTGTCGGCTTTGTTTCTCAATAAATCTCTCCTTCTGTTTGGATTACCTTGATATTAGTTTTTTCTCTATATTGTCGGAATTCACTCCATTATTTTCTTCCATATATATATATATATATATATGTGTGTGTGTGTGTGTGTGTGTGTGTGTGTGTGTGTGTGTGTGTGTGTGTGTGTATGTGTGTATGTGTGTGGATATATGAATGGATACGTATATGTGTATATATTTATCCACAAGTATTTTTATGTAGAAACCAACGAGTCGATTCTATTTCAAACCGTTGTTTCAAGCTTGGCTTATTTTGATCTTAAAGCCGTGTCACATGTGTTTCTTTTTTCGTTCTTTCAATGATGGTGAGTTTTGCATCATGGTAAAGTCATGGTTGTCTAAGCAGAATGTTATTCTATGAGGAGTAGTTTATTATAATTCGTATATTTGCTTTAGTGTCTCTGGTTGTTCAGTCTAAAATAAAATTGACATTTTGACATTCCAGTGTATACACATATACATCTGAATATACACACAGAGACACTCACACATGCACACACATTCTCCAAACTCCATGACTGGATCCTCACCATCATGTGCAGTTTCAACGTACTATAAAACATAAATATTTCTATTTGATACTAATCTTTCTTTCCACACAGTTAAATGATTTCTCGTATTGCTATTTAAGACAAATAATTCTATTTATTAAATGATTTCAAGTATTGCTATCTAAGTTGACCAATAAGTTGTTTTTGTTGGCAACCGTAGTTGAGGGCAACCAGAGGGCTCCCTTTACAATAGCTACTACACCGAGATGTAGGGGAGGGTGCAACTCCTTTCCCTGGACTGCTCCACTTTATCCTGAGTGTTATTATATTATATCGCTGAGTGTTAAGCAAGGAGGTATCAAGTACCATTTTTAAAGTCTTTGGTATAATGCGGCCTGGGATTGAGCCTTGGTCTCCCAGACCATTGGCGAACACTAATAATCCAATTAAATATTAGTCATTTTTCACACACAGTTTAAACAGTTTCAAGTATAACTATGTCAGTGCAGTTAACTCTCAGCCACTAACTTCTAGCACTTTTCAGATAAAATAGAGTTAAGTACTTCTTTACTACAGAGAAATTTAAAGAATTATGCTAGGGCTTGACATGATGAACCGATTGATCAGATGAGGTCTCTCTGACCTCCTGTTTAGCCCAATAAAGTTCAAAGGGCTGTGTTCCAAGTCACTTGACCATTTAAGTTGCCAGGTCAAGGACTGCTCATCCAACCTAATCCCATCTGCAGGCATTACAAGATTGCCACTCATGGTCAAGATATGGCTTCATGGGGAGTTCTAACCTTTCTACAGAGGTGCAGTTGGCAGTTCTACAACACCATTCAACAGGGTAAGATTACATATATTTATTCAGTTGAATTTAATAGATTTCAGAAGTATTGATACTGGCTCACTTAAGGATCAGCAACATGAAACTCAGTATCATGAGTCTGTTTGCTGTTTTTCTTCAATTTTATAAATCTGATATATATTTATTTATTATTATTATTATATATTCATTATTATTTATTATTATTATAATATACAAACATATATATATATATATATATGTGTGTGTGTGTGTGTGTGTGTGTGTGTGTGTGTGTGTGTGTGTGTGTGTGTGTGTGTGAAGACATTTGTTAATTTTGTATTAATGCCATTTAAAATGCAAACTAATAAAAATGCCGAGTTGACCAATAAATTTCTAGCTTGTTAGAAACTATTTTGCAAATATACCTCGAAAAAACAGTTACAGATTACCTAGTTGGCGATTACCGGATCCCTCAGCTCGGAATTGTCCTTCATCACAGTCCTGGCCCGGTCTACTAGGTCATTAAAGAACAATGAGTATATGCTTGAGCTCACTCGCAAGAGCTGCTTTGCTCCGGTTGGGAGCCCCACCAGAAATTTTTATGCCAAGGCCCACTCGAGCAGCCCATCAAACAACACCGTCAGCTTCATTAGGTCGGCCAAATATACGTCCACAGTTTTGCCTGGATGTAATGCTCTTGCCTCAAATTGCTCCCAAGCAGTGGCGGGGTCGATAGCAAATGCTTTGTATAGTGCTCTGTTTTTCCTCAGCACTGAGCTGTTGATACACAGCGAAAGCCCCACTGGATAGACGCAGAGGAATCACATGTTTAATGCTCTTTACGCCAGACAAGAGACAATGCAGTTCCACTTTTTCCACCCAGTCAAGTACTGGGGTCGAGCCATTGAATTCTGGAATTAATTTCAGGTCGAACTTGTCCCCCATTATGCCGAAATAGCTTGTAGTTTTAGGGTGGATGATCTTCCTGAGTGTTGAATCTGGGATTGAACCAGGAATCTTTAGATTTCAGTCTAAAGTGCTTGCTACACCACTTCCCTCTTTGCGTTCCACCTCCACTTTCCTCCTTCTCTTCCTCACTCTCCTTTTCTCTCTCTCTCTCTCTCTCTCTCTCTCTCTCTGTGTGTGCTTCTTCTTTCGTTCCTCTTCCACCTTCTTTACTGCTTCTGCTTCTCGCAGAGAAAAAAACTGACGACAAAAAGAACGAGTCGGTTTTTATTCAGGCCACTCTACCCATAATCCATTTCCTTAGCCTATAAAAATTCCAGTCGGGGGCCTCCTCTCTTTTTTCCTTTAGAATGGGCTGAAGGTGGATTATTGAAACAGCGGTGAGTATTTTTCTTTTATTTCATCCCGTAATGGCGGTGTTTCTTCCTTCATATCAGATTACTGCCCTGCACACCAGACACAAACGAACCCTCTTTTGTCAAGAGCTACCATTAGCCTCACTTTCATGTCCAAAATAGCACATCTTCCCATAACTCAAGAGCTACTAAAATGTTTTTAACTGAAAATGGCCTGAACCTCCAGGAAAATTGGCCCCGCAAAGTCCAGCTCTCATTACTATCAAACTATTATGATGGGTACTGAAAAAGAACATTTTGGCGAGAAAGCGATGGAATGTTCAAGATCTTTGGAAAATTTGCCAGTAAGAATAGGAAAAAATCCCAACAAAACAAGTAACTGAGTGGTATAACTTGATGGGTCACTGAATAGCTGCTGTTATTACTTCAAAATGTCAGCATACAAAGTATTAATGAAAACAATGTATTGTACAATGCATTATTTTGATCAAAATAATAAATTCTGGATATTATATATTATTTTTTAGATGGGCTTAAAATATAAGCATAGCATAATTTTGGACTAATATTTTTATCTAACTTCATATGATTTACTAAAGAAATTTTAAATATAGTGATAAAAATTAATCTTAAATATTATATTTATTTGCATTTTGGTTGAATTACGAATATTTTTTGTTATAAAAGCATACTATTTAATTAAAGTAAAAAAATTAAATTGGGCTAAAACTTTTACATGGGTCTGTATATAAGTATAAACTGGATTTGGCTTTAAATAACCAACAATGTTTGGTGTGCCATAAAACCAAACTGAACTAAATGAAAGCTTTATAGATTCTTTTCATTTTATTTAAACATTACTTACGTTATACATACTGACAGAGTTTACACCATCATCACTTTACTGTTGCTAAAAATTTTCTGAATTGAAAATGATTATTAGTGTTGTACCCATAAAAAATGATGATTTATATCTGTTTCATTGGCATTTGCATTCCTCTGTTAAATATCTTAAAAAAGATTGAATCATGTCTTGATCATTAATCTTTTCCTTCTAAAACACTTTTCATCTTTCCTTCATAAATCAATGTCTTTTTTAATTAAGATACTCAATGCTCATTAAAAATCAGTTTATTCAGTACTGTAAGTTTATTCAGTGCACTGAATAACTGATTATATGTATATATATATATATATATATATATAGGTCAAGAATCATTTCATGGCCAAAACATCATAGCATGCTTGACTCTAGAGTCAAGATATAATGATGCTATTTTTTCATGATCCCCAATTTGATCAAGTCTCAAGCCCTCTCTCCTATAAAAAAAAACCACACTCTCACAGACCCACCATCATTTTTAACTGTTGGAAGCACATATTCATCTTTCTGTTTTTCTCTATGTACAATATTGGACTTCTTGTCAAGAAATTGTTAACTTCTTGGCAATCTATCTTTTATAGTAGCCTTCTTTGAATGAAATTTCAGTTTGTGCCCTCACCTAACATTTTACCATTTTATGCAAATTATTTCAAAATTAAAAAATAAATTAAAAACCCATGAAAATACTGTTGTAATAGCATTGCCTTTTTTCTTTATTTTGACCAAAATGAGTGTTTTTAGTGAACATCAGTGTTACAATATATGACCTATCTACATCATTTTCAGGTGTGATGTCTTGTGCATTGTCATCAATTTTCTTGTTCTGTGGCTTTCATTTCTGAGACCTTCACCTGTTCAGTTTTAGAAAGGTCCAGAGTAACTTACCAGAGAG
The DNA here is from genome assembly GCA_963585895.1 of Sepioteuthis lessoniana. Classification (NCBI taxonomy): domain Eukaryota; kingdom Metazoa; phylum Mollusca; class Cephalopoda; order Myopsida; family Loliginidae; genus Sepioteuthis; species Sepioteuthis lessoniana. The sequence continues at coordinate 46,549,967 of OY757917.1, read as the reverse complement.
ATTTACATGGTATTTATTATCTTCTGCCGATGATGATTACTTTATGTTAAAGTGATCTGTATTTGAATCGTAATAATCTTGTGTTATGATAATCACAATTCTGAGAATGAAATGCTCTATTGTGCTGTACAGGAGGAAAATAATTGTTTTTGTAGATTTCATGGCCATATTTGAAGAGCTATTTCTTACTGCCAGATGCCATTGTTAATCCCAATCTTTATTATTCTTGTTAACACTGAAAAATGTGTGCTGTGCCTAAAAATATGTGATCAGGTGAGTTTGAGCCAAATGCAGAAACTAGCTTATGAATAAAACCCAATGATGATGGAGTCCAAAAGGACATAAAAGGTTGACATACAGAAAATCTCTACTTCTTTTATAGCTCTGAAAATATGCTGAGCTTATGTTTATTTCCTGTAATTGTTTGTAAGGAAATGGTATTGACATGCTGAGTTCAAATCTTCGACAAGTCTGAGTTTTACTTCATGCTCATACTTTTGGAAAAGGCATGAATCTTTCTATTCTTCTACCATCTATGAGAAAATGGAAAGTAAGACTGGTATTGGTAAGGTAACTAATCAAGGAGAAAATTATTCTCTAAATTCAAAACCAGAGGGATGTTGTTTGGAAGAATCAGTTGCACACTAGTGAACTATTCCTTTATTATCAGTTCATCTAAAAAATGTGACTGATCCTACAAAAATCTTCACTACTGTCATAAAACATGCGTGGTGGTATGATAATATATATCTTCAACCAAACTATTCGGCTCTCGTAAGCTTATTTAGTTGGGAAAGTATATCACACACACACACACACACACACACACACACACACATATATATATATTCAGAAGTGAAACTAAGCAAATTGCAAATTGTGCTAGAGACAGTCTTAAGACAGAAACCGATTATCTTTTGAAAGCAGCCCAGAGCAACACCATGAGAACCAACTATATAAAAGCTAGAATAGCATAGACTCAAAGGGATTGGAAGAGTAGTAACTGCAGTAAATAGGCCCAGAAAGCATATAAAGGCAGGGATGACAGGGTGGGAGAGTTGATCCATTGGAAATTGTGAATTTTGACCATATAGATCAATTGTATTTGCATTTGTTTATAGGAATCTTATGCTCTAATATCACTTTAAAAAAAACATGCAAAATAGCAGAAAGTTGGTATATATATATCTAGGAAAAACTGGAAATGAATTCAACATTATGAAAATGTATAGTGATAAAAAAAACACAAGGTCATTTGAAAATGATTTTATTTATAGAAACATTTGCCAATGTTAAATTTTTCAGTTTTTTAGGCCATCATCAGGGTGTGTAAGTTACAAAAGGAAATGAAAAAATGAGTAAGCTTTAGAATATTCCCCTTCCACTGGTAGGACTCTGTTTTGAATTTGCACCCTGAAAAGTTACAAAATCCCTCATCTAAAGTAATTTGGCTTTACAGTTTATATATATTTAGAAAAAATATATAGATCAACAGATAGTTGAATTAAACTATCAGAGATAGAAAGAAGATCAACTATGATAAAGACGGATAGACATATAACAGAATGTTAATAATAGATTGATACAAACTAATTGATAGCCTGATTCTTTTTCAAGAAATATTAGAACACTAGTTGCAAAACAGAGTACTGCCAGTGGAAGGGGAATGTTTTAAATCTTTCTCATTTTTCCATTTCATTTTGTGTATTTTATATCTACTAATGGAGGTTTAAAAACCTAAATGTTTAACATTGGCAAATATTTCTTCTAAAAAAATCATCCTCTGAGGACCTTGTGTTTTTCATCTATACATTTTCATATATATATATATATATATATATATATATATATAATATTGCAGTAAAGAAAACAGTTTCAGGAGATGATGACTCTGGAATCAGGTATGGTTTTGACACTAGTGCATCATGTTCACTAACTTAGAGTGTGCCAGCACCATTTTATAATACCACCCAAGTTTGGCAGTTTTCTGTCACACAGTGAAAATGACAAATCAAGATACAACCCCTTCACATAATCCTTTGTTGTATTCATAACTTTCTAGTAATGAAGCGTTAATTCATTGGTGTAAGATTCAAATTAAGTGACAATATGTCATTGAGTGTGAAAAGAGAATTTCCACTAAATTCACATATGAAATCAGTGTAAAAAATTTCAATAATGAATTGTCAATTCAATGATGTTACTTTTAATTGTATTATTAGATGAAAATTTTATAGGAAAGTTAAGATAATGTTCTATGTAGTATAAATTCAAAGGACTTAGTTTTTAAATTGTTAATTCATACTGATGATCAAAGAAATTCTGTGAACTGTGGGGACTTCCTGACTGTAAATCCCTTTAGAGTTTTGATAAGAGATTTACACTGTTAGTGACACAGGCAACTAATTTAATTTCCGCATGATGGGTGTGTATTCCATTTTTATGAAGCAATAATAAAGTTATAGAATCAGTAACTAATTCAATAATAGACTGTACTGCTAATATGCAATCATTTTTTATCTTAAATTCTAGTGCCTGCAGTTCAATTAAAATGACATAAAATTTTTTTTTAAAGTTACATTTAAAAGAAAAAGGTAATTGAACTGTTCTTTTAAAAGTATTCCTTTTCCATTAAAAAAAGTTATAGTGGAAATATTTTAGAAAAGTCATTCCTGCTTAGTTGGAATTTTGTTTTGTCAGCTTATTTTATTTAATTTTTTCTAATTTTACATAAAAACAATTTTTTTTCTATGAAAGTAGCATCCCAATAATAATGGAATTAATTATTAGTTGAAAAAATATATAATGGAGTCTGACTAAAGTGTGAACAGAATAAGATAGATTGGTTGATTGATAGATTGATAGTTATAAAAAGACTGAGAGATAGATAGATAGATATATATGAATAGACAAAAATAGATATAAATAGAATGAAATAGATTGATCAATCAATTGATCACTCAGTAGATAGATAGATAGATAGATAGAAACAGACTGAAATAACTAGATAGATAGATAGATAGATAGATAGATACATACATACATATATACATACATACATATATACATACATACATAGATATGGATATGAACAACATGAAATAGATTGACTGATTGATCAATGAAAAATAAAATAAATACCTAGACCTTGCCAAAGAGCAAAAAAAAGTTGTGAGAAATAAAGATGACAGTGATATCAATCATAGCTGGAGCCCTTGGAATAATCCTGAATAACCTGAAAAAGAGACTCACGGAAACCAAAAAAACTAGAGATTCAAGTGTATCCAGATGACAGTACTGTTGAGAGGAACTAGAATACAGAGAAGATTTCCAGAGAACTGTGGAGACTTGCTGTCACTTGAACTTCAGTAAAGGCTACCAAGTCAGTTATTACTGATGTGAAAACAGGCAGAGTATAATAATATTGACTGGAATATGAAAGTGAAAGTTGTACCCATAATAACTTGAGTACTGCAAACAGTATATCATTACAGAGGAAACAGAAGTGATAGAGAAAAAGATTCTATTTAGATAAGAGAAATAATCAGGAAAGAACTCGAATACACAATTTAATCAGCTCCTCACGAGACTAAAATGTGACACAATGTCAGTTTAGCGTGGAGTGCTCCACAGGGGATGGGTGCAAAAATTGCTCATGTTCCTTTGGCATTCCCCTTGAGAGATGTTTCAGGAGCCAAGCAATCAACCCAGTCCTTGTCCCTTTTAGGAGAGGGAGCAGGGCCTGCTGAGGGAGAAGATGCCCTGGAACTGAGCCATAAGTATAATCAAAACCATTCGGCTCAGATGCCAAGTGGAATTGTCGATACGGATGATCAGAAAAAGTACTGGAGTAATATGAAAACTGTATATGCAAATATTTTGAAGGCATACTTCATTTCCAGTGAAAGTCATCAATTACAACAGGTGTGAAAACTTAATGATAACAAATCTGAACCTCACCAAAGAACTGAGAAAACTTGGAAACAAGTAGTGTCTGCAAATGTTAACACTTTTGGAACAATGCCAAAAACACTTGAACCAAGAAATTTGTTGAAGAATTAAGACTGTTAATATATATATATATATATATATATATAAAGGTGAATAAGCACATTGTTTTAAAAAATTTTTCTAAAATCAAGAAAGTGCTCAAATGTTGGCGAGCAAGTCAGGATTAAACCAAAAATAAACTAGTATTTCATCTCTTTATGTAAGTTTCATGACTTAAAGTTTCATGTATAAAAATATATAATGATCAGATGAAACTCAAGACTTTTTAGGTTTTATATATATAATGAACTCTCCCGTTCATTTAGATATATGACCCATTAGACTACTTACACAGTCTCATTGGGTGCCCCTTTCATATAGCCTTGTGCCACATCTAAGCTCAAAGCTTAGTAAATTTCCATTAGACTACTTACATAGATGAGTCATTTATTATGATAAAGGTTTCTGTTGGACCAGCCATAGATTTTAGATGAGCTGATAACTGAAGAATGTTGCCTCAATATGCCATTGATTCTTCCAAACAACATTACTCAGGTTTTGAATTCAGATTATTTCCTCCTCTTTAGCCAATTGCCCTACTAAGGTCAAAGATCCCAGTCTACAGTAACCTAAGTATAGCTTCTAACTGATTTTAAAACCCTCCTGAGAGAGGTTGGTTGGTTTTGTTTTGTTTCTTTGTATAATAGCATATAAATCTGTGTGAATTATTTAATGACAAAGTCATCCTCATAGAAGAATAATAATTCAACTTTCAGCTGTGGGGAAAGAGGTTTAATACCTTTCCCAATGGTATTAGACCAAAAATGAATGTAACTAAAGATTGAATTCACTACAATGTTGAGGTCCACTATTCCACTATACCACAGAAACTCTCTCCACTGAGAGAAGGATGGTTAGTTGGTTGATTGGATTGTATGGCATATCAACCTTTGTAGGTTATTTAATGCCAAATCCATTTTTATGTAAATAATCAGTTCTATTTCAAACAATTCAGTTCAGCATGAGTACACAGTTTAATTGTCAAAAACATTTCTATTTCAAACTATTCAGTTTATTCAAACAGTTCTAATTCAGCTAATTCAGTTTGGCATTAGGACAGATCTTGTTTAAACAGTAAAATGTCAAAACAGTTCTATATATAACAATTCAGTTTAGTGTAAGTACAATTTCAATGTCAAAAACAGTTCAATCTCAAACAATTCAGTTTAGCATAAGCACGCAGTTTAAATGTAAGTAGAGTTCAATTGTCAAAAATATTTCTATTTCAAGCTATTCAGTTCAAGCAGTTCTAATTCAGCTAATTCAGTTTAGTATAAATACAGATTTTGTTTACACACAGTTAAATGTCAAAACAGTTTTATGTTAAACAATTTAGTTTAGTGTAAATACAGTTTCAATGGCAAAAACAGTTCTATTTCAAATAATTCAATTTAGCATAAGCACGCAGTTTAAATGCAAGTACAGTTTTAGTTTAGCATAAGCATGCAGTTTAAATGTAAGTATGGTTTATTTGTTAAAAACATTCTATGTCAATCTTTTCAGTTTAGTCAAACAGTTCAGTTTAGCATAAGTATGCCATTAGTTCTATTTAACCCATTGATAGGGGCCTATCAGGTGCCACCACGCCGGGGCAGAGTGGACCTGGGAGCAATGACAATGAAGGGGTGCTCTATATTCCCCAAAGCCTCAGCATTACTGGAACCTCACCATCAGATTATTTAGTGTCATATCTAGGACTGAAAAGAATGCCAAAAATCTGTGAAGTAGTGATAGCAGCCAAAAGGGTTCATTTGATGAATCAAAAGTTTAAGAAGTTTTTGTATTTTTTGGTTTAATATAACTTGTGGCTTAAGAAGACATCCATTTAGTATAACAAATAAAACCAAAGCAGTGCTTAACTTATATCTTTAGAAATAACACTTAGAGGATGAGAAATGAAAATTGTTGACTTGTAGTGTATATATATATATATACTTATAGACAGATTGATTGATATGTACTAAGATTAGTCAAAAGTTTTGCAATATTTGATAAGGTGAGGTAGAATTTGGCAGCTCCAGTTATTTTTGCCTAGGTTGTAAAGGTAATGAATCCCACTGTACAGTAAGATGCTTGCCTGATGTTCTCTGAATGCTACTCACCAGACTTGAAGCACTCAAATGACTTGAAATCCACAGTTTTAGGCTTACCTGAACTAGTCTGATCATCAAGGTTCTTACAATTCGAGTGAAATTTCTTGAATCATATGGTACAATACTATAATCAAGTGTGCCTTCCCTTTTTGCACAAGAAATATTTTTTGGCTTCCATTGGACCAGTTCAATCTTGCTAATTTCACAAATTAGACTACATTGTACATTCATCAATGAAGCTTTCAATTCCCACGTGTGAAACAATGCACAATGTGTTGGCACACCAACTACTATGATATTACCAACCACAATGGGTACCTCTCAAAACATGAATTGGTTGGATAACTTGTTATATATATTGCAAACCTGAACACATTAAAATATTCAAAAACTTTTGACTCACCATAGTATATATATATATATATATATATTCATCTATCTATCTATCTATATCTATATATATATATATATATATTGAGAGAGAGAGAGAGAGAGAGAGAGAGAGAAAGAGATATCAGAAGAGAGAGAGAGAGAGAAAGAGAAAGAGAGAGAGAGAGAGAGATCTAAATTGTTTTTTTTAAATCATTTTTAAAAACATGTAAAACAGACTTTTTGCATTACTGTCAATTTCAAGATTATGTCTCAATCCCCTGATATTTTCCAAGCATGGACAACAGAATGTGAAGATTGATCTCATTCTACTGTTTATGCTTAGAGGATATTTCGTTTCAGTTAATTCTTCCTACTTAATTCATCAATGAATAGCTGGGTTTTTTTGTCTCTTAGATGGAATTTCTTTTCAAAGAGACAGACTAGAAACTTTACAATTTAGAATTAACAGAAAAAAGATCTCCACTCAGCATGGACAGTAAAATGAGTAAAACATACCATGTGGATTGAACAAAGAATATGAATCAAAATTCCCAAAAGGTTACCGACTATACCAGACAGTTATAGAAGAATGAAAAGTACAACAGCCATAATGTTGTGACAATAATAATAAAGATTAGGATACAAGTTTAAGTACATTGTTGTATAATAATGTTTTAAAGTTTTGTATGAAATTCCATTTAGGTACCCTGTCAGTAAGACATAAGATATACTGATTGTATCCCCTGCTGAGAGGTAAAATCCTTCCCACCTAAAAAAGGGTGTCCTCCCACCAAACAGTATCAAGTGGTGAGGCTCTAGTTCTGGAGCTCTGGGTTGTGTTGTGTATACCTTCATTGTCTGCAGAGGGAGTAAGACCCACCCCCAGTGAGTGTCTTGGATATGTCAGTAAACCCTCTGATGGTGAAGCTCCAGTCATGGAGCCTTAGGGAATGTGGAGTATTCTTTCATTGCCATTACTCCTAGGTCTACTCTGGCCCAGAATTGTTGTATCTATTATTGGTCCCAACTATGGGTCAGCAAGAACTGTTTAATCATTTACTATACTTGAAATCATTTAACTGTGAACAAACAAATGATTAATATCAAATTTAATTAATAGCATTAGATAACAATATTTGAAACCATTTAACTATGTGCAAATAGATGAGCTCTGGCTTGTTTGAAAACTGTTGCCTATAAACTATTCCCTTAAAAATTATATATATGTATAAATAGGATTTGGCAGTAAATAACCATCAAAGATTGATATGCCATTAAACCAAATAACCAAACCTTCATTGCTATTAGTCTTAAGTCCACCCTGACTTTAAGTGGTAATCGCTGTTAAGGTCATATCCATAAGTCAAATATATTTGAAAATTATAAGCATTAGATAGGAATACTTGAAACCATATAAATACATACAAAAAATAATTGTTATCATTAAATACGAATAATCTCTTGAAACCATATAATTGTCTACAATCATTAGTATCAGCTTGGAATACTTAAACCATGTAACATAGAAAATTATTCAAATTAAGAATAGTTACTTGAAGATATAATTGTTTATGTATGATTATTAGGTTCAGTTTTAGTTTCTTTGTTAATACTATCTAATTCTTTAGCTGAGGAATAAAGGAGTTCATACCTTTCCCATGGGTTGCCCAGTCAGCTAGGACTGGAGAATACATTGACTGCACCTCTGCAGAGAGATACAATCCCCCCAATAAGGATATGGCACAAAACAATCTGATGGTGAGGTTCCAGTGATATTGGAATTTTGAGGAATGTGGGGCACCCCTTCAGTGCCATCGCTCCAAGGTTCACTCTGGACTGGAGGGGTAGCACCTGATAGGGTCCTATCTATGGGTTAAATAGAACTAATCTGCATACTTATGCTTAACTAAATTACTTGAAATAGAACCGTTTTCATATTTAAACTTATGCTAAACTGAATTGTCTAATATAGAACTGTTTTTGACACTGAAACTGTACTTATGCTAAACTGAATTGTTTGACTTAGAACTGTTTGACTAAACTGAATATCTTGAAATAGAAATGTTTTTGACAATTAAACTGTGTACCCATGTTAAACTGAATTTTTGAAATAAAATTGATTATTTGTATAAAAATGAATTTTGCATTAAATAACCTACATACCAGACAACCCAAACAATCAACCAATTTTCCCAAGACTATTAGTCCAAAACTGAACATAATTTCATAACGGGAGTTTGAACTCACTTTCAGGTTGCAGTCCAGTCCCACTAAAATTAAAAGAATACATTTAAAAAGATGACTGATTTCAGTATTAAATAATCCAAATAGGGTTGACATATAAAAACCAACCAACCAACCAACCAGCCAATTCAGTTAGCTAATTTCCTTTACTAAGTTAATAACCATTAAACCACTTTTACACCTATACACAAAATAATGGTATTTTGAGACAACATTTCTGGACTGCACAATTGGTCAACATATATTTTTAAAAGAGGTTCTCAGAAGATAATCTTTATCATCGTAGAAAATGGAATCAGCAACATGAGTTCAAATCCTTGATAACACTGTTTGCATTTCTTTTTGTGCTATTGCACAAGTAAGAAGCATAAATCTACGTTTTTCTTCTAGTAATGAGAAAATAGTAGGACGGACTGGGTTCTTTAGCTTTGGTTAAGTAATATTAATCTAGGAAAAGGAAAACTCTGAATTCAGATCAGCTTAACTCAACTTAAAAATTGACGTTGTGCCACATCTTGCCTGTGGAAGAGGTGTTGGGTAAATACATACATTTCAACATGATATTATTTCATATGGGTTGCTTTCCTTTCTAATGACCAACCTATGATATATTTCAGAGGACAAATCACAAGTTTGTCTAAAGTGACTGACAACCATTTGATGGTGTGAAATATTGGAGGAACTTTAACATTTCTCACAGTAATTGTAATTTGAACAAGATATGACACTTCTGCTTTGTAATAGACCGAATTTCAAATGTGTGAATATTAAGAAAGGAAATTACGTTGAATATTTCATTAAACTTGTTTAAAATCCAATTTGTTGCTTAATCATTAAATCAAGATTGACGTACTCGTTAAATGTTCTGGTTGGTCTATATATTAATCTTTTGCAGTCTGCATTATTCATTTGTATTTCTTCCTTTTCCAATGTATTCTGATTTAAGAACACCAAGATTATTGAAACTTGTAACTTTGAAAGCTGATTTCACTCAAGTCATCTTTGCCATTGCCTAAGCAGATCTAACTTTGGTAAGGTAACTGGTCTGGAGGTTCTTATAGCTAAATGGTTATAACCACAGAAAGTGGACTCAGTTACCCAAGCTCATAATCTGAAAGAGGCTGTTTGCATTTTACATAGTTGGTTTGTTGGGTTTTATGGCATATTAACCTTTGTAGGTTATTTAATGCCAAATCCATTTTATGTAAATAATCAGTTCTATTTAAAAGAATTCAGTTTAGCATGAGTACACAGTTTAATTGTCAAAAACATTTCTATTTCAAACTGTTCAAGCATTTATATATAACAATTCAGTTTAGTGTAAGTACAGTTTCAATGTCAAAAACAGTTCAATCTCAAACAATTTAGTTTAGCATAAGCACGCAGTTTAAATGTAAGTACAGTTTTTAATTGTGAAAAACATTTCTATTTCAAGCAATTCCGTTTAGTCAAGCAGTTCTAATTTAGCTAAGTATCAAAACAGATTTTGTTTACACAAGGTTACATGTCAAAACAGTTCTACGTTAAACAGTTCAGTTTAGTGTAAATACAGTTTCAATGTCAAAAAACAGTTCTATTTCAAATAATTCAGTTTAGTACAAGCACACAGTTTAAATGTAAGTACAGTGTCAAAAACATTTCTTTTTCAAGCTATTCAGTTTAATCAAACAATTCAGTTTAGCATAAGTATTCTGTTAGTTCTATTTAACCCATAGATAGGGCCCTATCAGGTGCTACCACACCAAGCCAGAGTGGACCTGGGAACAATGGCAATGAAGGGGTGCTCCATTTTCCCCAAGGCCTCAGCATTACTGGGACCTCACCATCAAAATATTTAGTGTCATATTCAGGACACTCATTTGGGGGGGGTCTTACCTCTCCGTAGAGGTGCAGTCGGTGTATTCTACAACCCCAGCTGACTAGGCAACATTTTCCATAGTGCAAATAACCTTTGGAAACATATGAATCCATCTATTCTCCATCTATTATGCATTAATAGTTGGGTAGACTGGATTCTTTAACTTTGGTATGGCTGCTAATCTAGGAGAAAGAAAACTCTGAATTCAAACCAGTAGTTGACCTGGAGAGGAATGGGTTCTGCCAGATTATTCTATCCAAAGACACACTACATAAGTCGTGTTTCTACAACCAAACCAGATTATGAGATATGACTTTCTTTTAAGCAGGTCTAGATGTCTCTCATTTATGATGGTAGTCTCATTAGAGTTGCATTATTTTGCAGAAGATTTAAAATATAAACAGGTCCATGCTTAACATCAGGGATAATATTTTATTCAGGAGTATTAGTGGAATGTAGTTTCCTCTTTAGAATGATATAAAAATATTTTGCACAACTCCACAAATTGTATTGCAAGAACAAAATTAAATAAAAAATAAATACATTTAAAATAAGATACAAAAAGACTGAATGAAAGTGTGTATGTAGAAATGCACTTAGTAACACATATATGTAAGTAAAATTTCCAAGAAGTCTCAAAGTTTGTGAGAGACTTGTATTTGATAAGAGTTACCACTCTTTTCAGCTGTTCAGTCAATCTTAAGTTTTCAAAAAAGTCCTTATCAATTAACACAACCACTCTCTTATAATAATAGGGTGTTCAGAAAATAATTACATTTTACCAGAGAGGATATAAATAAATAAGTGTAAGTTGAATTTATTTACATATTATCACAAAAATGTAGTCAACTTCATTTTCAATGACTGCAACCCAGCAAGAAGACAATTTTTTGCTTCCATGTTTAAAGAAATTAGCCCCCTCCCCTTAAAAAAAAAAGAAAATTTGAAAGGCTGTTTTCAGTTCTTTGTTTCTGAATGTTTTATCCAATACAAAACGTTCTAGTGATTGAAATAAATGAATCTTGTGAGTATGGGGGTGGTGGAAGAACCAACCACCTTATATTTTCTACAGTTTGTTGGGCTGCAGTTGCTGAAGATGAATATGATCATATTTTTATGATGATATTTTTTTTTTCATCTCTGGTAATGTTTCTTATACTTGATGTAAGAACTGCTATGGGTTTGGGGTAGCATATGATATACTAATTAGAAAACCGGGTTAACTTTGTTAATATTTCAGTGTCTATTTACATTATTGGAGACATTACCAGTCATTGATTGTATGGAGCCAAGGAGGATATCTACTTGCATCCACACTTACCAAAGTTTAATATTAGCATTTGTATCCATTGATACTCTAACACTGAATATACAAAAGGAAAGACAGAACAAGCTTATATAAACTTACTGGACATTTGATACATATATATATAAAACGTATTAGAAATATTACAATACACAAATGATGAAATGTGTTCAATGTTCTATGACCAAGCAGTATATAAAAAGGTGTAACTTAATTATGGTCTTTTAGCCATGTGACTTTACATTTCAATACCAAGAAAAAATAATAATGACATTCACTGAACAGAGATAAAAAAAAAAAAAGATCTTATTTCTTCAAAGACAGGAACCAAAAAGAGAAAGAGAGAGGGTTCTGAATTTTCACCTGGCCAATGGATATGTGATGTCAAAACACACACCTACATAATTCTAGTGAAGATAATTATTTATTGTCTCTCTACAACATTATCAAAATGGAAGAAAATGTTCTTGCTTAACCCATAACACACTATATTATTCATTAGTTTTACTTCCCTATCCAATGAATTCTTATTCATGAGTTCCAAGATGTTGTGCACTTAGTAACTTAGAAAACTTGATTTTAGTTTAAATCATTTTCACTGCATCCATAGTATATTATTGTTCAAAAATCAGAGTCACTTGCAGAAGTAGGAAAAAAAATGTATTGCTTAGCAAACAATGTCATCTAAAGATTACTAATGATTTGAATTTTCATGCCGAGACTTGTCCCGAAAATATATCACTTGTACATACTTCAGCCTTGTGTTAATATACTTGTATTAATGTCTTATTAACTTTTAGAAAGGGAAGTCACCATTGCATGCTGAAAAAAATGTGATTATTACTTCCTATGAATGCTATAGGAAGCAACGTGAATAGGTTATAAACTCAACTTACCTGTTGCAAAGAAGAAATATTTGATTTTTTATGAGAATATTATGTGTGTTGTAATCAGGTCACAAAATCAGTATATGTAACATAGCAAGTGTGGAAGTGTGTGACATAATTGTTATCATTTTGGGACATTACAACCCAAGTTTAAAACCTGAATGAGGCTGTGTTTCCCTTCCTGTTAATACCCTTGAGAAAGGCATGAATCCATCTCTTCCCCCCCTCCCCTCACTAACTATGGATGAATAATTGGGCTGACTGGGCTCTCGAATTTAGGAAATGGAAAATTGAATTCAAACCAATATTGGTACTATGGAGGATACTTACTTAGTCCCCACTCACTAAGGTTGAATATTAGCATTAGTATATCCAATAATACACTAACACCGAATAAATAAAAGGACAAGGTAAGCACATTTACACACAAAGGAACATTAAATACGTACATTATAAACATGCAAGAAGAATTAACAAGAATGCAAAAATGTGTCTCAACAGATAAAATGTGCATATATAGTTCAATGAACAAGAAGTATAAGAAAAAGTTACAAAATGGTAAAAGTCTTATTTTACTTTTTGGTTGTTTTGGAATGTGGGCTTCACATTTCAATGAAGAGGCTAGAAACAACATCTATCACTGGGGTGGAAAACAAAGTTTCCCAACTGTTCAAGGAACATATGAAAAAAGGCACATTTTAACTATTCAAAGAACAGAGACCAGAAGACCTCAAATTTACTATTGAAAGAATGGAGCCAAAAGAGGTCACTACTACACTTTCAAAGGACACATTATTCCAATTATTTATTAACTTCCACTTCCAACTTTACACTGTTTTAAAATTGACTTCGTATTTCATCCTGCCGATGGCAAAAGTGTTAAGTAAATACAAATATAATCAGTAAGTGAAAGAGTTTCAAAATGTAAACATGAGAAACAAATCAGTCATTGTGACTTGTGGCAAGTAAATTTTTGTTCTTTTGGGACAGAGCAAAGGAGTGGATTGTTGAGGCAAGACTGAGACAGTTCCATGAAAAAGAAGAGTTTAAGACTTGTGGAAGTGTTCCACTTTGGTTGTGTATTATTAAATTTAAATTTAACAAAATTGGAAAAAGTATTTTCTATTGAATGCCACTCCTTTTTCAATAAAGGAAACCTTCTATGTTATATAAGTAAACTTAAATATTTTCAGCTGTAATGCACAACTATAATAAATATTTTCCCACAAGATGGTGACTAAATATAAAAAATTGTTTTCTATAAAAGTTAGGCTTTGCTTATGGAATGAAGCCTTATGATACTTTTTATTACATAACCTGATTTGTCCTGAGAGCCAATTAATAGCAAGAATGATGATAGTTTATGCAATTTTTTTACAATAAAATGGTTGTATAACTTTTTGGGATTATTTTCCTTTTGGTTTGAACAAAAGCTAATTGTAGGCAAAAAGTTTTCATTGTAATTTGACTCAAGATAAAAAATTTGTCATCGATTGTAATGACATTAATCCACAACTTTATGAAAAAATCAATGCTAAAAAGATTATTCTTTCTTTGACTTCATCAAATAAAAGGTTTTTCTATGCTTAATTGAACTTGAGTGAACATAAAGTATCATTAATTGTGATATAATTATAATATTTACACAAACAAACCAAACAAAGTTTTTAATACACATCAGTTGCTTCTATGTCTTGGAGCACGACTTTGGAATCCATGGTTTTAGGTCTAACTAAACTTACATGTGTGTTGAGGTTCTTACAACCCAAGCATAATTTCTTGAATCATCTGTTTACTGTACTGTGATCAACTGTGCCTTTATTTTGCACAGTGAATATTTTTGGTTACATCTGCTATATCATGGCCCAGTTTGAAGTGAATTATAGTACTTCACATGTTCACCTGAGCAGCTTTTAGACCACATATGGAGAAAAGCAATTCACAATCTGTCAACACACCACGTACCATGATACTACTAATAACAGCAAGTATCTATCATAACTTGAATTGCTTTGCTCCTGTGATATTCATGCCACAAACTAGCATCTAACAAAATGTTACAAAACTTTTGACTCACCCTCATATAATAAATGCTCTTTTCTGAGTCATATGTATGTAAGCAGGTAAGCCAGTCTTAAAGTTTTGAATGCAGCAGTTATGATGAAGAAGGCAATTTTAAGTGACTTTGATAAAGGCAAAAACAGGCTAGAGAATTTCCAAAATGGCTCTGTTTATAAATGTTCGTGTTCACTTGTTCTGCATTCTTTGTGCTTGGAAACTGTTATCATAACAAAATCATGTGCAAATAAAAGGTTATTTTTGAAGAAAATTCTGTGGTAATATTTTAAACTCAATCAGCCCTAAATCCTTTGACTTGATTTTTGATTTGATTTTGATTTTCACTGAATAACAGTTAAAGTGACGCTTTTTTCATTTTCAATCTGAAAGTGATTTTGTAATCCTTCCAGTTATCGTAAGGCTGTAATTGTCATTCATGAAAGACATGAAAGAGAATTAACATGAAATGTAGGCTTAACCCTATATAACTGAGACATATGATATTTCTTGGTACATAAAGTTTTAATGTAAAAAGAATATAACATTTTATTGTTATTTCTGTTAATGATTTATACACCTTGTAATAGAAACAGTTATTGGTAGCCCAATGTGCTCATGTCTTGATACTAAACTGCATCTCATGGCGAGGCTCCAGTTCTGTAACTCAAGGGAGTGAAGGGTCACTCCTTTCTTTCCATGTTCTCTGGTCTACTCTGACCCAAGAGTGGTAATACCTGTTTGGGTCCTATAAACAGCTTAAATATATCTGTTGGATAATTATGATTATTAGATAGGAATACTTGAAACCATGTAACTGCTTGAAAATTATTAATATTAAGAATACTTAAAACTATATAACTATGTGCAAATTACTTGTATTAACAGTTACTTGAAACTACACTTGTTTACAAGTAATTATTAGCTATTTGAAACCAATAATTATTTGAAAAAAGTATGACATATTAAATAACTCAATAAGAACTGACATGCAACATAACCATCAATCAAAAATTCACTTGATGTTAAGAACACTAAAACACTGTGTAAATATGCACAGATGAACTTCCTTGTAAATAAGTTAAAGCAGCATTCAAATTCATTTATAACCATGAGTCTCCTCATTATTTGAACTTTTGAGCTCCATTCTGATTTGTTCATAATCACTAGTCTCCTCATCCACCAAATTTTCATATTACAAAATTTAAACTTATATAAAGTTGTGACATGACGTGAAGTTAAATACTCAATTAATATGTAAAAATTAGAATTTATGAAATATATAAAAATCAATATATATATCTTAAAAAAAAAAGGATCCTTGAAATAAGGATCTTTTTGGACAAGATTTGAATTGTTCCTAAAGGTCAGTTAAGTGCAAGACAATTGTTTTTGATTTCAAAGGTCAGTGAATTTATTCAATTTTTTGGTTGCCAACTAACTTCATCAATCATAATGATGAAATAGATCATTTCGTAAAACATATTTTTCTAGTTCTTATCTTAAAGGTCAATGTCAAAAGGGAGATTTAATTTTGCTCCACCCTAAATAAAGGTTTGCTGAGCATGGCTCATCCAGTCAGGTGAAGCTGAGAATTTTTAGTTCAACCCCATTGCTCTAAACCTGTTCCCATTGGTCAAAGCATCTAAAAAAGGTTTTCCCAATACCTGTAAGATATAATCCTGAACTAGGATTGGCTGACAAATGGGAATATGACTCCTAATTGTCTCTTATTGGACAACCAATCAGAAACCTTTTAGATCAATAAAAACAGGGTGGTAAAACAAATCATCAGAGAGGATGAGGAAAGGGACCAAGAAGAAACTCAAGACTGCCAAAGAAGCATCCCTTCCATTCTAGACCCGAGGCACACCAAACAACCTTCAGACTTTACAAAAATTCAAAGTCCAGAACTTTAGAGACATTAGTGTCATACTAACCGCACCTCATTGTCACTCTTCCTCTCTTGATATTCTTTCTTCTTCATTTTGCCAGGAAAGCAAACATTGTTTGCTTGTTATCTATTGTCTCACAAATGTGTTTTCAATAACAACAGGTTTTCTCTATTCTTTGAGTTGCTATTCAATCTAGCCACTCATATTAACTGGCTGTAAGAAGAAGAACTGGCTGAGTTGTGTCAACCCCACATCATAGATCTTTCAAACACAGCGTGGGCACAGATGTACTTGACAAAGCAAACAGTTGGAAGCAAATGGGTTAGTCCTGAACACAACAGCCACAATAAGTACTGTGACTAGTAGTCACACCATATTGGACTCTGTGACTAACATAGAACCACAAAGTTCCTCTCCTGTTTTCATTCAATTTTACAGAAGAAAAAATGATGATATTGCTCTGCATTTTTGTCTACCGAGCACTATATTTTACCAATTATAAACATTTTTAACATTAAATAACAAATCATTATCATTTATTTAGATATATAATGTGTGTGCATGTGAGTGTGTTTTTGTTAGAATTCTTTTGTTTACTGAGCTGACCTAAGAAAAGTTAGTTCAATGCTTTACAGACAAATTTTCTTTAATATCTTCTCTGTTCTGATTACTTTCTTTCATTTCTCTTTGCCACTCATGTGAATAGTTAGAAGAAATTAAAAGTCTGAAGTAGACAAAGAAAAACTCTAAAAAAGAGTTTGAAGTCAATGACAGATGCCATCCAGAACCAAAAGAAGAAAAGTAGAATGTTTAAAAAACAAAAGAAAAATAGCTTTCACTCATTTAGAGTTGCTTTTGTGTTTTTTTTTTTTTTTTTTTTAATTCCTTAAGCTTTTGATGAAATATAAGTCGGCACATTTTCCAGCTGAAGAAAACAAAGAATTTATGAAAATCTATTAAATGAAATATGATGCATTCTTATTTCTGTTTTGTGCTAAAACCCAAGAATATTAGTTGGAGATAATGAACTTTGACGTACTTTCCAACTTTGGGTAATTCTAGAAAAGGTTGGTCAGTAGCTCTATTTCTTCCTAAATTTATATATATATATATATAGTATCATCCATAAATAAATAGACCCTTAGCAATTTTTTATAAAAGTCCAAAGTGAATGAACTTTGACATACTTGTCAAGTTTTGGCAATTCTAGAAAAAATTGGTCAATAGTCATACACACATATTTTCTCAAATATATATATATATATATATATATATATATACTTTTTATATAAAAAAAAGAAAAAGAAAAAATTCACTTCTTTGGTTTCATTATCAATGTATTTCTGGTTGTGAGGACCATCATCAGATGTTGCACGAAAAATTAAAAAAAACAAAAACAAAAAGACTTTGCTTATTATGATTAACTTAACATTCAATTAGTTAATTTCTTCCTAATATAAATAACTTGAATTTTTATAATAATTTTAATAATTAGAAATAGAATTTTGTAAATTAATATCAGCATTAAATTATTATTTCCTGATTACATGAATCACATAATCAAATATTTTTAATACATAATAGTTTCAAAAGAATTAAGAATGCATATTTCATCTATAATTCTAAAGAAGTCACATGCCACTTTTTAATTTTTCCAGGATAAGGTAGTATTTGAAATGGGATGGATGGATTTTGTTGTTTTTTTTTAGGGAATATATAAACATAGTATAAATAAAAAATGATAATAGATATAATATCTCCACCGTAAAAGAAATTTTCTTGATTTAAAAATATCATAAAAAATACATTAAGAATTACTTTAATTAAAAAATTACTTTAATCAAAAACAAAAATTTTTTTTTCAAACCTATTCTCACTGGAAGCGATATAAGAACACCCAAATCATTTTTTTTTCATACAGCATCTGATGATGGTCATCACGACCAGAAATAAATTTATAATGACACCAAAGAAGTAAATTGTTTCTTTTTATTTTCATGTAAAAAGAGTCTTTTGGCTCTGCACGTTAAGTTTGATGTATTTTTAATCCTAGATTAATTATACAATGATAGCCATTGACATTGAACACTCAAATTGGATACTCCTACTCCTTATATTTTCTCCTTGGATTTTATAAATATGTATATAAAAAAAAGTAAAGCTGGTGACCACAGTCGAGGGTAACCCAAAGGTTCCCTTTTCAATAGCTACTCTACTGAGGTGTAGGGAAGGGTACAACTCCTTTCCCTGGATTGCTCCAATTTACCCTTCATCCATACCTTATAATGCTGAGTGTTAAGATAGGTGTCATCAAGTACCATTTTTTATGTCTTTAGTATGACTTGACCTAGGATTGAATCCCAGTTTCCTGGCCCATTGGCAAACACTCTACTCATTAAGCCAATGGACCAACTGTCAGTATATATATATATATATATATATACTTGTACCAATCTATCTATTTTTTCTCTCCTTCTCTACCTTTTACCATTCCTACAAAATATCCATTCCTGTCATGCCTCCTACAAATATACAAGATGAAAAATTTTTATAAAATTAGGGAGTCATGTTATCTAAATGCCTGAAACTTGACGTAACAGACAATTGCTAATATTGTCAAGTTTTTAATATTTTACATTTAAAAAAGAAGTTTGATACTTTACTGATTGATAAATTAAATGCTTTATAGTGACCAGTCAAAGAGAAGGAAAACTGTATTCAAACCAATAGTATTCAACTAAAAAACTGACCTTGTGTCACATCCTGCCTTTGATAGAGGAGTTGGGTAAATACACACATACATACACACATACAAACATAAATATATATATATACATATATATAAATATTTATATATATATATATATATATATACACACATAAAATATGCATATATGTATATATATATATATATACACACACATAAAATATACATATATATATATATATATATATATATATATATATATATATATATATATAAATATAAATATATTTAAAAATACGGCAATGACATAAAATCATGGAAAAGATATTTGGACGATTGCTTCATATTCTGGAAATGCCCATGAGGAGACATCAACGAATTGCATGACCTACTACAAAATCTACACCCCAAAATAAAATTTACTATGGAACACAGCTTAAAAGAATTACCATTTTTAGACATCCTAAAAAGCGTAAATAGCCAAATCATCACAGATATCTACCACAAACCAACAGACACCCAACAATACCTCCACTTCAGAAGCCACCACCTCAGAAACTGTATAAAATCCATCCCTTACATGCTAGCACACAGAATACACACAATAATTACAAAAAAAAACCTAAAAAAAAACACTCCATAAAGAACTTCATACAACTCTACACCAGAGAGGATATCCAACAACACTAATAAATAAAGGGTTGGAATTAGCAGAAAAAATACCCTAAAGAGAATTAAAGAAACCAAAAAAACACAACAACGAGGCACCCCTAGCATAGATCTCAACCTACAACAAAAATAATCCAGAACTATTCACAATAATGAAAATTGAAAACAAGGACAAAATCAGAGACAACCCCAAAATCTGAAAAGAATACTCACCTCACATTCAGAAAAAACACAACACAAGGAGTTACCAAATAAATGATACAAAATATGTGATATAATTATAGAAGGTAAATTCTATACCTTTAAAAACCCAGATACCAAATTCAAAATAAATAAAAACTTAAGCTGCAACTCAAAAATGTAGTCTACATAATTGAATGTAGCGAATGCAAAGAAATATACATAGGGTCAACACAGGCACTCAATACAAGGACATCACTACACAAGAGTAATATCAAAATAGAAGAAAACACAAAATTAAATGTTTCGAAATACCTATACCAATGTAGCCGAGGTAGATTTAAAATAATGCCAATTTGTCAAACCAATGACTACATGCTACTTCAAATAAAGGGAAGGAATTTTATAGATAAATTTAAACCAAAGTTAAATAAAACATGAATCATACACACACACATAAATGGAAATAAACATGCATGCATATATACATATATATATATATATATACACACACAAAACATAAGTAATTAAAAACCATTCAAACTACAAACAAGAGTAAGTTAAAATCTCCTTGAATACCCATTAACTAGACTGTATGCCAGACATGCTCTCAGATGAAAGCATCAAGCTGGAAACACACACACACACAATGACAAAAACATATCAAATATCAAAGAGGGGTAAAGCAGACTAAAATAAACACACTCTAAGAAAAAGGGATAATAACCTCCATAAAACCCACAACCTAACAGAATAAAAAAACTGGAAACAAGAGTGAGTTCAACTCTCATTCAGTGCCCCATTAATAAGGCCTTGTACCTCATATGTTCTCTGACGAAAGCAACAAGCTGGAAGCATGCACATATATAACACGTATATAAGAACAAAATAAATAAATTTAAAAAATACAATTTCTTTGTGGACCTACCTGTTTTAAAATATATTTTTATTCCTTCTTTGGACATACAACAAACATTTTTATATATATATAAATGTACAAATATGAATCATCACTGTTTTCAGAGGATGATTTTATATGTAGTTTATAGTTAAGCATTTTATTTTTTTAAATATGAAATCATTAAATATTCATCCAGTCATTTGAATAGGTAAGTGAAACAAAAATGAAAAAGTATATATATATATATATATATAGAGCACATCAATAAAAGCATCAACTACATTTTTTAAATGTTTTCACATACTTTTGAACAGACATTTGCCAAAAAGTATATATCTATTAATCTATCTATGGATACAGTAACACCTATAGATATGAACACTAAATTTTTTTCTAAAAATTTAATTTTCATCTAAACCTTTATGTGGAATTTTTCATTTCAACAGAAAGACATTTATACAATCAAAATGGATATCATTAAGTATTATTTATTACCAAAATTCTACAGCTCTGAAACTCTGTAAGCAAAACTATTTTTGCAATATCTCTGGAACCACAGATAAAACTGCATGATTATACATATGGTGTATACTTATATTGTGGCTTATTCATTGCTGCTGAACAATTTCCATTTTTTGCCCTGTTACAAGAGGGCAACAAATAAACAATAGATTATGCTGTAAAGGTTCATCTTCTCTTGTCCCACTAGCATTTCCTTTTGATGTCATGAAATGACATAAGGAAATAGGTAGTATCATAAAACTTGCTCTACACAAAAGTGTTCTCTCTTCCCTGTATCTGTAGTAGTTTCCAAGGAAATAATTAAGATGTGGTACTTTTGAAGCTTTCCTCACATTTGGCTTTTCTACATTTTTAAATTTGATATTAATATACTTGACATAATAAGTTTATTGACAAAAAATGATACATAAATATATAGAGCTCAAGTTTATCATTGTCATTATTATATTAATAATCAACAGCCATTTTGAGTCAATTACTGGAAAAAATCCTTTTTAATTCTGTTCATGAAAACCTTGATTATGCATTCCTCTGCCATGTCTTACCATTATCTCGTATTCTGTAATAAACAAGAGATAAAGTGAAGTGATCATGAGGTGGCAATAGATAAGTAATAAAAAAAGAGGAAAGACAAATTGACAAGAATTAAAAGGCTTGACTGGTAAGCTAAATGCCATAGAATATACTTTATCTAACACCCTAGTGTAAAAATAGCAATTAACTAGAGTTGCCACAATCATAAGACACTGTCAGTAATCTTAGTGGATGTGAGAGTGAGTCAAGCTACTACCTAAACAGACAGAAGTTGGGGGTTCACTGTCTGAGAACCTCAATAAAAGAAGCTGTATTCTTTCAAATCACCCATACAATCACCAAAAGATCCAAACTGGTTCTCAGTTGGTTGAGGCTGTAGAATACACCGACTGCAGCTCTGCAGAGGGGTAACCCCACCCACCAACAAGTGTCCTGGATATGACACTAAACAATCTGATGGTGAGCAATGCCGGAGATTTGGGGAATGCAGAGCACCTCTTCACTACCATCACTCCAAGGTCCACTCTGGCCCAGAGTGGTGGCACCTGACTGGGTCCTATCTATGGGTCAAATAGAACTAAACTGCGTACTTAGGCTAAACAGAATTGTTTGAAATAGAACTGTTTTTGACATTGATACTGTACTTATGCTAAACTGATTTGTTTAATATAGAACTGTTTTGACATCCAACTGTGTGTAGACGAAAACTATACTTATACTAAATTGAATTGGTTGAATTGGAACTGTTTGACTAAACTGAATAGGTTGAAATAGAAATGTTTTTGACAATTAAACTCATGCTAAACTGAACTGTTTGAAATAGAATTGATTATTTGTATAAAAATGGATTTTGAATTAAATAACCAACAAAGGTTGATATGCCATAAAACCCAAACAACCAACCAACTGAATCAAATGCCTTTTCATAATTTACCAAAGCTAAACTAAGTGGTTTGCTGTATTCTGATCATCTGAATTATTGTTTATTGAGTAATCACTAATAAAATTCACAGAGCCAAATTTCATCTTGTGTATTTGTTATCCTATTTGAGAATAGATTATATTTGTTCGATAGTGCAACAGATGTTAAGGTCTTTATCCTTCCTTTTCTTTTATAATCTATTCCTAAACAGAAATTTTGAGGCACTTTTCTTTTTGTATACACTTGGAAAATAGCTGAGCAAATCTTTTGTAAAATTCCTCTCCTGTATCTTTCAAAATGTCTGCTACCACACCATTCTCACCTGGGGCTTTTCTGTATTTCATAATCTTAAGTACAAATACTTTTTCTTTTTTTTCATTTTTATATCTAAAACATCACTAATATTTCCTGAAGTGACTGTCAGTGATATTTTCATTTTCAAAACATACAAGTTTGCAGAGTATTTTTCCATTATCCTTATCTTCTTGTCTCTGCTTTTCATGATGCAAATATCAGTTGGTTAACAATGGCTGCAGCAGATCAAGCTTCTTTTTTTAAAGCTTTCTTTTTTCCAGATAACTTCCTCTTTTCCAATGTTTTCCTTCCTTTTTCCCCTCTGTTTCTTTTGCTGATCAACTTGTTTAGTTCTACCTTAAAATTTTCATTTTTCATTTTTTTCTATAATTCCCTTTTTTATCAACTTTTTTCTATAATTCCCCTTTTTTATCAACTTTTTTCTATAATTCCCCTTTTTTATCAATTTAATATTTAGTCTGTTACTGTTTTCATCTGTTTTGCTTACTTTTTTATGATAATTCATAAATTAAAGTTGCCCAGTTTATATTCCAATTAACATGTTGCTTTGTTTTGCAATGTCTTTTGAAAATGTTCTTTATCTCTACATGTAATTCAATGCTCTTCTTTGATTGTATTAGGAATTTTTTGTTCTGGGTAATGATTTTGTTTGTTTCTATTTCAAAATCAAATTTCACTCTACAAGCTACCATTCAATGATCACTTTCTATATTGACCATATCTTAACAACATCATGGTAATAAAATTTGGTAGGATGTAATGGTGAGTGACTAAAGATAATCATAGTTTTTTTCTCACATTTGTTGGGGCCAACAATACAAAACTTTCCTTGAACATTTTATTAACACTTTCATCTTTGTTAGTATTATAGAAACACTGAACATTTCCAGTAAGACATAGCAAACAAGTAGAAGCAAGGTCATCAAGGAATGATGGGATTGACATTTGTGAATTTGAAATGAATTAATGCTGCAGATGATGAAGAAAATGCTGATGATCATTATTATATAACTGCTGATGATGAAGATTGTGACATTTTTTATATTTGATTTTCCTAAATATTTTTTGTAATATTTTGTATTTAATTATTTCAGAATCATTTTGTCATATCTTATAAATAATTATTTAAAAAAGACAAGAAAAATACCTTTTTTAACACAAATTTATTAAGTTTTTCATCTCAGGATGAACTTTTAAAATACCAAACTCAAAAGAAATCAGAAATCCACCCAAAACACACACACACACACACACACACACACACACACACACACACACACACACACACACACACACACACATACTCATGTACATAAAAATCTAAAATACCAAATTCACTTGTGGATTTATTCATTTTATGATATTTATTTTCTATCATTGGAACAACAAAAAGAAAAAAGAAAAAAGAAAAAAATATATATCTTGATAGATAGATAGATAGATGTATGAAGATTGCTGCTTCTTGTCAGAAGATAGTGATTTTTCCAATTAAAATTTCTGGATTGGATAGCCTTATGAATGCCCATGATTCATCTACATATATGATATTTCAAGCAATCTATTGTTAGCTGCCAATCCCCTTTCATGTGTGTAGTCCAGTGCCAATGATCCTGAGTTTAAAGAGCACATTTCATTTTACAGTGAACCATACATTGATGTTCATATATTGTGCTGATTTGACTTAGTAAAGGGTCAGAGATTGTGTATATGGAAAGTTCTACAACATATTTTCCAGTTCAATCATCTTTGAAGGAATTTTTCTTTGTATAACACTCTGGTTCAAAGCTTCAATCAGTTCAAGATATTGAGAAAGCAAAACCAGAACTGTTCCCTTATATTGAAATATTCAGTATATATTTAAAGATCTTTGAAAGTCAATGCAATTTTATTTTTAGGTTACCAGATTTGAATGCTTGAGAGTTAGGGGATAGATAATACCTAACATTATCCATTCTGATTGTATACTGTTTTATTAGAAATAATAATATCTTAGTATTGGCCAAGTGGGTAGAGTGTTTGCCAATGGCCTGGGAGACCTGGGTTCAATCCCAGGTCGCGTCATACCAAAGACTTTAAAAATGATACTTGATACCTCCTTGCTTAACACTCAGCAATATAAGGTACATATCAAGGGTAAAGTGGAGCAATCCAGGGAAAGGAGTAGCGCCCTCCCCTACATCTCAGTGTAGTAGCTATTGAAAAAGGAGCCTTCTGGTTGTCCTCGACTACGGCCACAAACTTTTACTTACTTATCTTTAGTTTAGAGGAAAATTCACTTTTTATTTTAAAAATGTAATTAATGTACTTATTTATTGGTTATACTCTAAGCTGAAAAAAATTGGTTTTGGATTAAAATCAAAAATACCTTTGACATACCATAATATATCCATCCTGAGAAGAGATATTTCTATAACAGGTTTTTTTAATACTGGCTTTTCAATACACAACTTTTAATTTTCATGAGAAAGTGTAATTTTTCTGTAACATACTGCATTTTCAGCCATTTTATTACATATTAGTAGACAAAACTAAGCTATAATTTGGCAAGAAATATTTCTTAAAATTTTCCTTAAAATTCTTAGCTCTGTCTGTTATAGGGTTTTGATCCCAAATTGTTGATCCCCGGATATTTTCCTACAGAACCATTTAAAACGAAATATTCAACTAATTTTCTATATACCAGTATCTGAAATCATAGCTAACCAGTTTTAACTGACTTAGGGTTTATTGACTAAATCAAAAGCTACAGCTTTGTCTTGCTTTGTCTGCAGGGTTCAAAATATGTCAGCTTTTAGATATGTCTGCTGGTGTGAGTTTATGCTTGATCTGGATTCTGTATGGTTACAGTTGAAGATCTTTCCTTAAAATTCTTAGCAATGATTCACATGAATGACCAAGTTCTTGGGAACATCTTTGAAAAGACTTTTTTGGACTCCTTCTGACATTATCTCTCATCATATCCACATTGTCAGGACATCTTGCAGTCAACTTACTACCAGATCTGGGATTTTCTGTCTTCTTGAGGTTGTTTACTGACACTGTGACTTGAAATTTATGCACTCAATGATAAATTTGGCTTTTCTGGGATAATTGTTAAAGTTAAACTATCCATGAAATTTTGCTTGCACAGTTTTGAATGATTTTGTCTCCAAATATGTAGTGACACAAAATAGTTTTTCCTCTCTAGTTGAAGGCATTGTGATCAAGGATTAATAGTTGTTATAGCATACTATTTTCAAATCTGAAACAGAAAAGAACAGCATTATTACGAGTAGAGTTATTAGCAGTCACATGGTTCCCATATCTATTGAGACACCCTGTATCACAGCATAGCTTCATAACATATCAAAGTTTTAGAGATGCTTCAGCCACTGGAAAACTTGCTAGAATAAGTGTGATGACTGTCAAGATTATTTGAAGAAAATTAATGTCTTATTCATAGTTAATTTGTGTCTTGGTAAATATAGCTTTAGTCATGATACTTTTTGAACATACTTCATATTTTGAATAAAATTAATGTTCTCTTTATTGTTTCTTTCTGTCTTGACAAATGCAACTTCAGTCATAATACTTTTTTAAACAAATCTCATACTTTCATCATCATCATCATCATCATCATCATCCAGGTTTGCCAATAGCTTGGATTCTCTTGACTCTCTCTCTCTCTCTCTCTCTATCTTTCCATCCATCCATCTCTATTAGCCGTCACTCTTGATAAGTCATATAGACAGCGCCTAGTGTCCACAAAAAGCTAATGAATATAAGTTTTTGCTGGTTGGCCAACACTGGTATGTCCATGGATAATGTTGCTTATGAGTTCATCCACACTACTCCATTCATACCCAGCATGTCTTACTTGTCTTACTTGGATGATATACAAGATGAGAGGTATGGTGGCTGTTTTGTAGGGTACTAGTTCCAGGATTTGTTTAAAAGAGCAAACAGTGTCATTTTGTAATTTGTGTCTAGCTTTGTCTCCTAGTGTTTCATTAATGGTGTCACTATACAGTAGTACTAATATGGCTACTGCTTGGAAGAATTTGGAATTGCACAGTGTTTTAGTAAAGATATTGCCTTTTTTTCATTAATGGCAAGCCTCTAGAAATTAGAAGGCCAATTAGTATACTTTGGTAACGATAACTCATCTACTGAAAGTGATGTCAATATACACAGGTATTTTAATAATAAAATGATAATGCTGTGAATATACAATAATAAAAGATTTTATTAAACAAAAATGAAACTTTTGCATCAAAACTACACATTACATGTTCTATAATCCAATACATTATTAATAAACAGAAATAAGTCAATGAAATAAACATTCTCAGAATATTAATATGACTATTTGCCAAATAAAAAAAAACATTTTTTTTTGAAATCTAATTTCAAATATACTTCAATTATTTTTTTTATTTACTGTTTGATATTTTCAATCACTAAAACTTGACATTATTGTCACATCTATACAAGTATATAATTCCTAATGATAACCTTTTTTCAACACAATTTCTGTAAATTCCAAGCAATCAAATGTACAGAAATCTAAAAATAACACCAAATACATGTCCAAATTGGAACTTGTCAAATATCAAGAAGTTGTAAAGCTAACAACTATTGATTTGTTGTCAGCTTAAGGGCTTTCTAAAGAAGTACAAGTGATTTCATTTTGATACTAAGACACACACACACACACACACACACACACACACACACACACACACACACACACACACACACACACACATATATATATATATATATATATATATATATATATATATATATATCCACCAGAAAAAATCTTTTCTTGAAAAAATGTTATATATATATATATATATATGTATATAAATTGTCTTGAAGAAAAGTTATATGTACATACATACATACATACATACATATATATATATATATATATATATATATATCCACTTGAAAAAATGGAATATATATATATATATATATATATATATATATATATATATATATATATATATATACATTGTCTTGAACAAAGTTTATATATATTGTCATCCACAGACTGACAATTTTGTTGTATCACAACTCTCCAGTGTGGCTTGACACGTCGGACACTTGAAGCTGGGATTGAAACCCACCCAACTTTACGTTAGACTTAGTATCATACCACTCAGTCAACAAGCGTACCACATCAGCTCGGGAATTATAAGGTATTAAGTAGTAGCATTCATTTGTTTACATTTTATACCTTACCGGATACCAGAGTGCTCAATTCGTTTAAAGAGCTTTGCATTATTTGAATGACAGCCATAAATTCCTTCGCCAGAGTGCTCAACCCCCATTGGGGAGAGTATATATTGTCATCCACAGATAGACTGTTTCATTGTATCACAGCTCTTCAGTGTGGCTAGATGAGTAGGATGCTTGAAGCCGGGATCAAATCCTGCCCAACTTTATGTTAGACTCAGTATTATACCACTCAGCCAACAAGCATACCACATCAATTTGGGAATTATACAGTATTAAATTGTAGTGTTCTTTTGTTTACATTTTATACTTCACCAGATACCAGGGTGCTCAATTCGTTCAAAGAACTTTGCATATATATATATATATATATATATATATTCACCAGAAAAAATATTTTCCCTCCTTTTTTGAGGAAGACAATTCATGCTTTAAATTCTCTGAGCCTTTGAGCAGCAATAGCTTTCTTGGTAGATATGCATAGACTAACATAGATAGATTATGTTGAAAGTATTTTTGTTTTTTACAAACCTTTAGAGTGTATCTTATGTACTCATGTATTTGTAATAATAATAGTATTATTATTATGTTCAACAGTTCTATTCAACCTTATCTTTTCTTTGAGACTGAAATAGATAGATAGATAGATCTGTAAAATATTGAATACAATAAAGTTTGCACAATTGTTATATAGTTTTCTCTTATTATTTATTCTACTCAATACTTAGATTTAATCCCTGATGAGATGAAGCCTCAACTCTTAACATGAATTTGTCTTCTTCAATTCATATCATCATCTCCAGTTGATTTGAGTCTATCAAATTTCTTCTTTTTATTTTATTCTTTTCATAAAATCTTCTACTATTTTTCATTTTTGTATTTTTCCCTAATATAAATAGGATTGTTTGATACACTGCTCTTTTTCTTCAAATATACATACTAGCTATGAGAAAAGTTAGGAATCAAATCTATGGGTCACCTTCAGTCAGTTTTGGTTCAGATTCTTACAATATTTTTGTCAGGATCTCAGAGATAGATAGATTGATATGATCAGACTTAGATAGATAGATAGATAGATAGATAGATAGATAGATAGATAGATTGGAAGAGATGAATGGACTGATTTCCTCACCAAATTAATGCTCACAGCTCTTCAAATACTAATTGGTATAAATAACCAATGAAATAATAAAATGACCAACAAAGTTGAAATTTATTTTTTCTAATTAAATTAAGCATTCTCTTCCTTTTAATTTAGATCTGGTTTTGTCAATAAATTCTTTTGTACTTTGAATCTAAATTCCAAATAGAAATTATTCAAACTATCAACCAAAATATGGGAATGAGATTTGGGATTGAAAAATATGCCATGCTTATAATGAAAAAACGAAAATGAAAAGAAAAACTGAAGAAAAAGAACTACCCAATTAGGAAAGCATAAAAAAGACTTGAAGAAAGGAAAACTACAAATACTTGGTGAATTAAAAGTGAACAACATATAGAAAGAAAGAATGGAAAGAAAAACAACTGTATGGATACTTCAAACTACAAATTAAGGAAATTGTACACAAGATGTCCTGGATATGACTATAAAGGGCAAACCGGAAGAGAGACACTGAATCTCTTTTAATAGTTTCACAAAAATAATGGCCTAAAAACAAATCATGTCAAAGCAAAAACTGATAATACCAAGAAGAATAGCAAGTGTAGGTTATGTGGTGATAAAAATGAAAGAGTAAACTACATAATAAGTGAATGCAGCAAACTGACACAAGATGAGGCATGACTGAAAGCAGGGAAGTCATCCACTGGAAAATGTGCAAGAAACTGACATTTCACTAGCTGTATATACAAAGCAGAATTTCCCCTTGAAATGCATAAAACTCTCTGGGAGTTAGAAATTCAAAAAGATTGCCCAGTCTAAGCAAGAAGACCAGACCTAGTTTTAATTAAGAAAACCTCAAGTGAAACATGTTCATCTGATTTTTCAAACTGTTTATTTTTCTTTCTTATATATATATATATATATATATATATATATATATATATATATAGCCATGACTCTATCAAATTTGATCATGAAAAGTCAACACAATTACATTTTTAGATACTCTTGTATATACTGAGAACAATAGACAACTACAAAAAATACTACACAGAAAACTCACCAACACACTATCTCCATTACAGATCTCTAACCTAAAACATTTCAAAGATAGCCTACTCTATTCACAAATAATTAGACTATGAAAAATCTGTACAGACAATAACCAAGTGAAGACACAAAATGATCAACTAAACAGCAGTTCTTAACATTGAGATATTCTTATATTTCATTTGAAAAGCAATAAAATAAAGCCTTTTACACTCCAAGGCAGGATATCTTAAACTAAAACCAAACATGAAGATGACTCCCATCTCTTTCATAACACTCTCCTCCCACCTGGTTCAAATAATCAAGAACAATTTGGATATTTTGAAAGTGAACTTCAATCTCCAATATATATATATATATATATATACCCAACTCTTCAGCACAATCAAGAAAGTAACACAAGGTCAGTTTTAAATGAATTTTAACATTTCTGAATTCAGAGTTTTCCTTCTCATAGATTGGTTTCTATACTAAGGTTAAATAATCGAATCTGCTCTACTATTTATCTGGGAGAGAATAGATGAATTCATACCTTTCTTAAGGGTATTCGCGCTTTTTAAAATACAACTGCCTCATCCAGGATTTGAACTCAATTCACTGCATACATTTCCAACAAGCATAACCATTATACCATGATTATTATCTGTAATATTTAATACTTTTCTGTAATGTATACTAAATTATTTCTTAATATTTAAATAATTTTTTACACTTTACTTTTTAATTTTTTTGTAATATTTCTTAAATTCTTAATGATAATTATGGATAGAAATCCTTAACTATTTAAAAAAACTCAAAAATACCTTTTTGAAATCATAGATGTATTTAATTTCTTATCTCAGGATGATTTTTTTATATTAAACTCAAAAGAAATTAGAAAGTGATTTTTAGTCCTCCCAATACACACACACACACACACACATACAGATACACCTGTGTAAATACATTATGGTGATTTTTACAATTAAAATTTCTGAATTGAACAGCTATATAAATACACATGATATAACATGACATCTTCTCTCCTACAGATTCATCAGCATATATGATATTTTAACAATCTATTGTAAGCTATTGATTCCCTTTCATGTGCTTAGTTCCATTCCTCTTGTTCCTGAGTTTAAAAGGTACAATTCAGTTTACAGTGACCCACACATTGCTGTTCATATGCTGTATCTCCCTTGTGAATGAGTTTACGCCTCTCTGAACGATTAGTTGTTCAGGGCTCCCAGTTATTGATGTTGATTTTCAGAGCATTCAGGTTATTCCTGATGACATCTTTGAAAGGTTTTCTTGCCCTATGCTGAGGACACTTGCTGTGGTTAGCTGGTCATAAAACAGAGCCTTTAAAAGTCTATTGTCGGCTTTTCTCATAACACAAACCTGCCTGCCTAATGCATATGACACATGATTAATCACTTTTCAGTGCTTGAACTCTTCCTTCTCTCGAGAGCGTAATCAAAGAGTGAATGATACCCAACTAATTCTTAAAGTTCTTCTCCAGCAGCTTTCATAGAATGTCCTTTGTAATATAATGCATATGAATGTGATATCCAATTTATCAATATATATATATATATATATATATAAATAATAAAAGGAAATATCAATCCAAGGAAAGCTAATCAAAACTTTAACAAAAAAGATTCTACAATGTTAGTTTATAAAAATAAAAATTGCCAGATTGTTGAAACTAGCATCATTTCTAACAACCACATAATTCAACAAAGACCCAGATTATTTAACTCATCTTCTTATTTAGTTAAATTAATGCAAAAAACTTATGAAATCCTTTTTTCATTAATTTTGGTTTTATTGAATATATATATATATATATATATATATATATATATATATATATATATATATATATATATATATACAGTGTATCACAAAAGCGAGAACACCCCCCATTATTTCTGCAGATATTTAAGTATATCTCTTCAGTGGACAACACTGACAAAATGACACTTTGACACAATGAAAAGTTGTCTGTATGCAGCTTATATAACAGAGTTATATAAGATTATATAACAGAGTAGTCTGCATACAGACTACTTTTCATAGTGTCAAAGTGTCATTTTATCAGTGTTGTCCAATGAAGAGATATACTTAAATATCTGCAGAAATGTGAGGGGTGTACTAACTTTTGTGATACACTATATATATATATATATATATATATATATATATATATATAATTGTTTTTAAGGAAATCAGTTACACCTTTGAAATAAATGTGTAAATTTTCTCACGTTTTCATTTTCTTTGAAAAACAAAACCTTCTATTTAAATAATATTCAAACAGCACATCCTCACATATCTAAACATCATGATAAAGGTTTAATGTGAAAAACAAAATATTTAACATTGGCAAATAATTCAAATATAAATAAAATCATTCTCTGAATACATTGTGTTTTTCTTATTTATACATTTACATTATATATGTTAATTATAATTAACAATTTGTTATAGTCAATGTTCTTTAATTTAATAGTCCATGCCAGGTATTTATTTTTGAATAAAATTGCTCAAATGGGCATTTGATGTTCAATTTAGTTATTGGACTTAACAACAAATGTCCATTTGAATAATTGCATTGAATGGGAGACAACTGTCATCGTCTATTAAATAAAAAATATTGATTATTAATTATCATTGTAAATATTATCATTTATATATATATATATATATATATATATATATATATATATATATATATATATAAATACTGAGCACTCTATCAAAAATGATAAAATAAAAGAAGAAATAACTTTTCTTCTGGGGATGACTTACGTTGAAACTAGGCGAGAGGAACCATTATATAAATAAAGAAATATTACTATATATATATATATATACATATATATATATATATATATATATATATATATATACATACATAATATATATATATATATATATATATATATATATATATATATATATTTCTTTATTTATATAATTGTTCCTCTCACCTAGTTTTCAAGGTGAGAGGAACAATTGTATAAATAAATATATATATATATATATATATATATATATATATATATATATATATATATATATATATATATATTAATATTTCTTTGTAGTTATTTATTTTATATATATTTTGTAGTTATCTATTCTATATATCTATATCTCTCTATCTCTCTCTGTATCTAACCATATCTATTTATATATTCAGAATTTGCAGCTAACTATTCTGATTTTATGATTAAAACTTTGAACTACTTTTGCTCTTAAAAGATTGATTTTGTTGGTTTCTTTGTTTAATGGCACATCAACCATTGAGAGGACTATTTAATGCCAAAACCATCCCTGTAGAAGGACAATAGTGGTACTATTTAAGCTATAATTAGGGTTGGCCAAGGGGTTCAGATTTTTCCAAGAGTATTAGTCTGAAAGTGAAAATAATAGCACAACTAGAGTTTGAACTCACATACAATTGTGTTACAGTTCAGCATGTTAGCATTATGCCTCAAGAACTTCCTCCTAAAATAATGATATTGTGAATCAGTATTAAGTGTTTGCAAGTTTACAATAATTGAACTTTATTAAAACACTGGCTCTTAAAACAAAGATTATAATTTGATAGGAAGAATTAATTGAATATAAATGAAAATGTATTCATAAAAATGGAAACATTTGTATGAAGAATTTATTAAAATCATAATCATGTAGAAAATATATATTAAGAATAATTACTTGAAGGGATAATAGTTTACAAACGATTATTATTTAATAGGATTCATTAGGAATACACTTCTACCTTTTATATGACTGTTGTGGAGATTGTTTATGCTGATCCTCCCAAGGATTGAACTCACTATCTTTGGCTTGCAAATGTTGTTAAATTACCACATCTCATAAAAGCTTCTTACAGTTTGTTCATACAAAAAAAACAATTCACTTGTCTCATTGGATGGTGCCCCATTCATATAGCCTTGAACTACATCTAAACAAAAAGCTTAGTAAATTACTAAAAACTATTCACTTATCTCATTGGATGGTGTAATGGTTAGTAAGGTAGACTTGCAAACCTTCATAATATCTTCAAACAAAAGATCTTCTGCTCCGTCATCTAAGGCAGCATTTTGTGCCACATCTAAATAAAAAAAAGTTTAGTAAATTTCTAAAAAATCAATTCACTTCCCTCTCCAATCCATGCTGGACAACTTTGCTACTTGAATAGTTTCTTAACTATATAATTCTGTGCAAAAGACTGACTTTGCCATCATATAACTCAGACAACAATAAACAGATGAGTATATGCATGCTTGTGTATATTCATACATATATAAATCCAAATATGCACATATCTTGTTATAATGGAGATTATATATCTGTCTGTAATCAAAACAACATCACCAACAATGTCACAATTCCCTTAGTTATTTACATCACATTCACCATAATTTTATTTTTTATTTAAATCACAATCATTAAGAAAATTGTTTATAGTATTAATACTGTTAGACTTATCGATATATTAGTAACGTGCAATTGTATTTATATGAACAACCAAATAGCAGTTTACAGTGTAAACAAGAAGGCTGATTTGCATAATGATCTTAAAAAATTCATTTTAATAAATAATTTCTTGCCATAATTGATTTCTAATTGTTTAGTTTTATTTTAATAAGATAAAAAAATCTCACTGAGAACTCTTAAAAGGAATCCATTTGCAAAAAGAAATAACTAATTTTATTCTTTACTGTCTAATTTAGTTAAATAAGTCAATAAGGAAAATCAGGCTTTGATGGGAAAAACTAGAGTTCAAGCTTTTCTATCTTTTAATCATACTCCCTCTGTTTTAAACAATATTTCATAAAAAGTCAAATCTAAATACTTGCTTGAATAAATAACATACATAAATATGTATATACATATATACATTAATAAATTCAGGCATATATTCATAGTTACATATATACCTACATACATAGCAGCATATATCTACACATGTATATGTATGCATTTACATACATGAACGAATACATGAATATTCATAGTTATTTATGTAGCTATGTAGGGATACAATAAATGATTATCTACCTGAGAAAATTGATTTGGTTTGGTAGTTTGGGTTTAATGGCATATCAACCTTTGTAGGTTATTTAACACCAAATCCATTTTTATGCAAATTGTTCTATTTCAAACAATTCAGTTTAGCATGAGTACACAGTTTAATTGTCAAAAACATTTCTATTTCAAGCTATTCAGTTTAGTCAATCCTAATTCAGCTAATTCAGTTTAGTATAAGTATAGATTTTGTTTACACACAGTTAAATGTCAAAACTGTTCTATAATAAACTATTCAGTTTAGTGTAAGTAAGTACAGTTTCAATGTCAAAAACAGTTCCATTTCAAACAATTCAGTTGAACATAAGTACACAGTTTAATTGTCAAAAACATTTCTATTTCAAGCTATTCTGCTTAGTCAAACAGTTCTAATTCAAACAATTCAGTTTAGTTCTATTTAACCCATAGATAGGGCCCTATCAGGTGCTACCACTCTGGGCTAGAGTGGATCTGGGAGCAATGGCAATGAAGGGGTGCTCTGCATTCCCCAAAGCCCCAGCTTCACTGGAGCCTCACCATCAGATTGTTTAGTGTCATATCCAGGACACTCATGAGGTGCAGTTAGTGAATTCTACAGCCCCAGCCGACTGGGCAATCAGAGAATTGACATGTCTATTAGGGTGTCAAGTGTCATAATGTAGTGTTATATGACAATCACAGAAGCTGCTTCTTGACTTCTTTTTGCCTCTATTCTTTGAACAGAGAATGATAAAACACATGACTATATTATCTATCCTCATCAAGTAATCTTTTTTTATTTAGAACCCCTTCTACATACTGCTTGTCCATGAAACAATATTTGTGTGGTTTTACCTCTTGGGATCTGAATGTGTATTTTTTTCTTTTAATACTACTGGTATATTGTATATAAAAAAACATTTAACGTTATTCATTGTATAGTGGCTTGTACCACATGAGTTCCTGTATCAAGGAGGTATAAAAGACGTCATGTTTCTTAAGCACAGGGTGTTCTGCAAGATCTCGGTCAGAAGTAAGACCAACTTCGGATGTAACACCCACAATGCAAGACTTATAATATTTGTTGAACTATACCACTTGAATTAATGAATAGTTTTACTCAATTTCACTGTGTATACTCTTCCTTACCATGATACAACATTATTGAATGTGTAAATGAGTTATTCTTGTCTTTCTTTCCATTGTCTTCTGTGTTAGTATGCCATGGACGACTAATGCTAAGGTAGTAGATCCATAGTGTAGAGACTAATGTGCTGAAATGCAATATCATAGTAAGAGAGTTCAAATTCCAGTCACATACATTCATTCATTTTTGGACAAATACCCTTCGAAAAGGTATGAACCTCCTAATCCCTTCAGCTATGGGTTTAATCGTGTCACTGTTGTTTTTCTATAAAGATGGCTTTGACATTAAATAATACACAAACGTTGATATGCCATTAAAAAAAGAAACCAAACCAAATCAACTAATGCTTAGGTAAAAGAGGACTTGACTTGATATCTTTCCTACTACCAAACATCCAACACCTACATACATAACTGCATTTATCTATTTAAACTTATAAATATACATACTTACATCCATAAATGAATAGAAATTTTTGTGCATTATTTAAAAAAATAGAATTAGAAATCCTGTAAAATGATGGCTGCCTAAAGTCACATGGAAATCTGAAAAAAAATTCAAAAGAGAAGTCTTATCAATTATTGTAAAGCTTGAAATAATTAAGAAGCATGAATGATGTGAAAATAGAAGTGCATTAATCTCAAAATATAACATTTGTTTTTCAACACTTTACAATATCTGTACTGGGGCAGTAAAATGGTAATAAAAAATAATTTTTGTTTCCTTTTTGTTTTTTTTGGCTAGGAAGGAGGTCTCTTTATTAAACATTTATTGTAAAAAAATACCATTATGAAAACAGATTCAATAAAACAGATACGTAGCAGATAATTATACTCACAAACATAAATACACATATGCATGCACATACATACATATATACATTTACACATATTCAAGGGTCATTTAAAAAGTGTTAAGCCTAATTCAGATAGAAGATTCATAGCTATCAAATTTTTCCATCTTTACAAGAAGTAGTAGTAAGTTTGTAACAACAAAAATTTTCCGTTATGTGCTTCTTTTTTTGTAAGGCTTTAGAACTTTTTGAAATTTCCACATACTACAGAAATAGAAACCCCATTCTGCACACACACACACACACATACACACACAAGCATGCACTCACGCACACAAGCATGCACTCACACACACACACACACACACACACACACACATATATATATATATATATAATGTACAAATATAAAAAACAAGGTATTCAGAGGATAAGTTTTATTTATGATAGATTGTTTTTTCATATTTGTACTACAATGGTTGATGTGACATAAATACTACAAACTAATCAACCATATTTGTACATCTACATACTGTCATGTTTATTTCTATTTTCTCACATATATATATATATATATACATCTATCATTTATTTTCATATACATTATATATATTTATATTCACACATTTTTACACACACACACACACACACATAGAAACACACACAGATATACATATATATATATATACATACACAGCACACTTGTATATATATGTATATATATATATATTCACACACACACATATCTTAATTTTTTCATGTATTTGTATTCATTTATTCGTGTATATATATATATATATATATATATATTATATATATATATGCTTGCAGAATCAGAAAAAATCTACCTAGGTTTCACCTAAATGGATCATCAGAACATTTCTGATCACCAGAATTGTAGAATAGTTCATAAAAAATTAATTACTTCATCTTAATATATATATATATATATATATATAAATTTACATAAATTTGCACAATCACAGAAATCAAAAATATACACTACAACTGATAGATTCTTGTTTTCACAATCATGAGGCAATCAGGATTACAAGTGCGATGGAGATAATGCAATATTCAAACACTATGTTACATACATATATAGAGATATAATTTACACATATATATGTATATTATGTAAGTATATGAATATATATATGTGTATATATATATATATAAATATATATATATGTTATATTACTGTGTTGTTATTAACAACAAGGCACACGTATGTATATAAAAATATAAGATTATATCTTTATTTTCAGCGATGATACTTGTGTGGAGCAGAAAGCAATTGCAGAGTCCACACACACGAAGAAGCTGTTGGGAGATGGAAGAGACAATGAACAAACTGACTTTAGCCAAAATTCAGGAACTTACACACTCGTCATGTGACCTGCAGCAATTCCTCTTTTCATAAACTATGACTATGGCCCACGTCTCACTTACTTTGCCTTTCCCTTGGTTATGTTGTCTGCTTCCCATTGGCAACTTGCCCAAGCCCCGGTGCTGTAGGCGTATGCATCTGTCACAATCACCGAATTCAACCACGCCCCACAGTTCAGGTGATATTCTGATATCTTCCACCGGATGCACCTGTTTTTCAACATCCACCATATTCACAGCACCTGTGGGCATGGTGACATTTCGGCAATCACCTTGTTGATATTATCCTTGAGCGGATGCAGCTATCTCAACCTCCTCTAATACACAGCACCTGTGGGCATGATGACATTTCGTGTGATCACACCGGTTTTGTCAATATATCTGTCAACAACATCCGCCATATTCACATCTGCCATATTCACACCCGCAGGTCATGTTATATATTACATATATATACATGTATCCTTTACATATATTCTTACCGAGATGTACACACACACATACAGACACAGATATAACATATATATAGCTGTATGGCCACATACCTTCCATCTGTATGAATGGCCATATCCTCCCAGCTCTGTTTAAATAATACCACTACTGTCCTTCTAGAAGGATTGACCTTGGCATTAAATAACCTACAAAGTGGATATGCCATCAAATAAAGAAACTGAAGCCGATACCTTACACCTCAGAAACCATCCAACTAAGATAATTTTATATGCTGGGCACTGTTATAATCATAAGCAAAGCTCATTTTTGGACTCCTACACATTGACACACCAGCATTAGCCAACCATTAAAAATTTACATTTGCCAGCTCTGTAAGGACGCTTGATGCTATTTAGAGAACTGGCCAAGATTGATGGCTGATAGGATGGATGGTGAGAGAAAGCATGCCTTGATGATGATGATTATTATATACATATATTTATATATATTTTTTTTATATATATATATATAAATATATGTATATAATAATCATCATCATCAAGGCTATCCAAAAACTATCGAAAAAACCCAACAAACACAAATGCCTTAAAACTAAAAACGGCACAATATCAATTAGCAGGCATATATATAAAGGAACAGACAGAATACATTCAAAATCAGATAGATAAGATTAGAGACTCGGTGGAAGATAGACAATCTAGAATTGCCTGGCAAACAATAAATGAAGTGAGCAGAAGAAAGAACACAGCCAAAGCAAAACTTAAAGCAGCAAACCAACAAGAAAGAATAAAACTGTGGAAACAGCACTTCGAAAACTTACCTTGGAAACCCACCAAAAATAACGCATGAACCAATCACCAGAATAATTAGCAAACAATTAGACATTAAACTAGGACCGTTCACACAAGAAGAACTCTACTCGGTTCTCAGAAAAATTTAAAATAGGGAAAGCTGCAGGGCTGGACGAAATTCCCCCGGAAGTATGGAAGACCAGACATTCGACGACATACCTGCTCCGACACTGCAACGCAGTATACAATCAAAATCCGATAGATAGATGGATGAAGGGATGCATACTCCCCTTCCCTAAAAAGGGGGACCTCGGATTAGCCAAAAACTACCGAGGCATAACACTTACATCCATAGCTGCCAAAATCTACAATGCCCTACTACGAAACCGAATAGAACCCAAAATCGACAACATACTTAGAAAAAACCAAAATGGCTTCCGAAGAAATAGATCCACGACCTCACAAATATTAACCATCCGCAGAATCCTTGAAGGTGTACGGGCAAAGAACCTACAAGCGACATTAATATTTGTCGACTTTACCAAGGCTTTCGACTCCATTCACAGAGGAAAGATGGAACAAATCCTACTAGCGTACGGCATACCTAAAGAAACCGTAGCGGCAATAACGATTCTCAATAGAAACACTAAAGTAAAAGTACGATCACCAGATGGAGACACAGAATACTTCGACATTGTAGCAGGAGTACTACAAGGGGACACGCTGGCTCCGTACCTCTTTATCATCTGTCTAGACTACGTACTTAGAACATCGATTGACAAAATCAAAGAGAATGGCTTCGAACTGACGAAGAAAAGAAGCAGAAGATACCCCGCAACAACAATTACCGACGCCGACTACGCCGATGACATAGCGATACTGGCAAATACACCTGACCAAGCCGAAACACTTCTGCATAGTTTGGAAAGAGCAGCAGCAAGCATAGGCCTCCATGTTAATGCACACAAAACGGAATATATGTGCTATAACCAAACGGGGGACATCTCCACTCTAAAAGGAACCCCTCTTAAACTAGTAGACAAATTCACGTACCTAGGAAGCAGCGTCGAATCAACCGAAAAGGACATCGAAACGAGGTTAACGAAAGCATGGACAGCTATCAATAGGCTATCGACTATATGGAAATCAGACCTAACCGATAAAATGAAACGCAGTTTCTTCCAGGCAGCGGTCACATCGATACTGCTATATGGATGCACTACATGGACGCTAACAAAACGGCTGGAGAAGAAACTAGATGGCAATTACACAAGAATGCTGCGGGCAATCCTCAACAAGTCCTGGCAGCAACACCCCACAAGACACCAACTGTACGGCCACCTGCCCCCTATCACGAAAACTATTCAAGTTAGGCGAACCAGACATGCAGGACATTGCTGGAGAAGCAGAGATGAACTCATAAGAGATGTACTCTTGTGGATCCCCACACATGGCCGCGCAAAAGCAGGACGACCAGCACGAACGTACATTCAGCAGCTATGTGAGGATACAGGTTGTTGTCCTGAAGACCTGCCTAGGGCGATGAACGATAGGGAGGAGTGGCGAGAGAGGGTCAGGGATATCCGTGCTGCCAGCACGAGATGATGATGATGATGATGATGATATTTATATATAAACTAACAGATCCAAATTATGTTCTCCGTCAGTCTTTTACTTTAAAGTTTCATATGGAGTACAATTATCAAACAGAAAGAAGAGAAAACCATATTTAAGAGATGAGGATTTTCTTATGTGGCACATATATATAAATACATACACCCACATACACATATATACACACATACTCACAAAGATTAAAGATAATTATCATACAGTCTGTTGTGCCCTATTGAATACACCAACTACATTTCTGCAGAGGGGTAAGACTCCACCTCCCAATGAGTGTCCTGGTATATGACAGTAAACAATCTGATGGTGAGGTTTCACAAATGCTGGAGCTTTGGGAAATGTGGAGTACTCCTTCATTGCCATCACTCCCTTGTCTACTCTGGCCTGAAGTTGTTGCACCTGATAGGGTCCTATCTATGGGTCAAATAGAACTAAACTGTATACTTATGCTAAACTGAATTGTTTGAAATAGAACTATTTTGACATTTAAACTGTGTACTTATGCCTAACTGAATTGTTTGGAATAGAACTGTTTTGACATTTAACTGTGTATAAACAACAAACAATACTTATACTAAATGGAATTCTTTGAAATAAAACTGTTTTACTAAACTGAAAAGTTAATATTTTTGACAAACTGTGTACTTAGGCTAGACGGAATTGTTTGAAATAGAAATGTTCATTTGTATAAAAATGGATTTGGCATTAAATAACCATAAAAGTTGATATGTCATAAAACCCAAACAAACAAAAATACTGGTTGTTTCACAAATGTTGAAACAAAGCAGCAGCCCCTCAGATCTTCTCTGTT
The DNA here is from genome assembly GCA_963585895.1 of Sepioteuthis lessoniana. Classification (NCBI taxonomy): domain Eukaryota; kingdom Metazoa; phylum Mollusca; class Cephalopoda; order Myopsida; family Loliginidae; genus Sepioteuthis; species Sepioteuthis lessoniana. The sequence goes on along the minus strand of OY757917.1, from coordinate 46,507,014 downwards.
GACTTTATTCTTTTTTTTTTCTGATTATTGCTAAAAAATAGTTTCTATTTTGGTTTATTTAACAAATATAGCAAAATGTTGCCTCAGATGATGGAGGTGAAGATGTTTTGTATGAAGATATTATGAAACTAAGTCTTTCAAGATTGTTTAAACAAAATACAGAAGGAAGTTCAATTTCAACACATTTCCAAAGAGGAATCTGATTTTCAAATTGGTCAAGAACTTTAAAGCTCATGGACAACATCTACCAGAGCAACCCTCACATAATTGCTGCATTAAAGACAGCCATCACTGAGAATATTCAAGTGATCACCTAAGAGGAATGTGCATGTGTTTTCAACAACTTTGCATGTTGCTTTCAACAATACCTTTAACTGAACAGTGGACATCTGGAGCAGTTATTCTAGGGTTCATCTTGATATTTTTGACTCATGTTTGAGACTAAATATTTAAGGATCCTAAAATTTTATCTTTTTACATTTTAATAAATGTAATTCTCATTACTCTTTAATTTGAGGTCCTTGATTTGTCTCTAATCCTTTTGTTGTGAAACACCCTGTGTATTGATTTTTTAGATCTAACAATCAAAAATATATAGAAATATTCATAAAATACATCTTGTCATCAGCCAGGTAGTAAGTGACACAGAAAATTTTTTTTAATATGCCTACACTTAGATATTAATTTCCCTTTTGTTCAGCAATTTATCGTATTCAAAATACCTCATTTTTCTTCCAGGGCATGTCGGCAATTAATATAACCTTCTTTATATGCTAATATAAAAATACCTAAATGATGCATTTATATATATATATATATATATATATGGATGTGTGCATGGCATAACAGTTGGATTGAAAAAATTTCTCTTACATCAACAACTCACTTTAACCACAACTAAGAATCCATGAAGACAGTTTTAGACATTTATTAACCCAGGGCTTAAAAAATTAAAAAAGTTGTACCCAGACGGAAAGCATTCATAAAAGAGTTTGATCAAAGTTGCCGGCATTCTTGAAAAGGAGCTGTTAAAATTACTCAGCTATTCAACATTTAGTCTATACGTTTTGTGGCAATTTATTTAGAAATATGGTGCAAAGAGAATTATGCTATTTTTTATTTTCCCAGTTAAATGTTTTGTGAAAATTTTCATGTGCTAGTTTGCAGTACGTATATCTCGTGACTAAAGCAGTTCAAACCATGGAAGGTACCAACTCTGATTGTGTGGTATAACATAGTGGAGTTCCCCTCCAGCACTCGAAGTGAATTTTAGAAGAATTACGTTAATACCTGGATTTTAGAAGATCGAGACAGTACGAGAAAAGTTATTTTCTTTCTTTCTTGTGAATGAAGAAAGAAAGGAATGGAAGACCCAGAAATAATTATCAAAACAAAAAAGGCTATAATCATAGTTGTGTTTATGAGTAAAGAAAGTTATCACAAGATTTGGGAAGGGGTGAAGTTGACAGCCGAGAATAAAATGTAATTTTATCTTCCCAGAACGGTGGAGGGGTGACAGAATCCAGATGTTCTCCGGCGAATTTGGGAAGGTATTATTCACACATTCCCCACCAGTGGTGAACAGGTGTGTTGTGTCCGGTTGGCACGACCAGAGGGTTGTGGAAGGGTGAGTAAAGATAATTAAAAAACCAAAATAGTCTAAGACATTTAACATGTCTCGCAAAATCAAAGATAAAGAATTAAAAAAGGGACGTACGACGTGACCAGAGTGGTGGGGAGAAAGAGAGATGATGGTGAAAAGATACTACAGAACTCCCTCCTAGTAGTAAACACTGAGAGGCGTCTGTTAGGACCAATCAAAATGAACAGACACCGTCATACCCCTGGTGACAGCCATAGGAGCCGAAGAAACGGAGCGGGAAAAGAAACATTTGGCAGAGACCAATCAGAATGAATTACGAAAAGAAGTGGTCAGGTACGACATGCCCCCTTGAGGAAGAGAGAAAAATTGAATAAAACCTAAACAAAGTTGGCAGATTAAGAAAGAGATTCCAGGTAGCCAGATTTAAAAAAACAGCTCCAAGAAAAAGCATTGTACCAGATTATCGTTTTTCTCAAATTTTCCAACAAGCTGAAGGAAATTAACAACACAACATTTGAGAAGAATTCACAAGGTTCGAAGTTAAAAAAGTTGACTGTGAACTTAGGTTAACCATCGGAGTGGCTTCGAAATAAAATACTGCTGCAATATTTTCGAGAGATAGATGTTAAAAAGAGGTAAATCAAGTTAGATAACCCAAGCAGTTGTTTTGTGTAACTCTCCTTTTTGTAAAATAAAATTAATCTTCTATTCTCCTTTTCAAGAATTACACGTGTTTTATTTTCCTTCGTCTAATTTCGCTCTACATATCCTTATCTAAATACATGGCAACGTCAACAGGTTATGGGCCCGGCAGAAGAGATAATGGAAGTCGATGGAGCAGGTTATTATTTGACGGAGATGAGACCAAATATGAAATTTGGGAAACAAAGTTCTTAGGATACCTTCACACGTTAGGTTTAAAGGACGCCATTTTAGGTAAAAATCTTAACGGAGACGAAACAGATACGGAAAAGAATGAGGAAGCATATAATGAAATGAGACAGTTCCTGGATGACAAAATCCTGTCCCTTATCATGAGTGAAGCCTCGGACAATGGAAGGAAAGCTCTGAGGATATTGCATGACTATTTCGCAGGTAAGGGAAAACCAAGAATTATTTCTTTATATACCGAATTAACGTCACTAAATAAGGAACAGAATGAAGGTGTTACCGACTATATCATTAGAACAGAAGCAACAGTAACAGCTCTAAGAAACATTAAGCGATGGTTTAATTATCTCCATGGTTCTAAAAGGTCTACCTAGAACATTTAATGCCTTTTCGATATATGTTGTTGCGGAGCCGATAAGCGTGTCAGCCCCGCAAATGAATTTAAGGGTTTAATGCGTGTGTGTAGTGTAGTGACAGCCAGAGACAATGAAGGAAGACAAAAAGGCAAGATAACAGATACAACAATAGTGACGATTTATTCCCGGAATTACAGAAGTAGTCGGAGTGTTCAGTCTCCAGCTAGATGGGTGATGTCGGTAGCTGGTATGTTCGAGTCGTAGGTGCGGTTGGATGATCGTTGCTGGAAGCTGAGATCAGTCGAATCGTAGAATGCAGGAGCGTCTGTAACAGAATCGTGGTTGAAGTCAGTGCCGGCAGCTTGGTAGCGTACAGATCGAGCGAGCGTAGTTTGCTAAGACTTAATCGCGTCTTAGTACTGCGGACCAAGAGAACGAACGGAGAGATGGTGGCTAAGGTTTGCCAGGCCTTAGCATATACACAGTCGGGCGAGCGGATCGATGAAGCTAGGGCTTTGTCGTGCCCCAAGCTGTGCGAGCGTATCGTTTACGGTGGCTATGGCTTTGTCGTGCCTGATAGCAGTGTGGGCGTATCGTTTACGGTAGCTATGGCTTTGTCATGCCAGATAGCTGTGCAGGAGTATCGTTTATGGTAGCTATGGCTGTTCGCGCCATATAGCTGTGTGGGTGTATCGTTTACGGTAGCTATAGCTTTGTCGTGCCAGATAGCTGTGCTGGCATATCGTTTACGGTAGCTATGTCTGTTCGCGCCAAAGCTGTGGTGGTGGCAAAGGCTTTTCGTGCCAAAGCTGTGGTGGTGGCTAAGGCTTTTCAGGCCAAAGCTGTGGTGGTAGCTAAGGCTTTTCGCGCCAAAGCTGTGGTGGTAGCTAAGGCTTTTGGGCGCCAAAGCTCTGCACTATCGAGCGAGCAGGCCAGAGGGCCGTTGCTAAGATTGGCGTTATCTTAGCGCTGCATAGGTATCGAAGTGGGAGCTAAAGGCTAACCCGTGCCTTTAGCGCTACACGGACAAGCGGAACCGAGCGATGGTTAAGACCAGCTCGTCTTAGTGAGTCCTCTTCGTGTTTGCCTCTTGGCCGTCTATTTCGACTGGTTGTTAATGACCGTCAGAGATACTCCGACCCACAGAAGGACCTCTCATAGCCCTTAAAAAGGGCCGTAAAAAAAAGGTTGAATCTGCCACTAGAAGTGGCGGTGAGGTGGGTGCAACCACGATAACGTAGGACCCGAGCCGAGTGGCTCCTGAGAGCGTCCGTGTAGACCTCTGAATTTTTGCCGCCTGAAGCCTTTTTATATGGAAGAAAGGGAACTCGACTTCTGTTGCGCCACGTGAATAGAAAGTTCTTCTATAAAAAATGGACGCAGAAAATAAGTACTTCTATGGGCTAGCGAAGAGTATTACCTCCATTTCTATAGAATTATTTCTGGCAGAAGTGTTTTGCAAATGTTGATAAATGTTAATTTATCCCTTTCTTAGCTGTAATGGCCGGTTAGAGTCGAAAAAGGGCTTCATCATTTCCGGTCATGCCCGGATGTTATTTTTCTAGGGCGAAGGTGTAATCCGATCTGTTTACATTCGTAGGCCGGTCGCGGCAATGTGACTCATAGCAGAAAGGAGCTAACGTTCTCCGAATTCAAAACGCAACTTCGAAGTTTCGAGGATATGGATAAATATTATCAAAACTCAAATGATGACAATGTTATGAAATTAACCAATTAATTTTCAAAAATGAGTAACAAAGTTTCGTGCCTTAAGTGTAAGGGAAAAGAGCATGTAGTAAAAATATGCCCAAACAATTTCAAGAAAAATAAAAAGTGGTGTAACAACTGCAGAAGTTACACCTATATGAGGGAGTCATGCCGCTATAAAAAGCGAGATACCATCAAAGCAGCAGCTGAAGAAGATAGTTCATTTGTTTTTAAGATAAATGACCAACCACAGAGAACTATTGAAAGCAAGAGAATTATAGTTGATAAGGGGACTACCTCACACATTATAAAGGATATTGAGAGATTAAAAAAATTTGATGACTCATTCCAACCAGATAACCATTTTATAGAACTGGCTGATAGTACCAAGACGAATGGGGTCGCTTTAAATCGAGGTGACGCTGAGATATGCCTAGTGAATGCAAATGGAAACAAGGAGTCAGTCACTTTAAAAGGGGCATTATTTATACCCTCCTACCCACAGGATTTATTTTCTGTCAAGTCTACCACGGCATTTAAGAAAAACAAGAATGAGCTGATGCATAAAAATGGAACAAAATTTAATATATTCGTCCACAACAGGATATATTATTTCATGTCTACAATGAACAAATCGGAAGATAGTTGCCTGGGCTGCTACAATATAAATACTTGGCAGAGGATACCTGACTGACGTGCAGCATCTACCTTTGAATTAATTCACACTGACTTAGCTGGCCCTATTGAACCAGCAGACATAAACGGACACAGATATGCAATCACATTTACTGATGATTTTCCCGGTACAATATTCGAGTATTTTTTAAAAATAAAGAAAGATACTGTATCTGCCCCAAAGAAATTTATACTGCTTAAAGTTTATGGACCTACACTGTTATGACTGCTGCAGTAATCAGAAACAGATGTTTTAACAACCGTCAAAAACAAACTCCCTACTATATGATAACAGGAAAGAAGCCTGAACTATCAAAGATGAACATCTTCGAGTCAACATGTTATGCATACAAAAAATTAAAGAAGCTAGATCTGAAATGTGAAAAAAGGATATTCGTTGGATATGACAGAAACAGTCCGGCATATTTAGTCTTTTATCCTGAGGATAATAGAGTTCTCAAATACAGGCTAATAAAATTTATTAGCAATGTGACAAATCAGCAGACTCAGACCGATCCAACTGATGATGATGATGATTACTTCCCCCAAAGGAAGTGTGTACAAAACAACACATCAGCTACAACCCCAGACCCACAAATTAAGATAACAGAAACACAGGATAATGCACAGACTGAGGAAGATAGTAAGCTTTGACATTACCCCAGAAGGGAAAGAAAACCTCCTGAATCCCTAAATGACTACATTACAAATTCTGAGGATGATAGTGATCATGCATTGATTAACTTTGACAATTGTTATAAAGGCACATGCAATATACCAAGAACCTATAGAGAAGCAATAGACTCCTCAGATACACACTGCTTCATTGAGGCGATGCATGGAGAACTGGAATCCTTAAAGGAAAATAATGTTTTTGAATTGACAAATTTACCTGAAGGCAAAAAGACAGTAGGTAGTAAATGGGTCTGCACTAATGAGGAAAACCCTAATGGATCCAAAAGATATAAAGCAAGATTCATTGCTCGAGGATTCAGCCAGCAAACATCACCTCAGTACGCATCTTGATGCAAATAGTGGTGAAATATGATCTAATTGTCCACCAGATGGATGTAAAAAAGGCGTATTTGTATGCACCAATTGACTATGAGATTTTTGTGGAGCAGTCTGAAGGATTTAAAACAAATAAATTAGTCTATATTCTAAACAAATCTCTATATGGGCTGAAGCAATCAGGCAGAAACTGGAACAAAATGTTACATGAATGCCTCATCCGGAATGATTTTATACAAAATCCAGCAGACCACTGTGTCTATATGAAACAAAATGAGAGATTATTAATCGTATCCTGGGTTGATGATTTAATTATCGCAGCTGACAAATTAATGTCAAGAAAATGTTGATGTCAGAATTTAGAATGAAAGATCTGGGAAAACTCATCGATTTCATTGGGATAGATTTTCACATAACACAAGGATGTGTTAAAATTGACCAAAGCAAATACATAGGAAGGGTGTTGGAAAGATTTAACACATCAAACTGCAAACCAAGAGCAACACCATGCAAACTAAAAATGGATCTCAGTAACAACAGTGACCCTGTTGATTCAAGAAAATACTGTGAAATTATTGGTACCTAATGACATGAACTAGGCCAGATTTGAGTTATGCTATAGGTAAATTATCACAGTATCTACTAGAGCCATGTCAACAGCATTGGGTAGCAGCAAAACATATTCTAAAGTATTTAAGAGGTACATCCCATTACGAACTGCGTTACCTGAAAAATGAGGAGTTAGGTATCTTAGCTTACAGCGACGTAGGTTGGGTGTCTGATCAGAGTGATCAATGTAGTTCAACAGGATTTGGCTTTTATTTAAACAAAGAAAGCTTGCCTATCTCATGGAAGTCAAAGAAGCAACCTACAGTTGCACTGTCCACCTGTGAATCTGAGTACATGGCTCTAGCTAAAACAACACAAGAGAGTTTATATCTAATTCAGCTATTAAATGGAATGGACTCTCAACATATATATGAACCTGCAAAAATACTAGGAGATAACCAAAGTGTAATCGCTCTATCTAAGGACACTGTAAATAGACAGAGGTGTAAACATATTGATAAAAAATATCATTTCATCAGAGATACATTACACGAGAAGAAAATAGAGATTATCTATTGTCCAACCACAGATATGATTGCTGACATAATGACAAAACCTATGACAAAATTAAAGCTAGAGAGATTCAAAAGACTTTTATTTGGACTTTAAACTCTTTTTGGATTGTGCTCTCATATGTATGGAAATAATTAAAAGTATTAATATGTGAGCATACGGGGGTGTTAAAAAGAGGTAAATCAAGTTAGATAATCAAAGCAGTTGTTTTGTGTAACTCTCCTTTTTGCAAAATAAAATTAATCTTCTATTCTCCTTTTCAAGAAGCACACGTGTTTTATTTTCCTTCGTCTAATTTTGCTCTACATATACTTATCTTAAGACATGGCAACTTCAACAATAGAACATTGAAATAGCAGCATTTATTTTTTATCAACTCTTATTAATATTTTTTTAATAAAACTTTGTTGTTCATTTCAACCACGTATTCTGTCATCTCTGGATTTTGCCTTTGAATTATTTATGTTTTATGACCGAACTGTCATGTGGCTAGTCATTTTGACTTCTGACGAATTGGTAGATATCAGTTGCCTGGATCAAAAAAAAAGAATTATGCAACATGGGCAGACGGCTGATTCAACGGAGATTTGATCTCCTATCTGGGAAGATCAAGTGCCAATTGATTAAGTGATTAACTGGGTGACAGTTGTGGTAGTTGGTGTATTCTCATATGGTGTATTGCTTCACCTTGAGATCTGTACAGATAAACCTGCAAAGTACTCTAATTTGGTAACCTATAATATATGAGTTTGAACTGGGCCATAACACCATGGAAGTAATCAAAAATATTTTTGGCGCAAAATATAAAATGTACTTGATCACTGTACAGTAACCAGATAGTTGAAGAAATTTTACTTTGGTTGCAAGAAACTTGATCAGACAAGGTTAGTTAGACCTAAAACTGTGGATTCCAAGGCTGTGCTCCAATGATAGAATGGAGATGGTATGCTCAGCCTCTTGAATTGAGCATTTCTCAGTAACTAACTTATTTTAACACCAGAACTGTTTTTGTCACCTGACTGAAACAATCCAATCAGAGCTGTGATCTCAGGTTGTCCATCAGGCTAGTTGAACTTTTCCATCAGTCTAACATTTCAGGACCTGATGTGAATACTAGTCAAGATATAAGAAATAGATTTCACTGATCTATTATGTAACACAGATTTCAAGTGCAACCAACCAAAAGGAGTAAAGAAAATTGGAAAAATAAAAAAATGGATGGAAAAACTGAAGTGAGTTAGTGACATGTATTTGAGAAAGTAATCTTTTGTATGAAATATGGAACTGCTTATCTCACAAGTTGTTCAGAACAATGGATTGGTCTAATCTATATATCTGGTGTGGGTTAGATTCAGAAAAAAATGATTCTGCCCAAGAATAGTGTCATAACAGGACTATAATAGTTAGCAAAAGAAGTTCTGGGTGGAAGCTCACAAATCACTTGAATCAATGAATGCAGTTCATCTTAACATCTTCCATAAAAGTTTATTTTTTCTATAAACAAAATAAAAAGCAAATGATTTTATTTTCAGTAATAACTTTATTGAACAATATATTTTGCATTTCAATTCACTATTTTCTGCCATTTTCATTATTTCATCCAATTTTTTATCTTCTTGCTCAAAATCATCTGGGCAGTCTTTTTAGAAATTATGTTTTTTTTTCATAAAGATAATTCACTAAAAACCAGTAGAAAAAGTTATCCAAATTTGGAATATCTGCTTGAATAAAAAATGATGTATGAAAATTTTCCAACAATTTTTGCTTTGTCACAAAAAAAACATTAGTCCCTCATTATATTGATTGAACAATATGCCCAAAGTTGGTTCCAGTATCTTCTAACATCTGTTAGATAACTTTCTAATTCCAATCAAACCATTTTATCTTACTCAATAGTTAACTATGTAAGGTATACTTTACAGTCTTAAATAGAATTAAATTTGATTTTGTGATAAAAAACTCTAAAAAGTCTCAGAAAACCATTTTCCCCCACACTCTTTTGCTCTTACTCAAATAATATTACTCACAATTGCTTTATTTTTTCTTAATGCCATTACCAAGGGTTGGATTCACTAACCAAACAGACATCTTTCTCTTATACTGAACAAAACAAAGCTATCATCAAGCTTTTTTCCTCATTGTTATGGGAGTTAAATATAACATCTCCAAGTGACTATTCAGGAAAGTTTTTCTGCAAGCTAAGACAGATAATCCCCTCACCCTTTCCAACTTTAATTATATTACTTCAGCTAAGTTTTATTCTTGTTTGTCTTGGGGAAACAGAAAATCTTTAATACAAGCCCCTTTTTTAAACAGAGCTCATAAAGTTCCTTGAAAAGTATGTCCAATGAATCATGCTATTCTCTGACTATTTGTTTTTTGTTAGAGGCATGCATTGAAGTGAGGAAGATATTTAAGTCAAGTTACCAACCTTCAAAGTCCAATATTAGCATTATTATATCTGTGATATACTAACACTGAACATAATAGAAGTAAAGACCAGATAAATACATTTGTACATAGAAGAAAATCTATTCTTTTATATGCACCATATATTTACTAATGGTATTAAAACAAAGAATACACAAACACATCCCAACAGCTTGAACTGTACACATCTTGTTACACAAACAAGAAGTATGTGGAAGAGGTCTAAAATAGCAAGAGGCTTACTTGATAAGTGTGAGTAAAGGATAGGGATGTGAGTTTACTGTTCCCAGCCAAATATAATATCTCTACAGTTCAAAGAGCAAAGGAAATAAGAACTTGAGAATGGGATTTTGCATCTGTCATCTGATCCACTATCAGGACCTTGCAGAACTTGCAAATTATCTAGATGAGATAACTATTTAATTTCAACAATGTATTTGAAAAAAAAAATCTTTATTTATTGAAGAAAGGGTATTAGTCCAAAAGTGAATGCAATAGCAAAACTGGAGTATGAACTTGCTTACTATGATATTGCAATCCAGCTCAGAGTTTTCCCCCATGCTTAAAGTCGACAGATTCTAGGAGAGATATAAAAAAACTGACTGCCTTGTCAATGAGGCTCAGAATCTAACAACAGTTTCCTCAACAGAGTGATAATACCTCCCTACAAAAAAGGGATCTTCCACATAATACTAAACTGCATCCATTTCCAGAGTTCTACTGAGTGTGGAGTCACCCTTTGATTGCCATGATTAACAGACCTTCTCTAAACTAGTGTGGTAGTAGTTGTTAAGGTCCTCTCTATGTGTAAAGAAAGCTATTTGAAAATTATTAGTATTAGATAGAAATACTTGAAACCATATAAATGCATGCAAACAAATAATTATTATTAAATAGGAATGGCAACTTGAAACCACAAAATTATTTATAAATTATAAGCATTACTCTTAGCATTTTATGTCAAATATTGGTTTCAAGATATTTTTTTCAATAATCGTTATTTTTCATTCGGTAAATTTTTAAGTGATTTATTATTATTCCATGAATTGTCCAAACAATCAATCTCATTGATAGATTTGTTGTTGATCTCTATATCCTCCTCTTTTTTATGTCCAGGATATAACCCAAAACTGCTTCCAGTTGTACGGTTGCAATTCTAGAATTTTAAGGAGTGTGGAATGGTAGTACAAGTTAGACACCCATTTCTGGGTGAAAATAGATCAGTTTAAAAACTATTAAGATTTGATAGGGACACTTGAAATCATACAACTGTGAGCACATTATGTTTATTAGTTTGAAATACATGAAACCATATAACTGAATTAAGAATATTTACTTGATGCTATAATTGTTTATAGATGATTATTAAGATTACTTACTTGAAAACATAACTTTGAAAAAAATGACTTTGGCATTAAATAACCAAAGGATTTAAGACCAACCAACCAACCAACCAACCAACCACATTTTTTTCTATCATTATATGTTTTGCTAGAGGTGTATCACATTTAAAAACATGTTCATTAAATGGGGACACAAGGTACCAATTCTTTTTTAATCTAATTCTTGGAATACAAAAAATGTGTTAAATAGTAAAAATGAGATATCAAAGGAAAGCACATAACCACACACACACACACACACATATATATATATATATATATATATATCATCAGGGCATGCCAATATAATAGATTCCTTTGACTCACTGTTGCCATTCATCCTTATCAACCATCAATCTTGGCAAATCCCCTTGTAGATGGCATCCAGTATCAGCCAACACTGGTTGGACAACACCAACATGTCCATATGTACAAGTTCACGGAAAAATGCTGCTTATGAATTTGTTCTAACTTATCTAACAGTGCTCGGCCTGAGTTGTTTGTCTTACTTGTTCAGTTTGTGAGATAGGAGGCAAGTGGCTGTACAGCTGATACTTTGTTAGGTGCTGCTTCCAGGATTTTTTTCAAAACAGCATGTAACATCTTCTTGTAGTTTCTACTTGGCTTTTTCTTCAGGCATTTCATTAATGTCCAAGCAGTGCAACCAGACAGTAGTACTCACACAAGTTTGGAAAAAATTTCCCATTTCATTTTATCAATCAGACCATATGGCTGTTAACCTGTTGATAGAAGTCCATGCCTTACCCATGCATACGTTGACATCTCTTTCAGTAGATGAGACATTGCTGCCAAGATATATGAACTAGTCTATTTATTTTAGAGACCTCCCATTAAATGAGACAGTGGCTCAATCTTAATTAAAACACACACTAAAACTATATAACAAGGATAATGCAGTAGCTAAAATACAACTAAAAATGACTATTGCAAAATATGTATCTGGGAATATGGTCACAACTGTGGACTGTTTTATTCAAACAATAAAAACATTTAGGTTGTAGAAGCTGAGATATATGAATTTTTTATGTTTTTGCTTAAAGAGAAGTAATAAACTATAAAAACACAGAAAAGTTCCATTCCATCATTCTTGGAGTTAAGGAAAGATAGAAAGAAGTAGGAGACAAAAATTCTGCCTAAGAAAAATGTCTTATCTTCAGTGAGAGCTTGTCAAGAGAGAAAGAGAGTTTAAATTTGGTACTATACAGCTTGTACATACATCTGAGACCACATGGTTAGTATCTCATGACTGCCAGCTGTTTATGATGTCACAAATTCATTGTGGTTCTCAAAGGGAAATAACCTAATTGTTATCATATTTATTTATATTTCTTTTTTTTAAAACTGACTGTGCATTATAGGAGCTTTATCATTTTAATTATTTGGCTCATTTTTGTTACTTTTATTCTTACTACAAATTTAGCATTTCCTACAATGATAACATTGTAGGAAATGGAATCAGCACCCTGAGATCAAATCCAGGCTAAGGCTGTTGGTATTCACTTCACACTAATGCCCATGGGAAAAGTATGAATGTATCTGTTCCTACTTGTGTGATGGGTAAATAGTTGCGTAGACTGGGATCTTTAGTCTTGGTAAAGCAAACAGTTTAATAAAAGGAAAACAATGATTTCAAACAAGCTATACTTCTCTTGAAAATTAACTTTATGCTGTATGCCGTCAATGGTGGTGGGTGTGGATTAAAAATATGTTTCTACTATTTTAACTCATCAGTAAGTCATTTACTTTGAGTTTTTCACCCTCTAAAAATTTTCCCAACCTATTAATTAGACTGCATCCCACTTAGGGTTATTGTTATATGCTCATATGCATATACACATGCATATACATGCAGCATCATAACGACACAATAATCAAACAGATGAACGAAGACTTCTTTAACAAAAATATACCTCTCACTTTATTGTAAGGGTTCGAAAAGGTTATTCAAGGCTTTTACTGAGAGAGGGAGTTGGAGACCAAACAGAAACTGCAATATTTTGACCCCACTCTAATGGCCGTCAGCATTGTGTCTTTCTCGTTCTTCTGATGCTCAACCGGAGGCCCAGGGGCCCACTCTGCTGAGTGATGGCTTTCTTTACTGCATCTTATCAGCATCTTCTCTGGACCCCAATTCAATCAGGGGCCCCAAGCCCCTTCGGCTTGGTGTGGCCTTCCTTACCACATCTCGTCTATAACTCCGTCTGATCTCTTACTGCAATTGATCAGGGGCCCCAAGGCCCCTTCAGCTTGATGTGGCTTTACCTACCACATCTCGTCCCTCTCTGTCTCCAACTCTCACTGGAACTGTTTTGACTTCTGTCTTGACTGAGTTATGTAATAGTTCAACGTCCACTCAGTTGCCTATTCGATCTTTGAAATCGCATGTTTGATCGTCATCAAGCGGAAATAACTGTCATGCAGTTCACAGGTCACTCTCTTCCGGTGCATCAGTCTATGAGTGTACCATGGGAATTTTTTTTACCTCATCCCATTTCGTCAGGCAATTTTCGCCCACGCGATTTCCTCTCATAACTGCCATTAGAATATGTCACCTCCTTCCGGTGCATCACCTTGGAATGGCATTTTTAGCCGGGTCGAAGGCCAAAATACAACATTATGTGATCTCTTCTCAATCTAAATATATTCTGCCATACCAAATTCTTGGGAGGTCCCCATTTGATATGACTTTCTTACAATCCTCAAGTTTGAATTTCAGCAGCCGGCTTGTTTCTTTTTTATATTCCTGCCACTGTTTCAATGGGATGTTATACATTTAATCTTTTGGTATCATCTTTTTTGGTGAAAGTCCAACTCAAGGAGAAAGAACAGTTGTGTAATTTTTTTTGCAAATTATCAAGATGTCAAAGGTTTTAAGAAGAAACTGTATGAAATACCAAAATTATTTGGCAAAACAAACATTTAATGCTGGGGAACCAGCTTGAGTTAAAAACAAAAGCTGAAAGTATGTTAGAATCATAAGAAGGAGAAAGCAACGCTGAGTTTTAAGGCTTTCCAAACACATGTCACTTTACTTCTCAGTGGGAACATTGCTGGCTTCAAAATGAAACCTTTCTTCATTTACCATTGTAGGAAGTCTATGTTTTTAAAAGGAGTTAGCATATACTCCACATGATTTATGGACATATGAAAAAAAATAAAAACATGAATATGACTATTGCATTATTTGAAGAATAGTTTTTGGCACTTTCTCATTCTTGGGGTGAGAGAATATTGCAACGATGATAATGTACCATTCAGAATTCTTCTAATCTTAGACAATACCCCAGGGAATCGCAAACATCTTTGTGATCTCCATTTTGATGTTAATCCAGCATTTATGTTACCAAATATGGTTGCTATCATATAACCAATAGCTCAAATTGCTGTGACCAAATTCAGTGTATAATATTTACATGCAACCCTTAATTTGACTATTAAAATATATATATAATTGAAAAATATTTTTATATCAGATTTTTATCCATTTTTTTTACAATATAAATTTTAAGAAAATAGATTAAATAGTTTATGCATGACTGAACATGTTTTTTGTGTCGGAAGTCACAAACATTTTGATAATTTCAAGTTTAACAGTCACTGATGACTCAATTGAAATGTTTTTTCAGTGATTTGCTTATGCTATATGAATAGAAATGAATTAATTTCATTTAAATATACACAGTGAACTGAGGTAGACTGTGGTAAGTATTTAAATATGAAGGTAAATCTAAGAGAGGTTTGAAAGTAAAAGTTATAAATAGATATAAATGAACTGGAATTGAAATATTGTAAAAGCTGTAAACAAAAAGCAACAGAGAGAATGCCATACTTCTTGTAAAAGCCAGAACAGCCTTAATATTATTATATAACTGTTATATGTGATTGAATATTTTTTGGTCAGGAGGTCTCCAAATTTTTGACACTTTTATGTTTAACAGACTGTTGCAATGTGTCCTTAGCAATTAATGATTTGTTTATGTTATTATATGAACAGTAATTGACTAATTTTATTTAATTATATACAATGAACTATGATTTTCTTAAAATTACTATTATAATTTTGGAAATTTAGTGTCTTTTGTAGCTTTATTTCAAGATAGAAAATATTCAAGAACAGTAACTTAATTAACTATCTCTTTGGAATACATTTAAAAGTGCCTTCAGCTTATGATTTTTCAATGTAAAATCTCATTTTCAATCTCAACCCCTATCATAAGTTTGGTACTATCTGTATGTCAATAGATTGATACAAGATAAATATTATCAATCTGAATAAAATTGATACATATGAACATATTGAGATGATCAAACAAGATGATTGACAAGGAATGTATGGTTCATAGTATGAGAAATGAAATCAGCAAGCAGAACTCAAAAATCACCAGAGGCTGTTTTTGTTCACTTCAAACAAATGTTCTTGAGAAAGGTATGAATCAATCTCTTATCAAGCAATCTTTGGGTAAACTCAAAGAGCTCTCTAGAATTGGTAGAAAACCATACCAAGAGAAGAAGGAAGAATTCTGAGTTAAAAACCAGATAAACATGAGCTTGTAGCTTAACCCCATATAAAACATCTTGTAAAACCCTGTTACAAGTTACAAGACTAATGATCTTGGTCAAAATATGAATCCATCTCTTTATCCCAGAGTTATATATAAATCAGATGGAAGACTGAATTCTTTTGCCCTGTTAAGGCCGTCTAGGAGAAGAAAAAGTCTAGAAAAAGGAAACTCTAAACTGAAACAAGCTATTCTCCTCAAAAAATTGATCTTGTGTCACATCTTGCCTCCGGCTAAGAAGTTGAGTTGAGCAAATGCATACTTGTAGTTAAATCCGCAGTACCATCACTAATATAGTGTGACTGCATTCCTATGTATCTTTCCACAAATTGTAGTATAGATATGAAAATATGGACAGCCCTGTTGATGGAGCTCAGAATATGCTGACTGCATCCTCTGCAGAGAGATAAGACCTACCCATAAAAGAGGTGTCTTGGATATGATGCTAAACAGGTGGTGATACTATGTATGATACTATTTACCAACCCCTCCGCTCGGGCAGGATATGACACAAGGTCAATTTTTAAGCGGAGTTTAACAGGTTTTAATTCAGAGTTTTCCTTCTCCTAGACTAATTGCCTAACCAAGGCTGAAGAACCTAGTCTGTCCTACTATTTACCCATAGCTGATACTATGTATGATACTAAGCTGCACCCAGTAGTGGAGCTCCAGTTCAGGAGCTCAGGATGAGTGTTCCAAGTAATTATTTCTATTTAATAATAATCATTTGATTGCCCACGGCTATATGGTATAAAGTATTCCTGTCTAATGCTTATAGTTTTCAAACTGATCTATTAACTAAGAATGGGTCCCTAACAGAGACTATCAGTTCAGGACAGAGTTAACCAGAAAGTTCTGGCAATGGAAGGATACTGCCATACTTTACAAAGATCCAGAATATGAAGTTTAGATTTATATCCAGTACAATGATAAGTCACTTTAAAATTTACTGAATGAATAATAAAGATTATTGACAAATCCCGAACTAAAATCTTAAAAAACCAATATTTGTTAAGAGTAACATAATTCCTTTCCCCTCTGAATATAGTCTTCTATATCAAACTTTTCTGAGATAGTTTTTTTATATTCTTGGTGTTTGATTTCAAGGGAACAGCTGGTTTCTTACTGATATTCTACTCTGCATTTGAATGGAATGTTATAAATCCAATTTTAGTGAATTTCTTTGAAATCCCTAATCTGTTGGTAAAGGACTTTAATAATGTTGAACATTACTTTCTTTTCCAACTATTGAAATTATTTTGAATCATGATTGTTATTTCTTATTTAGATCTTTTTTCAGCTACCTACATGTAGAGACACCAATATTGGCCAACCAGCAAAAACTTACATTCATCAGCTCTGTGTAGAGAGTGGATACCATATAGACTTATCAAAAGAAATGGCAGATTGGAACAGATGGTAAGAGAGAGTCAGGGGGATTCAAGCTCGATGATAATGATGATGATGATGCCACACCCTTTAATTTTCTCACCTTCCACGTTCCCAATCATTTATTTTGACTGCATCCTAGATAGAGATATATCCACATATTTTCGGCCATACCAATTTCTTTTTTAATTCTCTCCCATAATCATTTTCTTATCTTCCTCAAGTTGATATTTTAAGGTCCATCTTATTTCTCCATATATTTCTTTTTTATATTTAAATGGGATCCTCTTCATACAAACCTTTGTCATTATCTTCTCTGGTGAAATATTAACTTCAGTAAGATATATATATATATATATATATATATATATATATATATATATATTTTCATCATACAACGTGTGAAAGCACATGCGATACCCTAGCCTCATCAGCCGCCAACCAGGGTGATAACACAGTTTCAGTAGCTCAAGGCGGTACTTCAGTATGATATATATATATATATATATATATATATATATATATATATATATATATATATATATTTTGTAATATCTTATGGGTATCATTAGCTCACTTTGACTAAACTGAATTGCTTGAAATAGAAATGTTTTTGACAATTAAAGCATACTTACATTTAAACTGTGTGCTAATGCTAAACTGAATTGTTTGAGATGGAACTGTTTTTAACATTGAAACTGTATTTACTAAACTGAATTGTTATATATAGAACTGTTTTGACATTAAACTGTGTGTAAACAAAATATGTGCTTATACTAAACTGAATTAGCTGAATTAGAACTGTTTGAATAAACTAAATGGTTTGAAATAGAAATATTTTTCACATGCTAAACTGAATTGTTCGAAATAGAACTGATTATTTGCATAAAAATGGATTTGGCATTAAATAACCAACAAAGGTTGATATGCCATAAAACCCAACCAACCAACCAACCAGCCCACGGGGACTCCTTCCTTGCATTTCAGTTAAGTAATTATGATTATCCTATACTTTATCCCCTATAACTTAAAAATAGTTTAATGAAAGGCCATTTACCACCCCTGGCAGTAGTATCTCTTTTTCTACTCCTTCAATGAGATTTCTATCCTCAGAGACCACACAACAAAACTGAATTCCAGGTCCTATCAGAACAATAAACACATTTTTCAACATCTTACCAACAATATATTAATATGATCAACATATCAATCCTAGTATTTAATTAACTTCATCAACTTGAATTTCAATAATAGTCTAAAGAAATTTTTAATAGTTTGAATGACTGAAAAACCTCTTGGTAGAGAAATGTGCGGAAATACCTTGAGGAATAAAAAGAAACATGATTTTTTTATGAAGTGATCCTGATATTTTAGCAGAAATAAATCTTATAGTTTTGTAAGTTCCCATGGATACAGAAATATAAGCACAATATAAATACACAACAGAAAGAGGTTTAAATATGGCCCTAAAGTTGTTTGTTTCACCATTTATCAAAATATTTCTTTATTCCATATCAAAGTCTCTGGCATATTTTGCCATCTGATAACCAACAGTGAATGCAAGTGACCATAGAGGGCAACTTTCCCTCATCTATCATGGAACCTGAGGTCACATTGATATTCATACAAAAAAGACAGACTCATGGGACTTTTTGTTTTGTCATGATCCTCGGTCAAACCTACATATATGCATATACAAAAGTGAGCAAAATTTAATAGTGTAAAATAAATTAATAACAAATAGAAGAGGAGCCATTAAAAACATGTTTCTTATTTTATGATGAACATCATAGCAACTCAAAATTAATTTTTATTGTAGTGTCTTAACATCTAAATGACAGCAGCAGCAATAGCCTGGTGATATAAGGACAAAAAGTCCTAAGTCCCTACCTCTTTTTGGTTCTGACTTCCTTCAGGAAAAAGCTTTTGAATTCCTACACACCCAACTCATATTTAAATTAACCACTTTTCATCCAGGTGTTACATATATATCTAAAAGGTAAAACCAGAATATTTGTTTGTTTTGTTTAATAAATGTTTGTATCATGCAAATCAATCAATTGGTTTTGTAGTTATTACTTTGAACATATTATTGTTCACCTAATTGTTTTTGAATGCAGTTTAATGTTTAAGTGTTTCAGAAAATCTAATCAAAGACCATAATAATCTACTATAAACTCTCTTACATTAGCAACACATTTAAATTACAATATCTGTGTAGTCACAACAAGAAGTTATTAAAAATGAAGTTTTTAAAAAACTCAAATGAGCACAATACATTTAAGAAGTAATTTATAGTAAATTTGCCTGTATACATAAAATTAAATTAACATTTTTTTTAATTCTTTGGGCAGATTATGACTTTTGATGTGTTGGGTAGATTTTCTTTCCTAGCATTATTTCTGTCAATTGTAGAATCCACAATCAAAGATAAGACAACACAAGCAAACAATAGGATAAACTGTTCAACATTTATTATGAATATTGAAGGGTTTAATATATTCTCTTGTGAAGAGAATGCAAGGAAGTTTCTTTCCTTTGGCTTGTTGGAGTTGGTTTTGTCTTGTCTTCTCTTGCAATCATGTGCCTGGTTACATTCTCTTCATCTGTTATTTTTAGAGATAAGGAAGAAAGGCTCAATGGACTCTGTTGAAGGTCATAAAGGAACTAAATCAAAATAACTTTGGGCACCTGTTTATATAGAATTGTGTGCTTGTGTGTAGGTGAGAGAGACAGCTGTCTGACCCTTCCTATTCATTAGAGTCTATACCTCCATCAAATCAACTGATAGCCAAGTACAACAGTACAGGACTCATTATTGTTTTATTTGAGGCCACAAGACTCATCATTTCATTCTCTATCTTAGAACATTAGGACTATCATATATTAAAAGGATATGGGGATGGGAGTTTGTTTATCATAGGTCAAAGGAAGAGAAAGAAAGGGGAAATATAGATAAAGTGATGCATAAATAAATAGATTGATCTTAAGTTTACTTGTGTTGATGAATAGTTTTTACTTAATTTCTTTATTTATTTTACAATTTATATAACCCTATATGAAGAAAAATTGAAAAACATAGTAATCAAAATGGAACAATTTATTGTGAAAGAAAGTTGACACTATAATTTTTGGGTTTTAATAAACCACCATCAGAACTTAGAAATGGCACATATATAATTCCCTCCATTGTTTTTGTATTTCATTAAACATACATCATTGATCTAACAACAATCGATATCATTTTTTCTTAATCCTGATAAGTTCTGATAAAGGTCTATAAAAACCAAAACATTATTGCATCAATTTCTTTCATGAATTCTTCCCTTTGTTTTTCCTTTTTTCCATTATTTACTTCCATGACCTTATATATATATATATATATATATATACATATATATATATAACCTTCATACATGTACTTATATATATATATATATATATATATATATATATATAAAATTAGCTTAAATCGTGAGTCGGAAATCTCCTACTAAAGTTTCACCTTAACGGATCATCAGGAAGTCTCTCTCTCTCTCTCTCTCTATATATATATATATATTAACATACAAAAGACACTATTCAAATCTGATTAAAAATCCAAAAATTCTCTGAAATTACTTTGGCTAATACCAAGGAGACTATTTTTAAATAGGTTGATATTTTATTCATTGTTCACCTCTGTCTTGGTAAATTCAGCTTCAGTGTCAATATTTTTTTAATACACCTAATTATCTTGTTTTTGTGTGTGCATGTATGTGTGTGTGCGTGTGTGCGTGTGTGTGTGTGTGTATGACAATATATATATGTATATATATATATAAGTTGGATATGGGAGTTATTTTAACAGAGTTTCCATTATGTTAGTGAGCTGAACCCCCTACCATGGTATAAGTATTGCCTGTAAAGCAACAGACAAATTTTAGTCAATTTCTATTGGCAAATTGATTATCATCTGTATGTAATTGAAACATTTAAATATTCGATTAAAAATCTCCAGATAAGAGTACTTTTTAAACTTTACATTCTTTGATTATCAAAACAGTTTTATTTGATAATATTTCAGAAGAAAGTAATGAATTAATAAAGAATCTTGAAATATTTGAAAGTAGATCTTTTAAAAATTAATTTTTATAGAGTAGTTTTTTCATTTCATCACTGTCAAGTCCATAATATATTTGAATAAATGATAAAGAAAAGCAACACCAAACCTTCCACACAAAACAGTGTTTTACTTTTATATCAGTTTTCATTTTCTGATTCAGGGCTTATTGTCTACATATTTGTCAAAAGTTTTCACTAAAAGCTCAGTTAATTTAATTTCTTCAGGGGCATATCTTTAAAGAAAAGTAAAAAAAAAATTAGCATCCAATTGATATTCTATAAAGATTTCATAAAATTCAAAAAAAGGATTGATTTATTGACTTAAAAAAATTTTCCTCAATTTCTTTATAACAAAATACTTCTTTTTTATTGATAGATTTATTCATAATTGAATTAGTGCCAAAAATCTTACTGAAATTAGACAGATAGTTGAGTGAGGTTATAAACACACAACCAGGCTAAACCCATTGACTGTGATAAACAGCAGCTGATACAAATTTTATGAAAGGGCTTGAAGAATGTTACTCACCTGTGAACTTTATTTTTCTCACTATTATAGTCTCCCACTATTCACCCAATGCAATTATGTCATCCCACTCACTGCAGAGTGTGCAGTTGTAACAAAAAATTCCAAAAGACATTTCTTCTCTCGGTCCCAGTCACAACTTTCTGACTGTAGTCAAAATATCACTTCCAAAACAGACAGAACTTGTTTTCCTTCTCCCTCTGTTTCTCTGTCTCACAAAGGTTTTCTCTGTATACTCCAAACCAGTGTCATTCACATTTTAGTCCTCTTCTATTAGTGACAAACTGAATCTGATGCTTTGGATGTGTCCTTTCTGTACAGAGTAATTTTGGTAATTAATGCATATTTATACATGATTGCTGGCCTAATGAGTAGAATGTTTACTAATGGTCTGGGAGATCAGAGTTCAATCCCAGGTCGAGTCATACGAAAGACTCAAAAAATGGTACTTAATGCTGCCTTGCTTAACACTCAACATTATAAGATACGGACCAAGAGTAAAGTGGTGCAATCCAGGAAATAGAGTAGTGCCCTCCCCTACACCTCAGAGTAGGGAGGGCAGGGTTAGGGTTAGCCTTTGAGTCACCCTTGACTAAGGTCACCAATTTTGCTTTTACTTATACATGATTGTAACAGAAGAATCTTGAAATATTTGAAAGTAGATCTTTTAAAAATTAATTTTTATAGAGTAGTTTTGTTCATGTCATCACTGTCAAGTCCATGATATATTTGAATAAATGATAAAGAAAAGCAACACCAAACCTTCCACACAAAACAGTGTGTTTTCCAGGACATGTGCATGAAATACATAAACAAATAGCTGTTTCTCTAAAAGACACTTATGGCAGTGTGTTCTTTTTGCTTTAGGTGGGTTAATGTTGCCATACTCCCCACTGATCTCATGATCACAAATACTTGTGAAAATATTCTTTAACTGGGGAGTAGGAAAAGAGCTCATTCTTCCCTGCTTGAAGAAATTGGTTCATACCTCTTCCAAGGGCATTTGTGGAAAGTGAACACAAATTGTATGAAATGGAATTTGAACTTATATTGCCAATTTTATTTTCTGCACATGTCATATTTCATATTCTCATACAGACAGAAAGAAGTGAAAGACACAACAAATATTAAGTAGTTCACAACTTTATCTACTGTTAGAGATTGTTTGCACCTCTAACCTGAAGATTTCCAAAAAGAAAAAAATTCTTGCTTTCATTCTCTAATGAGTATTTGGTCTATTCAAAATGTACCAAGATTGAAACTGTATTTACCCAGACAGAACTGCACAATAGATGAAACTATTTTTGTTACTTAATAGTTACTACATCTCTATATACATTTCTGATACTAAATGTCACATCCTTTATGGGACAAAGATAGTGTCTTGTGAATTGTATTCCACAAGTATCAAGACTGAAGCTGTATTTTTTCAGGGTAGGAATGAAAAATAAATAAAACATTTATTTTCATCAAAATAAGAGGCATTCAATATAGAATTGATAAACAGAAGCATTAATAGCATCCCTGAGCAGTAAGTATGAATTGCTTATAAGAAGCCAACACTCCATACTAAATGCAAACATCAGTAGCATCATGGAGCACAAACTATGAAATGCTAGATTCCTTCACTTCTTACTAAACAAAAGAGGTTGAGTAGAACAGATGTCTTTTTATATATCATTTTTGACAATAAGCAATAAATTAAAAAATATGTTTTTGTATGAGTATCAGTTTCTGTATGTACACTGTGTTCTGAAATATTTCTTGTTTTCTTTTTTGTTTTTGTTTTTTTTGACAATTTCTTTGAGGATAAACATGGTTATCGTCATGAAAGTGATATCTTTTGTTCAGTCTGAATTATCAAACATCAGTCCTCTTTGACAACTGGACTGCTACTCACAAAGAAATAGCTGATTTTCTGATCCACCTGATTTTGGCAACAAAATAGTGTAAAGCTATTTTTAGAAATCAAGATGCATAAGGGTCTTTTTCTACTTTTAGACTTGCTAGATCTCTTGACTTACAGAGTATTACAAAAGAATCTTGATTGCATCTTCAAAAGTATAGACCAAATTGATGATACTATGGAAAAGTGAAGAATATATCAATGTCAAAATGTCAGTCCACATGTCTGACAACTTTTCCATTGATAGATTAAGTTGAATGCTGGCCATAGATTTTATATGCTGTATTAATAAGTAACTGAGAAAACCTGCTTTTACTCCACGATTTAAGATAACCTAGACATGTTAGCCATAATTCAGGAGAAACCCTGATTAATTTTTGTCAGTCACCTGCCTTTACATAAGTGGCTTAAAGAGTTCACACTGTGTGATAATGTTCAACCTACAATTCTGATATTGTTATTCTAAGTTTAAAAAATTTGAATCCTGTATGATTAGTTACAGCTTGCGGCAATATGGGTTCTTGCTGATTTACTATAAAACATAAAAGTTTTCCTAGTAGTGCTGCAAAGTGCTTAGTATAATCAACAGTGTACAGTAGTGATCTATGAAGCATATGCTATTCTACATATTCCTCCCCAAAATGAAAAGAAATCACACATTATTTTTCATGTTTCTTTAACTTTACAAAAATCTAAAGAAATTTTCTAAAGTCATTGTCTCCTTAGTTTGGTGGAGAATTTTTCAATACCTATTCATAGATAGTCTTTAAATGAATACAAGTTTGTAAAATCTGAAATTACTTTGATACACCCTAGTACATACAAAAACACTCATACATGCAGGGTGCCACTTTAAATAATTAAATTTGCACCTGCACTTTGTTTGTTTCAGGCTTTGTCTACTGTACAGCAAACTTAAGTCAGTTGGACACTATCTGTGAGGAAAGCATTCTAAAGATACAATTCACTCCTCCAGAAATTTGGAAACAGCATGCTGTACTGCTGAGAATTCATCTCAGAAGCTCAAATAAAAATAATTCAGTGTGTTTGAGTGTCAATCTGAGGACAGTGCAAAAGATTCAAAAAGAGTTAGTGAGTCCAATGGTGATTACAAAGGTACAGCAACTCAGAAGCCTCAGTTAAGAAAAGAACTTTGGAATTTGTTGGTGAGATCCATGCCATCATTAACACCGATCCCAGAAAGTCAAGCAGGTCCATAGCCAGGATCATGGGAGTGGCTGAGTTTCTTATCAGGCTAGTAATGCATGAAAAGATTTGTTATTTCTCATACAAGATGAGAAATGGACAATTTTTATCACAGGCCAAGACAAGAGGAAAAACGTTTTCAACAAACTTAAGCTTCCCTTCCAACCAAATATGCTTTGGTTTTTCTCAAATGAAAAAATTTTCTGCCAGGATCAGATGATGAACACACAAAACAATTATTGATTTGCTCTGTCCCCTCAAGATATACAGATTGTGAAGAAACCAAATATCCAGTCCACATCATCAGGTGGTCACTAGTGATGGTGATATTATGCCTCCATTTATCTTCCCATTTAGTCTCAGACTCATCATCGAGGCTTACATCAAGTGCCTGAAAGAGGAAGTGCTGCTCTGGATTGAGAGGGAGGCAGCTGGAAGTCTCTGCATCTAGCAACAGGACTCTGTGCCATGCCACACTAGCAAGAAGACCCAGTATTGGTGGTCAAGAAATTTCCTCAACTAAATCATCCCTAACATCAGGTAACCAACTCCCCAGATTGCAATCCCCTTGGTAATTTTGTATTGGGTGCAGTTGAGTGAGAAATGATCAAAACTCAATGCAACATCACAGATGAACTGAAGGCAAGAATAATGGCTGTATAAAAGTAATTTAAACAAGGAGACCATTAGAAAGGTTTGCAGAAGATTCTGAAATTGTCTGGAGGTTGTGGTTAAAGCCAGTGCTGATTTCTTTGATTAAATTTTATCTGTAGGATTTCAAGATATTTTCATGTAATTTTGGTAAATATATCTAATAAAGGGAGAATGGCATGTTGTTTTCCTTTTTTCTTTGTAATTTAGACAACTTCCCCAACTCTTTCTCTATTATACTGATTATATAATCAAGTTATAGCCTTTAGCTGTGTATATGAAATCAGTTTTAGAGTAAAGGTTTGTATAATCAAAATTACTTTGATATACCATAATATACACTTTTGTTTACCCATATTTATATGTATAATACTGATAATATAGTAGAGTAATGGTCTTTAGATGTATAAATGGAACCAGATTGTAAGTAAAGTTTTGTAAAATTGCTTACATTTTTATACTCTCTAATACATAAATATGCACACACCCATTTATACATTGATAATTTATATCATTGATAATTTAGTCAAGTAATAGATAGACTGTAGATGTCTTCATAAAACTAGCTTTAGAGTAAAGGTTTTTAAAAAAACTTTGATATACTCAAACAGAAGCAATTTATTTAACTCTAATAGCATAGTCCTGACTATAACACTGAACAATCCAATGGTGAGGTTCCAATGATGCTGAAGCTTTGGGGAATGTGGAACACCCTTTTATTGCCATTGCTCCTAGGTCCTCCCTGGCCCGGAATGATTGCATCTGATAGGTTAAATAGAACTAAAATGCATTCTTATGCAAAACTGAATTGTTTAAATTAGAATTGTTTGACTAAACTGAATAGATTGAAATAGAAATGTTATTGACAATTAAACTGCATACTTATGCTAAACTGAATTGTTTGAAATGAAATTGTTTTGACATTGGAACAGTACTTACACTAAAATGAATTGTTTAACAGAGAACTGTTTTGACTTTAACTGTGTGTAAATGAAATATATACTTATACTAAACTGAATTGGCTCAATTAGAACTGTTTGAATAAACTGAATAGCTTAAAATAGAAATGTTTTTGACAATTAAACAATACACTCATGCTAAACTGAATTGTTTGAAATAGAACAGATTATTTTTATAAAAATGGATTTGGCGTTAAATAACCAACAAAAGTTGACATGTCATAAAACCCAAACAATCAACCAATCTAAATAGATGTACATTAGGGAAAAATAATAGTGGGAAGGGTATTGAACTCAAGGTCAATCTGAGACCACAGCTCTCATTGGATGGTTAGAGTGAGTTGATCAAAATGGTTTTAGAGTGAGAAATAAGTTGGTCAGTTAGTGAGAAACACTCTGAGTGGCTGGATCGTCCATCTTGCTCACTGATTTCTTGTTTAGTCCGCAGTGGGTAATGATTGAAAAGTAGCCACAAAATGAAAGTAAAATGTGCACATGAAATTGTGTTTGCATTGTCATTCACCATGTCATTAGAGAAGAAGTTAAAACAACAGGAGATAAAAACAGAAGACAATGAACAAGAACACAGATTGTGACATAAAAGAGACACCAGTGTGACATGAAGTGACTCTGGAGAGGAAGTAAAGTGAAAATATGGGAGCTGACCAATCAAAGAGCAAGATCCATATAAAATACAATGTAGAATGGTTGAGAGTACAGTATATACCCAGAATGGGTGTACAACACAATATCACATTAAGACACGAAAATAAATTAAATTCTATGAAATGTTCAACTATGTAATATAAATATTTTTTGGCCAGTAAAAATTGCTGGCAATAAAAACATTCAAACATTAAGATGATTACCAGGTACATTTAAAAAAATCACTTTTTTCTGTATCATAAATAAAGAAAATAGTTTTGATCCACCCAAATATTTAGTTTATGTTGCAAATCCTTGTAAGTTAGTAATTTGATAAATCCCCTAAATGTATGACCTTTTATAAAACTTGAAAAAGCCTGACAAATATTCTGGCTAAAATCTTTTGCATATAAGATTCAAGTTCTGAGATTAAAATCTTTACACAGAGGAATTTAAAAGTGATTGTTCTAAATCTAAAAGTTATTGGATCTCTTGGAATACTTGAATGCAATCCAAGTAAGTTGGATTAGATAATCTCATGCAACTTGAAGGAATTGCCAATGGGGTAAGTATAAGTGGCTTTAAAAATGTCTGACAAATATTCTGAATAAGAAAAACATTTGCATCAAAGATTCAAGTACTGAGATTAAAATCTGTGCTCGGATGATTTTAAAAGTGATTGCCCAAAATCTAAAAGGTAATGTAATTCATGCTTTTCTGACGAATCAAATCAAATACTGAGAATAAAGATGAATTAAGTTGATAAGCCAGGGGGAATCAATTAAAAGATGATCCGTGTCAAATTTATCATTTTTCTTATTTATATCGGTTATACTGCAACTGTAAAATCTATGACACCCTGCTATGTAACACTGCATTGTAGGGTTAATGCTCAGAAATACAGGTTAATTTTTAATGACTAAAAACAGTGTGTAGTCCTCTCTTCCAAGACAATAATGCACTAATCTACACCTCTAAAACTGTTAATGATTGTCACAGAGAGCAGGGATGTTTAGTGGAACACATTGATTGGCTCCTACTATTACATTATTTTAACATTATCAATCATTTGCTGTATCCACTGAGGAAACTGGCAAAAAAAACGACTTCTCTCAGCCAGTGTCACAGAAGAAGCTGGAACTGGTTTTCCTTTAAGAACAGGGTAAAACAATTCAGTTCTTTTATGTATTGAGGCGGTTATTGGTGTTAAGGAAGGACAAATCCTATTTTAGAAATATGTAATAAATAAAATATATAATGAAAAATAATGTAATACAAAATATATAATAAAAATAATATATGCAAAAAAATAAGTTGGATTAAAAATACATCATAAAACTGCTATTCAACAAGATGCTTCCTTTATTTTGTTGGTTTCACAAACAATTTCTGATGATGAGAAAAATACAAAATGTACACAAGTAAAATGTTACTGTAATAGTCCCTAAGCCTTGTGTTTCATCAAATTTAAAAATAGAAAAAGACCCATGTGTGTTACAATTTCCAAAAATTATTTTCCCTTATTTTAATACCTAAATCTAATGGGTCAGAATACCAATTATCTCTCATCCTCATCAGTTGCAGTCCAGAAGTCAAACAGGATGAACACTGACTGAAGAAACTCCAGCTGCTGAATCAAAAAAGTTTGTCTGAAATTTTACAACTATAACTAAGTTTTATCTGCAAAGGAATTCAGGAGTAACACACAAGTAAGAAATTAAAAAGAATTATAAAAACATTTACATTGTACATTGAGAAAAATTGATACTCACACAAAAATATATTTTGTAATTTATTGCGGTAACTCTATAGGGTCAGAGACTACTCAGAGAAATTTCATCAATCAGAAGAAAAAGAAACTGATTTGGATTCTGGAAGAATTGAGTTGTATATTACAAATGTGTAATAGTGTAATGAATTTTTAAAATGAAGTTTGATGAGAAGGAATTTGACGAAAACAAATTGTTATTGTTTAAACTAAAGAAATAAAAAAATAGGTAAATTGTTTTGACAGATCACTGTGTTCCAGACAGTTTGAAGTGAAAAAGCCAAATCATGATCAGAGCCCAAACCATCACTCATCAAAACCAACTGATCAAAAATTGGAATGGCTTTTTCTTAAATTTGAAAATTAGATGTTTTTAAACTATCCTAATTTAATACATATCAGGGAAAATTATTGAAATCCAAATTAAGAGAAAATAGATATTTTTTCTTGTTTTGCTGCTCCCCACAACTTAGATGAAGATATACATAAAATGACCAGGATTGTCCTTCACAGTAGTGGACTAGCTGAACTGTGAAGAAGGCAGCCACTAGATTTCATGGACTCTAAGCTCTGACCTTGTATCAGACTACCCAGAAAGAAGAGGTTGAGAAAAAACCCATATTGTTGCTTGGACAGGATGTAGTCTTACTGATAGACAATCTTATAAAGAAGCAAGAAAGACTGAGATGATGTCTTATTTGAAATGACTTTGTGCATAACTCATGAAAGTAGAAAAGCAAAGAGAAGGCATAAAATAATGTGACACTTTGAAGGTACTTCATACCCAACCTGTGAAGATAAAGAAGTGAATAGAAATTGAGATGATGTGATATTTTAGAGATCTCAGTGCAAAGCAGACAAGACGTGCCCTTGTGCCAGACTTGTGGAGATAAAGAAACTAAGAGTAATTAAGAAAATAAAATACCTCAAGGGGTCTTTTTACAAGACAGTCCTGGGTATAGAAAATACCAAGTGAATTAAGAGAACACAATAAGAAGAGAGAGTTCTGTAGAGAAAACACAAGTTGAATTTCTGTCTCTCTGATACCTGACCTTCAACCTGACTACCTTGGATGTAGAAAAAAATGAAGTGAATTAAGGAACATGATAATTGCTGAGAGGCAGAGAAAAGCCTGAATTAGTGCATTAGTAGAAAAAAGTGACTTCAAGATTCCACACCTTTGACTTTGTACCTGACTGCCCTGAGTATAGAAAGCAAATAAAGCTGATCATTATGCAACCCTTCGAAAAAGCAAAGAAGCTTAATGTAAAAAGCATTTGGGAGGTATTACCGAGGACTGAGGAAAGCAAACATATCTACCATTTAAGACTGCCTTATGCCAGACAAACTGTTAGAATAGAAAAGCCTAAAACTTATATGAAGAACTGACAGACTGATAATTCATGATCTGGTCTCTGACTAAAACTTACAACCTCCAAGATGGATGAATACATGTATCATTTTTGAAAGACATTTTTTTGTACTAAATACTATTTTTGCAAGTCATGTTTTGTTCTCTGCTTCTCAGCATTAACTTTTTTTTTTTACTTTACATTGTACAGTCTGATTCATTTACTTGCAAACCGGCAACTCCGACAAGCAATTGGTTTGTTGTCTGGATCTAAAACAACAACATGGGTGGATAATAAATCAATCATGTCATCCAGATATATCCAACCAGCATAACAATCTGCAGATTGGAAGCAGGATCATCCTGGTGTTTGGAAATGATGGCTAATTGCCAAAATAATGCATAAAAAGATAAGATCTGTTCAACACAATCTCCTGTTACTTGTTTTTTTGTTTGCCTATTCTAATTATAATTCCTTTCAACTTTAACCTTTTATTACAGTACTTGGAAGATGATGGGTCCATCATATAATGGTTATCATTGGTGGAAATGGACACAGCAACTCAAGTTCAAATCCTTGATAAGACTGTTTGCATTTCACACGGCACAAATACCCTTGGAAAGGTATGCATCCAACTATCCTCCCTCCAGCTATAGGTAAATAGTTGAGCAGACTGGGCTTTTTAACCTTGGTATGGCAACCAGTCTAGGAGAAAGAAAACTCTTAATTCAAACCTGTTAACCTCCATTAAAAATAATTGACTTTGTGACACATCCTGCTCATGCAGAAGGGATGATTAATACATATAGGAAGATGGTGATGTAGACTTCATAGATGTGGATAAGAAGGCACTTAAAAGACTGCTCTCTCTGAAGAGATGTGAACCTATTCTCAAATGAGGATAAAACAGAGTTCACCCATAATTATCTTTTGGACATATTCAACTTACATGAAAACAAAATATCACTTTGTGGGGATGAAGATTAGAGGAAGAGTAAGGTTCTGGGATCAATGCTCTGTAGCTTCTCAAATGTAGTGTCACATTGTGTAATGGGCAACATTGCTTTCCAGTGTTTCAGGAAGATATGGAATTGCTGATTGAAGATTCCTCTAACAAAAAGAGAAGACACTTATATGTTGCAAGGTGTGTATTTTATTATGTACATTTGCTGTAGCTTGTGGGGATTCAGGAATTAACAGTAAAACTCCCAACTGGATATTGACTCGTCGGCTGCTAGATACAAAATGTATAAACGCGTCGCCACGCATAAGGCTCCACACATCCATCCGGTTAAAATCAGAAAAAAGAAAAATAATAAAAAGTAAAGTAGCCAATGGGAAGCGGTCGCGCCAAAATTAGAAGGATTTTGGAGTGGCGAATTTGGAGCCGGTGTAGAGAGATAAATACTCAGGTTTTCTGTGAACCAACCTCTTTTTCGGGTAGTGACGTCGGACCGACAACACCGATTTTACTGTCTGGTGTTTTGGGCACCATGCTACGTCTTGGGATGTAGCGTTGGTTAGTCCATTTACCAAGTAAATAAAGGAAAGTATGGAAGAAATGTTTTCGTCTCTTATCTGTTTCTATCTTTTCTTTTTGTATATTTCTTTTGGACCTTCTTTGGGCAAGGCATTGCGCCAGCCAGTCAACGTGGGGTAAAATAATATAACCAAAATATGGAGTCAGATATCTAACGGCAACACAGCCTTGCCCTTAACCCCTGACCTCCTAAATATCTTCAAATCCCATATTGGTGACCTCAACGCGATAAAAGCCTTCAAACTCCACAAGCTGAGATGTTCCAATGACATCATGAATGAGCTTGATTCCTGCCACTGCAAATATCTGAGAGCTATCATGGTGCACCAAAGACAAAACAGCCTACTTCATGACAAAGCTCTGTGCAAGACATGCAATACCATTCTACTGTCAGCATGGGTACTACAACTACAAGGGTCCATTTTTGGTCATGTGCTATGAAGAAACTTCAGCATGGAAATCCCTGAAAATTTGTGTTAATAGGGTCCAAATACTCAGCATGATAGGTCAGCCACTGCACAAACTTGGTTAATAAGCTAAAGGCAGCCTTCTAAAATGCAAGACTGTGAACCCTAAGGTCTTGTAAGCAGCTAAAGATCTTGCAAAGGAAAGGACAGAGTGGCTAGTTGGTTTGTTACTTGTATTTTATGACATATGAGCACTTGTGGATTATTTAATGCCAAATTCTGTTTTTACAGATATATATATATATATATATATATATATATATATATATACAAAAAATATGATTTAGAAACAAATAGTTTGTTGGTAACATTATTTTTAAATGAGCCAGAGCTCATTTGTTTGCATACAGTTTAACAGTTTCAAGTCTTGCTATTCATTTTTTGCATTCAGTTAAATGGTTTTGAGTATTGTTGTCTAATACTAATAGCTCTATTTGGACACAGTTAAATTGCTGTTGTTTGCACACAGTTTAATGGAATCATGTATTGCAATTCCTCACAAATAATTCTGTTTGATATCAATAATAATCCCTAATAAAGGATCTAACCATTCTATATAACCTATAGATGAGACCGTGATAAGTACTACCACACCGGATCAGAGTGAATCTGAGAGTAATGGAAAAGAAAGGGGTACTCCACATTTGCTAAACTTTAAGACTGGAGCTTCACCATCCAATACAGTTTAATTTCAAATTTAGGACACAAAGTAAAGTTGACAACCGTAGTCAAGGGCAACCAGAAGACTCCCTTTTCAATAGCTACTACACCAAGGTGTAGGGGAGGGCACTACTCCTTTCCCTGGATTGCTCCATTTTACCCTCGGTACGTACCTTATATTGCTGAGTGTTCAGCAAGCAGGTATCAAGTACCATCTTTAAAGTCTTTGGTATGACATGACCTGGGATTGAACCCAGGTCTCCCAGATCATTGGTGAACACTCTACCCACTAGGCCAATGCTAAATGTTTTTGATTATTGCTATCAAATACTAATAATTCTATTCAACATTAATCATTCATTTGCACACAGTTAAACAGCTTCAAGTATGGCAATCAAATATTAATAATTGAATTTAATATTAATCTCTTGTTTCATATATCGTAAATGATTAGATATTTCTATTTGACTCATTGATAACAGGTATAAGCGCTTTGGTCAGAGTGAACCTGGGAGTAGTGGCAAAGAAGTTGTACTTTACATTCCCTAAAGATTCAGAGCTGAAACTTCACCATAAGATGCAGTTTTATGGCATATCCAAGACAACCACTGGGGAGAGGTCTTACCCCTCTGCAGAGATGTTGTCAGGATATTCTATGGCCCCAGTTAACTGGGCTGACTGAGCAGCTTCAAAGGAACAAGGACTGAATACTGCTGTAGTGGCAGAATGTAATAAAGCACAAATACCTGAAAGACTCCTCTGCTACAATATTGAGCTCCATTTAGTTCCATTATGCTAATTTGCTAAATTCACATTGGCCTCATAGAATCACACAGTCTATAAACCTTCTTTTTATTACTCTTCCATTATCATGCTGTTCACTCAGTACCATATCATAGTACCCCTAGCTGGAGGGATGTATACTGCTATATCAGAACAACTGCCCAGGTCTTTAATAAGATGAGACAGTAAAATGAATCGCCTATTATAACTGATACTTGGTAGATGTGCTGCGCTTGTTAAGCACGCACAGTATAAAGACCTCCTGGATATATATATAAAGATTTGCACTTGAAACAATGAGCTTATCTGTAATCCAATCAGCATTTTCGAATCATAGTAGTGTACTAGCTTGAAGTAATGTCAAGCTGGTTAAACTATCCAGTATTGGTTTGGTTTCTTTGTTTAATGGCATATCAGCCTTTGTAGGTTATTTAATGCCAAAGCCATCCTTCTAAAAGAACAGTAGTAGTACTATTTAACCCATAGCTGGAAGGATAAGGGAAAGGTCATACCTTTTCTAAGGGTATTTTTCAGAAAGTGAACATAATAGCGTGACTGGAATTCAAATTTGCTTACTACAATTCCGCAGTCCATCGCTTTAACCATTACACCATGAGGACCCCCCCATGCCCCATGCAATTGTGAGAGTTCCAACTGAACACACTTTTATAAGGGATCAAACATGGTTGATTTTACAAAACATAAGAACTATACAAAGAAATAAAAATGACATTATATATTAGCTAGTATTTTATTTACATTTTAAAATTTCTGATAAACGTAAGAAATAACTTAAGGCATCTGCTGATCTTGAAATTAGCTAATAGTTACCTTGAAATAAATATGGTGATCTATACTTGTCAGAATTTTTTTTCTTTAAAAGAGAAAACCTTATAATGAATTGCTTAAGTTACAGATACCCTCAAGCAATAAAATAATCAATAAACTCTCAGGAAAATTTGCAAGATAAATTTTTGATGAGTTACAAGTTACTCAGCACATTTCAAAATATTAAATGCAAATTGTGACCAAGAAGTGAATTTAAACTTGAAGCAGGTATTACACACTGATGCAAAGATGATAGATATGGTAATCAATATAAGAGATAAATTCTCTGAAAATCATTTTTCCTAAAAAGAAAAAACTGAGTTAGCTTTGAATGTAAAACACTATGTAACTGCATGAAGCTAATCTCCAGAATAAATCAGGCTACCTGTGGTAAAACAAGAAAGAAAAGTGACTTTTTATATATTTATGTATTTTGGAATAGGATTTTTAAAAATAGATTTTTGTATTTTGGTAAGTGACAATCCTTACATTTATGCATTTCGTAAAGTGACTTTTTATGAATTTGTCTATTTTTGAAGGTGATCTTTTAATGAATTCATGTATTTTGGAAGGAGATATTTTCTATAGGTTTGTGTATTTTAGAAGGTATCAACAAATTTGTTGGCGGGGTCCTCATGGTATAATGACTAAAGTGCTGGAGTGTGGAATTGTAGTAAGCAAGTTTGAACTCCTATCATGCTATTACATTCGCCTTTGGACAAATACCCTTGGGAAAGGTATGAACCCTCTTATCCTCCAATCTATGGGTTAAATAGTATCACTACTGTCCTTCTAGGACAGTAGTGATACTATTTCAATCCTATCAGAACAACTGCCTTAGTTTTTAATAAGATGAGACAGAAAAATAGAACTGTTTGATCATTTAACTGTGTTGAATTGAATTATTAGTGATACATAGTAATAATTGGAATCATTTAATTTTGACTTTTGCTAAACTGAATTGTTTGAAATAGATCTGTTTGATTATTAAACTGTGTGTGTCTGCGAAATATGTTTACAAATCTTATATTTTTAATATATATGTAGAAATATGCCATTAAACAACAAACAAACAAACAAATTTTCATATTTCAGAAAATGACTTTTTTTTTAATTTGAATTTTGAAGGTAACTTCTTTTCAATAAATTTGGGTATCTAAGAAAGTAACTACAAATTTGTATATTTTAGAAAATGATTTTTTTAATAAATTTATGGATTTTAAAAGATGATGTTAAAAGATGATTTTAGAATGTGTCATTTTACGAATTTGTGCACTTTATAAGGAAATATTTTTGATAAATTCAAGAATTTTCAAAAGTGATTTTTTCTAAATGTCATTTTAATGGATTAATATCTTTCTTCTAATGATGACAGAAAATATTTGCATTTTTAATGTATAAAATAGAATGTAGTGTATTGATATGTCCATTTAAATACACACTCACTCTCACAAATGCATAGCCCAGTTAGCAGGGACCAGTAGAATACACTGACTGCAACTCTGCTGAGGGGTAAGACTCTCCACCCACCAGTGTCCTGGACATGACACTAAACAATCTGATGGTGAGGCTTCCATAATGCTAGAGGTTTAGGGAATGTAGAGTACCTCATCATAGCCATTGCTACCAGGTTCACTCTGGCCTGAAGGTGTAGCATCTTATAGGGTCCTATCTATGGGTCAAATAGAACTATTTGACATTTAATCTGAGTGCAAACAAATGACTTATACTAAATTGATTTGTTAGCAATAGAATTGTCTGATCATTTAACTGTGTGTAAACAAGTGACTGATGTTTAATTGAATTTTCATTTATACATAACAATACTTGGAACCATTTAACTTAGTTGAAATAGAAATGTTTGATTATTTAACTGTGTGTGTCTGAGAAATATGTTTACAAATCTTATATTTCTAATATGTATGTAAAAACAGGATTTGGCATTTGATAACCAACAATGGTTGATATACTATAAAACCGAACCAAACCATCATGCATACACTCCCCCACCAAAAAAATACACACACTCACACATATCTACACATATCTACAAAAGAAAGTATTTCAAAAATTTATTTAAAACACATTTGGTGTGGACAACAAATTTAATGGTTGGAATGTACTTTTAAACATCAAATAAAAGAAACTTGCAAATAGAAGTAATCATTCGAGTTTCACAATTACAATACTACAATACAATCTGAAAAGCTATTAAATCGAGGGGGAAAAATTTGGATCTTGTGCAACAGGAAGTATATAGCAAAAGAGTGTTTATAAGAACATTTTTATTCACTGACACTTCAAAAATGATGATTATAGAAGTAATGAAGAAATTTCTATTTTTTAATTCTTATTGCATGTATTTAGATAGTTAAAACTATCCAAGAAATAGTGCCACACAGAAGGATAGAATAAAGTAAAAGGAAAAAGCCAAAAGCAAAAAAAAAAGCCATATTCAAACCCCATACTGTGAATGCATATAAAAATTAAAGCAGTTAATACCAAGAAATGTTCAATAAGGACAGAAATGCATGAGATTGCAAAACCTGAATGAAGACAATGGATTCTACAACTACATGGTAAGCTAAAGCTTAACTATTTTTGTATAAATATTTTGAATGCATTTTAATTTTCAAAATCATGATTTTATTAAAAGGAAAAAAGCCAAAAGAACATTTTTTAAATGGGCAATAACTAAAGGTTAGTAAGAAATAAAATCAATCCATATATCTTGAAGAAGAAGAGATTGTTAAACTTATTTTAAGTCAGTTGTCTGAATTTTTGAGATGAAGCCTGATGATTTTTATTATTAAGGGTTTTCAGACTATTGTCTTCATCCTTATTGTTATTTCCACAATGTTTTGGCCGATATGTCTTCCGGCCTTCTTCAGGTGTTTGTCAAACTCGGGAACCTACATGGAACTTCAAACTACGTCCTTTATTGAATCCACGGAGGAGGCCTGTTCTGATTCCATTAACCATAACCAGGCACAAGTGTTAAGATTTCTTGTATTGTTACTTGCCTGTGGAAAAAACAGTCATAGAAAGATTATCATGACTCTAATTAAAATCATACATCCATACCACTTTGCCCTTTATGCAGGTAAACAAGAGGCACATTTTGCTACAGTTTGAAGTTCTGGCCACAATGTTTGAAAAATCAGCAAGAGAACCCGAACAAAACTTTCTTTGATGAAAATAGATTCCTACGTATGTAGGTGCCAGTGTGAGCCATCCAACAAGAATTTATAAACATTAACTGTGTGTGGACACTGGATGCAGTCTAGAATACTTGCCTAGAGCAATGGACCATCAGGACAGGTGACAAGAGTCACAGAAGTCTGTGCTATCAGCACAACTTGATGATGCACTTTCAACGATGCACTTTCAAGATGCACTTTCAACGGGTATATAGCACAAAATTCAACATTTTTAAAGAATGTGGACTGAAGTTGTATCTTGCTCTCACAACTTAAGTATATTTGGTTGAATCGAGTACTTCTCTGTGTCAAAAGGACACTCATAAAACATATTTTTCTCAAGAAACACTTGAAATTTATTACTGCCTCTTATATTTGATTCATTGCTAAAAATAAGATACTCCATAGAAAAATGTTCGTTTTCACAATGCTCAAGCATTTCTGTACAGAAATCCTAATTTATGGTTTTGTCCTAGTTTGTTTGACTTTGCAATAACTGCAGTTTGTAAGAAATTATTTCCATAAAATTTTATATTTTTTGACTTCTGACCTGTTCTCCTTGTTCAT
The DNA here is from genome assembly GCA_963585895.1 of Sepioteuthis lessoniana. Classification (NCBI taxonomy): domain Eukaryota; kingdom Metazoa; phylum Mollusca; class Cephalopoda; order Myopsida; family Loliginidae; genus Sepioteuthis; species Sepioteuthis lessoniana. Next base: position 46,468,706 of record OY757917.1, on the reverse strand, counting down.
TTCAATAATAAAATAAAATAAAACTGGATAAAAACTTACAACTGTGTGTTTTACATGCCTGATCTTCTGGTGAGCTTGTATCAGCATGTCTGAAGTCTACTGAATCCAAATGAATTCAGTTAAGTAAATATTTATTCTCAATGCAATATTTAAGTCTTGTGACAATTACATGACAGACATACTAAGTCATATTAATCAATCTGGCACCAAACTACAAAATAATACTTTCATGGCAACATTTAGCTATGAATTCTAATCTTTTATTCTGCAAATTGCTAGAATTTGGAAAACTTGTAATATGATATTTTTCCTCAGCACAATTCTCAATATTTCAAACCCTTATTACAAGCATACAGTCTTTTTTTAATACTTCCCCATACTTTTCTTTACATTCCAGATGTACTTAGAGAGTTTTGTATAACAATATTTATGTCTACATATGGATCTATATTTGATATTTATATATTTGATAAAATGTTTTTATTATATTTGTAAGTTCATTGAAAAATGTCAGGGAAATAGAAACCTGCCATATACAATTAAGCTTATATGAACATTCATTATGGCTGGGTTTGTAATTTCTATGAGTTTAGTCTAGGATGGTGTGTGTGGGGGGGATTTTCGTCTTTAAAGATCACATTGAAGTTCATTGTCTACAAATAAAGCCAAACTCAATTTAAAGTTTCTGTGAATGACTTAGTCCAAATTCAATTAATATATATTTCTGAAAAGAAATGGAAATTTTTACTAAACGTTTGATAATGTTTTTGCAATTTCTTTTTGTGAGGGAGTCTATTGAGATATCAGGTTCTAAAATGAAGGTGTGCACTTTTGATTAGTTTTTCATCAAAGCAGGACATGATGGTCTAGATGAACACAATCACTTGAGTCCACTGGTTCCCCACTCATGTCCTATAAATAACGAGACTGCAATATTAAAAAATTTTTTCCGGTTAGCATTCTTTGTTAAAATTTAGCTGATCAACATTGATTGTGAACATTCTCTTCATGTATTCCACTCAGAATTCATGTTCAGATGAGATAACTTGGATTATTACAAGTCTGTTTAGTTAACAGTGTTACGAAAATGGAACACATATTCAGATGCTGGGTCAGACTTCAGAAAAATAGAACAAAAACATTTAACAAATTAACACTGGCTAATGGAGATCACGTTCTATTATAAGTTAGGTTTTTAGGAGGCACAAGTTATTTTTCAAAAGCTGAGAAACCGTGAAAAATGAACAACATTCACTTCTTGAACTGAAGAAAATGCAACAAAAGTGGGCACTTTTATCAGATCTGAATCAACATTTTATGATGAGATGATTGGGGCGGAATAAACATTTATCAGCGGATTTTCAGTCAGGGTTGACAACCTGAAAAATAAAAACATTAGTCACATCACTTTTTAGACATCTAATATTCAGTATCATTACTTTCTAGATATTCTATTTATAAACAAGTTTTGGAACAAAATGTCCCTGTGGCACCATGGCCTCTTTAATATCCTTTTGACAATTTCCTGTTCTTAAAAAAAACTTGCTCTGTGGTCACCATTACAAAAACTTGCAATAACTATAATCCAACTGAAAGCGGTGTTAGTTTTCAGGAGAAAGAACAATGTCATCATCAAAATGCTGATTTCCAAAAAGAAATACTTTAAAGGAGATAAAGTCAATTACAAAAACTTTGACCCTGTCAATCTCATAACATAATATGTTACTCAGACCCCAAACAGGTAGAACTATTAAAACTTTATGAGAGAAAATGACCAAAGCTAAGTAGATGAGTAATAGTGAAACGGCGATTAAGTGAGCAGCAGTTTTAAGGAATGCCCAAACATTAACTATGAATACCATGTTATAAATTTACCCAACCAGTTTTGGACAGGATGTGACTCAAGGTCACTTTTTTAGAGGAGTACTGCTGGTTAGAATTAAGAGTTTTCGTTCTCCTTGACTTATGGCCTAAAGAAAGCTAAAGAAATCAGCCTGCCCTACTACTTACAAATAGCAAAGTCAAGAAGAGATGGCTTCACGCCTTTTGCAAGGGCATGTATACAAAATGAAATACAAACAGTCTTGTCCAGGTTTGAACTCAGTTTGCTGATACCATTTCTTAAGATAATAACTGTTGACACTTTGCACACCTCCTTCAAAAATATGTGTATGTATGTATTTATCCACCACAAGAAGGATGTGACATAGGGACAATTTTTTTAAGCAGAGTACAACGGGAGGAGAATTATTGGATTCATGCCTTTCCTAAGGGTATTAGGTGTGAAGTGAAATGCAAACAGCCTTGTCCAGAATTTGAACTCAAATCACTAAATCCAGTCCCTATGATGATAACCATTACTCTACAAACAACTTTAGAGGGAGTCCCACATGGTGCAATGGCTAATGTGCTGGACTGCGACATTTTAGCAAGTGAGTTTGAACTCCCGCCGTGCGATTATCACACTAGTCTTGAAAAAGATATGAACCCCTTTATACTTCCAAGTATAGGTTAATTAGCATCACTGCTGTTCTTCTACAATAATAGCTTTGGCATTTAATAACCCGCAAAGGTTGATGTGCCATTGAATAAAGAATTCAAACCAAACTTTAACTTTATTAACTTTGTCTCAATGTCCATAATCATCAGATGTAAATCAAGTTTTGTAATGTTTCCTTAAAAAAATTGCTACAGAAACAGTAAATATATATATATATATATATTCCTAGGTTTTGTCCTCTATAGGACAATGCAGCTGAAATCATTAGGCCATGATATTGCAACCAAATCATAGATGGCAATTGTCCAATTCAGATTTGGCAACTAGACACCCTGAAAGTGAATAAAGGCTACTGTGTGAGCTTTACGTACACAATAATAATGGTTGTCTAAGTAACTATAAATACTCTTAATAGTGTATGAATATCAGTGGCTGAAGCAGTCCCCACAGCTGTCATTTTGAGTAGACTGCTGGAAAAAGGCCTTTCTTAATTCCTTTCATGACAACCTTGATTGTGTTAGCCTCTGCCATGTCCTGTCAGCAAATTCCAGGATCCCATCATTTCAAATTCTGCCAGGTTTTCTCTTAATACACTTGTTATTTCTTGCTCATAATTCTACAAATATTTTGCAGCATCTTTTATTTTCACTTTGTGTGTTGAAAAGAAGTTTTCACTCATTTAAACCTGCATCGTAAACAATATTTTTCAAAGAAATAGCTTCTTTTTTTCATGCTTCTGATTTACTTCAATTTTGGATTGCATGACTTTTACTTTAACATTATTACTTTCATTTTCTAATATGGTTTTCTAGATATATAAATATTGCTAGTAGTTAAATTCATTATACATCTAACTCATGGCTTTCATTAATTAAAGCATTCAAAGAAAAACTAATAAATTTGATTCAAGTTCTTGAAATTCCATACCCAAAACCCCAACTATGGTGCAAAATATTTAGGCAGGTGAATATTTTTAACATTTATAAATAATGAATACTGTTCCTGAGGTCGATCAATGAATATATTGCTATTTATACATTTAGAAATATTTACAAACAGAAATTTTTTAATATATTAATAATAGCAATTAAAAAATTAGCATAATTAAGAATATTTAATTTCAATCATATTTTTATTATATGAGAGAGGCTTGCTCTAAGATGTTTATCTTAAGTAAAGGTGTTGATTTTATGCTATATTTTTGTTATTTTTTATTGTTAATGTTTACTATTAATCAGACATTGAATATTCATAAAAGCAAGAACCGTTTAAATTTTTTAAATAAATTCTCTCAATTTTTCATTTCAGAAGCAGAAATTGTATATTTCCAAACATAAAGCATCAATATCTGTTGAAAAAAGGCATAGAATTATGTTCTACCGTGAACAGGGCTAAAATATCCAAAATATTGAAAGTTTCTATTATACTGTACAAGAAGTAATTAAGAAAAATATTTAAACTGGGAATATCAAAGACAGAAAGAAGAGTGGAAGGCCAACAAAATTAACTAAAAGTTGTTTAAGTATCAAAAGATATTTTTAAGAAATCTACTCAGGAATTAGGCTCAGACTTTTGGCTTGAACATTTGGCTTCCAAGTTCAATCTTCAACCATCAGAAGAGCACATGTGAAAGAAAGCTTTCATGGTCGAGTAGGAAGAAGGAAACCTTATCAAATACAAGGAAACAGACAAAAAAAACTTGAATTTACCAAAGAAAACAAGAAATGGACCATTGAACTATGGAAGAATATATAATGGAATGATGGATCAAAATTTGAAATTTTCAGTTCAAAGAGAAAACAGTATGTAAGAATAAAGGTTGGAGAGCAGATGAAAGATGTATGTTTGAATCCTACAATTAAACATGAAGGAGGTTTTATAATGCTTTGGGTATGTGTAAAAGCAAATGGCATGTGATTTGGTCAGAAGTGATGGAATAATGAATGCAGAGAAATAGAAACAAATTCTGATCCACCACGCAATCACCTCTGATAGGCATCTAATTAGTAATGGTTTCATTTTCCAGCAGGATAACAATCCCAAGCACACTGCACTAAAGGTAAAACATTATTTAGAGCTAAAAGAACAATCTGGGGATGCTCAAGTTATGAAATGGCCATCTCAAAGTTCAGATTTCACTATTATCAGGTCTTTGTAGGATTATTTGGACTAAAGAAAGGCTGAAAAGTAACCAAAATCAAAAGAACATCTATGGAAAGTCCTCCAAGGCACCTGGAATAACATACCTATAGATTACAATTATAAATTATAATTAAGTATCCCAAAAAGAATAAATGCTGTTCTTCCGGTAAAAGGTGGACATACAGAATATAAAAGATTTTTAAGCTTTTAAATGTTATAAACATCAAATTCATATAATTGATTAATTATATTATTATACATTAGCATTGAACACCATTTTTTTCATTTCTTTTAATTTTTGGAATTTTTGCCTAAATCTTTCACACAGTAGTGCATATATATATATATATATATATATAGGTAAACTTTTCTCCCCAAAAATAATCTTGTATATATATATATATATATATATATATGAAAATCCTATGGTATGTAACCTAGAATAAGTTCATTACGTAATAATTTTAAGTAGAGCATACATTGTGAGCTCCCAGAAAGGACCCTTTTTTTCAGTTACATCTCTTCAGAAAAACACTGAAACAGCAAGCAGTTGTGGGGAATGAATAAAGGTAGTTGAAAAAAAGGGTTATATATATATATATATATATATATATCAACAAATGGTTTGTTTTGAACATAGATAAAACAGTGTTTTAAACTAGAAGGAGCTATCTCCACTTTAAGTGGCAAACCTCTGAAATTAGTAGACAAGTTCACATATCTAAGTAGTAATATCTCATCTACTGAAAGTGATATCAACATACATATAGGAAAGGTATAGACTGATATCAACAGATTATTGACCAACTTGCAATCTAATCTCCCTGATAAAATAAAACAGGAATACTTCTACAGTGTATCCATGTCTATACAATTGTATATCTGCACCACTGAGACTTTAATAAAGCACATGGAGAAAAAGCTAAATGGGAACTATTTAAGGATACAATGTGCTGTTTTGAACAAATCCTAGAAGCAGCAACTCACAAAACAGCAGATTAATGACCACTTACCTTCTCTCTCACAAACCATCTAAGTAAGACGAGCTGGAAAAGCAGAGAGGAATTCATAAATGATGATCCTCTGTGAGGGCTAACACACATGGACATACTAATGTTACAAAGACCTATATTCATAAGCTGTGTGCAAATATTGGTTGCCGTCTGAAGGATCTTTCAAGAGGCAAATGGTTAAAGAGAGTCAAGGGAATTGGTCCAACTAGCATGACTAGATGATGATGACAATGATAAATATATGATATTGAAGATTTACACCACACAAAAATTGGGGTATTTGGTGGGGAAGCTTTGAAAACATACTTTTTTCTTTTATTTTTTCTTCTATTTTATTAATGGATATATATCTGCAATAAAAACTTCTCAGACTTCTCTGTGGAGCCACTATAACAGGACCTGCCTAACTTGAATAGGAACCAATGTGCTTCCATCAATTGAAGAATATCTTCATTAATCTTGGTTAATGAAGTCAAAGCTACAATATTCCTGCAATTGAGTAGCAGAGCATTCTAAATCTTGGCCTCTATGGAAGTAAGGGTTATACTTTGATAGTTCTTGGCTATTCCAAGGTCAACCTTTTTGGCAAAAGGGAGGATACAGCCCTTTGTTCATCTATCTATTGTGTTCTGGTTTTTCAATATTGGAGTAGTATGTTGTCAAATTTTCTTGTTTTCTATACTTCTGCACTTTTTCTATTTTTAATTTTTCTTAGTACTACATCGAGTTCTTCTTGCACAAACGGTCTAAGTTGATGTATAGTGGATTACTAATGATTTTCATAAGTTCATCCATGACTTTGGGGTGATTTTCCAAGCAGATTCTTGAAATGTTGTTTCCATTGATGTATTCATTCTTCTTGACTGGCAGCTTTTCATTTGGCTCTCATGGTGTTCTTACTTCTACTCACCTTTTTTTTTTCTGTCATGCTATCCTAGATTGTCAATCTTCAACAGAGTTTCTAATCTTGTTGATCTGGTCTTGGATGTATTCTGTTTGTTTTTTAGGTATACGTTATTTAGTTCACTAAGTGTGTTGGTGTTAGTTGGGTTTCTGCTACTGCATAGGGGTGCAGTTTTCATGTCGTCACATTTTTTTCTTAACTGTTAAAGTCTCCCAGGGAACTCTATGTTTGGTTGGTATGCATTTACTTGCTGCTTCTCTGTAGGCATTGATGAAGTTCTCATATTTGTCATTCAGTGTAAGTGTTTTTAATATCTCCTGAATTCCATTGAATTTGTTTCTTAGTGTTATCATATATTCATTGCTAATATCTCTATTGTTAAGTAGGGACCAGTCATAGCGTGCAGTTGTGGTTGTTTGTGCCGCATTCCTGCGTAAGCTCAAATGTATCTTTGCCATGACAATTCGGTGATTGGAAGACACACCTTCCAAAGAGGAATATGCCTAACAATTCAATGCACTATAAATCCATATTCATGAGGATGTTGTCTATCTGTGCTTTAGCGTTATTTGGGTAAATGTAAGTTCAAAGTTTTCCCTTTCTTTTTTGAAATTTAGTATTAAGGCATATGAGTTCATTTTCTTGTGTGAAGTCCATTGAGTTGTGTAAGCTGAATTTGTTGTTTACGTTTTTACCTATTTGTGCATTCATGTCTCCACCAATGATATGAACATTTTGTTTCAAGATGCAATAAACAAGAAAGGATTGCTTATTATAGCAGGCATCAAGGTCTGTTTCATCTCTAACATTGGTAGAACTGTAGCAGGAGATGATTATTGTGCTGAGGTTACCATTAAATGTGGCTACTGTGATCCTCAGTTGTATTTTCTCAATGCTGTTCTGTGATTTTAGGGGCTGTAGGCCGATAAGCATACCTCCTATCATGACGTGGACAAAGTTTTTTCGTGGAGATGTCAAGACAAACATCTATCTTTTGCCAGTATCATGGTATTCTATATATTTTTTGCTGTGATGTTATCTGTTTTCTTGCACGCATAGTACATCTATGTTATGATCTATCACAGACACTGTCAGCTCCAGTAGTTAGCCTATTCTTGTTAAAGTTCTAATATTAATGTCACTATTTGTATTGTGCTTTTACATTTAAGTAGTTTTGACTTGTGTTTAAGCTCTGTTGCTGATTTTTCAAACACAGGGGCCAGAGTTCCAACCTCAGCAGAACATGCCAATGCGGTTTGGATGTGTGGTTTGGATGAGTTCACCTACCTCAGAAGCAGCGTTTCATCTACCAAAAATGACATCAACACGCAACCAGTGAAGGCATGGACAGCCATCGATAGATTATGGATCATATGGAAGTCAGACCTATCAGATAAAATAAAGCACAGTTTTTTTCCAGGCAGTGGTCATGTCAATACTGCTGTATGGATGCACCACATGGATGCTGACAAAGTGTATGGAGAGAAAGTTTGATGGCAATGGCACAAGAATGCTGTGAGCTGTATTGAACATGTCCAAGAGGCAGTATCCCATAAAGAAGCAGCTGTACAGACACTTACCAGCCATCTCAAAAACCATCCAAATTAGATGAGCAAGACTGCTGGAGAAGTTAAGGCGAGCCCATAAGCAATGTACTCCTGTGGACACCCTCACATGGATGAGCAAGGGTAGGGCGACCAGCAAAAACCTATTTACAACAGCTCTGTACTGATTCAGGATGTAACACGGAAAACCAGCCAAGAGTGATGGACAATAGGGATGAGTGGCAGGAGAGGGTCAGGGAAATCTGGGCAAGCAGCATGTGATGATGATGATGATATCTATACATATAAGTCTTCTCTTTCCTTTGCAATGTATATGAATGATTGGTACAAGGGTATCATTATATAAATATTTATACATGCATATAGACACAAAATAACATGTATACACATCTAATAATACAAACCTTGTGGAAGAGGGATTGTGTCGATACCAACACACATACATGTGTATGTTTATATATGAACTCAACCCCTCCTTCGCAAGTAAGATGTGACCCAAGGTTACTTCTCAAGTGCAATACATCTAGTTTGGTTTCTGCTTTTTCCTTCTCCAAGACTGGTTGTTATTCTGATATTAAAGAGCCCTGTCAGACCAACTAGTTACCCACATCTGGAGAAAGACTAGTTAGATTCATACCTTTACCTAGGATATTAGTCTCATGTGAAATGCAAACAGTACATGTTTAAGATAATATTGTTTATATATGTATATATATAATTTTGAAGAGTGTATATTTAGGCAGCAAGTTCAAGCATGCTTTGTTAAAGACGATGGAACACTGTTTATTTACTGTTTTTGATTTTATTTTTTCAAAACTCTATGTTATTTTTCTAGTGTCAGGATCTAGATGGTTAAGGAATTTTCTCATATCTTCTGCCCAAGTACTTTCGACCACACATAACAATACAATAAAAAGTAAAGTTGGCAACCTAAGTCAAGGGTGACCCGAAGGCTACCTTTTCGATAGCTACTACACCAAGGTTTAAGGGAGGATGCTACTTCATTCCCTGGATTGCTCTACTTTACCCTTGATCCATACCTTATAATACTGAGCATTAAGTAAGGAGGCATCAAGTACCATTTTTTCAGTCTTTAGTATGTCTTTAGTTTCCCAGGCCATTCGCAAACACTCTAATCTTTATGCCAATATAAAAACAATAAAAAAAACGATTATAAATCCTAGAAGTAATATGCACAAAAAATAAAAAACCAAACATAAATAAAATAGCATTAAACACAAGCACCAACATATCAAATATTTTTCATAACTAAAAATCACTAACAAGTAAACCTTTTTCCAACTAAGTGTTTTAAAACGAAATGCTGAAAACATTCCATCCAACAACTTAAAAAAAAACACGACAAATTAAAACAATGAAAACTCAACAGTCAACTCAAAACTACTCTACCCCAGATGACAACCAAAAGTATCGTAGAAAGCGCTTCACTTGGGCAGAAGATATGGGACAATTCCATTACCATCTAGATCCAGACACTAGCAAAAATTACAAAGAATAGTGAAAAAACAAAATTAAAAATAGTAAACAGTGTTCCATTGTCTTTTACAAAACATGCTTGAATATATATAAAGCATCCAGATATTGTCATTTGGTCCGTTAAAGCAAAAAAAGTTTTTGTTATTGAGTTAATGGTCCCTTATGAAGAAAATTTCGACTGGGAACATCAGCGTAAGTTGGAAAAATATGAATATCTGTGAGAACAATGTGTCAGAAATGGCTGGATAACAAATGTATTTCCTATCGAAGTTGGATGCAGAGGTTTTATTGCCAACTCAACTTCTATTTTCTTAACTAATCTTGGACTTCCTCCATCAGACAAGAGGAAATACATGGAAAAGATCCAAGATAAGGCTCTAACTGCATCAGGATGGATCTGGCAATCCCACAGAGTGACAACAATCTGACAAAGTCTGGTGGTGTCATGAGATACTGCTGGGGCGCTCTGGGCTAGTGGTAATGATGCTTCAGCCCTGAAACCATGCCTGAACCTAGAGTCATCATCTGATGAAGGCTTTGTTAGAAGTAATTCTGTTGTATAAATATCAGTTATTGTATGATACCTACCATACAATATTGTTGTTTTTCAACAAAAGCTTTTCTATAAATATATAAGAAATTTTTTGAAACTGCTCAACACTTTTATTAAAACCTGAAATTTAAAAAAATAGCTATATTAATTATTGTCCATAACTTTAAGTTTCATATGTTTTAACAAGCTGATTGACATTTATTTTTCATAGAGGTTTTTCTCTGTAACACTATCACCAAAAACTCCAATGTCAGTGATGGTTACTGCCTGGTTGTTAAGGAAAAACAAAATGCAAAATTCCTGAAATAAAGAACTTTTTGTTATTCTGATGGCCATTGAAATATGTGGAAATAGATAATGAAAACAATTTCTAGGGTAGATACTTTTTGTAGGAACCAACTCTTCTTGTACCTTTCGGTGATTCATTTGCTACAGCTTGTCACATTTATGTGCCTGCCATCAAGAGTTGGTATGCCATTAAACCAAATAACCAAACCTTCTATTCTAGTGGCTGACTATCTTTATAATCTATCTATTCAAGCCACACAACTGGTCACTTAAAATGTTACACGGACCTTTTATATTCATAGAAGTGGATGTTTGAGAGGAGCTGAAAGTACTGGAAACCGGAAAAAAAACTTTTTTCTTTTCTCTCTCTCTCATTTCTCTCTCTCTTTTATTTTTCTTTTAATGGCCCTTTTATCTTTTTTCTTTTAATTCCACAAACTAAAAGAAAAAAGGGCTATTTAAAATCATATATACATATATGTTAAGACAGAGAGAGAGAGAGAGTTTTTTTTAATTGTTTCATGGTATAATGGTTAATGTCATAGGAAATGGACATGCAACCCAAGTTCAAATCCTAGACAAGACTGTTTTCATTTCACATAATATGAATAATATTGGTAAAGGTATTAGTCCAATTATTTGCCTTCTAGGAATTGGTAAATAGTTGGGCAGACTGCACACTTTAACATTGGTATGGCAATTACTCTAAAATAAAGAAAAACTCTGAATTCAAATCTGTTAAACTCTGCAAAAAAATGACCTTGTGCCACACTGCACACTTTAACATTGGTATGGCAACTACTCAAGAAGAAAGAAAACTCTGAATTCAAATCTGTTAAACTCTGCCAAAAAATTGACCTTGGGCTACATCCTGCTAATGTGGGATGGGTTTGTATATATATATATATATATATATATATATATATATATATATATACTGTTTGCAATAGAAATCTTTTCAAAACTTTATTATTATAAAACTGCCAAAAATATTGGCACTGGCAATGCACATTTTGCAGAGAAACATTTGAAGTTTATTATCAAGGATTTCAGTCGCACCAGATGTTCTGCTCTCAGTCAGGATGCTTAGAGGTGTTTAATGGAACAGGAGTCACAGATAATTATTTTAATTCCAAACATCAAAATATACAGTTTCCCCTTCAAAGTAATCGCTCTCATGTCTAAAATACTTTCCCATTCTTCTCTGTGATGTTTCTGTGATCTCATATAACCTGTTGTAAGTCATTTTTTATGCTTGAATAAAGCAAAACAAATTCTGTTATTGTTGTGCAACAAAATTTTTTAAAGACATTTTGGGAACTCAGCATCCATCTATGATTGATACAAGAAGTTTGAAACCCCAAGATATTTGTGTAAAAGTGAAAGTCCTCAGAGATCATCAGTGGCCAAAAAACAATTGAAGCATGTTTATGCTAATAACCCATGTAAATCCTTAAGGAGGGAAAGGTCAGTTGTTACAAATTCCACCACAGTGTGTTTGGAAAAGTTTACTGTTGAAAATAATTCTTTAGAAAAACAGCAGTTATTGATGAAGCAACCAGTCTGGTAGAAGGAAAACACTGGATTCAACCCAATGATGGAGAATAAGATAAAATGAAATAGATAACACAATAATAAAGAATTAAAAAGATAAAATGAATACATTTTTCTCATGATGGTAAAAATTAAAGAACCAGAAAGGTTTTTTTTTTTTCTGCCAGTTCTTATGAGTCCACTTCCACAAAGGAGAAGAATGATCTCTTTCCATTTTCCAATGCATTTTTCATGGATGTATTTTCATATTGTAGTTATGAAGTACAAAACATTTGACTTTGTTTTTTTTCACAATTTGATGCTGTGCTGTCAAGAGCTCAACCATTACTACTATTATATTATTATTGTCATAAACTTACTTCTCTCCACAACCGTAAAACAGAAAAAGGTTACAGGCATAGAAGGGAGACATAAAGAAATTTGTTTCCCTTAAACCTTATAATAAAGGAATAAATAATCCTTATAGTAAAACATAAGGCTTTTGTTGTTTTTTATTTTAATAATGGTTTTATATGTGAATCCCTCACACACATATGTACCTACACCACATTCCAATGTAAACTGCTATATCTTGTATCCATAGGTGGAACCTTAACTCTGTTTAAAAATTGATCTACCCATTATAAAGGTTTCAGGTTAATATATAGAAACAGCAGTTATTGTAAAGTCTAAGGGACTATGACAAAAACTAGCATTATGATTTCTACACATTATTACAGTATTCTAGTACAATAATTCTGATAGTCCAAAATATTACCTCTGTGGCATAATAAATGCTATATTCAGTGCATGAAATTTATATGCAAGATGATATGCATTTAATGTAATGAATGTACATATAAATATAACAATTATTATGGGACAAATGCACAACTCATTTGTATAATAATACTGATATTAAAAGAAATGTAATCATTATCACATAATCATTGTTGCTTCGAATAAATGTCTATAAAAGTGAATTGTTTGAAACAGAAAAGCTTGTTTGTATAAAAATGGATTTGGCATTAAATAACCTACAAAGGTTGATATGCCATTAAACCCAAACAAACAAACAAATCATGAACCCATTATAGTTTTTTCATTAAAAGTAATTCTCTTATATATAAATATAACAATTATGGATAGTGTGTGTAAATAAAATTAAAGCAATATTTTTACTGTTCCACAAGAAAAAGTTCATGTATATTGCAAAAGACTTTTAATCTACTCTATATTGGTTATTTTCAGTATCAAAAAAAGTAATTTAATTAAAAATGTCTATATTGTTCCTATATTTTTTTATGTTAATCTGGCCATTGAGAAAGCTGAAAGGAAAGACATTAGATAAAAATATTTTACAAAAAAATTAACAAAATACTTTTCAGTAAAAATGGAAGCAAACTTCAAGCCTTTAAATGTATGTATTTTTTTTAAAATCCAATGAGAAGAAAAAACTTCGGCATAAATTTAACATGTTCCTCAAAGGTAAATCAAATAAAAATTCAATCAAAATTATAAGTATAAAAAAAAGAAAGATATAAGCAGCCACAAAATGTACAAAGATGGCGTCTCTCAGATGTCATTTACTCAGGAAAGAAAAATCAAGATATTCAATAACTCCACTGAGTAAAGCAGCTTTGCTGGCTACAGTTAAACAAAAAGTCTGTGATCTCACATTACATCACTTGAAAGCAATCAGAGATGGCTAATCAGAATTTTGTGAAAGGTCCTTGATTCACATCCCATGAACGTCACTCCACTCAGACATGATCATCTTCAAAGATTTAATCTGGTATGAGATCATGTTTACATAAAAGTAATCAACTTTATCACAATTATGATGAAAAACTGGAAAAAAGAATTTACTGTCGGAGGACAATAATCCCTTTTACTCTTTGTCATGGCAATCATACGTTTGAATTAGATAAAAAAAAATGCAAAGGAAGATATAGATTCACTTTTCCTAGACATGGCTATTTTCTCAAATTCAACCTAGCAGAAAATCATGTGGAAACTGACAATGCTCTCAGCAAAGCATATGGGGAAAACTCATATAAGAAACTAAGAAAATAATCCAGAATCCAGAGCTTACTAAGAGTCACTTGAATTGAGTGAGCTATTGAGGGTTAGAATATGTCTACATGATGTGAGCTTTAGAGAAAAGTTTGTAAAAATAGTTTTGATTTGTCAAAATATGATAATAATATGTGAAAAATTCTAACCATGCAGATAAGAGGAGAAATCTATTACTCATTCAAAAGCTGCAGACTCTTATCCAAAAACAGAAAGGAACTAAAGGCATAAATAATCTACAGTAAATTGATCAACAAATACTGAAGAAAGTAAAAAGAAGGAAAAAAATTCACTATAATTACAGCCTAGAACATGCTGAATATACTCCATTCATATGTGTATGATTAGTCTGACACCAAACAGCATCTGGTAGTGAGGCTCCACTTCTGGAGTACTGAGAAGTCTGAACTCAGCCCTTCATTTAGGATCAAATATATCTGTTTGAAACTTGTTAGAATTATATAGGAATATATGAAAAAAAATGCAATGAAACATTAAAGATATGGTTAAGTTTACAATCAAACATTTACAAATTAATCCAATTTTTTCATTTAATAACCCCTGTTGATATAAAAAAGACTAACTTTTTCAATAATCCAATAATGGTCAACATGTCATAAAGCCACCTAAACAACCATTAATAATAAATTGTTATTGGTGCTCTTTGTACAGTCATCAAAGGATTAATAAAGAGACTGGAGGACTTGGAAATAAGAGGACGAGTAGAGACCATCCAAACTACTGCTTTATTAAGCGCGGTCGGGATACTGAGAAGAGTCCTAGAGGCTTTAGTTGACTTGCTGTCACTCAAATTCCAGTGAAAGACCATCAGCTAATGCTTATGTGAAAAACTCTCAAGGAGTAGAAATAATTACAATAATAATAATAAACTAATGGTATGTGCACAAACCAGAATCTTTTATAGAAAATGAGACCCATGAAATTTTGGGGGATTTTGAGATACTTATGGATCACCTAATCCTGACCAGAAGGTCAAACCCTGTGTTAATTAACAAGAAAAGAAAAATTTGTCGTCTTATGGATTTTGCTGTTACAGTAAACCTCCGAGTGAAAATGAAAATGATGAGAAAATCTAGACAAATACTTGGATCTTGCAAGAGAATCAAAATAGCTGGGGAACATGAACATGACAGTGATAACTAATTGTAGCTGGCATGCTTAGAAGGTCACCAAAGGCTTCAAAAGGAGACTGCAGGAAGAAAGAATTGAGAACATCCAGACCACAGCATTATTAAAATTAGCTAGAATACTCAGAAGAGTCCTGGAGACATAAGAGAAGTTGCTTTCAATCAAACTCTAATCAAAGAACACAAGTAAAAACTGGTGGAAAAAACTGAAATGAAATAATAATAATAATGATAAAAACAATAATAATAATTGTAATGATAAAGATGATGGTGATACCAATTCTAATTAGTGTACTCATGTCAAAGAAGTCTAGGTCTCCATCCAGTGAGTGAACTTTTACTTTCATGTTTTTATAAAACATCATTATGGTTGTGACAATTTCTTTAGGAACACCATAGGCAAGAAGTGTTTGCTCCATTTTCCCTCTGCATATAGAGTCAGATGCCTTGGAGAGATCTACAAATAGGAGTGTGGTCTTGAAGTTTGTTTTATAAACTCCTTCTAGGATAGTTAGAATCTGTGATGTTGTGGAGTGGTTTCTCTGAAAACATTTTGATTGTTCCCAAGAATTTTCTTAATTTCTGGTTTGATGCAGTTGAGTAGCAGAGCATTATAGATCTTAGCCGCAATGGAAGTAAAGGTTATGCCTCTGAAGTTCTGGGGAGTTCCCAAAGGAAGGATGCAGCCTTTTGTTCATATCTATTGTGTTCTGGTTATATATGGTATTGCAGTATCAGAGCAGTAAGTCAATGAATTTCCTTATCTTCCATATTTCTGGTGGTATTTCATTAAGACCAGCAGCTTTCCTGTTTTTAATTTTGTTGGTACTACACAGAGTTCTTCTGGTGTAAACTCTCCTAAGTCTGAAAAACTTGCAAATAATAATAATTCCTGGACTGGCTTGAGAGCTGAAGAAGTTGTGGAACATAAAGGTGATAGTCATACCAATAGTAGTGGAAGCCCTTGGAATGGTCTCCAAGAACCTGGAAAAGAGACTGGATCAACTAGAGAAAGAATTGAAACCATCTGGACCACAGTACTATAAAAATCACCAAAATGCTTGGAAGAGTCCTGAAGCCCTGAGGAGACTTAATGTCATTCAGACTTCAATGAAAAACCACCTGTAAAAAATGGTGTAAATAAGTCACTAGAAGAAATCACTAGAAGAAATATAATAATGATATTGTGAAATTGTTGATGGATTTTAGATGTGTACATGAAATGAATTTTAGAATAATCAACTATGGAGAAAATGGAAATACGTTTTACTGCAATCTAATATTTAGTAATGCAATTATAAAGGCAATATAAATTTCCTCTCATGATAATCAGTTTATTCACATTCAATATATATATATATATATATACACACACACACACACACACACACACACATATATATATATATATATATATATATATATATATATATATATATATATTCAACCTAGTAAAACATTTTTATTCAATTTATCTTTAAAAGCAATAATTTTTCTCATTTATCACTTGAATCCTGTGCTGTATTGCATTTATTTGTTTTTAACAGTCTTTGTTATCATTTATAATAATTTATGTTTCTATTAATTAAGGTGTAACCATACAACTTTACAGACAATTGAATGAAAAATTACAATTTTACTTAATTCTTAATTCAGGTGTCTATTTGTACAGGAAAGAAAAGAAACATTAGATCAATTCAAGAGACTCACTGAAATAAAGCTGTGTTTCAGTAATTAAAGTTTATGAACATGATTAAATCAATGAATAAACAAATATTTTCCACAAATAATTTTTTGAGTTGATTTTTTTGTCAATCAATTATTTCCTTTGTCGAAGTTTTTTCTCTTCATTAACTTTAATGAGTTGGTTATATAAGTTAATTTAAATTTCTCTTAGATATGGAAAATATTATTAGTTCTTTGAAATATCTTTTAAGATATCAAAATGATAATCATTATTGTTCTAGTTATTTGTTCATTTAAATGTTTTAGTTTTAAAAATTGTTAATAGTTTTACTAAAAACACCTGAGACATATCAAGTTTTTAATCATTAAATCATTTAAATACAAGGATAAGTCAAAAGTTTTGCAATATTTGTACTTGTTTATGGTACATACATCACATGACAAAAGCTGTTCAAGTTGTTGAAGGTTCATACTGTGGTTGTTAATATTGTGGCAGTTTGTGCACTGACGCGAGCATTGCTTCATACTGTGTATGATTTGAAAGCTGCACAGATGAACATGTAAGTAACATCGTCTAATATGACTAGTTATGTTTTATGAGTTTGAACCAGGCCATTATGCTGCAGAAGCAACCAAAAACATTTTTAAGGTGAAAGGTGAAGGTACAGCTGATCACTGTAGAGTACCAGATGGTTGAAGAAATTTCACTTGGGTTGCAAGAACTACAATAATCAAAGTCAGGTAGGCCTAAAAGTATTGATTCTGAGGCTGTGCTATGAGCCAGTTGGTTGGTTGGGTGGTTGGTTGGTTGGATTTTATGGCATGTCAATTTTTGAAGGTTATTTAATGCCAAATCCATTTTTATATGAATAATCAGTTCTATTTCAAAAAATTCAGTTTAGCATGAGTACACAGTTTAATTGTCAAAAACATTTCTATTTCAAGCTATTCAGTTTAGTCAAACAGTTCTAATTCAAACAATTCAGTTTAGTGTTAGTACAGTTTTAATGTCAAAAACAGTTCTCATAAGTACAGTTTCAATGTCAAGAACAGTTCTATATCAATGTAGTTTAAATAGCAAAACAGTTCTATTTCAAGTAATTTAGTTTAGCATAAGTATGCCGATTAGTTCTATTTAACCCATAAATTGGGCCCTCTCAGGTGCTACTACTCTGGACCAGAGTGGGTCTGGGAACAATGGCAATGAAGGGATGCTCTACATTCCCCAATGCTCCAGCATTATTGGTACCTCAACATCAGATTGTTTAGTGTCATATCCAATATCCAGGAAACTCGTTGGGGGGGTGTTTCCCCTCTTCAGAGAAGCAGTCCATGTATTCTACAGCACCAGTCGATGGGGCAACTATAAGCCAGTGATGCAAATCTGACAAGTAGCACTCGTTGAGTAACAAACAAGCTCAGCATCTGATAGTCCAGTGTGGTTTGTCCCCTTCATCATCTAGCAAGTGACGAGAAAATCCAGAACATATTCCCAAATCTCACCATGTGTATTCTGTAGTTATAAAATACTTGATTAATCCACATTATATGAAGGATATACAAAAAGTAAAGTTCAGATTTACATAAATCAACTGAAACAAAAACATTGTGAAACCTGTAAATACAAAGCAACAGATGGTATGCCATACATCTTGTAACAGTCAGAATAGTCTAAATACTGAGCACATGAACATAGGACATCACATCAAAGATGACTGCCATTGATAAATATCATCAAACAATATTTAAAGCACTGGTTCCCATTTGATTACCAAAATGACAAAGTAATAAACCTGTTCATGGCTGCTTTAAAGCAACAAATACTACAAGCAATTTGAGTCACACTAAACAAAGCTTAGTAAATAGAAATAAATAATAGCTGAGGCTATCCATTTTGATTACCTAATATTCCACCAGAAACAGAATGCTGGTAGTTTTTGCTAAGGAGATTACTAAAGTTAAGCAGTGATGAGCTTATTCAGTACTTAAGTGAGTAACTTCTTGCTAATAGCAGGTATTGTAAGTGACTTGAGACCTGTGTGCCAGACTATACAAAAATTAGTCATCATCATCATCATGGAGTTATGGTTATCGTCGTAGGAATTGGACACGGTGACACGAGTTCAAATCCTGGACGAGACTGATTGCATTTCACATAGCACTAATACCCTTGGGAAAGGTATGAATCCAATTATTCTCCCTCCAGCTATGGGTAAATAGTAGGACAGACTAGGTTCTTCAGCCTTGGTGAGGCAACTAGTCTAGGAGAAGGAAAACTCTGAATTCAAACCTGTTGAACTCCGCTTAAAAATTGACCTTGTGTCATATCCTGCCCGAGCGGAGGGGTTGGTAAATAGGATCATCATCATCATGTTGTGCTACTAGCATGGATATCCCTGACCCTCTCTCACCACTTCTCCCTATCGTTCATCACCTCTGGCAGGTCTTCAGGGCTACATCCCGTATCCTCACATAGCTGCTGTATGTACGTTCGAGCTGGTCATCCTGCTTTTGCTTGGCCATATGCCGGGGTCCAAAGGAGTATATCACTTATGAGCCCGTCCTTGCTTATCCAGCAGTGCCCTGCATGTCTGGTTCATCTAACTTGGATAGTTTTCGTGATGAGAGGCAGGTGGCCATATAGTTGGTGCCTTGTGGGGTGTTGCCGCCAGGACTTGTTCAATATTGCTCGCAACATTCTTGTGTAATTGCCGTCTAGCCTCTTCTCCAGCCGTTTAGTAAGCGTCCAAGTAGTGCATCCATATAGCAGTATCGACACAACCACTGCCTGGAAGAAACTGCATTAAATTATAAATAATGGCTAATGACATCCATTTTTATTGTATCATGTTCGACTAGAAATAATAAAATCCTGGTATCTTTGGTTTAACAGAAAATTTACCTTTTATTAAATACAATTATTAGGATTGTGTTTATTTATGAGTACTACTGTATATACTCCATATTAGTTGTAGTGATTTGGTTTTGCTTGCCAGGGTTTTATGGAATATCAACTTTTGAAAGTTATTTAATGCTAAAATAATTTTTTATACAAATAAACAGTACTTTGTCAAACAATTCAGTTTAGCATAAGTACACTGTTTAATGGTCAAAAACAATTCTATTTCAAGCTATTCAGTTTTGTCAAACAGTTCTAATCCAAGCAATTCTGTTTAACATAAGTATAGTTTTTGTTTACACACAGTTAAATTTCAAAACAATTCTATTTCAAACACTTCAGTTTAGCATAATTGCACAAAAAACATTTCTATGTCAAAAACATTTCTATTTCAAACAATTCAGTTTAGCATATAAAAACAGTTCCATTTTAGACAATTCAGTTCGGCATCAGAACGTAGTTTAAATGTCAAAACAGTTCTATTTCAAGCAATTCAGTTTAGTATAAGTATACTGTTTAGTTCTATTTGACCCATAGACAAGACCCTATAAGGGCCAGAACGGACCTGGGAGCGATGGCAATGAAGTGGTACTCTGCATTCCCCAAAGCTCCAGCATCAGATTGCTTAGTGTCATAATCAGAACACTCATTTGGGGGTGGTTGTTACCCATCTGCACAGAAGCAGTCGGTGTATTCTACAGCCCCAGCCGAATGGGCAAAGTTGTAATGATCTACAAGTTTGAAATGCTGACCATTACACAATAGCAAGGTGTGATAACATCCATAGCTGGCCGAGCGACCCCCACTATATCAGCTTTCTTAAACCACTAATAGCCATTAGATCAGATCGTCAAGCGATTTCTCTTACCTCCGACCAGGGGCATTACACATTTCTTTACAGATACGCAAAATACAACCGAGAGGGTGGAAGAAAAGAACAAACGAACAAACAGGGACTAGGGTCAGCTCCAAGTGCAAGAAGGGGGAAGTCTGTGTGACACTGTGCAGCTCTCCGTGCATTTGTAGACTATTGCAGGCGTGTATTTTGCGCGAAACTTCTACAAAGCCACTAACAATGCTGACATCATCTCACGTTCGTTAACCCGGCCTCTTTGAGTCAGCAGATCGCCTTTCTGACTTCTGTTGACTCTCTTCTCTGCCCTACCTCCATCTTCTCACTACCTCTCTCTGCTGACTGTGTCATTCTCTGGACAGCTATCTCAAGCTGACTGTTCTCTTCTGCCCTGCTTTGTCAACTGGCTCTCTCTGTCTTCTCTCGGACCTTCCTTCCCTCCTCTACTTCCGGTCTTGTGGGACGAATACGATGCAAGCAACCAAAACCATATACAATGACTGGTCCTTGCTGAACATTAGAGATATTAGCAATAAATATACGATGACACTAAGAAACAAATTTCATGTACTTTAGGAGATATCAAAAGCACTTACTCCGAATGACGAATATGAGAACTTTGTCAGTGCCCACGTGGAAGCAGTAGCAGAATATATACCAAACAAAGTGCCAAACATGGAGTTCCGTGGGAGATATTAGCAATGAGGAAAAAACGAGACGATGTGAAAACAGCATCTACATTTAATGAAAAGAACCGAACTAATGCCAAAGCTCAGAAATTTAGGTAGACACAACATATACTAAAAAGAACAACTAGAATGCATTAAAGATAAAAAAAATTTAGTAGACTATCTCATATAGTGTGACAGACAGTAAATGAAGTGAGTAAAAGGAAGAACACCTCCGAAAGCCAAGGAAAACAAATACACATGTGGAAAGAACATTTCAAGAATCAGTTTGGAAAAGCCCCTAAACTTACAGATAAACCTATCATGAAAATAAATAATAACTGACAAGACATCAAACAAGGAGAGATTAATCAAGAAGAACTCAACATAGTACAAACAAAAATTAAAAACAGAAAAACTACTGGTCTTGATGAAATACCACCAGAAGTATGGAAGACAAAGAAATTCAATGGCTTATTGTTCCAATACTGCTACGACATATATAACCATAACACAAAAGGCTTATAGCGTTTCGGGAAATTGTTAATTTCTCTAACACTATATTTTTTAGGCAACACAAATGAATGACGAAACTTTTCTTTAGCAAAACAACAAAGAAAGTTTTTTTATTTGCAGCATGGAATATTGGATTTGCTTTTGGTGCTGCAAGACTCGTGGAGTTTAAGCTTGTTAGTATTGAGACAAAATGGCGTCATGAGATGTTGAGAAGGCAGCGTGTGTTGTCGGACGTGTGAGGGATTGTGTTTTTTGTATTTTTGACGAAAGACATGTCGCAGTTGTAGGAATTGAACTTTGGATGTCACCGTGAGTTTCATGTCTGGTATGACAGAATACATTCAAAATCAGATAGATAAGATTAGAGACTCGGTGGAAGATAGACAATCTAGAATTGCCTGGCAAACAATAAACGAAGTGAGCAGAAGAAAGAACACAGCCAAAGCAAAACTGAAAGCAGCAAACCAACAAGAAAGAATAAAACTGTTGAAACAGCACTTCGAAAACTTACTTGGAAACCCACCAAAAATAACGCATGAACCAATCACCAGAATAATTAGCAAACAATTAGACATTAAACTTGGACCGTTCACACAAGAAGAACTCGACTCGGTTCTCAGAAAAATTAAAAATAGGAAAGCTGCAGGGCTGGACGAAATTCCCCCGGAAGTATGGAAGACCAGACAATTCGACGACATACTGCTCCGACACTGCAACGCAGTATACAATCAAAATCCGATAGATAGATGGACGAAGGGATGCATACTCCCCTTCCCTAAAAAGGGGGACCTCGGATTAGCCAAAAACTACCGAGGCATAACACTTACATCCATAGCTGCCAAAATCTACAATGCCCTACTACGAAACCGAATAGAACCCAAAATCGACAACATACTTAGAAAAAACCAAAATGGCTTCCAAAGAAATAGATCCACGACCTCACAAATATTAACCATCCGCAGAATCCTTGAAGGTGTACGGGCAAAAAACCTACAAGCGACATTAATATTTGTCGACTTTACCAAGGCTTTCGACTCCATTCACAGAGGAAAGATGGAACAAATCCTACTAGCGTACGGCATACCTAAAGAAACCGTAGCGGCAATAACGATTCTCTATAGAAACACTAAAGTAAAAGTACGATCACCAGATGGAGACACAGAATACTTCGACATTGTAGCAGGAGTACTACAAGGGGACACGCTGGCCCCGTATCTCTTTATCATTTGTCTAGACTACGTACTTAGAACATCGATTGACAAAATCAAAGAGAATGGCTTCGAACTGACGAAGAAAAGAAGCAGAAGATACCCCGCAACAACAATTACCGACGCCGACTACGCCGATGACATAGCGATACTGGCAAATACACCTGACCAAGCCGAAACACTTCTGCATAGTTTGGAAAGAGCAGCAGCAAGCATAGGCCTCCATGTTAATGCACACAAAACGGAATATATGTGCTATAACCAACGGGGGACATCTCCACTCTAAAAGGAACCCCTCTTAAACTAGTAGACAAATTCACGTACCTAGGAAGCAGCGTCGAATCAACCGACAAGGACATCGAAACGAGGTTAACGAAAGCATGGACAGCTATCAATAGGCTATCGACTATATGGAAATCAGATCTAACCGATAAAATGAAACGCAGTTTCTTCCAGGCAGCGGTCACATCGATACTGCTATATGGATGCACTACATGGACGCTAACAAAACGGCTGGAGAAGAAACTAGATGGCAATTACACAAGAATGCTGCGTGCAATCCTGAACAAGTCCTGGCAGCAACACCCCACAAGACACCAACTGTACGGCCACCTGCCCCCTATCACGAAAACTATTCAAGTTAGGCGAACCAGACATGCAGGACATTGCTGGAGAAGCAGAGATGAACTCATAAGAGATGTACTCTTATGGATCCCCACACATGGCCGCGCAAAAGCAGGACGACCAGCACGAACGTACATTCAGCAGCTATGTGAGGATACAGGTTGTTGTCCTGAAGACCTGCCTAGGGCGATGAACGATAGGGAGGAGTGGCGAGAGAGGGTCAGGGATATCCGTGCTGCCAGCACGATATGATGATGATGATGATGATGAGGCGTTATCTCCATTAATGTAGACCAGCGGTGAATTGGGAGCTTGTGTGTTGAGAGCGGAGTTACGCTCAGATCGACATAGCCAATTTTGGGGTGACACAAAGTTGGGCCTGTGCGAGGCATGTATGCATCTAATTTATATTCAACTGGGATTCCTCGTAAGGAATCCATAAATTAGATGGTTCCCTCGTTTGTCTATGCTGCTGCTGGTGCTATTCTAGAGCCACAGTGAGATATCTACACTGGGCGGCTTGTCTAGCTAAAAAGCATCGCTAAGTAGGAACAGCCAGAGGAACGTCTGTTCTGGTCTGCGTTCCCAAGCCAAAGAGACTGAGTTTGGCAGCTTACAAGCTTTGGTGGGCGGAAATGAAGGTCCGGGCTGAATAGGATTAGTCATCCTGATTGGTTGAAATTAAGTGTCGAAATAAATTGAGCGCCAAACCAAAATACGAGATTTTCCTCTTCTCTACCAGCTGCATCCTCCCTTTCCCCAAGAAAATTAACCTCGGAATTCCCCAAAACTTCTTTGGCATAACCCTTAAATCCATAGCGGCTAAGATCTATAATGCTCTGCTACTCAACCGCATCAAACCAGAAATTAAGAAAATTCTTAGGAAGAAACAAAATGATTTTCAAAGAAACCGATCCACAACATCACAGATTCTAACAATCTTTGAAGGAGTTTATCGAAAAACTTCAAGGCGAAACTTCTATTTGTAGATCTCTCCAAGGCATTTGATTCTATACCCAGAGAGATGGAGCAAAGACTTTTAGCTTATGGTCTCTCCAAAGAAACGGTCATGGTCATAATATTACTCCATAGAAACACGAAAGTAAAAGTTCGCTTATTGGACGGAGACATAGACTTCTTCGACATTGTTGCTGGTGTTCTGCAAAGGGATACATTAACCCCATATTTATTCAAAATCTGCCTAGACTACATATTTTGAACGTTGATAGATCTAATGAAAGAAAATGGCTTCACACAAATAAGATGAACCAAACTTGCTGGACACTGCTGGAGAAGTAAGGACGAACTCATAAACGACATTCTCTTATGGGCCTCTTCATACGGACATTTAAGTGTTAGCTGACCTACAAGAACTTATCTACAGTAGTTCTGCATGGACACAGGTTGTTGTCTAGACGACCAGCTGGAAGCAATGGAAGATGGAGACGCATGGCGAAAGAGAGTCAGGGAAACCCGTGCCAGCAACGTGATATATATATATATATATATTTGGTGTACTCTGTAACCAAAAATATCAATATATAGCTGTCTAAATTTTTTTATACATCTTATATATATATATATATATATGTATGTATGTATGTATGTATATATGTATATTTCGACAGCATTTCTTTATTAATACAAATTTTGTTGAACATAATAGACATTTTCTGTCCACATATTTTCTTCTTGATCCGTTCATATTGCCGTATTGCTTTTATCGTATTCGGCGAGAATTGATTGTTGTATTTTCCATAATTGTATACATCCCAAGTACTTTCTGTCCAACTTTGGGCCATCATCAGGGAAGGATCTATTACAAAAGTGATGTAGCATTTGTTTTTGCATTACTACTATGTAAGAGCGTCTTTATCGTTGGAGTGTATAGCATTTGCTTTTAAATGTGTGTCTATAAATAGTGTCAGTTGCTAAAGACATCTAAGTACATTAGCACTGGTTTGAAAATTAATTCAGTTAAGTGTCGGTTGCATGTTTCTAATATGTAGTGCTTCTAGAATCTGTAGTTTTAGTTTGTTGTTTTGGTGTTCTAATATTGTTGTGTTGTCGGTGAGAATTTTCCGTAATTGTGTTGCTGGGCATGAATGCTTTTTTTAAATGCTGTACTATTGAACTTTTATCAGAAATGTACATTGTAAGTCTCCTCGATGGGGTAGTTGAGGTTAAACCAGCATATATATTATTATTATTATCAGAGATACAATCTCCTAAAGGACATTTAAATTGATATATAACGTTGGTTTTTTGCAAAACCCTAATCGAGGGAGAGGAATTATTTTTAATGACTAAGTTGGAGGTTTTAAATTTATTATAGTATATAATAAGTTTTAATTTTTTATTAGGATCAGTGGGGAGTATATTTCTATGAATCAATGTTTTTAATATTTTTTCATCTGATTTATAATTGTAGTGCATTTGGTTACGGTAAAAAAGTTTGATATATGTTTGTTGACTGGGTGGAGTAGTACAGTGTTTATTTTGTTGGTTATCATTTTTAATCATACGTTTAATTTTGTTCATCAACAATATAGTTGGGAAACCCATTATTGATGAGAGCCTGTTTTATGTTTTCTATCTCTTTATAAAATACTGTTTTGGAGGAGGAGATCAGTTTGGCATGGAATATTAGATTATCAATAATTGCTTTTTTATATCTGAAGTGGCATTCACTTTTAAAGTTGAGCGTACAGGAGATATCATTAGAGGATTTTTGTAAGTAGAGGTAGTAAAGTAATTATTATTGTTAGTATCAATGAGAACATCTAAAACGGAAATTTTATTGTTTTTGTTTAGTTCATGAGTAAAGTTAGGAACTGATTTTTTTTGGAAGGTGTCTTGTAATATGTTCATTTCGTTAATATTATTAGCAAGAATAAGGATATCTTATGTATATTGGAGGTTTTTATGCCATTAAAAATTCTATTTTCGAGGTCAGACATGTAGAAATTACTGAAAATTGGGCCCAGGACAGACCCCATAGATACGCCATCTGTCTGAACATAAATATTACCAAGATGGTCATGAAATGAAACTTCAGTAGTGCATGTTAGGAGTAGTTTCCGAAGTATATTAGGGTTGATTTTAAGAGGAAGGAGAGATGGGTTATTATAAATATTATCTATGATAATATCAACTGTTTCATTAACAGGTACATTAGTGAATAAATTTTCTACATCCAGTGAGGCTAATATACCATTATTGGGTTTAATTGTATGAAGAACTTGAATTAAATCATGGGTACATTTTTTTGTTATATTTGCTCGGTAAGTATGGTGAAATAAGCTGCTTTATTGTTTTTGTGAGTTCATAAATTGGTGTAGGTATTTGTGATATAATAGGGCATAGAGGATGATTAGGTTTATGTATTTTTACGGTCCCGTAAAGATAGCCGGCTTTATAATCGCCAATTATTTTGGGTTGTTTTGTGCTATTAATTTCGGCATTATTAGCTGTGATTAGTTTATTAATTTTTGATTTTAGTTGGTTTGTGGGATTCTTATTTAATTTTTTGAATTTTGTAAGGTCATCGAGAATATTTTGTAGTCTTGAATAGTAATCTGTTTTATTGAGTACTACAAAGATGTTTGTTTTATCTGCTTTTTTATGGTGATGTTGGGGTGATTGCATAATTCTTTTGCAGCAGTTTTTAGTTGATGTGTTAGTAATGTAGGTTGCTTTTGATTGTATCTATTTTTGATGGCTTCAGCGTTAAGGAGATCATGGAATCCAGGTTGGATTGAAAATAATCTTATTATCCCGGAGCTTTAAAATATTTTGGTATAAAATCTCAATTTCTGTATTTTTGTTGATGCTGGTATATCCTTGGAATAAATGGCAATTGGGTCCGAAGTTGAGAAAATCTTTTTGTTGTTGAGTTAAATTACAGTCTGAGAGATTGATATATTTGTCATTATTATTTGGAAGAGGTAAATGTCCTTTGTAGAGGTTGTTGAGCTTTTTTTAAGAGTAAGTTTGTGTTCGTAATCTCTTTTGTTAATGTTTACGGAAAGTCTGTTATCTAGATCGTGAAGTTGTGCAGGTGTAATAGAGCTTTCAAGTTTATCTCGTATTTTTTGTGATTCAAGATTGAGTGAATGGATGTTATTCTTACAGAGTGAAATTTGTCTCTTCACGAGATCACGTGTATTCCACAGTGCTATTATATTTATGAGCTGCAGGATCATGAAGTTTAAAATATGTATATTTTGGCAGCATTTCTTCATTAATACAAATTTCGTTGAACATAATAGACATTTTCTATCTACATATTTTCTTCTTGATCCGTTCATATTGCCATATTGTATACATATATATAGTTTATTTTTCGTAGCAATTTCAATGCTGTAGAATTTGGTCATAAATAATACTAGATATCTCTTTGGATTGACTAATGGAAAAATAACTCGAGAAATAATAAAATCCTGCTATCTTTGGTTTAAAAGGAAATTAACTTTTTATCTAAAAATTTGTATAGATGTACTTATTTATGGGTGGTAGAGTTAATATAATTTAATCAAATTATCCTGTAAGTTAGTAAATCATTTTTAACATAAAAGTATTTTTGTACAAGTCTGCTAAATTGTGTTCATTAAAACTTATAAAATGATTTTAAACATTAATTGTTGTTGTCTGAGAGAAACACTCACAATTAGAAGAGACCGATGCATAAGCTGATTCTTATAAATGAACAGAGATTCAATTCAAAAGAAACATAATAGATAAAACAACAATAAGAATACTTCTAGCCAGCTGAAATATCTCAATTTCTGCAGCAAATCATTTGTGCATTGTTATTTATGGGCAATACTCTGCCTGAAAAATTAGACAATCATAACTTAAATTCATCCTTTTACCAGAATTCAGTATCTTGGATTTAGAGAATCAGGTCATGCTAGCATTTTGTGCTTTTCAGTTGACTGTCAAGTAACATTATTAGCACGACTTCACATTTGGTCACCAGAGAGAAATAAATATGAGGCTGGATCTCTTACTGTATCTACTGTGGTAGCCGAAAATTTCCACTCTGTCTAACTTGCCAGGATGTATCACACACATTATTGTCCCAGTTGATTACCACCAAGATTTTTATCTAAATTCTTTTGTCAGATTAACAGCTTCAGACCTTGATGTCAGTCTAATAATACTCTATTTCTTTTTAAAATATCAAAGTCTTGACCCCTCAAGATATTCCCAAAGCCAATCTTTATCTTAACACAATAGGTTACAGTTTTGAAACCGCAAGATCAGAAGTGGCCAATATTTCACATTCAATATATCCATTTTTCAACACACAAATTCAGTCATGCCATACAAATTTTGTATTCCCATTAGTTCTTCCAAAAAATTTATAGGGATATATTTCACATTTTGAAATATTCTATTGATTTATTATAAAAGCAAGATGGGCATTACTTTCAATGGCTTGTCCAGGAAAATATGCTAGGGTGCGTAAATATAATGATCTTTGGGAAATTGGATATAATTACCAGTAATTGAAAATCAAATGCATCACATTACTTCCAAAATTTTACTGATGTTATTTTATTGTTTCTATTTACAATCAACCTCAACGTATAACTTCTAATGCAAAATTTAGCAAATTCCCAAAAGTTCATTCTGTTGAATTATAATTTCTATTTAAATTATCAAATTATTTTTGCTAACATTTTTATTTGAGAACTGTGATGATAAGTAATGAATTCAACTAAAACAGAGTAATATCTATCTATCTATCTATCTCTCTCTCTATATATATATTCATTAAAACAAAAAAATTTTGGAAGATACTTAAGGTCCAGCAATAAGTTGCTCTTTATCTTGACTCTTGACTACACCTAGGTTTCAACCCAGCCAAAGTAGAAACTGCTGATGATGATAATTCTGAACACTCTATGAATTGACTGACTGGAGACTGAAGAAGAAAAGATGAGATAAAGACATTTATACATAGAAAAACATTAACCCTTTTCTATATATGATATACATATTGATGGTACTAAGATGAAAGAATTCAGAAACAATTCATTCAACCGCTAGAATTATTAACATATTGTTCCCTAAGTAAGCAGTATGAAGAAGTGTTATATAGTCATCTACATCATCATTCAGCATCACAACGACACAATATCAAAGACAGACGCATCAATAAACGACACACGCAGTAACAATTAAGATGCAGGAAGACTTCTTTAACAACATATTCACCTCTCACTTTATTGCAAGGGTTCGAAAGGGTTGTTGAAGGTTTGCATGTGAGATGGTGCTGGAGACCGAACATAAACTTCATATTTTGACCCCACTGTTATGACCGTCACGTTGTGTCTTTCTTGTTCTCCTGATGTTGGGGTCAACTCCATCAGGAGTTTTCCAAGGGCCCCCTCGGTCTGGTGTGGCTTTCCCTACCACATCTGGTCTCTAGGTGTCTGGAATTCTACTGGCAACTGCTCTGGGACCCAAACTCAACTGAGTTAAATAATAACTCAACGCCCACACGATCACCCACTGGATCTTTGAAATCGAATGTTTAATCGTCATCAAGCGGAAATAACTGTCATGCAGTTCAGAGGTTACTCTCTTCCGGTGCATCACTGTAGTGGCACAATGGGACCTTCACCTTGTCCCATATCATAAGCCTTAATCCGCCCACGTGATCTCTTTCGATTACTGGCCATTGGAATGTGTCACTTCCTTCCGTTGTATCACCTTGGAATAGTATTTTTGGGCCGGGTCGAAGGTCAAAATATAACAGAAGGGGTACAAAAAAGGAAAAAAGCTTATTTGATAAGTGTGGCTTATGTCATCATGTGGCTCTACCACTCCCTGAAAGGGCTGAGATAACATCTCCACTGTTTGAAGAACAGAAGAGATTTAGAATAGTTTTCAAAGATTTTCATGCAACATTACAGGAGGCACCCAATGGACATGGCCATTCTCTAAGGGACATAATTATTTATTGTTTCCCTACAATTTAAAATCACTGTATGTTGTATGATAGAACTGAACTAAATAATGCATTAAACTTAATGCATAAGGTATTTTTAAATTTGCATCGAAGAATGTTTTATTTCCGTTAGCAATGTGTACCTTGCTTCTTAAGAATTCATGCCACTCATTACATCCTATAATGAGACTTATGAACTATGTCTGTATTTTGCTAGAATTTTGTGTTTTTATTCATATTTGTTTTTCTGTTAATTGGAATATTTCACTTGTCTGTATTCTTTTTGATTTATGATATTTGGCTATATACCCTCAGGCAATCTTATTCAACTGATTGCAGCTGGTGTCCAATGTCTATTAAAATTCTAATACAAAGAAAAATTCTTTACTGTTTGGAAATCATTTAAGAGTGTTCAGTTGAACAATTTTCAAACATTCAAAAAGTCATATTTGCATTTGAATTCTTAAGGACAGAGTACACCAGCTGTAAATAGTTGAAAGTCAGAAGGTACAAGGCCAAGATTTTGGGAACAAAAAGAACATAGATTTGTTTGCACTATTCAAAGTATAATTAGGTCATGGATTTTGTTTATGAGATTACTCTTTCATGTTGCTCCATTTCATGTGCCCTTATGTTAATAATGTTACACATACATGAACACATCCACCCAAAGAATATGATATGTGATCAAAAGATATCATGACTGAATTTTAGATTTTTTAAATTTAAGATTTCAAAATTTAAACTAAGATGTATTCATAGCTCAGCAAATTATATAATAAATGATGGTGTTTAAATGACTAAACAATGGGGCAATTGTTGTCTAAAAGAGACAATTGATGAAGTGAGACAGTTCTCAATATATTTTAATCAGCAGTTGTCTAAATTCCCAATACTTTGAGATCAGAATTCACAATTGTCTAAAGCTACAATTTTTTATCCTTTTTGATCAGCAGTTATGACATTTTGTTTCTCATTTTCAGTAAAACACAAGATTATGCAAGTGCAATATTCACTAAACTTAACTCCATACAACTTTTTCTTTGAAAGAAATAGCAAGATAAAGGTCATTAAAAGAAATACAAAGGCCCCAATTTTGAACTGTATCAGAAGAGGAGTTTCAGAGGTGCTTTGACCAATGGAAAGCATCTCTGAATTGGTGTATTGAAAGCTAAAGAGGACTATGATGAAAAAAAACAAAAAACAAAGATCAGACATCAGCTGTCACTAGTTAAAGAAAATCAACACAACTCAAAGAAAGTCAGATGGTATGTAGCTAAAACTTTGAGGATAAAAAGAATATACATTTTGTAATGTTGTGTTCAGGTTAGTGAACACAAGTAGTAGTAATTATAAGACAAACCACGATATGTGAGGAAAATAGTTATATTTACAGGAAAAGAGTATTTACAAGAGAGAGACTGTTAGTAATAAGAACATAGGATTAGTGATAGAGTAATGATATACTTCAACAATAGGAACGGCTCTTCTGGTTTGACTCATAGGCTTATTCCCAGACTGATCTCTGCTACTGCCATATATGGCAGATGGAACAGCTCATTATGCTGAAAGGGTTGGTGATACCCAACAGGTAACTTTGTTTAGTTAGTTTGATGGCATATCAACCTTCTTGGGTTATTTAATGCAAAATCCATCCTTTTAGAAGGTCAGTAGTGGTACTATTTAACCCATAGATGGGAGTATAAGAAGATTCATACCTTTCCCAAGGGTATTTGTCCGAAAGGGACTGTAATAGCACAACTTTGAATTTGTGTACAACAATTCCACAGTCCAACGCTTTAACCATTTCACCTTGGGGACTCCTTGTTGGTAACTTTGAGTTCTAAACCTAAAGTTTTTTCTCTCTGCCTCTTCAATTGAACCAGCTTTACAAATTGATTATAATTTTCATTTCTAGTTTTAAACTAAAAAAATATGATTGAAAACTCCAGACCTCTAGTTATAAACAAAAACCTTGATTGAAAATTATCCCACTTTTACCTTACAGGTACCACTGTGTTATGTGGAAAATATTAAATCATCTGCCCAGGGAAAATAAATTTGATGTTAGGAGGTGATCCAGTCTGTGAAATAAATATTTGTACCCATAAAAAATGACTGAACATTCAATCATGAGCTTTCAGTGAAAATATTGACTGAAAATTCTTTAACTTGAGTTTTTAGCTAAAAAAATTGATTGAAATTTCTTTAACTTTAGTTGTAAGAAAAAAATTGACTGATTTCTTTTCTAACTCTAGATGTAAGCTAAAAAATTGATTGAACTTTCTCTAACTCTAGTTTTAAGTCAACAAAGATGACTGAAAATTTCATTTTCTGACTGAAACATTAAATGAAAAAACAAAAAAAAACTAAAGCTAAAAAATGGCAAAAATATTTTCTTATCCAATATTTTTATAAAGTTAAGCAAGTTAAATTTTCTTGCGATAAAACTAAAAACAGGATCAAACAAGATTATGATCAAAGTATTTAAAGTTGCAGCTTTATCAGTGCCATTTCTGTTACGGTGATTCTACTAAAAAATTTTGTCTGCTGCCACAAGTTGTTTAAAGATAATTGACTCTGATAGAAGCCAATCAAATATTCATAAAAATATCCACAATTTAAACCAATAATCAAATGTTTTCTTTTATTCTAGATTTGTTAAAGGTATGTTCAAATTGATAGTAAGAGATAAGAAACCTTACAGTTTGAAAATATAGCTTAGTACTTATCTTAAAAGAGCAAATCTGTTGCAGTAATCCAAGATTAGGACAACAGTTATCAGGAGAAATCAATTTGCACTCGAAGAAATAAATAAGAAAAATAAAAAAAGGATTAATATTTCCCTTCTGATGTTTCAAAAGAGATAAACATTTTGAACACTGATATATTTAGATCATATATTTTTGGTGAGCTAATAGCATTCAGGTAACTGACTTCAAGAAAATGTATTTCTTTTATGTCAGTAAATTCAAAAAGAATACTAGAACAAGAATTAAATTCTGCTAACCTTATTAAAGAGGTTAAAATTCTATTTGAATGTTAATTTCTATTTACTAAACTGGTTGTTTCTAAGTGGAAAATTGTGAAAGATTTTCAGTATATTATAGACAGGTCAATAATTGCAGTGTAGTGTGTTGTCATATAATTTAAGCCAATTATAAAATTGGATTTTAACCATCTTTCATAATTGTTTCAATTAAAAGAAATACAATGATACAGCATCACACCTGATAAAAAATGAGTGTCAGAAGAGCTTTGACCAATGTAATATTCACTTGAATAAATGTGTTGAATGCCAGGGTAATTATTTTGAAGAAAATTGATATTGCATTGATTGCCCTTTTTTTATCTTATTTTGATTGTTTTGCTACATTTTTTTAATGGTATATCAACCTTCGTGGGTTATTCAATGCCAAAGCCATTCTTCTTGAAGATACTATTTTTACCCATAATTGTGGGGATAAGGTGGTTCATACCTTACACAAGAGTGTATTAGTAAATATAATAGTGAAAGTATAGTTCAAACTCTCTTAATACAAGGACGCAGTGAATCATTTTAACCATTACTCCATGATGTCTTCTGCTTTCAATTTAGATATGACTTCAGTTTTGATACTTTTTGTAAAATACTTTAGTCTAGACAATATGTCAAATAAAGGAAAATTTTCCAGTTGGAACAATTTTCACTTGGTAACCAAAGAAATTCGTTGTCTTGTGTTATTCTAGTAACTGTACCAATCCAAAGCCTGTCCAGTCTCACAAATTAACCAACCTCTCTCCACGTTGTGATTGTTTTATTTCTTTAGATGTTGGTTGCCAGTTTTGGAAGAAAATGTAAAAGCTACAAAGGAAAAATGAACTCAGTACTACAAAGAGGAAAGAAACATCACAAATCTGAGAATACAGCTGTGTTGTCGTCTTTATTTATGAAATTTTGTTTGAAATAATCCATGAGGAGCGAGGGCAGCGTATGTGACACTTTAGATTTTCAGCTAAAGTCGAGCAAGACCTAAAAATAGTGATATGCGCAGCATACAAAATTTGGATTCAGATCAGTTCTGTACCTCACTCTGTGGAAGTGATTTGCTGCTAACCCTGCTTAATCTGACAAATATAGGTGGGGGGTCATACACAGAAGTAATTCCAGATAAAGGAAATTTGCGATGGATCAAAAGATTATCGCATATGCATTAACATATCAAACTTCTCCCAGCATAGATCTTGAGCAAATTTTTTCGTTGTCCATAGATTAAATGAGGTGTTTTTTTCCCTGAAAAATGCGCCAAGGTGAAACCGATGCATTGAACAGAAATTGTTATATCTTAATAAATTCTATGGTTTTTCTCCTGATATTGGTATGTCGTATACTTATTAAAGTCACTAAATTTCACCAAGGTTGCCTCTTGAAGCTTTTGCATACAAATTCCGAATAAAAAGTTTCTGTATGTTTTCAGAGGTTTTCGTCAAAGCTGAAGCGAATTTTAAGATTATGTAATTAGGGGATTACAAATTTTTGGAAATTGTCAACTGCATGTACTCCCTGATAACGAAAATAATATGCGTGACTTTGATTTTTAAAATTGTACCATTAATTATTATAAAAACAAATTGTAAGTATACGTTATACAGGTCATGCTGACCCACATGCAAAATTTTTATCAACTTCCGTCTTTTTTGTAATTTATTAGTTCCATTGGAATAAAAGATTAAAAAGTACCTCCAAAATTAGGGAATTTAGCTTTCTTTATTCATTTTCTCCATTTTAATTTTAAATACAAACCCCGTCTTATGAATTTATTATTTTCTTCTAATTCCTTCTTAATTCACTTGCGTATTCCTTTACAGTATCAAGAAAAGGCTTACTACAGGGTTGCAAAAGTGGCAAAGCAACGATTATAAGCAGGTCAGCCCATTGTTCACTGGGGACAGAGGCTGAACAGAGACTGAACCCAGTTGAATGAACTTCATGAAAAAATGATATCCCTTGATAGTACGGACGATGTTTACACACCCAAGAGGTTGAATGCAAGACTAAAGGAGTGGTCTCAAGACGATGTCTATTTCTGGAAACTAAATAGGAAAAAGTAACGTTCTTTGTTTTAAGAATATAGTAATTTCTATACTGTTTGCTTCTTGGTACAAAAGTAAAAAAGGTACCATTGAAGACAAAGCAGAACGCATAATCCAAACAGTTACAAAGATAATCTTAAATGACAACGAATTTTCAGTGCGAAAATTATCCATCTGATAGGGAATTCGCGAACATTGAAAAAGGATCTGAATAGTTGTCAAAGTATTCGTATCTGCTTATAAAAGCGTTGTGAAATCTAAACCAAAAGCTGTTATCATTGGTCAAACTATAGAGTCAGATAACCCGCCAAAAGTATTGCACCATTGGCTTTTGCTCTTTCTGTTCAAACAGATTATCTTCGGTTCAAAATGGCTGATTACATAAATCGTCTTGGTTTTTGTGTAGGGTATGATGTAGTTACAAGATACAAACAATATTGGTGAATGAGGAAATAGATGATATCCTTTAAATGCATCCTCTGGGTTCCTTCACACCGTGGTTCGGGAACAACGTGAATTGCCATTGTTACATATTGACCTTTGGTAGATTTGTAAGCAGGATCTGCACGTGTGTATACAAGGGGTCAGCGGAAATGAATCACGAACCAGAAGGAAAACGCGTGGGCGTTATGTATATTGTATAAACACACAGTTTTAACCCCTACAGGACAGGCGGTCAGGAGTGGCAGCTATATTCAGAGAGCAGTCAGCGAGTGCCCAGATTTTGGGGCAGGCATACTCCGCTTAGAAGCAGAAGTATTAAGAGGGGCTCTGAAAATAGGATCACAACGTGGATTAAGAAGATACGGTGGCAAATATTGCAGTCCTTCGTTTCTTCGTCTTTCAACCTTTTCGTGAATAAGCACAAATGTATATCTTTATAAGCAAGTATTGTTACCTCTTCATTTGGCAATACAAAATCATCCCGAAGCTCCGGCTGGTAAAAAGTCTCTTCACGCCATGGGAATCATTTTTCGCAACGACAGCTCAAGATGTGGAAGGACTTGCAGCATCATTTACAATGATAGTAATGATGAGAAAGAAACATGAAAAGTATAACAGGGAAGTTCCGTGGAGTAATGGCTAAAGCGTTAGACTGTAACCTCGAAATAAGTGAGTTCAAACTCCGATCGCGTTATTACATTCAGTTTCGGACTAATACCCTTGAGAAAGGTACGCCCCCCCCCCCAACCAATCCCCCTGACTATGTGTTAAATAGTATTCTTTTCTATAAGGATGGATTTGGCATTAAATATCCCACAAAGGTTGATATGCCATTAAACAAAGAAGTTAAATTAAATCAAAGTACAAACGTGTATCCATAATGCTCTATGTAAACCAAAAATCTAAAAATAACTTTTAAAGATCCCCCAACAATTGAGCAACATTTTATACCAACGGTCTATAAGCTCAATTTTCTTTCAGCGCTCATACCACTTTGTGCTTTGAAATAATCGTTCTAACTCGTCTGGTTTTATTTCTAGAACAGTGTAAGAACGGTAAGGGAATTATATCCTTTCTCTCTATATTGGATTTGAATCTAAATGACATGACATATGTTTACTCTGTGCAATTGTTTATATAGAATCGAGCAAGACAACTTGGTAACCCGACTCTAGTTATAACGTTTGATCAACCATTGTGGCTGCAAGCGATGAGGATCATTAATGATAATTCTTTGTATATAGCAACAATATTGGGAAGCTTTCATCGACTAATGTAAGTCTTTGCACGCTTATAAAAGGTTCGAGTCTGTACATGCACCAAAAAAAATCTATGGTACTAATGTCATCAAACATGTGATATCAGGAAAGCCATTTGAAGGGCTTTAAGAGAGCATGTTCTTGTAGGATTCGTCTTAATTGTAAGACCACTAAATTAAGTATTTCTACCAGAAGAACAACTCGAAAGCGCAACAACTAAAATTAGCAAATCAGAGAAGAGAAAATTGAAGCTCTATTAGATGTCAACAAAGATTCATATTGAACAATCTAATGCCCTTTACATCTTAGACGAGAAGTTCAAAGAAGTTATGACTGTTCTATCATCAAAATCCCGCATTGCAAAATATTGTTGTCAGTCCTTACGCTACAAAGAATTAATGAAAGATTACATCACAGCTGAGATAACTGGGGAATGACCTCGCCTCACAACCTGCAACTGCACTAATAAATTACTCTAAAAGTATGAAATTATAACTACTAATATTAATGGAGTTATCTGAAAAATATGTATGAACAATTTTCACGCTTTGGATTTCCCACGTTAAGAAGTAAGTCTTGAGGTGGCCTGTGGAGTGATCTAATTATTGGGCTGGTGCAAAAAAAAAGAGTAGAAGCGGTATTACAAGCGTTGAAGAGTAGAAGCGGTATTACAAGAGGATACGGGGTTTTTGAATCTGTCAAAGTTACTTGGATTAACACAATGCATCGATGTACCAGCGTACACAATGAACAAAGCGATTTAACCAATTTACTACGACGAACAAGTGAACAGCATGTAGAACTTTCCTGTAACCGTATCGAATGAGACAAGCAAGATATTACGGTGTTACCCTGGTTTGATGCGCACGAACCATTTGACTTTGAAGAGCCTCTGCTGAAAAGTTTGTCAACTTCTGCCTCAGCTGAAAATGGCGTCAACTGCCATGATTCGAACAATATTGGTGAAAAATTCAAATATCACTTGATAGTTTGGTTTCTTTGTTTAATGATATATCAATCTTCATGGGTTATTTAATGCCAAAGTAATCCTTGTCATGGCCATACCATTAAATCCCAAAAGACCTCTTTTGGTTTTACACAGTTGTATGCGACTGTTAGATAATAAAAACGCTTTTAAATGTAAGTACGTTTTTGACTTGTAGTTCAACAATAAGAACCAATAAAAGGTATTTAAAAACAATTATTTTATAGCATGACATTAGAAATGGGACTGACTGTGTTCTTCAGACCTCATTTAATTCATAACTGTTTTTTAGTCTAGTTTGTTGAATTTTTCCCTTCGTTTCTTTCTTCTTCGTCTCTTTCTCGTTCGCTTATAAGGAATAGATTACCTGTCCCCAAATCACTTGAATCTGATCTGGTAAACTTGTTTGAAGCTTGAAGGAGATGGAAAGAGAAATTAAAACTCTTCTTGCAGATAAACAGAATCAGATTGGAAATCAGAAAAAGTCGAAACTTCCATTTTACTAACATGTATAGGACTAAAAGAAGGAATTTTTTTTTACATTCAAGTTTTAAAATGACCAAGATAAAGGGAACATAAAAAAGTAATTGAGAATTTTGATAATTAATGTGAATCTAAGAAAGACTTGCCAATGATAAGAAATAAGTGTTTTACTCGCAAGCAAACGAATAATCAGAATCGCGACAATGTAACAGAACTACGTTAATGTGCCCGTAAATATGAATTCGGTGACAATGCAATTCCTAAATAACGATTGGTCTTAAAAGTGAATGACTCATTAATAAAACTCCTAAATAACGATTGGTCTTAAAAGGGAATGACTCATTAATAAAAGTCATTTTTATTGTCGTCTAACAGAATTAAGTCTCACAGAACGTCTGCTCAGAGAACTTGACTTAACACTAAGATAGGAAATTCAAGCTGATCAGGCTGCCAACGAAATAAAAAGTCTTGCAATGGAAGTTGCAACTTTCGAGACTCTAGAAATTGACATTTCGTCCATAAAACATAGACAGAAAAATAGACCCGGAAACACTCTCAGATTAACTATAATGAATCTGAACATGATAACGCAGCAAATAGTCCTACATCAACTCCTGCAAGTTCTGTATAAGTTTTCCCCTCCGTGGATAATAGCCAGTATACCACAAGTGACGCATAAAATGCAATTGTAAAGGACATTTTGATAGTTGTTGTCACTCAT
Organism: Sepioteuthis lessoniana; assembly: GCA_963585895.1. Lineage (NCBI taxonomy): Eukaryota > Metazoa > Mollusca > Cephalopoda > Myopsida > Loliginidae > Sepioteuthis > Sepioteuthis lessoniana. Next base: position 46,429,107 of record OY757917.1, on the reverse strand, counting down.
GAAAATCATTGAGACAAATAGAAAAATATACACTGACTCATTTGGCTCTTACTCAAACCCTGATCAATCAAAATTCTGGCTGGACAAGATCAATACTAAATAACTCCTCAATGAAACACGCTTTTCAAACAAACTGCCAACATTCTCCATTAGATCATTCAACTCTGATTGGAAACTAAAACTCTAGACCGTAGATCTCAACACTAACGTTTATGTAACTCACAAAAATACAATCTCTTCAGTTATGTACATAATAGCTGACACAAATTCTCAAGACGTTTTATGAGAAGCTTCAACTAATAATCTGATTTTTAAGATTAATACATATCAACCAGTATTCCTTGGAAAATAGGACTATTTTGGTGACATTGGAACTTTGAGCACAGCGCAACACACCACGCTATATAACCGTCGCTCTTTCCTTTCCCCCTGTGATCAATTCTCCCAGAAAGATTCCCATTGCTTTGAAAAAGAGGTTAAACGCAGAACTTGACAAAATTACCAAAATGGGCATTGTTGCGGGGTTGCATCGATCCCACAAACTTTTGTGAATAAAGTGACTGGAAACCAACTAGGCATGGTTGGCAAGGACAAGAGAGTGCCAAGCTTTTATTTGGTGAATCGATAACAAGGAAATCGTAATTGGTCTGCTCTTGGAACAAGGTGTGGTCTGCTTCCGGAGTAGATGCTGTCTTGAGATATATGTATGCTGTGGTGCAGGAACTGGACTACCACCGGTCTGGAAATGCAAGAACTGGTTTGGTGATGCAGGATCTGGTCTGCAGATTTGCTGCAATAAAAACTGGTCTGCTGCTGGAAGAGCTGGTCAACTGCAGGAGTAACTGGTTAGCTGTGAAAAAAACTGGTCTGCTGCAAAAAGAAATAGCTCTTAAAAGAGCTGGTGATGACTTCTGTAATTTAGTTTTGATAAGAAATATTTAAGAGAGCTGTGGTTATAAGTTGGATACTGCATCGCTGCTGGCTGGAGTCAAGACATATGCTGCTGGGTTGCTCGGAAACTGCACCACGTCGACTGCCGCTAAGGCAGTCAATCAAAGCAAATGTATTTTCCTTGCTACTGACCTGATCTTCGTGGGACAATAAACCCTCTCAAACCCAACTCCTCCCACATAGAATCAATTGTAAAAATGTCCATCTCTAACAAAGAAGAGTTGCAATGTTTTCTCGATATAATCAACTATTTACGTTGATTCATTCCCACCTTCTCCAAAATGACTACCATAATCTGCAGATTACTCCAAAATTACGTTGAATGGTCAATTGATCAGCCACAGCAGATAGCTATTGATAAGCTGAAGAACCTACACATTGGCAGCTAACAGCGTATGCATTGCGTGCCACTACTGTAGCTGAATAAAACTACTGTCCTATAGAATGAGAAGCTATTAGTGTTTTATTCAACTGCAAAAGATTCCACAAATTTGTATATGGACATCACTTTAAAGTTGGAAACGATCACTAACCATTTCTGTCAATCTTCAAAAAGTCACTTAACAAAGCACCACCAAGTATCAAGCGATTCATGTTGGCATTGCAATGGTATAATTTCACTCTCAATTTCATCCCAGGGAAAGACTCAGTATTCCCTGACACTCAATCACGTGCATATTTAAATGAATGCAAAACCGAAATTTTTACTGAAGATAGAGAAGCTCATGTAAACCTCATTAACAAATCGTGACTAATGATTAACAAAAAACTAAACGCTTATAGCAAAATAAAAAAACAAACAAAAAACAGCGAGCAACGAGTCATTAAAACTCTTATTCAAATATTCTCTTCATGGATGGTCCAAAGAACAAAAAGTAGAACCGTCAGTAAAACCGTTATACAATAGCAGAGAGAATATCTCTATGCTAAATGGAATACTCTTACAAGGGAGCATAAAAATCGTCAAAAAATGAACATAGGAAAAAAGACCGAAATTTCATTTACTTGGGACTCCAAGGTATTGTAAATTGAATCATTTAAGCAAGAAAAGAGCAGAAAGATATCGTTGGAAACTAGCGCCAGTTTTGAAGAAGGCACTCAACAGCCTGCTAAATCAATTTGCCCCATAACATCACTGAAATACGATGGACTAAAATTGATATAGACGTTTTTGAACTCCACGAAAACAGTATGTGATCGCTGTTGATCATACCACCACGTTTTTCGACATTCTCTCACTGTTATCGAACATCTTAAGAGCATGTTTGCAAAATTCCGCATTTCACCAACTGTTATTAGGGATAATCGTCTTGTATTCAAAGCAAATGAATTCAAAATATTTGCGAAAGAGAGGGATTTCCAATATGACATATCCAGTGCTTTCCATCCACACTCCAATGGTCTTGTGGAACGCACCATACAAACTGTCAAATATACTCTGAAGAAGGCAATAAAAAGAAACTAGGAGCCTTACCTAGCTATTATCGCCTGAATAACTACTTCATCTAATGATGCGCCATAACCAGCAACAGAAATATCCGATGACCATGCTTCATATCGAACATTATTACCGATACAAACAAAAAAATCCACAAATTAATTCGACTCGGACTCTTATCACCAGGTTTGAGTTCTGATAAACTCAAGCCTGGTGATATGACACGAATAAACTCAAAAAATAAAAGGGAAATGATGGGAGGGGTACTTAACAAGTTAAAGCATCCCCGTTCCTATTTAGTGGAAAGCGGTAAAGACATCAGAATTAGACACAATCGTCACCACTTACTCAAAATAAGAGAGTGTAGGAGGAATGTATTTTTGCTATTTATATGGTACCCGACTATTTTACGTTGAGTTTAGTCTATCGAATAAGGTTTAATATTCCCCACACGTTTATGTTTTCCCACAAGTTTAATGTTGAAGTTTAGAATTAAGGTAGAATACAAACACATGGATAAAGATAGTGAATGAATGGAGTCAATGAAATAAATGAGTGAAGATATGCAACAAATAATTAAAAGATATGAAACAAATAATGGTTGTAATACGGCGTGGACAAAATGAACATTTAAAACAAGGCGAACGAACAAAAACAAATTTATATTCTATAATAACAAAACTTACATTAATACATAAAAATATTACAAACTCTACTAGCAAAATAATAGTGTGGATATATGTGTGAGCTCGTGTGTGTGTGTGTGTGTGTGTAACACAACTAAGCTACAAAAAGAATTGCAAATTTAAAATGTCCTTTTTCTATGGTTTGAAACAGGTAGTTTTTCAGAGACGGGAAAGCGTCTCATAGTCCTTGTATATGAATGTCTGCGAGGCATGGTGTTGCTGCTGCGGAGAAATTTGGTCAAAGAGAGTGTTGCCGCTGCGAAGAAAATTGGTCAAAGAGAAAGAGGGTGCTTGAAGACCACGTATTTGTTGAAAATACGCGTCTTGTAAGTGGCTCAAAAACGCAGGACTTGAATTTACGCGCGCCGACGTAGTTGTAAGCATATCACGTGGTCCTCCTGGCCAATGGTTTCCCGAGACTGAATATTGAGCGTCCGCCATCTTTGTGGGAACAAGTGGCATACCGCCCAAAATAATTTATAGGAGTGTAAAGTCTTATAAGAGAAAGTATTATTAACCAAGAAGTTAACAATGAACATATCATCCCGTTTGAGGATTTACCAACACTTTATAGTAGGCATCCTGAATGTCAACGGAGGCCGGGATCTTGAAGTCCAGCAGCTTCATCTTACAACACGAAGTCGCAGAAAAGTCATTACTTGTCAACATACAAATAATGGCTGTCTGAACTTCTTCAGAAATACTAATCAACTTTTCTGTCTTGTTTTGTTTTGTTTTTTTTGTTTGGCTGATTTTTTCTAATGTTTTTTATGTTTTCTGTTTTGGTTTTGATTTTTTTGTTTTGTTTTTCCCTATTTTCACTTCTGTTGCAGTGGAGGATGTTGCGATACTACTTTTGGTCATATGCGAGCAATTTTGTTTTTGTGCTATTGTAAGCGATAACCTTGTTAGTCAATTAAGATTCTTTGAAATGTACGCAAGTATTCGACACACTTTCCACTTATCAGCGCCTTGTTATTTTATCAAACCATATTGCAAAACTGCCTGCTGGCCACACGACATCAAAATAATATCCACAATTTGTTTTAAAAAAATGGATGTTTAAGAAATAAAATGAAAGTAGCAAGTCATACACAGAAATAAAGTCCCATTTTTGTTTTCGGTTTAACTCATGTTATAGCAAACCAAGTCAATGCAAATAATTATCAATGCTTACTTTTGATATCTTGATAATTTTAGCTATATCTTTCATATTAAAATGTTGATTTTTATGGATATTATATGCAGGAGATAGCCATTTCACCAAATATTGAATTGATTGTTATCAACCTCATCAAGTCTTTCAGGAAACTTTGTTAAGCACTTTTGACATCTCTGATTATTCACAGAAGAATCTTCTTCATAAACTCCACAAAATCTTTTTTATTTGAGCAACATTTGTACTTTTTAAAAAAGGACAAAAGCATAATATGCTAAAAATATTATTTTTTGGTAAGCAATAAAACACTAGCCTTAAGTTTGAAAAAAGAAAAAATGATGGCATAATACAATGAAAAATTGTTTTTTATGAAGTTTTTTGAGACTAAACACTCCTAATACTATCTGCCAATGAAACCAGAAAGAACTTTTTGACCAACTTAGTATTATTAAGTGAATGTTGATACTTTTTCTTTTGTTACTATTTTCATTTGTTTCACAATTGTTGACAAGAGACTATTCAGTTCCTTACTTTCTGTTTTCTTCTTTCTTTTGCTTTTAGTTAATGTGTTTTCACTCTTTCTATTTACCTTCATGTAATTCAGTTTGGCGTGTCAAACTTCAATAGAATTCCCAAGGATATTATTAATTTATAATACTGCCTAGGATGTTGTACATACAGGTTTTAGTTATGTATATTTTTTGTATAGTGGCTTAACATTTGGGAGTTAGAGAGGAATTATATGTTATCTCGTTTTCTGATAAGTTCATTGATTATTCTGACAGCTATTCCTGAGAAACAGCATAAAGCAAAAATGTCTGATATTAATTATAATATTTGTCTGCAGAATTGACAGCAATATATAGTTCTGGTCACCTTTACTGGTGCCCATGAAATTTAAATACATCATATCTAATATCTCTTTAAAAAGAATCTAGTGAAACAGCTTTGGTATACAGACACTCGTGTTTGGTACAAAAAGAAAATAATAAAAGAACATCTTTTAAAATTATAACGATAATATTTATTAAACATGGTGAGTTGAAAAAAAGTAAAAAAAAAAATTTTTTTCAAATTAGTCCCCTTAACATTCAATGTATTTAACAGTTAGGTATGATTTTAGGTTGTTGATTGATATATTCAAGACAAAGACTAAACTATTCAGATGCACACAAAGAAATCTGGTGAGGCCTTATTATTTGTTATGCAAAAAGAAGACAGACAGGAACGAAGTGATAATCCCATTGGTTACCAGTGAACTCAATACTCTTTTGTTTTAGATAATTCCTTATATACACAATAACTTATGCATATTCTATATGTGATAGTTACATAAGAACTCGAAAGCACACATGTACTTTCCTGATATTTCAAATCGCTGCTTTTGAGGTGGTTTTTATTTTTCTCACGTTACAGCTTTTCACATAGCATAAATTCTTGATTTTTGATTGGTTTCATACAATATATCACCCAATGCATATTGTTATGAATCATTACTCCAGCTAAACTACCTTTCAAAGACATACTGCCAATGGCCTTTTCAAGCCAGGCACTAACAATAACAGCTACTAAATTTCATAACTAAAAGCCAGGCTGGCAACAACGAGGATAACACAAAGACCAGATAAATAAATCTTAAAAACAGAACGGAAAGTAACCTTCCTGTCTTAATTCAACGAGTAAGTGAACCCTATCTGACAGTTCTGAAAACCTGCCGGCTGCAGGGATTTGAAAATAAACCAAACAAACCACATGGATACACAGGTAAAAAGAAAAACGTGGTTAAAAAAAAAAAAAGAAAAAGAAAAAAGAGAAGGCAGAACAAACTTCAACAAAGTTCAGTAATAAACATCAAAAGAGGAACATTTCCCTGGGTCTTAAACACTCTCTTTTTGTAGAGCCGTTTCTTTTGTGTAATGCCTCAATAACCCTCTTTCTCTTACTGTTCCTAAACTGCACCCTTTTATCCAGTGTTTCACCGGGAGCTGTCTACTTTCTTTTAGAAGACTGGTGTCTTTCAAACTGGTTTCCCTTTCCTCCGGCATAGCATTTCCCACCAATGCGAGAAAAGGGAAAGGGAAGAAATCACTTTTGTCCCATTCCTAACAATATGGATGATTTATTTCAAAGATGATATTTTAATTTAATACTTGATGATATTAAAATCCATGTTTACAAAAAAGTTATTTTCTCAGGAAAGAATATCAAAACTGAAAAAATAAAATCTATAGCTTTATGTCAGAAACATCATCAGAGCCAGTGCGAAGGAAACATAAACTTCTGCTATCATCACTTTGTGTTAAACTTTGATTAATGAAACAGTTTGTTAAAGCCCTGTCAAATGACTGAATTTTGTTTTATGTAATTGTGTAAAGGTTTCCTGGTTTGTGTGCAGCTCAATTGAAAGGTGCATTTTCTATATCTGATATTAGAAAACTCATTTCTGAATTTAATGGTGTGGTGGACCACTTTGAATTAGAGACTTGGGTATCATTCAAAGAAGTAATTTCCAAGTTCTTAGGAAACAATGAGGAAATAAAATGCAAAGATATGGTGAGATGTGTCAATCGACTTTTGGGTTCTTTGTTTAATGGCATATCAAGCACTGTGGGTAATTTTATGCCAAAGCTATACTTGTAGAAGAACAGCCATGATACTATTTTACCCAAAGCTGAGAGGATTAGGTGGGGTTGATTTTCCCGTAGTGAACTAGTCCAAAAGTGATCGTAATAGCATGACTGGAGTTTGAAGTCAGTTTCTTTGGGGCTGGAGCCATAACGCCCTTAAGGTGTTGGGTTGTAATATGAGTCACAGAGTCCACTGTTTGGATCTGTATTTCCCTAAACATTTTGGAGTGTTTAGTGAAGAATAAAGTGAAAGATTCCATCAGGATATAAAGGACATGAAGAGAACGTACCAAGGATATTGGAATATCATGATGATGTGATATCAGGACAAATGCTGGATGATTCACAGGGATCTACTCGAAAGAGTGTACAAAAATATATTCACCCAACACCTCCACCATGGCAAGATGGAACACAAGGTCCATTTCTAAGCTGAGTAAGGAGCATAGAAATAATTGGCCATGCTAAAAATTAATGTGTTATAAAAACTAGTTATATATTCGTAATTAAATGTGTAGAATTATTTGCTTAATAAAATTACACTGACCGAATTTTCCATATAAAAGTAATTTAGTACAACACACTGGTCTAGTGGGTAGAGTGTTCGCAAATAATCCAGGACACCTGAGATCAATCCCAGGTCGCTTCATACCAAAGACTTTAAAATGGTACTTGATACTTCCTTGCTTAACACTAAGCAATATAAGGTACTATGGAGGGTTAAATAAAGCAATCCAGGGAAAGGAGTAGCACCCTCCCCTACACCTCGTTGTTGTAGCTATTGAAAAGGGAGCTTTCTAGTTGCCCTCGCCTACAGTCGCCAACTTTACTTAACCGGACATTGGCATAATGGTTACTGTGATCGCCAATGGCCCGGGCGACCTGTGTTCAGTACCAAAAGACTCAAAAATGGTACTTGGTGCCTCCTTGCTTAACACTCAACATTATAAGGTACAGATAAAGAGTAAAGTAGAACAATCGAGGGAAAGGAGTGGCGCCCTCTTCTACACCTGTGTGTATTAGCTATCGGGTCACCAACGACTACGTTCGCCAACTTTACTTACTACTACAACAAAATATAGAATTATATTATTTTTGTACTTTTTGTTGTGTTCATACGTACCAAAATAAATCAATACTCAGAATCAAAACAATTTTTGTCAAAATTTTGCAGACCAGTGTTATTTGACAGCAAAATCTACAGTAATATGCAGTCAAACATTGACTTTCATAGGCTTAAGTTTAACTGTCTCAGTATTTGCGATCAAAAGTAAAATTATTTAGTTTTTTGTTTTGGAGCCTACTGTGAAAAATCCTCATTAATAATGGAAACAAGAAAATTGTTAAGAAAGCTAAAACAAAAGGTTTAGTGAGTCGTAAACACATAGAATATATCAGCTTTAACTATTTAGACAAATGCACCTCCATATATAAAAGACGGGTGGGTGGCTATTTGTTAGGATAGAAGGGTGATAAAATGAATATGTGGATAGGTGGATCGATGGACTGATTGGTGGGTGTTTAAATAGGCAAATGGGTAGATTAATGGATCCAAGGGTGATGGAATGGGTAGATAGATTAGAATGGGTGAATGGGTAGTTATATGGATCGAAGGATCGCTTGGTAGAGTGGAGTGGTTGGGTTTAGTTTCTTTGTTTAATGGAATATCAACTTTTGAGGGTTATTTAAAGCCAAATAGAAAAAGAGAAGCTATATGACCGATAACTGACAGGATAAAAGAGTTCCTACCTTTGCTATTGGTATTTGTCCAAAAGTGTTGCAACTGGAGTTTGAACTCATTTACTAAGAATTCACAGTTCAGCCCGTCAGCTACTCTGCTTAGGAACCTTTTCTGGGAGGGATGAATGGATGTCTTGGTAGAATGAGTGGATGGATGGGTGAATGACTTGGTAGATGAATCAGAGATGAATAGATGGATGGATGATAGAATGGATTGGCGGGTGGGTGTGAAAATGTGTGACCCAATGGAAGTCAGTCGAGGAAATTTTTTTACCATAAAAATAAGAATTAACCGAGGTGGATTTTAGAAGAATGAACTCAGTAAATTTTTTCTAAAAAGTGAAAATTAACGAAAATGGATTCAGAAGAAATAAATCCGAAATATGTTGTTTTGACGAGAAAGAAAACGACGAAAAAAATATGTAATGAAAAATGATGATTGTTTTGTCTGCAAACCAAAGTAAGAAGGAATGAGTTCGAGATTTAATCTGGAGGCCAGGGCTTGTCTATCAACGACCCGACAACGAGATTCGGGAATTGCAATTTTTAAAAAAATTAAGTATGGAAAGTTTTAATTCAATTCACTTATCGTTATGAATGAACGGTTTCTGACGTCATGTCATGTAAACATAAATTGAAATAATTCCAAATTCCGTGAGAACCACCTGCTTTGAGTAAAAGTGAATGTGAAGGATGTGTTGCAGGTCCAATAAGAACGTTGACCCTGCAAATTATTTTTGTTGTAGTTTGTGTGAATAAATCGACAGTTGGAAGACCATGAAGAGAACAAAGGCGAAATAACAAAATAATCACAAATAATAATTTATTTTCTCATAGGTTACAGTTTGATGATTGTATCAGTTATAGAAATAGTAGAAACAGTTGATGGAATAGTCCTTATTGGGAGAGACAGCTGGTGGATGTTGTGAATAGTAGAGACAGCTGGAGGTCGTGATTTGGTATCCAAGCTGAAGGTGAGATCTGCAAGTCAGTCGGAGGCATCTAAGGTAGTTGACCGCAAGGATCGAATGAGTGGACTAAGACTGCTGTATCTTTGCTCTGCATAGCCAAGGGATGTACTAACCAGTGGCTGAGCCTACTGCGTCTTAACACTGCGGAGCCGAGGAATAAACGAGGAATGCATAATCAAGAACGGTCTTTTTATCCTCTTCATGTTTGCCTACAGGCTGTCTGCTTCGACAAGTTCTTAAGAACTGTCAGATATGCTCCAAAACTAGGGATGGAGACCTCTAATAGTCCTTAAAAAGACTTTTTTGCATATCTACATTGGTGCAAGGTGGATGCAACGACTAGATGTAGGATCATGGCTGGTGTGCTTCGCTTCCGAGTCCAGATTCTAAAGAATTGTACTAATGAGGGAGCTGCCTGAGCAGAAAGTTTATCCATATGAAATATCAGTGGTAATAAGATCCTTCATTAGCCTGGAATAGGCTTCTGAAGATTATCCACTTTATTTTGATAGAGTGACTTTTACAAGACTGGCACTGTTAGTGCTGTAAACAGATATTTTTCTTTTTTTTTTGCTGTTGCTGCTAATTGATATTAAGAATGATTTCATCATTTCCAATCATAACTGGAAATAGTGATTTTTTAGTGATTAGAGCGGTCTGGTTTGTTTACATTTTGAACAGAGTGCAACAGATGTGACAAACCGTAGGAAACCAAATTAAGAAAAGATTGATATATTTTTAGTTTCCCCACCATCACCCTTCGGGTGCATGATACACATAAAATACAAGGGATTTCTTCCTCTCAGAGGAATTATGCAGAGAGAGTGTTGCTCTGGGATCTGGCCTTGCCCAGACTGCCCAGTGTGGAGAGGCAGAGAAAAGCCATATAACATGTTGTTTAGATGTGATGTTGTCTTACCGATGTAAAACACTATGAAAAAAGTGAAGAAAGAATGAAATAATGCCTAGAAATGCCCTTGTGCCTAATTTATGGAAATAGAGAAATGAACAGAAATCAAGATAATACATTACTTTAGAAACCTGAGCCAAAAGGACAAGAGGTGCTATGAGGCCCGACTTGTGGAGATAAAGAAGTGAAAGGAAATTGAGATAATATGATATTTCGAGAAGTCCTTGTACCTGACTGTCCTGGGTATAGAAAACATGAAGTAAATTAAGAGAACACAATAGAAAGAAGTGAAAAAGTCACATTGTATTTATGTAAGTAGATAATTTGAATGTGATGATATCCTGTGTAACTAAGAGTAGTCATTAACTAAATCAAGCTTTGATTGACATTTGGCTAGAAGGAGCACCTAGTAGAAATTAAACTCATTAACATTGGTCTACCAGCTTAAGCCATTCACCATTACATCATACCAGGTGCTCTTGGTATACCCAAAAGTAGATTAAACAGTGAAAGATATAATAACAAGAATATAATAAACATAGGTAGGAATGAAGTAAGGAAAAAGGATATTAATTACATATTGTGTTTAGTTTTTAATTTAAAAAGTTGTGCCAATAAATTTACATGGTTGTCCTTATAAAGAATAATATCAAAAGAAATTTAGAGAGAAAAAAATGTAATGCAAACTAGCTAAATAAAGTTTTCCTCAGTTTAGCACAAAGCCTAAAGTATGTGGCACCCAGTGAGGATCAAATTCATTTTTCAGTAAGATGAACTTGCTAACTTTTCCACTAGAGCAGGTTCCCCAAAAGGTAACAACTGTAATACTCCATGAATCTAAAAAATTTGATGTGAAGCAAAGGAAAATGGAAAGTTCTAGTTAAAAAGTAATTTGCAGATATCCTGATATCAATGATACACTTTGGGTAGAAGGAGCCCCAGTCTTATAATCAAGGGTTGCCTTGGTGAAGGCAATACTTCTAGGAGTTAACTCTAAAATCAAAACTGGAGAAGGAGGCTCCAGCATCAAATGTCTTGCTGGTATTCTTTGATTGGAAAAGTCAAAGAGAAGGTACTCTGAAATAAAACCTATAGTTTGCATAGTCACCAGTTATCTTGCTACATTTGTCACTTGGCTGAAGGTATGTAGACCCAGAAAGTGGCATGTGTCACTACAATCCAACAATCCAACAATCCAACTTACAACCTTCCCATCTGACACATCTTGCATATTTTTCACAATTTGAATCAGTTATTAATCTGAATGTTTGAGTTTTAATTTTGGTGCTAAAGGTGATTCTCATCTGTCAAGATGTAACAGACACCATCATTATCATCATCATCAATAATACATACAGAACAGAAATTTTTCCTCATTTTCTCTCGTAAGTAAGAAGTTTTTCTGGAGGAAGTGCAGTTTGAGAAACACTGGTCTTCTAAAAGATAGAGTGACTGTTGACTGGTGGACACTAGAAATGATGTATTTCGGGGGAACTTTACAAATGAGCAGGTGGTTAAAGAAAGATGCTAAACTCACTGCTTTAAAACAAAAACTAGAAAAAGAAAAAGTTTAAGACCCATGCAAATCTGCAAGACATGCCTCTTTTTTACCTGCATGAAGAGTGATGCAGTTTGGACAGGTGGTTTGGGTGTCGGTCATGGTAATCTTTTGATAGCTGTTTTTATTCTCATCTACAGAAGCCAACCTTATAGATGAGCAGCAGTAGTTCCCCAATCGAACTATTTGATTCTAGCCATTGAACTGTAGGATTCATATGCCCAGGATCTGTTTAGGCATTGCATTGAGCTATCAGAGGGTTTGTCCACTCGCCTTTATGTCCACCATACTGCTTCCTGTGGCTTTCTAAAAAATATTTTTCCAGCTTTTGTCATTATTAAGTTTTAACTTAGTTAAAGTCCAAAATTCCTTTTTTTATTTTTTAAATTCCTTACAGTATTTATTTATGCTTCTTAGCATCCTTATAGACATTCTATTTTATGTTAACTTAGGTTTTTAGGTTCTAATAAAGCCCAATAGCTTCTAATAAAGTCCAATAGCTTCTATTTTACATTAACTTAGGTTTTTAGGTTCTAATAAAGTCCAAGCTTCTCTTGACCAGGTTTAATTTTAATTAGGAATTACAGTAAAATTGTCTTTGCATTTAAGACTCAGATAGTATACAGCAGTGATCTGTGCTGATATGAGATGTAGCCCTAAAGTCCTGCCAAAAGCAATGGACGATAGATAAGGGTGGCAATAAAGGGTCAGGGATATCCGTGCTGATGGTGTGACATGATGATAATGATGATGTAAGTCTGCCTTTTTTTTGTTGTCTATTGCAGGGATTTTGTTGGATCTTTGTTTGAAACTTGAAATTTACTTATAATTACCACATTGTTCAAGAAGCAGATTGTGAAGGAGTGGATGGGGAAAAGCACAACCTATTTCTGGAGGATAGAAGATAGAGCAAAGACAGCAAACACTCACCATTTATTCACACTTCCTTTTGCCATATTTCTGGAAGAGTCTATCATGTAAGGTTCTGATCATTGAGAAAAAGAATTCATAAATACGTCCTGAAGGCCACAATAATACACATATTGTTCCATAAACAAGCAGTATGTAAAAGGGTTACAAAATAGAAAAAAGCTTACTTGATAAAATAGATTATATAGCCATGTGTCTTAACCATCCCTAAACAGGTTCAGAGACAATGTCTCTACAGATTTAAGATCAAAGACAAAAAAAGATCAGAAGGGGTTTCTAGAACTGTCATGTAACTCCACTACAGTTATGCAAATCATCTAAGGGACATACCTTTTCATTGTATCCCTCTTAGCCAATTAAATGCAAGTCCCCACTATATAGATGAAGACTTTGTATGACATGTAGATAATGGGCCAAACAGAGTACAAGAAAAAGTGGCTCATAATTTGGCTGAAAAAATGTTATAAAAACCAAATAACCACAGAAATATATAATTAAGAAGAATTTTAGAGAAACCTAATTAATTCAATATTAAATAGTAGAGCCTTTTCTTTGTCTATGAATGTCTCAAAAGCATTGATTTAAAGTCCACGTGAGATTATTTAGCTTAGATTCCAAGTTGGAACAAGTGAAACATTGCTTATTTATTGAAGATGTCTTTGATTTACTTCACTGTTCTGCAATATTTGGATTGTTTCAACTCAACACGGGCTGATTCCAAGGAATTTGTTGGCCTGATGACAAAGTCCATCTGGAAGTGAACAGTTCTACAAACTGAAACACATGTCTGTTTAAATGATGGATGGGGAGTCAGGGACCCTGACCAGTAAGTAACACAACATTATTCAATTCTTCAGATCTCAAGGGTATTGGTTCTGATATAACCTCTTCAAATTCTGTAAACCTATAAATGATAAAATCTAAGAATTTTACACACTTCTAAAAAAATGTGAGTTCAAGTCTTTGTTTTTTGGTTTTAATAGTTTAATTGTTTATGTTCAATTTGCAATATGAATGATATGGGCAAAATGTGAAATTTAGACATTCTATAAAATGTCCAGTTTGTTTGGTGAAAAATGAATACGCCAAATCTGACTTTATAAGTTTTATCAAGGAATTTAACCGAATGCTTAGTTATTCTACAGAATGCCCAGAATCTTTTTGACAAATTATAAAATAAGTTTATTTAAGTCTAATCTTAAATATTTGAGATTTTAATGTAATGTTTAACTATGCTATAGAACATGTATTTTTGGGGATAGGGTGAAATCAGATAATTTAATTCTGATTATTTCTTAATTGCTTATGTTGTAAAAGTACAGAAAACGGCTATTATTCTTTTCAAACTTTATTTTGTTCCCTTGATGATGAAATTTAGAAATTAACCAATTTTCTCACTAAAAACCAGTAAATTTTCAGATTGAAATTAATATAAATTTTGGGTAAAACAATATATAGATTAAAATTTACACGTATTTAAATGAAGGTTATACAAAAATTAACTAAAACATTTAGAACTGGGTACTTTTTAAAAATTTGCGACTGTAATATATATCACTTACACATATCAGCATCCAAATAGTTTCCTATGTTTTAGAGGTTTCATTACTCTGGTCACAAAACCAAAGTTTGAAAAGAAACATAGTTATTTTTAATCTACTTTTGACATACATATTTTGGAAATAACTCTGTCTGCTCAGGAAGAAGAAAAAGAAACCATTTTGTTTCCTAGTGTCATCTTTAGAGACTAAATCATTATATCTGTGACATAAAGGTCAGATCAGTTCATTAGGAATCTTAGAGATATGTTCATCTGTGTGGAACAAATCTGTAATTATATGGCAATTAATGATTAAGAGCTCAAGTAATATGAATGAGTATTTCTCAGCCTAGCCGAATGTCATTAAATCAGTATCACCAATACTGTCTAAAACCAAACAATGATTTCTAAATTTGGCTATGATTTTGAAGGCAGAATGAAAAAAAAATGCCTTTTGTAACAATTGTTGTAGTTATTGTAATATCAAATACGTAATCAGTGTTTGTTTTTTTTCTATAGATTAGGTCTTCTAAAAGATAGAGTGACTGTTGACTGGTGGACACTAGAAACAATATACTTCGGGGGAACTTTACAAATGAGCAGGTGGTTAAAGAAAGATGCAAAACTCACTGCTTTAAAACAAAAACTAGAAAAAGAAAAAGTTTAAGACCCATGCAAGTCTGTAGTATTTTTGCACATTTTTCACTTGTCTTCTATACAATTTAATTTCAGTTGCTTTTAATTTACATAAGAGGTAATAACATTCAAATTTTGTTTTTTATAGGTATTAAAATATATACTTTATATACAAATAAACATTATTGTTTTGATAATGGTTGTCCAATTTTTGCTGTCATTTTGCTATTCTCTTTATTTTAAAGATAATGAAAAGAAAAAATGAGTAAAAGAGAATTTTTAATGGAATGAAAATTGCCAGGAATAAATAGAGAATAATTTCTTGATATTTCCATAATTTGGTTGTACAAAAGTGTCATGATCAAAGTGCTTGATATTGACCGGAAGATTCCTTTGACATGCCACATAAGTTGCAGAAGTTACTATAGTAGGATATGTACCTGTTTTCCAAAGGAAACACAATGCTGGTATTTCCTCGGTGAAAGTGCTGCATTAATTGTATGGGTGACATGCTAGACAGGAGGGTAATGAATGAGTTCCCAGCAAAGATTAAGGATGTGGAATTTAAGGTCAGTGATATAGTTTACTATATAAATTACCATAGGAGAAAGAAATTGGACATATGCTGGTGGCCATATTATGTTTGTTGAAAAGATTGGGTGCGTCTCTTATGAAATCTGAGACCAGTTCCCCAGTTCAGTCATGAAGGCACATGCTGAGTATCTGCAAGCAGTGTCCATTGAAGAATGGGAAATTCCTGCTGCAGAGAGACCATTACCAAAAATTGTACTGGTTGCTCCGGTAGACTCCAGAGATTCTGACAGTGAATCTTGAGCGGAACAGATTGACCTTCCAGTGTACAAGTGTAGACATTAGCTTGAGAACTCTGACAGTGAGTCTGATGTCCCATTAATAGAGCACAGGGTTATGATACAAAGCAGAACAGTAAATAAGAATGTTTCGACCATTGATACAGACACAAACGTGGAAGGGAGGGCTGGCCACTTATCCACTCACAAGAACAATTTCACAGAGAGGATTTTCACAAACTCAGCATGTGGAAAGAGTTGTGAATAGATCAACTGGTAGAGAAGTAAACAAAGATATGGGCTAGGTAAGGTTGAAACAAATATAGATTCCCTAGATTAATATATTGGTGAGGTGGGTAAAACCAATGTTTGTGTCACTGAAAGGAAATCTAAGAAGGAACTATTGAAATGCCTTGTTAATCTATGGGCTAATATGCTGTAGCTAGTTGATAGGAATTGATGTGTGATATGATTAGTCCCCTGGTCAGGTTATGTATCCATCATTTCCAAATAGAATGTTGTCTATGGGGATTTTTTCCTTCTTTTCTCTCCTTCATTTTTTCCTTAATTCCTCTACAATTACATTGGTCAACATGTGCTGCATATGATGGCAGCTTCCAGTGTTCAAATATAGTATGTTTGAAATCAAGCAGTAATGTGTGTTATTTTGAACCAGAGCAGAAAAACATTTAGTATTGGTTGAATGTCATTTACCCAATGTCAGTTTTGAAACTGAGGCATAGTTACCGCCATTGATTGGTTAGTCATACATCAAGGTTTTGCCATTTGTAATGCTGTCAGAAGGAAAATGAATATTTCTTTTTATTATGAAACTATTGTGTCTACTTATGTTACCTGAAAACACTTACAGAAAAAATTACAAAAGTTGTACAAATGTATGCATGTTGTCATCATAAAAAAGGGAACCGTCGCTTTGACGATGTTATATAGGCAAGATATCTAAAAAGAACAGTAGGGACCTCATCAAGGTTTTATCATGATAGTTTTATTTTGTTGTCATTGTTTCTTTTGTTTTTTGGTTTGTTTCATTGTACACAGGGCCTCAAGTTATAAAGGGTTATAGAAAGAGTCAGAGGAAGACACTGGGAAAATGTTTGCAAGTGAACATTTTAAAAAATAGGATGTTGAGGAATGTTGGATATTGACCAGAAGATTACTTTGATATGCCACATAATTTATGTGGGTGAATTAACTAGATATACACCTGTTTCCTCAAGTAAATAGGATGCAAATGCCCCAGTGGAAATGCTTTGTAAGTTGTGTGAGTGGCATAATAGGATATGCACCTGTTTCCTAAAATAAACAGAATGTAGGTGTTTCCTCAGCAGAAATGTTGCATAAGCTGCATGGGTAGTGTGCTAAACTGGAGGCATGTCGATGTGCAACATATATGCGAGAGGTGTGACTATGAGGATGGCATGGACATCCAGAAAATTATATAAGCCAGACAAGATTTCGACGAAGGCAGAACTAAGGAGAAAGGCAGAGAGGTTTTACAGAAAAACCACACCATTGCCCTTGTGGGTGTGCTTCTTGGCCATCTCCAACTCTCTTTCACTCTACCCATACATACATTTCAGGTAATAAAAAAAGAAAAGAGGCAGATTATATTTTTTATACATCAGCATTGTTGTCTTTCTCTGCTATACAACAAAAGTTTTCATGACCAAATTATCTGTGTCTGAATTTTCCTAATTCTTATAAAAGCAATATTAGATCAGAAAGTAAACTACAAAGTACTAAAATCTATACTAAGTTGCTTTATGATCCCTTTCAATTGAATAGCATAAAATTATACATTTATAAGTAAACCATTCTGGCATGAAATGCCTATCAGGCAAACAGGTGTTTGAGTGAGTGCAAAAACTTTAAAGGTAACATCATAAGAGTACAAGTTGTGAAAAAAGTGGACTGCATGGAGATTTGAAAAAGGAAGAAGATAAATGAATTTTATGCAATACATATAAGTTTCCTTAAAAATCAATTTAGTGTTATTAAATTCAATTTGTTTGGAATTGATGCTAAAAAAAAAGTGAAAGTACATAGAGGATTTAATCTTTCAAGGTTGCTTTCTTTCAACACAGGTGTGAAGTAGAGAGACCAGCTCCACCTCTCTCTTTCTCTTATCTTACTTTGATGGATAAAGCTCCTTTCTGAAACATTTTTTTAAGAAATAATCTCATATATTCTTATCTGAGAAGCTACCTTTTTTTTATTAGTTTAATATTATCATGAAAAGGAATAGGTACACTATGTCAGTAACTTCAGAGTAAGCCACCTTGTTTCTATCATTTTTATTTTTCCTGTCAATTTTCCATAGAAGATTCTATTTTGCTGGATTTTCAGTCAATTTCATAAACCCAATGAAAAATTTCAACTCTTTCTAATTATATACAAGCATATATATATATATATATATATATATATATACAAGGATGGACTGAAAAGTTAATATCATGATGTCAAGTATGCTGATGATAACTTTTTCAATCAATAAAATGCAAACACTATGACACTGATTGAAGAACTAAGGGGACTACATAGAAAAATAAACCTCATTTAGTTGAATTCCATAGGAGAATCTAAATCAGCCTTCAAAATTTTCATTCAACCCTTGCATATTAAATAGACATGAATATATATATATATATATATATATATATATATATATGTGTATATAGATAGTAGCAAGCATAAACATCAGAACAATGTTAAGAAAAAGTCTAAATGTGAAATAACTTTTTATTTTAAAGCTTCATAGAACATTTTATCATGGAAAGATAAGGATACAAAGGTAAATTATATAATTCCAAAATATAAAGCTCAATAAACTCAAGATTATTAGAATGATTTTTGTCCTCCTTCGTTCTTTCTTTTTTCTCCCCCCACCTCTCTCTTTATAAACAAGTATACATGTCTGTATACTTATGCAAACCAATACATATATTTTTTCAAGGGCATGTGTACAAGAATGCATTTGACCCTATTCATGGATGTATTTTAAGCTAAATGCTGTGTACATGTCAGTGTATCTGTGTGATTAAGCACTGTTTAATGTTGGTTTAAATCTATCTATGAAGTTTTTTCTTTTAATTGGAGTAATGAGTAGTCTTCAATCTAGTATATGGGCATTATTTTAAAGTCACTATTGCTGCATTCATTAAGGTGTTTTGATGCATAAAGTTTTCTATTTTCTGGTAATTTAATTTTGCCTTTATGTAAAGAGACTCTATTGTCCCGTGCTTGAGTGCAGTTTATGCATTTTATTAGGGAGACAACATCTTTTGAATTGCAGTTTGAATATATCATGAATGTTGTTTTCAGGTTTTTGAATCGTATACCTTTGAAAACTACAAAACAGCATTGATAATAGATAGAAATTTAATGTGCAATTTAATATCAAAGAATCTCAATCAACTTAAAAACAATAATAGAATTAAAAACATACAAGACACAACAAAAATGGTTAAAAGTAAGAAGCAACCAAAAACTTAGAACACACTCTAACCTCATCTAAATTTGGGAAATGCACAACCGATGGAATCTCAAAATGCAAATAATCATAGAAGGAAAATTCTATACCTTCAAAAACTTAGAAACTACATTCAAATTTCTATCCAAGTTTAGATGTCTAAATAAATTTCTTACTGCCAAATTAAGCTCTCTCTCTCTCTCTATATATATATATATATTGTTTTAACAAGTTTGGTTAAAGAGCACAGAACTTTCTTTTTGTGATCATATGTTTTCGGTAACTTTTTTACAAGTTTCATTGTATTGGTTCTGCTCCCAAGTGTTTTTAATAATATCGATTGGTCATCCTCAGGAGGACTTTTTTGTAGGCATTGTGTGTTTTTGTTTCGTAATAGGGCAAAATTTCTTTTCTTGGAGGGATTTATTATTGGTGAGGGTATTTTGGTTAGTGTATTAGCTGTTGGAGCTACTTATTATGTTAGCACCTTGAAGAATATATGTGCAAACAGATTAAGCTGAATTGGTACACAAATTAATTGATTAATTAATGATAAAAAAATAGAAATAAATAGATGAAAACAATGAAAATAATTACAGAAATAAAACTTTAAAAAGAAAATATATAAATATGAGATAAATAAATATTTCATTTAATCATAAAACAAAAAACCTTTTTTCTTTTTTTATTTCTTGGTCACATGTATGTGCCATATTTTATTTGATTAGTTTTTCTTAAAAGATAATTTATACTCCATTTTCCATCAGTGCGGTGATACACAAAACTCAGAGTTACAGAATGAGCAACATAGGATCATAATTAAATGTTTTAGGATTATGAATTTTTTAACTCTTTTCCAATGTAATTTGTTCTTATTATATATCTATATATATGTATGCATATATGCATGTATATATATATGTATATTTCTAATGTTTTGAATGTAAAAAATACTAAGCTTATTAAGTAAGAAGAAAGACAAGCATATGTCACAAAACAGATGAATGCAGATATTCTATTTGACATTAAATCAATTCAACTTCAAAATTTGTAAAAGAAACATCAAGCTACATTTTATGATTTATCTGCATTTTTTCTCATATTGCTTTCCAAGTTTTATTTAAAATTATCCCACTCTCCTCAAAGACAATTGATATACAGCAAGTAGGACCTTTGATGTAAAACACTTCTACATGAAAATTGATGACACCTAAATACATTAATCGTTGCTTAATTAGGTACACAGACTGTAGATTGCTTATTGTACCTACTGTTCCTAAGTGGTTACTTGTGGATATATTGACCAGGCTTACCATTGCTTAACTTCACTTTTTATTGAGTTTTCTAAGTTCTGCACATAGGCAGCAGGTTATTTCCAATACCTGCTGTTCCTATACTGTTACCCATTTAAGGACTGATCAAACTTATCATTGCTTAACTTTATTTTCATAGACTTTGTTAAGCTTTGTTTAGTCTGGCTCTGAGATATTTTCTATTTAGTTTCTTTATGGGTTTAATTTTTTGAATATTTCTTCTTTACTTACCTGTCTACATATTTCCAAAATTTCTAGCTCTGAGAACCATACTTTTCTTAAATAATTCTTACTTTATTGGCAAGTTTTTGGCCTGACATTAGTTTGTTTCTTCTTATATTTTTATCATCTGTTTCCCATAACTTATTTTTGTGAGGTTGTTTTAAGAATAATAATATAGGGTGTCTCTAAATACATGGGACCCATAAGACCGCTAATAACTCTACTAATAATTACATTGTGTTATTTTTGGTTTCAGATTTGAAAATTGTATTCTCTGAAAACTATTAATCCTTCATCCCAATGTTTTGGACAAGAGACGAAAAAATATTTTGCATCACTACTTATTTGGAAACAAAATCATTCAAAATTCTCTCAAAATGGACACAACCCATTAATATGATAATGATTTATAACTGAGACAAGAAACTCAATAAAAGATTGCCTGATATAGATGGAAGTTCATATAATAACAATTAAAAATAACATTGGTTTGATTCCTCTAACTCAAAGGATGCATTTTTTTACAGGACATGTTCCAAATGACTGCCATTGGGCTTGTTTCAGTAATAAATCATTTTTATATCAATGGGTTGCATCTAATTTGAGATACCCTGTATATTGGTAGACTGTTATTCTCTCTACTCCATCTTTTTTGTGTCTTCTTGCGTTATCATTACATTTGGAACCAGCATGATTGTAGATGGGTTCTTTGGATAGCTGAAATTAAAATAGCTACTATTTATTAGATGATGACCAGGTTCACAATATTAGCCAACAAGGGAAGACCTGCCAACTATGACACTCAGATCAGTCACTTGAGTCCCATACTTATTTGGTTAATGTTGTGACATTTTCAAGGGTAATACTAGAGCAAGTTCTGTAATATTTTTCTAATATGAGGCATAATTTGGCAACTCCAGATGCTTTTACTGAGGTTGTGAAGGTTTCAAACCTCACTGGATTGTGAGATGCTAAGCTTGCCTGATAATCTTTGAGAGCAACTCATCAGATTTGCTTCAGAATCCACAGTTTTAGGATTATATAACCTTGCCTGATCATCAAGGTTCTTACAAGTGAAGCTTTTAAACTATCTGTTTACTGCACTGTAACCAACTAGTCTTTCACCTTTCAGGCAACAAATGTTTTTGGCAGCTTAATGGCCTATTTTGAAATTGTAAGGCATAAGTTTCTAAATTAGTCTTTATTACACAATAATCTATGCAGCTTTCAAATCACACATGGAATGAAGTAATACACAATGTTTAAGCACACCAACTACCACAATACTACAAACCATGTCAGACACATTCCATGACTGAAACTGCTTTGATTATGTGATCTATACATCACAAACTAACAATTACATTAGTATTTGAAAACTTTTCACTCACCATAACATATTGTGGCTACACAAGATCCAGTATTACATGTTTTATCACAGGGGTAATATGGCATTCTTCCAGCAAGCAAAATAAAAGGTTGGGAAGTATAAAAACACTGATTTGGGTGATGGTTTCAACATGTCCTGTAAAAAAATGCATCCTTTGAGTTAGAGGCATCAACATATACATATGTTGTCAATCTAACACACTGATTTGGGTGATGGTTTCAATTATCACAATAAAGAATGTTTTTTTCCCTCAAAATTAAACTTTTTCTTAAGCATAATTTCCAGAATTATCTTCTGATTACTCGACAAAACAAACATGGAAAACAAAACAATATCCAGGGATTTGCAAGCATTTTTCATTTTCGGATTATTAAAATTTATCAACCAAAATAAAAAGAAGGTTATTACTGTTGCTTGCTCATTTGCTTCAATCCATGGTCTGTTACTACCAGGTGGCTGTTTTATATTGCTTATTTGTTTATAGTGAGAGAGGGATTAGCAGAATCAAAGCTAAATTCTGACCACTAGATATGTCAATTTTTTAGACTTCTTTTTCTTTCTTCTGGCCTTCATTTAATGAGATTTCTATTCTATTAGATAATATTTGTTCAAAAGGATATAGGGGAAAAAAGCAAATTAAGAAGTTAGCAAACTTGGTCATGATAGATATATAGATAGATAAATAGATAGATATAAACAGATATTTAAGCAGACTAATACAGATGAATAAATAGGAACAGGTAGAATGTTAAATAGAGATGAACAGACTGAGATATTGATAGAAAGAGAAACGTTAAAGATAGATAGATATGAAGAGACATTTAAACAGCTTAATATGTATTTACCAAGCCCCCTGCATGAGTATTTTGTAACACATGGTCAATTTTTAAGTGGAGTTTAACAAGTTTGAATTCAGAATTTTCCTTTTCCTCAATTGGTTGCCATACCAAAGTTAAAGAGCTCAGGATGCCCAATTATTTATTGATAGCTAGAGAGAGAAGATTTGGATCCATACCTTTCGCAAGGGTATTAGTGCTATGTGAAATGCAAACAGCCATGTCAAGGATTTGAACTTGAGTCACTGTGTCCATTTTCTAGGATGATAACCATTACACTACAGGTGCCTCCTTAACCAAATAGATGAATAGGAACAGACAGAAAGAAAAATGCAGGTGACAGATAGATAGATAGATAGAGATAGAGAGAAAGAGAGAGAGAGAGAGAGAGAGAGAGAGAGAGAGAGAGAGATAGAAAACAAAAAACTTTTTACAAGTTACAAAAACAAAACTTTAGAGGGCAGCATAAACACAAAATTGAACAAAACTCCTGCTCAAATCAGGCAAAGATCTTCAAGAACAGAAATGATGTCACTGTTTGCTGAGTAGTAGTGATAGTTGGAAGTAGAACCAGGGTAGCACCCATAGAAATGCAGCCACCCTGATTATTTTCCGAGAATCTACACCTATTGATTTTCTCCTGGTCTTTTGCACGAGTGATTCTTGGGATTCTTTTGAAAATCTATGCACGCAGAATCTCTACTGAGAACAAATAATATACTGAGCATTGATTACCAGAACTTTGGAAATTCTACCAGCATCAGATTTCGGATAATACACAAGATTTATATCAACAATTGTATTATACTTTTATACCTACCCACATGCAGACATATATATATACATATATATATAACTTTTAAGTCAACCCTCATATAAATACAAGGATTGGTTAAAAAAATTGGGGGCTGACCAAAATACTCTCATGGAATGTGATCAAATCAGGTTTATATTTTTCAACATTGTCCCCTTATGATACATAATTCTTCCATTGGTTTTGCAGTGCTTGGATACCACTGGTCCAAAAGCTCATCAATAACAGATGATATATCATCATATGAACTTTTCAACCAATACACTTGTATATATATTCTTTTCTCTTTCTGAACGCTAATTACATCACAACATTTTGAAACAGAATATTATTTATGATAATCAAACACAAAGAATTTTCTCATTCTTTCGTTTCATTTTTGCATTTGAAAATAATTTTCAGATTATGCATTTTAACATAACATTATAACACTGCCCAGAAAAAGGTTTAAAAAAAAATGTTAAAAATTGGCATTTTATCATACATAGATACATCCCCTGAATATTTTTTTTTTAATATTCTTATTTTTACATACCATCAGATTTATATCCGTTTTCTTCGATATATATATATATATATATAGAGAGAGAGAGAGAGAGAGAGAGACGGAGAGAGAGAAAGAGAGAACAAGAGAGATAGAGACAGAGAATAAAAGAGAAAGAGAGGTATGCAAGTTTATAACAATATATACACTGATCAGCCAAAAAATGTTGTGTTGGTCTCCATATCATCTGATCAGGCATCTGGTTCTGTTTTGTTGGGTTTATTTGTTTCATGGCATATCCACCCCTTAACTGATTAATGACAAAATTAGATTCATTTCTAAATGCTTTATTAAAATTATAACTATATTTGCAATATTCATAGCATTTTACTTTTCAATTACATTTTTTTTTCGTTTGTCTATAATTATTTGTTTGCTCACTTTTATTTAATATCAATTATTTCTATCTTATATTAATAATTTATATACAATTATTTGGTTTGAAGTAACCATTTCTATTTGATAATAATCATTTATTTGCTCATAGTAATATGGTTTCAAGTAAATACTTTTGATAATAATACTTAGTTTGTAATAACTGCAGTAAATGCTGGCATGCAAGTTAAACTGGTATTAAAGTAGATCTCAAATCTTTTAACTCAAAATTCTGGGTTAGACCTCTACTTACTATAGAGGTCAATCCCCAAATATACAGTAGAATATATGATACATTTATATGAATTAATAATCTATTGTACTTTCATGAATTTACATGGATAAATCACATAGCATAGTTTGGTTTGGTTTAGTTTTATGGCATATCAACCATTGTAGGTTATTTAATTGCAAAATCGATTTCATACATATAAGCAGTCCTATTTCAAACAATTCAGTTTAGCATAAGTCAAAAACATTTCTATTTCAAGCTATTCAGTTAAGTCAAACTAGTTAAATGGTTCCAAGTATTGCTATGTATCTCTAACAATTCAATTAAACATCAGTCATTTATTTACACACAGTTAAATATAAAAACAGATTTATTTCAGACAATTCAGTTTAGCATAAGTATGCCATTTAAATGTCAAAACAGTTCTATTTCAAGTAATTCAGTTTAGCACAAGCACACAGTTTAGTTCTATTTGACCCATAGATAGGACCTTATCAGGTACTGCTACTATGGGTTAGAGTGGACCTGGGAGCAATGGCAATAATGGGATACTCCACTTTCCCCAAAGCTCCAGCATTACTGGAGCCTCACCATCAGATTGTTTTGTGTCATATCTAAGGCATTCATAGGGAAGTCTTGCCCATCTGCAATCAATCAGACAACTATGCTATGTGGCCCAGTCAGCTGAGGCTGCAGAATGCACAGACTGTGCATTCTGCAGCCTCAGCTGACTGGGCCACATAGCATAGTTGTCTGATTGATTGCCTAGGTACTGTGACTCTCCAGTTAGTTTTTACAGTCAGAGTATCAGGGTATAGAAATGGCTTGCAATACAGCATTAATATAATACTTATTTTATGTGTTAATTTGTTCAATATATTTACAAAACATGAATTTAAGATGGAAATGTTCATGGCTGTATGCTTTAGTTACAGTAAGTGATGTATGTGTATTGTTACAAGTACTGTTCCACTGGTTAACTATTCTATGATAAAAGTTTGAATTTTTGACAAGCCATATAAGTCAACACTTAATTTTGTAGAGTTTTTTTCTGGCTTAAAAAATTGATTTGTTCACTGCAATTTACAGTATTCTTAATGCAAATAATCTGCATACATTCAGTATCAAGTATTCCTTATACAAATAATTTTCAAACAGATCTATCTAATTCATAGATCGAACCCAAACAGGTACTATCACACTGGGTCAAGGGAACCAGGGAGTAACACTAAGAAAGGAGTGCTCCTCTGAGTTCCAGAACTGAAGCTTCACCTCTAGACATAGTGTCAGACCCAGGACACATCTTTGGGAAGGATCTTAATTATATGCTAGGAAACAAACATATTGTAGGCCCTACAAACAGGGTGATTATTATTATTATTATTATTATTATTATTATTATCAACTTCTTCCAAGTTTTTCTTCTGAGCATGCTGCCAGTGTATTCTAGGCCCTTACCAACAGGGTTTCTTGGAATCTGATATCAAATCTTTTACATAAATGTATCTTCTTCATTGTCCATCATAAACGATGAGGACCATCTGTTCAATCTATGATTGAGGATGGGATCCGTGAGTCTGCAGATGGTTAATGAGGTCAATTTGTACATATAACAGTCTTGAGCAGTGATAACAAGGAATGGTGCCAGCAGAATCGGTTGTAGCAGTGCCTTTTCTAAGCTTCCTTCTTGGCTCAATTACTGTGTTCCTTCTTGCTTCACAGACTTTCTCTCTATGTTTGACAACTTCATGCCACTTGTCTCAGTCCAGCGCCAAATATATATATATATATATATATATATATATATATATATATATATATGTATATATATATATATATATTCAATATTGATATTTAGAATTAAAAAACAACTTACTTGCTGGTTTTTTCTAACAATTTTCAATGCTAGTCAGTGTATTTTAAGTCCTATGAACAGGGCTTTTTGAAATCTAGTGACAGATCCATCATATTAGAGGGTTCACCAATAGACCAGGAGACTGTGGTTCAATCTGAGGTCAAGTCATACCAAGGACACAAAAAGTGGTACTTGATACCTCCTTGCTTAACACGTAGCATTATAAGGTACAAATCAAGAGTAAGTGGAGCAATCCAGGAAAAAGAGTAGTAACTTTCCTTATGCCTCAGTGTAGTAGCTACTGGAAAGGGAGCCCTTCACAATTGTCGCCCAACAAACTAAATAACTAACTATATATATACAGATGCAGATATCAAGATTTATTTAAATACAATTGTTGGTTGCTGTCTATATATTTTTTCATTCACTCTTTCTTTCATGGAATTTTATTTTTATTTTCATAGTTCATTATAGATGAGGCTTTGGTTTCTTTTATGCTCAGACAATTTGAGCAGAGCATATCTTACTTATTTTAAGTTTTGTAAATGTATTGATATCATAATCTTATGAATGCACACAATGCAATAAAGTTATATATATATATATATATATATATTGATAATGTACCCAAAGCAAAGGCATTAGATACAATGTATTAGAATTTAATATGACCATCTATAATGGCAGAAGAGATTTAGAACACTTAACGTCTGAGAGTTGTTTGATGTTTTTCTTTTCTTTTTCAATTTCTCTTTCATTTCGATTTATTAAAGATTTTTTTTCCATTTCTTGCTCTATTTTCTTCTTCTTTTTCTTCTTTTTCTCCTTGTCTTTGTTATGCTCTCTTTTTCTCTCTCTCTCTTAGCTAAGCTTGATTTCAAACTGCAACATTTCTTTGTCTTTTTTTAATAAAAGTTTTAAACCCCACTTAATATATAGATTAAAAAGAGTCAAATAAAAAGAAAAAATGAGAGGAATAATCCAATCGAATCAAAATAAGAGAATAGAATAGAAAAATAAGGAGAATGAAAATAGAAAAAAGAGAAAGTAAAAAAATAAAGAAAACAAAAACAGAATAGAATAATGGGAGAATAAAAGTAAGAATAATGGAATAAAAGAAAGGGAGCAATAGAGAAAGAAGAAATAGATAAAAGAATGAATAGAAAAGGAAAAACAGAAGAAAAGTATATGAATATAATGTTACATTATAAATGAATGACAACCAGAGTACAAGTTGACAGAGTTCAATCTCTCTTCCAGTGCACTGGCTGTAACATGATACGCTTGATCTAGCACTCCTTGAACTGTTTTGCTGATGTCATGATTTAAAAGTGTCCTTCATCCTAGGCTGAAGTGGGGATGCAGTGTTTTGTGAACCCCACTATATATATCATGGACTTCATGATTCGGCTGCTGTTTCTCTTTGGGTGTCTTGGGCATGAAGTAGAATGAAGAACTTAAGAGACCATCCCTCAAAGAATGCAAAGGTTACCACATGACATCTGTAACACATTTCTTCTTGTTTTCTTAGTATCAGAGACTGAATGGAGTGAGAATAAAACAATGAAAGGTTTGCAGGCTAAAAATTGAGTTGAGTTTTGTGTGTTTCTCTCCCCAGTAGACAAATAGCCATCCTTGACATAGAAGTCTACTGTTGACCACACTACTGACATTCATTGGGGTGACAGCATCACAAATATCCATTCAGGTGAAAACACTACAATAAAAGTATAGAAAAGGAAAAGAATGAAAATAAAAAGAACCAGAAGAAAAGATGAGAGGAATGAGATCAAATCAAAAAACAAAAATGAATGAATCTCAGTAGAATTTTTTAAAAATTATATAAAAAGACAAGAAGCAAAGGCAAAAAGAAAGAAATGATGAAAAGAAGAAAGAAGATAAGAAAGTAGAAAGTCATTAAGAAATTAAAATTCTTTCTTTCTTTCTTCTATTCTTTTTTATTTCTTTTACTTATTTGTACAATTTCAATACATTTTAGCCGACTGATGTGTCTACATTCACAACCTGCCAATGTTTTTCTTAAAAGAATTAAATTGTTAAATGAGAAAAAATAAAATAGAATATAAGTTCAACTTCAGAATCAATCAAGGAGATTAAAAGGTGAAAATTGTTTGTTTGTTTGTTTGTTTGTTTGTTTGGGTTTTAATACATAGCAAGCTTTGTTGGTTATTTGATACCAAATCCATTTTTATAGAAATGAACAGTTCTATTTCAAACAATTCCGTTTAGTGTAAGTACACAGTTTAATTGTCAAAACATTTCTATTTCAAGCAATTCAGTTTAGTTAAACAGTTCTAATTCAAACAATTCAGCTTAGTATAAGTAAAGTTTCAATGTCAAAAACAGTTTTATTTCAAATAATTCAGTTTAGCATAAGTATGTAGTTTACATGTTGAAACAGTTCTATTTCAAGCAGTTCAGTTTAGCATAAGTACGCACTTTAGTTCTATTTGATCCATAGATTGGGCCCTACCAAGAGCTACCACTCTGGGAGTGATGACAATGAAGAGGGGCTCCACATTTCCCAAAGCTCCAGCATTACTGGAACAACACTATCATATTGTTTAGAGTCATATACAGGACACTCATTTGGAGGGGGCTCACCCCCTGCTGAGGCATAGTCGGTGTATTCTACAGCCCCCACCAAATGCTAAAAAAAAGATGAAGATATTTTGCATAGTAAAATATTTCTGATTTTCTTTTACTCCCCTGACTCTTTCAGTTGGTCCCTCTATCTCTCTCTATGTTATGCTACTTCTTGCAAGTTTTTCTCACTAGTTCTATGCAGTGGTTTTTTCTGAACTCTGAGTGACAGCAAGTCTCCTTAGGTCTCTAAGACTCTTCTAAGTATTCAAGCTGATCCTAAAGGTGCTGAAGTCTGGATAGTCTCATTTCTTCTTCTGCTCTCAAGTTCTCACAATCTCTTTTTCAGGCCTTTGGGAACCATTCCAAGATTACCAACAACAATTGGAACCAATTTCATGTTCTATATTTTCTTCTCTCTGACAAGATCCATGTATTTGTCTATTTTTTCACTTTCTTTATTTTTACTTGATGGTATGCAGGAATAACAACATTCACTTGTTAACAAGGTTTTTCTTCGTGTTAATTAACACTAGGTCTGGTCTTCTGACCCTGATTGAGTAATCCGTTTGTATCTTAAAGGTCCAGAGAATTTAATGGGTCTCATTTTCTAGGACAGATTCTAGTTTGTACATATACCATTTATCAACAAGGCCAAATTTTATTGTCTTGCACAATGGATCTGTTTTCTCACTCAGTCGTGCCTTTGCTTGGTATCCCTTTTCTGCTAGTTTACTGCATTCACTTATTATGTAATTATTGTTATTATCATGATGAGTTCTTCATACCATTATTAGCAGATGGTCTTTCACTGTAGTCTGAGTCATAGCAAGTATCCTCAGGTCTATAAAAGTATTCAAATATTTGTGATGAAACTATATATATTGATATCTTGACTTAATAAACATTTTTTTATTAAACACCATGGAGTGAAAGCATGTAAACATTTTAAAATCTTAAAATCTTGAGAAATTGTTGATAAAAAAGTAGGTACAATGGATTTCATTTACAAAACTCCTTTAGATTACTATGCAATGCATATATACTCAAACCATATGTACACAATGCATATATATACACAATGCACATATTGAATGTCTGACAATTGGGTACAACTCATAAAACTGATTGTAATCCAAAGAAAGAGTCTATGAACAAAATCTGTTTTTATCAACATTTTTTTAAGATTTTAAGATTTTTAAATGCATATATATATATATATATATATATATATATATATATATATATATATATATATGCATGTATTTATGCATGACTTTGATGCAGTGTTTGCAGTTTTTATCAGCAGAGTTACAAATTTACTCCATTTGGAAATTAACTAAAAAATCAGTTGCTGAAATACTGAAACTTACCCACTACAATATAATTGCTAGCCCTTGGGCTTTATTGAATAACCCCTGATTAACTTATCTTTTATGCAGACATTCTCTTGCTATATATTCATCACAGTCCTTTCTGAATCATATAACCTGAGTCAAGAAAAATATTTTACAGTAAGCCCTAGCTTATCTCACTACCAAAGCTGATTGCATCAGTCAGTAGAAAAAGCACATCAGTTAATGTCTGTCCAATTCCACCTGTTCCAATAGTCTTAACACTTGTCCTCTCCACAAATGCTTCTCTGCTCCCAGCAGCAACAGTAACACTTCATTTGTTATGGTCTGCAAGGCCAATGGTTCTCTGAAGAATTAGAATAAATGTAGAATCTCAACAATCTCTTCAATCTTCATAGATTTTTTTTTTTTCAATTGTGGATGGTGAGGATAAGATCCCGAAGTTTAACCACAATCTTTGTTCTTTAGTTTGGCCATATTTTTCTCTTCAATCAGTAAATTATTCCAACTCAATGAAATCCAAGGAAAAAAAATGGTTAACATTTAAAGACTGCTATGTTTATTTGAGTACACTGTGATCTTGAATATATTGTAGTCTCCCCCTTTTAATAAGGTGGAATAAAAGATAATCAAGACAGAGGCTTTTTGGCAATTCAAAAATTTTTTATGTATTTAGCCACCACCACTACCATGGACAAGAACAGACACAAGGTCAATTTTTTAGCAAAATATGGCTGGTTTGAGTTTAGAGTTTTCCTTCTTCTAAACTGGTTGCTTTACCAAGGCTAAGAAGCCCACTCATCCCTATTTGATTGTTGTACTAAAGCTAGGGAGCTAGTCTACCCCACTTCATTGCTCTACCAAGGTTAAGCAGTTCAGTCTATCTCATTTGGTTACTGTATCTGAGCTAAGGAGCCCAGTCAATCCCACTTGGTGTCTGTACTCAGGATAAGGAATCCAGTCTATCTTACTTGGTTACTATACCAAGATGAATATGCTCAATTTATCCCACCTTTGATATAAGGTGGGATAAAAAAAATAATGAAACGGAAGGTTTACTAATTAATTGTTTTAAAATTTAAATTTTTATAATTACCCAGTACCTCCATTACTGGCAGGATGCAATGCAAAGTCAATTTTTTTTAGCAAAGTATGTATTTACCAACCCCTCCACATAAGCAGGATGTGATAAAAAGTCAATTTTCAGATGAAGTTCTAAAAGTTTTGAATTTGGAGGTTTCCATCAACTAGACTGGTTTCCATACTAAGGTTAAATAGCCCAGTCTGCTCAACTTTTTTCCATAGCTGGGAGAGAATAATTGGATTGATACATTTCCCAACGGTATTAGCACTATGTGAAATTCAAAGTCTAA
Source organism: Sepioteuthis lessoniana (assembly GCA_963585895.1). Classification (NCBI taxonomy): domain Eukaryota; kingdom Metazoa; phylum Mollusca; class Cephalopoda; order Myopsida; family Loliginidae; genus Sepioteuthis; species Sepioteuthis lessoniana. The sequence continues at coordinate 46,396,746 of OY757917.1, read as the reverse complement.
TCCAGGATTTGAACTCAGGTTGCTGTGTCTATATCCTATGATATTAACCATAACACTAGAAGCACCTAATATTTTAGTGAAGAACAATTGGCTTAAATTAAGACTTTTCCTTCTTCTATATCTATTGCTTCACCAAAGCTAAATAACCTCATATTTTCAAGAAAATCAATGTTTCATTCATTGATTATTTCTGTCTTGGTGAATACAGCTTCAGTCTTGAGACTTTTTGTTCACACCTTGTATATCTTATTCTAAAATATGAAATAATCTCCAGATCTCTAAATCTATAATCTTTAAAATTAAATTCTTTATTAAATCAAGTTAATTTGAAGCTAAACTTTGATTTAAATGGACCAAATTATCTGTATGATAAATTCAAATTTTGTTTGTTGGTTTCTTTCTATTGTGGGATTACCTATCTTATATATCAAAAGACTTCTACTAATGAGGGTTAGATGGTAACGCCATAACAACAGACTCTAGTATCAAAGCAAAAGGAGCATAGACCTAATTCTTCACAGAAAAGCCTAGAAGCAAGAATCTGCTCTCACCCCTCAGGGCAGTAATCCTTGCCAACAGACCTTGTGGCACATTAAACATGACATGACAAAATAGTACACCACATAAAATACTATCAGCTTACATCCATTCATACAGGTATTTCTGATAATTCTACACTCCCAAAAACTAAAGAAACTTTTTTGAATAAGCAAATTTCTCAGAAAATTCCATACCTTTTTATTTACTTCACTCACATATAGATATGATAAAGGACTCTTCTACATACTCACCCTCATTCACTCTTTTTTTTTATCTCATTTCTTTATGCATTCCCTTTTCTGATCCAATGCTAGTCATGGTACTTGATTGAGGCCTTAGTTCCATGGCTATCACATTCATTTATGAAAGTTGGTTTATCAATTCTCTCTATGCTCCCATTGTGTTTGAAAGTTCCACAGATGGGAATGACAATCTATCTGGAACTTCTGATGGCCAGGGTAGTTTGTTGGGATAAGTTGCCTGGGTGTTGGCAACTCCAAGACAAGAAAAACTCTCTGTAAACAATTAACAACTATTCTTTAAAACACAATGGTGTAACACATATATAAAAAATATATATATGTACAGAAATTATCACTTTTGTTTCATTTGAGAGACAGTCAGTTGAAGTATTTGGTTGGTGCAGTCTTTCTATCATACACAATTTTTCCAGCTTTTACTGGAGAGGCTTCAGTTCTTGGAGAGATTTCTTTTCTTATTCTCTTGACTTCAGTATGGACATTGGATCTCTTATCTCTTCTAACCCTAAAAGCATCTATTTTTATTGAGGATTCTCCTGGGAGCAAACATTCCTGATTGGCTGACTAATCACTGATCATTTAATATTTTTCTACAATTGCTCAGCCAATCAAATACACTGATCTACGTCTGTGGGAAGAATATCCTTTTCATGTATCAGATTTTAAGAGGTCATCTAATGAAACTACAATATAGGGGCTTGGTTAATAAAAGGTCCAAGCCCACAGCTAGTGGGAGAGTATCTCTTTTCACATTAACAAAAACTAAAATCAAAAACCTGATTAATCTATCTAAAAATTTGACCTTTTAACTAGTTGGACAAGAAATATCATTATTTAAACTAGATCAATATACCAACAAAACCCCAAGCCTGCTTACTTTCTGTTTTGACAATTTGAAAGTTCAGTTATTACTGACCTTTTAGATAGACTTTTGAATTTCTTTTAAAATCAATAATTCTTTTTTATGCTGTTATAAAAGGAAAATTATAATTTCCTAAACAAAAAAATGCATCATACTGTAACACTACAACACCAAATAGATGCTTGCACCACCATGGTTCTCAGTAGAAACTTGGCGCAACATAGACATTTGTACCATTACAGTTATAACAGGCCTATGAGTGTAGCACTAAATCTTAGGTTTTACTTGAACCCCCATTGTAACCTCACCATGAGAAAAAGTGCCAAACACACAAATCCCTGTCCATAGGCTCATTTGATTCAAAGTTTATTCGCTATGGACCCTCATTTGTAGCAGTCATTTTTGGGAGAAAAATAAACCATTGCAGGATTAGGAAGACACACAGGGACCTTGATATACCCTTTTCCAACCAGGTTGTTTTCTGTTGTAGTTCTTGTATTTGCCGGCTAGGGGTCCCATCTTCAAATCTCAGCGTCTGGGCTCCAACTAACTTTCTTATCCTGATTTCTATCTTGCGTCTACTCCGACTCTTTTGCTTGAGCTACTGATAAATTTCTATATTTAACTTAGGTGGCTGCTGCTATCCTGACCAAGATTTCAAGAACCTGCCATTCACTTTTCTATTCATTTCTCCCTTATCATAGTGCCTCTCTCTCTCTCCCACTGCCTCAAATCTCTTTCTCATATATGTTCCTCCTTTCCCACAGTCTTCAGATTTTGATTCTAAATCTAGCTAAGCAACGACTTACTTCTAAAACAATTAATCAGATTCCCTAATATATTACAATACTCTCCATGAGTTTCTAGAATCAGTGAATACCTCATATCGTCATACTCTTCTATTTAGTTTTGCTCTGGCAACCAAAAAACAAACTAATAATAATGAAGGAATGGGCAGGATGTGACATAAGGTCAATTTTTAAACAGAGTTCAGCTGATTTAACTTCAGAGTTCTCCTAGACTAGTTAAAGAGCCCAGGCAGCTCTTCTGTTTACTCATAAATGAGGGTAGTAGAGAGGGATTTATGGTTTTCTCAAGGGCATTATTGTGAAGGACAAATGGCTTCATCCAGGATTTGAGACTTGGATTGCTATGTTCATTTTCTAAAGCAATAGCTATTATATTTGGTATCTCCTAAATATATGGGGATTATTATATACCCCGAAAAGCCCGGTTTATTCCTACGTTTTGTAAAAGAATAAACCGTACTCAGCCAGCAGTAGAGATTTGGGTGAGAGCTTTTGAAGAAAGGGACGAACGACTTATACATGCAACAAAATTTATATACAACAACAACAACAATAAACAGGGTTTTACACCAAATGGAATAAACAACGAATTGGAAGAGTTCACAAAAGAGAGTTCAAGGAAGAGTTCAAGGTGTAATATAAAGTAAGGTTTGTTGTGAAGGTTGTAAGGTTTTGTAAAGGTGTTTGAAGGTATGTGAAGGGTAAAGTAGGTTGATAAGGTTTGTGGGTAAAGTAGTTGGTAAAGTGAGTTTGCAGATAAAATGCCTGCTGGAACTTAACTGTGTGTGTCCAGTTCCTTTTAACTCTGCATGTGCGTTCGTCGCTCTTGGGTCCTGGTGGTGGAAGGTACCAAAAGTACGTATACTGTCAAGGGGCTGCTACAAAAAGTACCTGATGTTAACAGTTGTGGGAGTGGAACCAAAAGAGAAAGAATCTCCTGTGGGGGTCTTTTTTATAATGGGCGCCACGTGACCCCAAGGGGCTGCTGCTGATCAGTGAAACAGGATCACCAGTTCCTTACCAAAATTTCTACAAAAATACAATGTAGCAGGATTTATTCACAATGATAATTCCTCAACAAATGAGAATCTCTACAACATAATAGAGCTAAACTGTCATATATTTTAACATTTAAAGACAATGCTACCCCCAATTTCAGTTCTTGCATTAATCACAATGAAATATGATGATGAATATATATATATATTTAAAGAAAAGTAGAGCTCAAATTGATTATTGATTGTAGTATTAATTGAATGACTACCAGGATGCAAATTGACAGAGTTCAATCTCTCTTCCACTGCACTGGAAGTAACATGGTATTCTTGATCTAGCATATCATGACGAGTCTTGCAGAGATCACAATTTAAGAGTATCATCCTCCCACGGTGGGAGTTGGGAAGGAGTGTTCTGACAATCCCAGTATATATTTCACTGATTTTAGGATTCCATCCTCATTTCTCTTTTGGCTGAGGTGTAAATGCTGAATAAAGAAGCAAAAGATCTGAAATAAATGAAGTAGCTACCATGGCACAAGAGACTGACTTTAGAACAAAAGGTTCTAATACTAAAAACTTAGTTGTATTTTTGTGTTTCCCTCTCCAGCTGACAAATCATCCTACTTATATAGCATTTACCAGTGAGCTCACCTTACACATTCATTTGCTGATTACATCACAGACATTTATTTCAGTTATAGGCAACATTGACCTTATTTCATAGCCCTTCCATTGAGGAGTGGGATAAATACATACTTCCAGAATATTCCTTGTAATAATGAAATTTACAAAGGTTAAATTAGTTATAATTGTGAGGCACCCAAAATGAATCAAACTCTCTTGCTACAGTTCACAAGACAGGTTACTAACCATTAGGCTACAACAGATACCAATCTAATAATGTTGACTTCCACAATATTTTACCATGAACCTTAACAAGTGTAAAACTAATTAAAAAGATGGCTATTCAGAATTTTTCTTTTATAGATTTTAAAAATCAATAAGACTTTGATGATTGGACCAGAAATTAATCTCATCACTTTCAAGATATCAAAGCATTACAAAGGACAAAAGAAAACATGAATCAAATTTGAATATTTATTTACTTACACACAGTCACACTCACACATAGGAAGGGATGTTATTAATCCAAAACACCAATATAAGAAGTGAGGATATTAATCTGAAATACCTACATTGGAAGGGTGCATGGCATAGCAATTATCATCACACAAAATTGACTCAGCATGAAAGTAAGTCAGAAAATCATGAAAGAATTATAGTGAACAACTAACACCATCTGGTTGAACAAGAAATAGCAGACTTAGAGCAGTGAAGTGGAATACTTTTTTCATTTCTTTGGTGTCAGTTTTTTTTCTGTGTTACTGTTGATATTATTGCAGTGTTGCAAGGTGTCCAAAACAGTTGGTAGAGCCAAAGATAGATGAAGAGATGAAGATGAGTTCATATGAGGAAAGGAAAAAATCAGACAGAAAAATGTCACTCACTTTGTTATTGGTGTTGCAACCTCCCTCAAGACCAGTCTAAAGAAAAAGGAGTGGGAAAATAGTATTCACAAGTTTATGGAGAAAGATCTATTTAACAAGTAGCCCCAAAATTTGGATTGTTACTTGTTGCTTTCTAAGTAGCTCATTAACTGACTGACTCTTTTAAAAATCCCAACTCTTATAAGTGAGTTTTTTGCACCTACTGCAAGAATTCTGGTAATTAACTCTTTGTTATCAATCATACAGGCAGCACCAGGTTTGCTAGTGGTATGGAATCACCTCTTCATTTCATCATCCTATTCAATTAGCTGCCTCAAAACCTTTCTCTTGCCCATCCTCCTAAGATGCTGGTTAAACTGTAATTGACATGGACTCTTTTTCTACCACCAAACCAGGACACTTTTCCTTGTAGTCTTTTAGACTTTAGGGTCAAAAATCTTGGCTGACCCTAATCCAGCTACACTCTCATTCATTTAAGACTGCTTTCTTTTCTCCCAGTCACTCTGACCAGGGATAGAAAAGGCCAGTGAAACAATACACTGGAGATGCTGAAATTACTGATTATCATGATGATCCATATTTTCTACTTCTTTCATTAAGTCCCTCATACCCCAAGAGACAGATGTATTAAAAATACATCTGTCTCTTAAACAAACATCTTAATAACACTTGTCACTTTGTATGGTGTATTGGATAACAAGTCTGGCCAGTGGATCATTGTTATTAAGTTTGATTCTCATTGAGTGTTCTGCCCTTGTGTTAGAGTGTGAAGCTTCATAAATTATAACTTCTTAACATTGCACAGTTCCAAAACAGGGATACCAGCATCTTAATAAACTAGCTTAGTATCCTCTAGAAATTGTATATTTAGTGAAAAGTGACTGTCTAATAACATCAGGAATGCTAATATCAAAGTAATTTTTTTAAGATTTACAGTCAAGTCACACTAAAAGCACTGAAGTTAAACATTGATGAGATTGTAAAGTACTTTGATGGGTGACCACTGGAGAATAGCAGAATATATCTACCAGAATAAGCTACATGACATCAAAAAATAAAAACTTCTTGAGGAGTATAAGACTTCAGCAAGTTTTTATGTGGTGGAGTTGCTAACATCAAACCTTCTGGTCTTGAATTTTTTCTTTTCCTGTTGCCTAACCAAAAGGCTAGGGAGACCTGTCCACCTTACTATTTACCCATTGCTGAGATGGGAAGAGAAGGATTCATGCCTTTTCTATGTATATAATAGCAAAGGGAAATACAAACAGCCACATCCTGCATTTGAAGTTGGGTTGCTGATTCTGTTTCCTCATCAGTTTAGTAAATAATGACTGTAACTTTTTTTATTATTGATGAATGATTCAAGTCATATGGGCACTGGCTATTTATCACAGGTAAGTCTAATTTTGAATTTATAACAAGTTAAATATAATTATTTTAAAACTCCGTTGTCATCATTAACTTTCATTTTTTTTAATATATTTTTTCTTTTATCATTTTTATATATTTGTTTCATCATTTGCAATTTAGTAGCAAACGTAAGTATCTATGAACAAAATTATTCTACTTCATTTTTAAGTGTCATATATTCTATATAATGTACTTTAATTTCAAGTTAATAATAGTAACAAGAACAGTTGTGGACTTATTGATGTGTCTCTATGTACAGTGCTAGTCACAATTATTGATGCTCATAAAATTTCATTTCTCCAGAAAAAAAAACCCAAATCTAATGAAACAGCTTTGATCTATTGACAACTCATGGTTGATAAAGAACGACAAACAATAAAACAAGATTACATAAATTTGATTATTTTGCATTTATTTCTGAAGATATTCAAAAAAATGAAAGGGTGCCATTAATGGTGACCATGACTGTGTAAAATCGTTAGAGTAGATAAAATCTTTGATACATTTCTTCTTTAAATACTTTTTTCTTCCTACTGTTTTTAAAATTGTCATTATTTTATCAATCACCGTTCTGTTCCAAACTGTCCATAAACCAAAACATTTTTTAACTAGATCTAATTATTTTGGGGGATATTCTTTAAAATCATTCTAAAACTTTTTGATGAAGTTCTGTCAATGATTATTATTAATAATCTGTGATCTGTATTGAACAAGTCCTGGAGGCAACACCCAACAAAACAACACCTGTATGGCCACCTACCACCTATCATGAACATTATCCTAGTTAGATGAACCTGACATGCGGTACACTACTAGAGAAGTAAGGATGAGCTCATAAGCAATGTGGTCCTGTGGACCTCTCCACATGGACGAGCAAAGGCAGGACAACTAGCAAGAAAATATATACCAATACAGGATATATACCAATACAGGATATATACCAATAGAGGATATATACCAATACAGGATATATACCAATACAGGATATATACCAATACAGGATATAGCCTTGAAGACCCAATGAAGGTGCAATGGATGATCAAGATGGTTGGCAAGATAGAGTCATGGAGATCTGTGCTAGTAGCACAACATGATGAAGATGAGTATTATTCTTGATATTCCTAATTCTTCTTGATTTTTATAAAAGAAATTACTTGAGTTGTGATGAAAAACAGCAAGAATAAGGAAAATGAAGAATAATACTAGTTAAAATTATCAATAATAATGATTTCAAAAATATATTTAGAAATATATCTAGTCTTTATAGCTATTGCAAGAATGTGTGCAAACAAGAAAGAAATAAAGTCAATGCTGTTCTAGATAGAAATAATCGACTACATAAAAATGGAAGATCAAAATGTACTAAAAAATATAGTTTAAAGATAAAAGCCCTGTGATGGCCATCTTCAGGTAGAAATCACATTATTACAGTCACTACTTCTGCTTTTGATCATGTGACTCCCAAGATAATTTGGAGGTAAGATACAAAGTAGGTAGAAAGAAACAAATGGATATTTGAACAAATCTTGAACCAATCTTGAACTTTGGCTTTGGCAGCTCATGTTCTCCTTTAGGTGTGCCTTAGGTACCAAGCAATAAAACTAACCCAGCCAAAGTGGTAATGCCTGAGGGGAAAGCTTCCCCTGGACCAGGTGACCAACTTACACTGGCTCACCTGGTTGCACACACACACACACACACACACACTAAGTAAGCACACTCAAATGCTGAAGATATATCATGACATATATATGAAATTCTCATTGACATTAAAAGAGATACTTTCTCATTGTTATTGTGAGTAAAATTTGGCATTTATTTTATTTCAGTATTTCAGAGCATTTGTTTGTTAGAAAAGAAAAATATACAGCATAAACATCAGTCAAGTTGTTTTTTGTCTTACGGATGAAGAATCTTGAGAGCTGTTACAATCTAAATACAACTAGTGTTTAAAACAATAAAAAAAAATATGATGCCAACCACTCAGAGACAGGAATATTGAGTTGCTTTAAAGATCTTATCTGGACTTTAGAGGACTTTTTTGTCATTCATGTTTTCTTGCTGAGCTGGTATAGAAGTTGATATAAAAAATAAAACTTCTCCAAGGAAGAAAAAGTTATGAGTTTATATATCACTGGATGCTTCTTCATTTTTCTTCCTTTCAATGCACACTGTTCCTTGCTTTAATAGAAGTGACAACCTGAAGGGGTTGCGATGAAAAACAACTAGAATATTAACCAAAATTATCAAAAATAATTCAACCAGGTGTATTTAAATTTTTTGAGTGCCAATAATGATGATCTGGTCTGTACATATTTCTTTTTGTTATTAGGAGACATCAAAATTATTATTGTCTTTTAATCAACTTTGAGGTCACTGGAAACTTTTAGTACCAAACATAAGTATCTAAAAACAAGTATTTGAAAAGTATTTGTATTATTTTTAAAATTGCATTTGAATGACCCAAGCTTGTAGCTTATTTAATGCTCTACATTTCAATAATTCAGGGTCTTCTGAAAGCTTTTGAAACTTAGTCAACTTCTCTACTGTCTTTTATATTTTGGTTTATTTGTTTAATCAAATATCAACTCCTTATGGGTTATTCAGCGGTGAAAGTTGATTTATTTGAGGTTGATTGTAATCATAGCAATATTTATAATGTTTTTTGGCATTCTTTAAAATTGCATTTTTTCATTTGTTTATCATATCATATGAAGATCTACTTATCTATATCTTATAAGCGGGAGGTCTGTTGATGAGGGAAAAAAACAGCCAACAGATTACTATGACTCTAATTCAAACTGTAGCGCCCTTCATGTGGGTGGTACTCTGGCCGCAGGGTTTGAAAAATTGGCTACAGAGTTGAAACCCAAACCAAAATTACTTAGATGAAAAAACATTATTAATATAGCAACATTTAATGTTGGTAGTTTAAAAAAGTAAACCAATTACCCTAGCCAGTTGTTGCTACAGCCAAGCATAATATAGGCAATCTATGCACACAAGTATGGATGGACATTTGTCCTGGCATTTGCTTGAAAAAACACCATCAACACTGCCACTGGAAGTGAAGGAATGTTTCTCCATCTTCATGCCTTAAAATCATTAAAAAGCATTGAGACAATCCAACTGAGAAGTGTGCTTCATTTAATGGCAACCCCTACACAACAATCATCTCCTGCTACAGTCCCACCAATGCTGGGGATGAAACAGATATCATTACCTTCTACAAAATACCATGTTCCTTTGTCCAACATATTCCCAAATACAACATCAGTGGGACAAGAATGCTCAAATTAGTGAAAATAGAAATAACAATTTCTGCTTAGACAACTCACCAGACAGAAATGGTGGATATCAAGCAGATTTTTCCCGTGATAACAGGCTAGCATGCCTAAATACTAAATTCCTAAAAAGAAAGGAAAAACTATGGTCCTACACCAACCCAAATTACTTTAAAGCTTGGCTATATTTTATATTCATAAACAAGAAGTGGATAAATAGCTTTCTAAACTTTGAGATATACTCCTCTTTTGGAGTTGTATCTTCTGATCACAGTTTTGCCTCAATAAAGATTCACCTGAGTCAATGCAGAAATAAGATACAGACAGTTAAACCATCACAATATATCTAGTCCTCACTCACCAATAGTGTTATTAGAAATCATTAAATGATAACTATGAGAAACAAGTTTGATACACTTCAGGAGACATCTGAAAGGCATGCTCAAAATGGTGGAGACGAAAACTTTGTAACTGCCCATATTGAAGTAGAAGCCAAATTTAGAATCCCATGGGTGACAATGATAATTATAGAAAAATGGGATAACATGAAAAAAGCATCCTAACTTGATAAAAGAAAACTTAAAAATGCTGATGCCTAAAAACTTGAGAAAGCCTGCAGAGAACTAACCCATAGCAAAAAGAACAACTAGAACACATTAAAGGCTAAATCAATAAAATCAGAAATCTGGTTGAAGATATGGCAGACAGTAAGTGAAATGAGAGGAAAGAAGAGCACCTCTATAGCAAAACTAAAAACTGCCAGCCAAATAGAAAGAATGCAGAAGTGGAAAGAATGTTTCAAGAATCTGCTTGGAAATCTACCTAAAGTCAATAATAAACCTAAAGAAAAAAGTAATAATAGCCAACTAGACATCAAACTAGTACAAATTACAGAGGAAGAACCTGCTACAATTCTGAAAAAAATTAAAAGCCAAAAAGCTGCAGGCCTCAACAAAATACCTCCAGAATTTTTTGGTTTGGTTTGGTTTTATAACATATCAACCATTGTGAGTTATTTAATGCCAAATCCTTTTTAAACATATATATCAAATATATGATTTCTTAACACATTTTGTAGATAATTTTGGGGGGCAACTCTGTGCTCATTTTTTTCTTGCATACAGTTAAATGGTTCAACTTATTTTTATTTAATATCAATAATTGTATTTAATATTAATCACTTATTTGCACACAGTTAGATATTTTTAAGTATTGCTATTTAACACTAACAATTCAATTAAACATCAGTCATTTGTTAACACATATTTAAATAATCAAACAGTTCTATTTCAAACAATTTCCATTAGCATAAGTCAACAAAGTTAAATGGTTCCAAGTATTGCTATGTATCACTAACAATTCAATTAGACATCAATCATTTGTATACACACAGTTAAATGATCAAACACTTCTATTTCAAGCACCTCGGTTCACCATAAGTCGTTTGTTTGCTCACAGTTTAAATGCCAAACAGTTCCATTTGTCCCATAGATAGGAACCTATCAGGAGCTACCACTCTGAGCTAGAGTGGACCTGGGAGCAATGGCAATGAAGTAGTACTCCACATTCCCCAAAGCTCCAGTAATAAGCCTCATCATCAGATTATTTAATGTCATATCAGGACACTCTTTGAGGAGTCATATCGTTCTGCAAAGTGCAATCAGAGTATTTTACAGCCCCAGCCAAATGGGCCAAGAATTATGAAATTCTGGGAAATTTGATGACATACTTCTATATACCGTCTATAAACAAAACAATAAAGGAATGAACAAAAGGCTGCATTCTCCTCTTCTCCAAGAAAGGTGACCTCAAAATCACAAAGAACTACAGAGGTATTACACTTATTGCCATAGCTGCTAAGGTTTTCTCTATTTCTCAACTATATCAAAATTGAATTTGAGAAAACTCTTTGGAAAAATCAGTATAATTTTTTGAAAAAAATGATCTACATTACAAATTTTGAGTATTTGACTCTCATTGAAGGAGTTCAAGTAAAAAATCTCTAGGTAACACTCTTGTACATAGATTTTTACAAAGCATTTCATTCCATACACAAAGGGAAGATGGAGTAAATACTAGAGGTAGATGTTCTGCTTAAAGAAGCTGTTACTGCAATAATGATGCTATACAAAAACACAAAAGCGATGGTTTGCTCACTTGATAGCAACACAGATTTCTTTGACATTGTCACTGGAATTTTACAAAGTGATACATAAGTGCCATATTTGTTTATAATGTGCCTTGACTATGTACTTATCAATTAATCTAATAAAAGAAAATGGCTTTAACTGAAAAAGCAAGACACAGACAATATACCATGGAAACTACGACAGATGCAGACTCCACAGATTATATAAAACTTCTTGCAAATACACCTGCCAAGCTGAATCCTTACTACATAGTCTGGGGCAAGCAGCAGGAGGCATTGGCCTCAATGTGAATGCAAATAAAACAGAGTTCATGTGTTTAAAATGAGAAGGAGCCATCTCCACTTTTAGTAGTTGGCTTCTAAAATTAGTTGACTAGTTCAAATACCCTGGCAGCAATATCTCATCTACTGAAAGTGATACCACCTTATACCTAGCAAAGGTGTGGACTGCTATTAGCAAGTTATCCATCACAAGGAAATCTAATCTCTCTGATGAAATAAAACAGGATTTTTTTCAAACTGTGGCCATGTCCATTTGAAAAAATCCAGGAAGCAACATCCCAAAAAACAGCTGCTGTACAGCCATTTACCTCCTATCTCAAAAACCTTCCAAGTAAGACAAACAACATATATGGGGCATTGCAGGGAAAGCAAGGATAAACTCATTGGTGATGTTCTTCTGGGGACTCCAATAAATTGACCCCCTGATATTGACTGACCGACAAGAACTTACAGCAGCTCCATGTGGGCATTGGATGTTGTTTGGAAGACCTGTTGGGGGCTATGGATGTAGGGACAGATCGAGAGAGAAAGAGAAAGAGAGAGAGAATCAAAGAAATCCATGCACTCTTAATTTGATAATGGTGATAATGATGAGGATGATGATATCTTAAAACTAAGTGTAAATAAAGGATTATTTATTCTAAATCAAATATTTTGCAAATAGTTGTAGGGTTTCTAGTATTCCTATCAAATGCTAATAATCTATACAAAATGATATGTTTTAAGGTAACTCTTTCTATTCAGTAATAATCATTTCTTTGCACACAGTTATATGTTTTCAAGTATTCCTATCTGTTGTATCATGGTATGGAAGAGATACACAGTGAAATAGAGTTAATTATTTATTAACTGAAGTTGTACAACCCAACAAATATCATGTCTCGCGCTATGGGTGTTACATCCAAAGTTGGTCTTACTGCTGACCGAGATCTTTCAGTACTGACATGCTTAAGAAGCAGAACATCTTTTATACCTCCATGATAGCGTAAGTCTCGTGGTACAAGCCACTATACAACACAATCTAACCCTAATAATCCTATGGTTTCAAGTAACTAATAATAATAATCTTTTGTAAATAATTATAGCTTTAGTGTTAGTTTTGTCTTGTATAAAAATACAATGTAGATCATGCCAGTTTTGAGAAAATTGTATAACAGAAAAATTGATTGAATAACTTTATGCAAATTTTAATTTTACATATATGAATTTTAAATCAGTTAAAAACATTTTCTTTGTAGTCTTTATTTTTTCCCAATTATGAAAAGTGGCTTCTGTTAGTTTTTTTTTCCCATTCATGTTACTGGAGAGTTAAAGTCTGAATCATCTTTTTTGAACATTTCACATGAAATAATTTTAAAATACTTAAAATAGATATTCTTAATACAAATAATTTGCACACATTTATATCATATCAAGGAGGCACTCATGGGGTGATAGTTACATTCATAGGAAGTGGAATCAATGAGCTGAGTTCAATTCCTGGACATTTCACATAATGCTAATGCCCTTAGAAAAGGTATAAATCCAACTATTCTCCTCCAGCTATGAGTAAGTTGTAGGGCAAATTTAGCCCTTTTAACCTTAGTATGGTAACTGATATAGGAGAAGGAAAATTCTGAATTTAGAACTGCTTAAAAACTGGCCAGGTGTCACATCCAACTTGTGTTTGGGTAATATATGAGGATCATTAAATAAGTTTCCAGACTTTTTTCATATAGGCACTTTTATTGATAATACACACATGAAACTCTAATCCCCTTCAAAGTAATCTCCTCCGGCTGCAATGCACTTGTTATACCATTTCAACAACTTCTGGAAGGCCCCATGGAAAGCCCCATGGAAGTCCTCTTGTGTGAGCATATCAATGACCTTTGTCACAGCCTCTTTCATCTCCTCAATTGTCTCATAACAACAGCCTCTGAGCTAAGGGAATAGCCAAAAGTCGCGGGGAACAAGGTCTGGACTAGAGGGAGGGTGAGGAACTATCTTGATGCCCATATTGGTCGAATAGTCTGTGACAAGGATGGAGTTGTGGACTGGTGCATTGTCCTGGTGGAAATGCCACTGACCCGATTTGAAGAGTGCAGGCCTCTTCTGACGGAATCTCTTCCTGAACTCCCTTACAACCTCAACATAGTAACCTTAACTCTAACCCTTTTGCCAATCAACTCTGGTGTATTGACTTCCTTACTCCTCCCACACCTCTCATCATCCCTCACAGACTCCCTGCCTTCCTTGAATCTCTTATGCCACTCAAAAACTGATGCTTGATTCATGCATGATGCTCCCAAAGGAGTCTGAAGCATTCCTTACGTTTCTGTGGCGTTTTTTCCAAGTTTAAAACAGAATTTTATTTCATATTGTTCTTCTAAAGTGTCCTAATGTCCAGATTGGATTAAAGCCCTATATTCTAAGTTTTATTACCTTCCACTTTCTGGTATCTCCCAGTGTGGTAATTGTTAACAAGCTGTACTGAGACATCGTAAATGAGTCTGAATTCCAGTTGCATTATTACTTTCACTTTTTGACAAATATCCTAGAAAAAGTTATGAACTTCCTTATTCCCTCGGCCATATGTTCAATAAAATTACAACTGTTCTTCAAAATGGCTTAAGCATTAAATAACTCATGAAGGTTGATATGCTATTAAACAAAGAAATCAAACCAAACCTTCGACTTCCTGGATACTATAAGCAGCTTCAGCCAATATGAAACTAAGTTGAAAATAACACTTTGAAATTGCCAGGATCTCAATCGTAGTATCCTTCATTATAACATCTGAAAGAAAAGTTATTGCTGAATTTTACTGATTATGGTACAATATATAACGATAAAGATAAAAACATTGGATATATATATATATATATATAATATCAAGTATTCCTATCCAATTCAAATACTTTTCAAACAGATCAATTTGAACCACAGATTTGACCTTAATAAGCATTGCCACTCAGGGTCAGAGTAGGCCTGGGAGTAATGGCAATGAAGGGGTGAATCCACCTTAGTCTAAAGATGTTCACATAAAATAAACATTGGAGTAAAAATCTCAAAAACATGAAAGAACTGGTATTAAGGTGATGGTTATATTGCAGAGTGATGCAAAATCAGCCATATTGAAAATGGCCGCAGATCAGTGGAAGCAATGAACAGGTGTGAACCATAGCAAAAGTCTGATATTTTGTCAATAATGAAGCTAATACCAAAGATATGGGCAATTTGAGATAGCATGGTTAAGAAACCTCACTAGTGTTAGTACCCTGGTCTTCTGAGGAGGAGGAGGAAGAGGAAGAGGAAGAAGATACAGGTTTGTTGATTGTTGTTTCACATGTGCTTTTAACCAATTTTTATTCATGAGGTGTATCCTGAAAAAAAACAGAACCTTTTCAAAAATAGATTTATTGTTTTACCAACAAGACATCAAAATGTGCCACTTTCAAAACAGTTTCTTCATGATTGATACACTTCCCATCATTTTGAGTTGCTCAGATGCATTCTGCAAGTCATTTTTTTGGGTAGAGTGCAGGTCTTTAAAGTATATTTTTGTTAAGTTCGATGCATACATGATTATTGGTTATCTCCCCTTTCATCAGAACTATTTTTTAGTAGTATGGATGAAATAATGATCGCCATCACAGAGGGAAATGGGAATACTGTGTAGATCTTTAAAGCCTATTTTTACTGTGTTCAATACATACATGACTGTCGATTATTTGCCTTTTCATCAGAACTATTTTTTGATAATATGAATGCCACAATCATCATCAGTGTGGAAACAGGTTTAGATAAAAGGAAAAACATGCAAAAAATCTCTTTTTCCTGTTAGCAGGTCCAGAGGAGCTCATATCAAATGAAATGCTTCCTAGATAAGCAACAAAGGACTGTAAAGTTCTCAATTTTTTCCTAGCTAAATTGTTAAAAAAAGCTGATTCTCTTTGCCACAATATGTTGCCATACAGAAATGGAAGCAATAATCAAAACAACTAAAATATTGCTACAAACACAATCAAAAACAAATAGCATCTTTTAAATGCTATTTTTTATTACATATGTGCATTTACCCAACCCCTCTACATGAGCAGGATGTAGCACACTGTGTATTTTTAAGTGGAGTTTAACTAGTTTGAATTCAGAGTTTTTCTTCTCCTCAACCAGTTGCCATGCCAAATTTAAAGAGTTCAGTCTGAGCTACTTTTTACTCATAGATGGAGAAAAAACAGCTGAACTCATACCTTTCCCAAGGGTATTAGTGTTATATGAAAAGCAAACAGTCTTGTTCAAGATTTGAACTCGGGTTGCTTTGTCAATTTCCTACAATGAATACAGCTACATTACAAGTACCTCATTATATATAATCACTAAACATGCAAAAACCAAAAATAATAACCAAATAAATTTCATCAGTAAGTACAGGTCAATATTTCTGTTCTAATTCTACTTATGGACAAGGGTCATTTGAAAAGTTCATAGGCTGACCAATATACTCTCTACAATGTGATCAAATGAGAGTTATTTTTCAACATAGTCTCTTTTGCATTCCACACACTTGGTATTGCAGTGATTAGATCCTATTGGTCTGTTGTAGAGTAGCTAGCAAGCCTTCAGCACTCTACCAGATGGACTGGCTTATAGCCATAAATAGCCTATGATTAAAGACTTCAATGGTTGATTACTAAGCTGATATTCATAAATAAAGTTGGCGACCTAAGTCAAGGGTGACCCAAAGTCTCCTTTTTCAGTAGCTACTACACCAACAGGTAGGAGAGGGGGCTACTCCATTCTCTGGATTGCTCCACTTTACTCTTTATCGGTATCTTATAATGCTGAGAGTTAAGCAAGACGGCATCAAGTACCATTTTTTAAGTCTTTGTTATGACTCGACCTAGGGTTGAACCCCAGTCTTTGGGACCATTGGTGAACACTCTACCCATTAGGTTTGAACAGATCTTTGTTTGGCTATACAGCATTTAGACCCCCGTCAATTTCTTGTAAATTTTCTTGTTAATTGTTTGTAACTTATTGTACTGTGTCTTTTTGTATGTATCCATTAGCACTGGATACTAAGGCTGAATGAATATATTAAGCACTTATTCTCCTCTGTGTATCATTCACTTCCATGATACAACATGGTCAAAAGAGTCATTAACAGAATATATGACATCAGCATATGAACTTTTCAACATAGACTCTCTTGCATTCTACACACTTTTTCTATTAGTGTTGCAGTGATTAGATCCTATTGGTCAAAAGACTCATCAACAGAATATATGGCATCATCATATGAACTTTTCAGTCCACCTTTGTATTCTAGTTATTTCTTCATTCTTGTATCCTGCACCTATTTATTCATTTATTTATCATAATGACTTTGTTGTTATCCTTAAATTGGTTAAAACTTTTAAATTTACACTGCTTGCATCTATGTCTTATTGAATTCACATCTCTGATTAAAATTGCTAACAACTTCAAAACATTTAGGGAGAGTCCCCTTGGTATAGTGATTAATTTGCTGGACTACAATATCATAGTAAAATAGTTTGAATTTCAATAGTGCTTTTATGTTCACATTTGGACTAATACTCTTGGGAAATGTATGACCTTCCTTATCCCTTCCTCTATGGGTTAACAGCCCTTACACAAGTATCACTTTGGAATCAAATAATCAATGAAGGTTGATATGCCATTAAATAAAGAAACGGAAACCTAAAAACATTTATTCCTACATAGATAACTTCTTGATAAAGGCATAAATTCATCTGTTGTTCCCTCAGCCAAATAATGTAGTCTTGGTAAGGCTACTGGATTAGGAGAAAGAAAAATTTGAATTCAAACCATTTGAAAACAGATAAATCATTATCATTAGTCTTTGAATTATTCAGGCTAGTAACCTCATCTCTTTTGTTAGGGTCTCATCTATAGGTCCAATAGAATTTTTAATCATTTACTTGACTTGAAACCATTCATTTTGAAAGAATTACCAGTATTAAATTGCAATACTGATAGTGTTGGATAGCAATATTTTAAACCATTTAACTATGTGCAAACAAATAAGCCCAGGTTCATTTAAAAATAGTATTACCTACAAACTATTCACTTACAAATCATATATATATATATATATATATATATATATATATATATATATATATATATATATATATATAACAGGATTTTGTGTTAAATAACCTTCAAGGGTTGATATGCCATAAAAACACAACCAACCAACTCATCTTTTTCTTTTGATAACTATATTGCAGCTGATACATTTTATTTCTTTATATTATGGTTTGAAGTTCTTTCTTCATATTATGGTCTGAAGTTTCTATCATTATTCCCTGAATCATTTATGATAGAAACCTCATCTTTATTCCTTTACGTTTATAACAATGTTGCAGACTGCAAAAACCACCGTGTGGTCTTGTCACTGGAATAACAAGTTGGGACATAATTAGACGAAAGGTGTGCATTCACAAATGCAAATCTATAATCAATTGCCTCAGCAAGAGCAGCTGGTGATTGCTATATTTATTATCACTGATTGCTGAAAGACGCCAAAGGAATATCATTATTCTGCCAAAATTCTATGATTGATTTCTCTGAATAAGATAATCTAATTTAGGAAAACAAATACTTTTTGTCTGTTTTATCTGTTAAAAGAGAATATCTTAAAGCCTTTAAACATAATAGATTTCATATTAGCATTGAAATGTCTTTCTGAGAGCTATTTTAGAAATTTTACACTTAATGTCTAAAAAGCTTTTATATATAATTCTACTTTGATTTGGATATTTTATATAATTTGCTTCTTCTATTTTGATCACAGAACATCTATTTATGATGTGTGTTCAAAAAGAAAGAGAACTTTTTCAAAAACAAATGTTCTGCTTTATTTATAATGTAATGAAGGAAAAAAACAAAGAGGGACTGATTACATTTTGCATCCATAAGGAAGATTTAATTGAAAGGGATTATTGATCTCATGAAAGGTGTTCATAAGAATCAAAACCAATCTTAACTCTCAGTAAGTCAGAGAGATTGTGTATGCAAACCTTTGATTTTTGAATTTTCTCTGGTTAGTTTTATTTAAAGCCAGTCATCTAGCCAATATTGACATGTCATTTTCTCAGCTGATCCTTGATTTTGATGACATGGGGTAAGAGTGTTTATTGCTGCGTAATAAACTAATTGAAAAAATTTCTTAGGTGATCAAATCCAGAGAATTGGGTAACCTGAATTTAGATCAGCTAACCTAAATCATTGAAGATAATTTTTTTATCTGCTAAGAAAACTCAGTTATCAATTAAGAGAAAATCAGAGATCTCCCAAGAAGTTTATCCAAAACATTGAGAAAACAAAGAAATTAAGCAATAAAGCAGAGTTACCAAGTTTAACTCTGAGTTCTGAGTGAGCACATACCAGCCAACCGTTGTGACAACAGAAGGCTATTTAATAAGGAAATGGTGCCATCTTGATGAAAACATATAAACTCTGTTTTATCTGAATTCAACTAAAAACCAATGCCTCTGGCTTCTTGCTCTAAGCTATGCAGTTGGGATTCAGCTTGAGCCATTATATTTGCTAAAAGGGCTAGATTATCCACCCGAAATTGACTTAAATGAGCCTGAGCTCAGGTTTTTTGCACACGGTTAAATGGTTTCAAGTATTTCTATCAAATACTAATAATTCAATTTACTTATAACCATTTGTTTGCACACAGTTAAATGGTATATAACAGTAACAGTTTAACATCAGTCATTTGTTTGCACACATTTCAATAGATGTACAAGATATGTAAGGGATTAGTTTTTCATTAATTTCATTTTTAAATGAGTCAAATATAATTTGTTTTTATACTAGTAATGCTACTGTTACTCCACAGTTTAATGATTTCAATTGCTGCTATCTAATGATAATGATATTCTATTTTAATCATTTGTTTTCCCACTGGGAAGTGGTTACAAGTATTGCTATTTAACACTAATTATTCTATTCAACACTATTCATTCATTTACACACAGTTAAATAGTTCCAAGTATTGCTATGAATCCCTAACATTTCAATTAAACATCCGTCATTTGTTTACACACAGTTGAATGAGCAAACAGTTCTATTTCTAATAATTCAATTCATCATAAATCATTTGTTTGCACACAGTTCAAATATCAAACAGTTCTATTTGAACCATTGATAAGACCCTATCAGTAGCTTCTACTCTATGCCAGAGTAGACAAAGGAGCAATGGCAATGAAGAGGTACTCTGCATTCCCCAAAATTTCAGCATTACTGGAGCCTCACCATCAGATTGTTTAGTAATTTATCCAGGATACTCGTTGGTGGCGGGGGGGGGATTACCCCTCTGCAGAGATGCAGTCAGTGTATTCTACTGCCCCAGCTGAGTGTTGCACTTTTAAAACAGTTTCAAAATGGGACATGAAAAGTTTTGTAAAAATAACATTGATGTTTTGTTGAAAAAATGAATCATGTCACTTTGGTTAACATTGAACCTTTATGTTCTTGGCATAATGGGCTTATTTTCTATTCAAATTGAACAATGAAGGAACTGGTGAGATATTCTGTTTCAGATTAGGAAAAAAAAACTTTTATGAAAGTTTTGCTGAGGTTGCAACTGGCCTATGATGAATTTTGTTTGAATTGTATGCAGTGTCACGCATGCTATCAGAATTTCAAATCAGAAAGAACATTACCAAAGAAAATCCCAACTCTGGACAAATTTCCGTGTGAATAACTGATGATTGCTTTAAGAAAGTTTATACTGTGATCCATGGAAATGATTGCTTGACTGACTGTAAAGCTTCTGAAGAAGTAGGAAACTGTAAATAGTGATGTCACATGATTTTAAAAGGAAAACTAAAAATGAAAGTATCATGTGACACTGCAAAAATTTCTGCTGCACCCACTGACATACTAACAAAAAAGCAAAACTTTATATAAATATATATACATATATTGCAAAACAAATCTTTGGATGAATGGGGAGGAGTCATGAGCAATATCATATTCTTGAGTTCTTTGAAGATTTTCTGTCCCACAACATTATATTTTCTCCCCCAAGCAACCCAACCAGGGCAAATGAAACTCTTATACTTTCTCCAGCAACAGGCTTTTACAAATCTTGCTTCCAGGTGCTTCCATCATTTTTTTATTTCTTAGTCACATGACCCCCCTGCCAATGGCATTTGAGTTCTGTTCGACCAATATATTTATTTGATTTCTCTAAGTTTTGGCTCAAGTTTGGCACCAAAATTCTTTATCAGGATACTAGGATCACTGAACTGGCTGTGATAAGTTTTGATTTTTCCCTGATTAAGAAAAGGAATTTTTACCTTGTTTTGTTCGGAAAATCTTCTCTGCATTTACCTCGTACACATGCACACACATTTACACATACTAAAGAATAACATCAAGAAAACTAATAGTTAATATAATTAAGGCTAATATCTATAGGTAACTATTAGCTTTAATAATATATAAATGCATATAAAATATATATATATAAATGATATATTAGAATATATATATATATATATATATATATATATATATATATATATATATATATATATATATATATATATATAAATGTATATATTCATAATACATATATATAAGAATAAATAAATATGTATAAATTATATATAAAAAAAAGAAAACAACATAAACTAAAGGTCAGTATAATTACAGCTAATTTTTACTTTAAATATATAAATATATTTGTAGATAGATTGATAGATAGATAGATATGTATGTTTTGGCAGCAAGTTATTTATACAAGTTTGGTTAAAGAACACAGAAATTTCCATTTTTATAATCTTAGGTTTTTGCTCTAGCTTTTGTGCAAATTTCTTTTTGTCAGGATTCAGTTGATTAAGAAGTTGCTCTGAGATTTGCTCCAAAGGACTTTCGATCATATCAATTAATCATCTTCCGGGGTTCCCCCTACCAATAATGAATTATTCCAATGAAATAAATATTGCACTCAAACTATGAAAAAATCAAAGAATACCAATCAAAACATAGATAGCATTTTAAGATAATGCCTTCCTCTTGAGGGTATAATGTCACAACTCTACCATATCTGTGATGGAGCTGCAGTTTCATAGCATATACACATATATACATATTCATATATATAAATATCCTTATATACATATGTATACAAATATACATACATATATATATAGGCATTATCTTAAAATGCTATCTCTGTCTTTTCATATTTATCTATCTATTTATTCATCTGAAGTTCTTTTTCATTCTTATAAAACTTAAATAATATATATATATATATATATATATATATATATATATATATATATATATATATAAGTTTTTTTCCTGTCTATCTATCTATCTATCTATCTATCTACATTTGTTTCTCATTGCTGCAAAACTTAGATAATATAAATGAATTACAATTTCCTGAAAGTGATACTAATAAAAAGTTACTGCAATATTTATGTGACTGGTGTCTTTTATGCTGACATCAGAATATTATTATCTTGTTCATTGCATACAATATAAAGCAACATAGCTATAAGTACCTTCTTGCAATGAAAAAAAATGCTTACTTTGTTTAGAAGGAAAGACTTAACAAGTGAGTTTTGCCAAACAAGATGGGCTGATGTACTTAGAACGCCTATGGATCTAATGAAAAAAAGAATAGGTTTGCACTAAAAAAGCTAGAAACAGGCAAAAACCTGCTCAGACTGATGCAGATGATCCAGCACATTTTGCAGATACATCAGCTCTAGCTGAATTTCAGCTTCAGCAAGAAGCAGACAGCAAGAAGCATTGGTCTCTACAGATAAAACAGAGTTTATATGTTTTTATCATTACATGAAAAACCTCTGAAATTAATTGGCTATTTCACATATCTCAGGGCAAGTACTCATGATGCAATGGCTAACATACAGAACTGCAATATTGTAATAACCAGGTTCAAATGCGAATTGAGCTATTGCATTAATTTTCAGACTCAAACTCTAAAGAAAGGCATAAACTCTCTTATTCTTTCCGCTATGTATTAAATAGTACCACTATTTTCCTTTTACAAGGATGGCTTTAGCATTAAATAAACCATGAACGTTGATATGCCATAAAACCAAGACACCAAATCAAAACATACTTAGGTAGCAATATCTCTTCTACTGAAAGTGATGTCAACATAACATGTCAGTAAAGTATGGATTGCCTATTCACAGGTTTACAATCATATGGAATTCTAATCTTTCTGATTATATAGAATGGTAATTCTTCTTTCTGAAATGCTCGGAGAAAAATCTTCATGGGAACTACACAAGGATGCTGCATGTTGTTTTGAACACATGCAGGAAATATCAGCCCTATGACCACTTACCTTTCATCTCCCGAACCATCCAAAAAAGATGAACAAGACAAACTGAACACTGTTGAGAAGTAAAGACAAACTCATATGAGATGTTCTGTGGAGACCTATATATGGACTCACCAGTGTTGTCCAACCAGCAAAAACTTACATTCATCAGCTATGTGGGGTCATTGGATGCCGTTTAGAGGACTTGAAAGAGTGTTGGCCAATAGGGACAGATTGCAAGAGAGTGTCTCAGGAATCTGTACTCTTAGCTTGCCTTGATGATGATGATGATGATGATTGATAAAACAATACTTATTGGTGCCAGTGAACTTCACTACCAATGTCTTCATTATATGAAAACTGAATCACCATTTCTAGAAGGTGAGATTTGATACTGATAAAAATTCCAGCAATAATTATGTGACTGGTGTTGTTGTATGCTGACATGAGCTGTCAATCAAACGCATTGTTATTCCTTAGACTGTAGTTATTATGCTGGGAAGTTTTATTTATATCAATGGAAGATCAGCTTTTCTAAACAGCAGACTTCGATATTTATAGGAATTGGCGCTGTAACCAATCAGGTGGGTGGATATCAGAAAGTATTGATTTAAACTGTCAATCAGATTTTAGCAACTTTAAAAGTTTAGTGGATTCTAACTATTTACTAGTATTTTTCAAGAAATAATAATGTGAGGTGTGTTAAAAAATGCATCAATAACTCCTATGCCACCACAAATTCCTTTAATCTTCAATGAATAAGTCTCTATCTCTCTCTCTCTCTCTCTCTCTCTCTCTCTCTCTCTGTCTTAGCCCTTATGAATTTTGTTCCAAAAGTATCTATCTATCTATCTATCTATCAATAACCATTATGCTCCCAAAACCTTCAACCTTCAATGAATAAGAATCTTTCTCTCTCTTTCTTTCTTTCTTTCTTTCTTTCATTCTTTCTCATTTTTGTGCTAGCTCTCAAAGTGTATGCTCCAAAAGGATCTATCTATAACTGTAATGCTACCAAAATCTTCTTCAGCCTTCAATGGATAGAAGTCTCTCTCTCTTTTTGTCTTTATCTTTTTTCTTTTTTTTACTCAGCTCTCTCAAACTGTTCCAAAAGTACAGAGACTGAAGCTGTATTTACCAAGACAGAAATGAATAAAAAACAAAACTAGTATACTATTTTTTTTTCAAAATAGTTTCTTTCTTTGGCATTCATTTGATTGAAGCATCTCTGAAATTTCTCTTGTTATGCTGCACTGTCTTACTTCTTTAAATATTGTCCACAGCAACAAATAATACTCTTTAGATGAATTTTCTACTGTGGCAGCATGAAAAACCTTTTTGAAATTTGATCTAGTGATTGTGAAAAGTGCCACACTTGTACCATACTATTTTTTGCCAAAAAACACAGATCAGAAAGTACCAAGGTCATTAATAAAAAGTATTAAAAATTAGCATTGACTGATGAAGACATTTAAATGTTGGAATAGACAATTGTCAGTTGATTCAAATGCTTATGATAAACTCATAGAAACAATCAATCAGATCAGTAATAAATATGGGAAGCAAAATATAAATGCATATTTTTCAAATCCTCTCATTACACAGTCACGAATGATGAGTTTGAGTTCTGTCCTGGAGGGATCAAATGACAGCAAAACACCCACTCATGATACCGACCATTGGCCTAGGAGATAGAGTGTTCACCAATGGTGTGAAAGACCTGGGTTGAATTTGCATCATATCAAAAACTCAAAAATTGGTACTTGATACCATCTTGCTTAACACTCAGCATTATAAGGTACAGATTAAGGGTAAAGTGGAGTAATCAAGGAAAAGAAGTAGTACCCTCCCCTGCACCTTGCTGTAGTAGAGAGACTCCAGGTCACACTCAATTATGGTTGCCAACTTCACTTTACTTTATAATTCAAATATGCTTTTAATATATCCAGCACAGGATAATTTCTAACTATAATAAGGTAGGTTTAATAAGCAGGTTTAACTATAATAGATGATAATGATTCCAATTTAATGTTTTATGATATTGATTAACATTGAGCTTTGAGTTAAAATTCTGCTGAAAAAAAATTGTTCATGAGTAACATGTTAAAATACATCTGCTGTTTAGAACAATTAATTCCATCCCACCATGAAAATATGAGTTTGTATAATCTGTAGCAAAATGGAAATAAGGAGAAATAGACTAATGGAAAGGAAACCTTGCCTGACAGAAATAATATTAATTGCCAAGCCCATCTAGGATGTCAACATGCTGTAGACATGCAATATTATGGGTAAATGGCTTTTTTCAGCTCGTGGCTTCTTTTGGAAATTGGCTTATTTTGGCAAGTATCTATTTTAACATCATTGAAAAAAATTGCTGTACAAGGTCTATGACATGTTAATATCAACTAGTTAATTAATGGCATTTAAACTGATTAAAGTATAACAGTAAGACTTAAGATTTTAACTTCTCATTTTCGTAAAAAGTTTATAAACTTTGTCAGTTTTTATGGCACATTAACCATTTTTTATGTATTGATTTTGGGAATTAGCACATTGCCCTCTGGCAATTATTCTGATAAGAAATCTAGAATTCTTATTGTAAGATTATCAAGATGTCTACTCTGGAATTCAATCCTAAGCCAAACTATTATGACAATGTTCCAGCTATTTTTACATTCAGAGTCATATGAGGAGATCATTGAAAGAAATCAAAGTAAATGGCCTATGATTCTTTGCTATCAACTTTTTAAATAATGGTGTTTAGACTGCTCAAGCTATTACTGTATGACTTCAGATTTGAACTTCAAATTTATAAGACATATTTATAGTGCTTGACCATTTTTATAGCATACAATACGATAAGCCATTTTGTAGCAATTTGACATGGGAATGAAAATGCACACTTGTGTAGTTACTTATTTATAAGATGTCTTGAATTATTCTTACAAGTTTATTGTCCAGATAATTCATGTCGATAATCAACTGAGGCCAAATAATAATATCAATGTTCTAGTCATTCCCCATTTTTAAGACTCTGAGGAAGTTTCACATAAATTGGTGTACATGGCCTATGATTCTTCAATATCAATTTGTTAGATAATAAAAGTTCAATGCTTAGCCTGATACACTATGGTTTTACACTTTAGCTTAAGATTTAGCTGACTTGTAATAATGCTTGACTATTTTTATAGCACAATATAAACCATTTTGTGTCCATTTGGCTCAGGAATAAGTACAATACAATCCTGTATAATCTTACCAATAAGAAGTCTTGAATCATTTCAGAAAGTTTATTGTCAAGATGTCCACTTTGCAATTCATTCCTAGGCCAAATGATAATGAATATGTTACATCTATTTTTGTATCCTAAGAGCCATGAAGAAGTCCTCGAAATGAATTGATGTTGATAGTTTATGATTCTACAATATCAAGTGGTAAAGCTGTTCATTAAATCTTTATTGTCCTATCAGCAAGGCTTTGAATATGCCACTTGCAGAGAGATGGAAGACCCAAACTAAAAAAGGGGGTGTCATGGATATGACACTAAACTGAATTCTGTTGTGAGGTCCTAGCTCACATATTCTCAGATGTATGGAATACACTTCACTGCCATTATTGTTAGGTTCACTCTGACTTGGTACAATAGTACCTGTTGGGAACTCATCTATAGATTGAATAAATCTGTTTCAAAATTATTAATATTAGATAGGAAGACAAAACTGTCTGCAAATAAATGATTATTATTAAATTAGAATATCAAATCAGAATATTAAATATCAAATAAGGCTTGAAAACATACAATCACAAAAAATAGTCTGAGTTCAGCATAAAGTGACTCTGCAGGGATTGATAAAAAGCCAACCAACTAACAAACCAATCAGATTATAAAGATTCTTCTTAGCATATCAACTTATGGTTCTATCAATAGTTCAGGTATATATGCTCAAAAGTTATTTGTATTAGATAGGAATACTTGAATCTATATAACTATGTGCAAATTATTTGTTATGAGTTAAATGAAGCAATAGTTGTTTACAAATTATCATTAGTTACTTGAAATCACATAATTTGTTTGCAAAAAAGAATACTGACTTCACCATTAAAAACCCAAAGAGAAGTTGACATACCACAAAACCAACCAACCAACCAACCACATTTTTGTTTTTAACTTTAAATTTATGAGGCCATTCATAAAGCTTGATTGTTTTATGGTCTCAGGTTAATTTGTTTAATTGCAATTAGTTTAATTATTTGATGCTTCAGCATCTGCCATGCTAATTGATATTGTTTATCTTTTACAGAATTTCTGATTTTATTGATTTAACTTCTAGTTGTTCTTTTTATTATGTTTTAGTTCTATGCTGGTTTTCTTAAATTTCTGCACATTGGCATTTGTTGAGTTTCCTTTATTTAGTAAGGATGCTTTTTTCATGTTATCACATTTTTTGCCAATGGCTTTTGTCTTCCAGGTAACTCTACATTTAGCTCTTGGTTTGGTTGGTACACCCTCTGCTGCTGCTTCTAAACTTAAAGAGGTAAGTTGGGTAATCTTATTCATTTTTCTTTCAATTATATATTTTAGTCACAGTATTTATGTTTTTACCAGGCATATCTGCCATTTTATGTGATAGAAATAAAAACTCTTCTTGTGGGTTTACCCACAAGGCAGTACCTTCCTCTTTGCCAAAATGGAGTTAGGGTTGATTTCATTGCTCAGTGCTTGAGGTGTTTTTCAGGAGGAATGCCAAATCATGACAGCAATTATTTCATCTGCCCACCACCTGGAGGGCACCATACATGAAACTGACCTTGTGTCATATTTTGGCCACATGGAGAGCAGAATAAATGGTGTATTTTGCAATCATACAGTCTGCTTTAAACTATAACCTATATATTTATATGCATGTGTGTTTATGTGCTTATGTGTTCTGCGAGTTTATATATATATATATATATATATATATAAGAGTCAGCAAAAAATTTCTAAGCCTCACTCACAAGAAGTCAGAAAAAACACTATTTTTCTATATCATCCCCATTGATATCAATGCACTTAACTCAATCTAACAATGCTCAAGTATTGCAATCCTATCACAGAAAAAGGTGGTATTCTGGTAATCTTGCAAGTCATTGAGTTTAGGAAACTGGTGAGTAAAGGGAATGAGGTAGCAATTCAAAGCCATTGCTGGCTGCTTCAGCACTGCAAACTTAACTGTGTAAATGGGTGTGTTATCCAGGAAGAAGAGCACTTCTGCTCTTAGTTTTTCCTCAGCATTTTGAATTGATTTCTTCCTTCAGTTATCTTAAGTATTGTTCATTGATATTTTTTTCCTTTTGCAGACAGCCTATCATGATTATACCTTCAGAATCTCAAAAAACAGAAGCCATCACTTTGCTAACAGGTGCTGTCTGCTTGGAGTTCTTCACAAGTGGAGAACTAGGGTATTTCCATTATTTACTTTGAATCTTTGATTTAGGTTCAAAGTGGTAAACCAAGGTTTCATCTTGAGTTACTAATCTGTTGTGGAAATTCTTGTGGTTAGCCTGGAAGTGATTTTGAAGTGTTGTAGAAATGTCAGCCTTTCAGTTTCTGCATTCTTGGGACCCATCTAGCAGACAACTTGTTCATCTTCAAGATCTCAGTTAAAAGTGTGTGGACTGAATCAGAATTAATGCCTATAGATTTACATATTTACTGGACAGTAAGACAACTGATCTAAAACTATATGGTGAATGGCATCAACTTGTTCATCAGTGGTTTAAGTTTTTGGACGACCTAACTGAGGTTCATCTATGCTATCCTTGACTCACTTCAATTCCACAATGCATTTCACAGTTGCTTAGAAAAGAGGAGTCCTTAGCAAGGATCTATACTATGTCCACAAGGATTTCCTTGGGTGTTATACTTTTCTTTCTCACAACTGCTCTGACCTCTGCTTTATCTATTTTAAGATTTGTCTTACACTTCTTCCTTTTTTATGAACCTCATCTGCACAAAAATTGAAGCTGAAATCTGATTTCATTTGGCTAGTTTTAGTAGAAGTAGTTGCGTGTTGCCACAGCTTTAATATTCAGCTATGGGTCTTCTTTCTGAGTGAGGATTAGAACTTTTTGAACGAACTTCATGTATATGCATGTGTGTGGGGTGTGCATATGTGCATGTTCTTCAAAATGAGAAATGTTGTTTGGTGAATTTGTAGCACAATGGTGCACCATTCTTTTATTATCAGCTCATCAAAAAGAGTACATACATACACACATATATACATGTACATATATATATGTTTGTGTGTCTGTGTGTTCTTTTCACACACACACACACACATGCATACATATATATATATATTAACATCAGCTTCACTTAACCAAGAATCAGCAGTTTGAAAAAAAAGAAAATTTGTAACTATTTACTTTTCTAGTCTTGCCAATATAGCACGTATTAATAACAGAACCTTTCATCTCACTTTAACAGCATTATAACTGTATTTTTAAATGTTTTTTCTTTAATTGCTAAAAAAAAGAAAGATTTAGTTGATTGCCCGCAGCCTTATTATATTGCGGTATTCCATTTGTCATATCTCAATTTCTCTTACCGAGCAAAACTGTTTCTGTAATCTAAAATTACCACTTCTAGTTAATATTATTTTCATATTACTCAGTGTAAGCTTCGTGTTATCTAGTGTGATGTTATAAGCTTTTATTATGGTTTACTATAAACAATCAATTTTTTTCCATTTCTTTCTTTCCAGAAAGGTGCCAAATGCTTAATGAACTATAAGCTGTTCAAAGTGAGATAATTGAAAGACTTTTAAGAGTTTGGGTTTTTTTAGCAAATTTAATAAAGAATGTTTATCAACTATGACAAAATCTAAAGTAATTTGACTATTTTCTTTTGGCTTGTTTAATTCTCACAAAGAGAAACTGAATTCCAATTGTACTTTTTGAGATTAGAGCTGTAAAATCTTATTTTAGCTTGAATTTCATTTCATCAAACTGAACTTTGAACCTATACATAGATACACATGAAGGTAATTTAATAAATAAGGTGAATTTTTACTTTGGATTTGGCAAATGGAAACACTGTTTCCAGTTGCAGCTTTTTCAATACTGATAGGTCATTTCATATGGCAGAAGACTGTCACTTTTTTTTACTTATCCCTAAGTCCATAACTTTTCTTTTACTGGAAAGTCTTTGGGCTAAATTTTCAACTTAGGCTCAAAGCGGTAAATCCATCAGTACATATTTTTCTCACTAAAACATATTTCTCTGTACATATCACACATTCTTCTATAAATTTCATATAGGTTGCACTTCTTAATCACCAAAAATATAATGAAAAAAACTCTGTTCAATCCTGAAGCACTCTGTTTGATTTGATGTCATTTTGAAACAAATATTTTTTGCAAGATTAAGATCATTTTTGCTATAAACCAATTTCAAACAATACAGAGTTTATATTTATAGAAAAAAAATGCATTTTTTAAAAAATTATCCTTATTTATGGACATATATATATATATATATATATATATAGGCTCCCTTTTTAATAACTATTAGATCAAGGTGTAGAAAAGGACACTACTCCTTTCTCTGGATTGTTCCCCTTACCCTTGATCTATACCTAATAAATCAGAGAGGCATCAAGTAATGTTTTTTGAGTTTTTAGTATGACTCTACTTGGGATCAAATTCAGACCAATTGTGAGCACTAACTATTATACCGATGGGCCGGTTATATATATATGTATATATAGAACCTGCCAGTTGGCATGATATAAATATATATATATGTGACATTTATCAGTCTTATAAACCTATTAATGAACACCTTAAAAAAACTTTCTTCCTCTCAAGGATGAAGGCCTGGAAAATGTTGTTTGGGGGAAAATCTCGGACATATTGACTAACTTACTGAACTGATATTGTAGAGAGTTTGAACTCCATTCACACTATTATGTTCACTTTCAAACTAATATCGTTGGGAAAGCTACAAACATCATCCCACAACTATGGGTAAAATAGTACCACTACCATACTTCTACCGGCTTATTGGCCTTGTGGGTAGAGTGCTTGCCAATAATCCAGGAGACTTAGGTTCAATCCCTGGTCACGTGATACCAAAGACTTTAAAAATGGTACTTGATACTTCCTTGCATAATGCTCAGCAATATAAGGTACATATCAAGGTTAAAGTGGAGCAATCTAGGGAAAGGAGTAGTGTCCTCCCCTACACCTCAGTGTAGTAGCTATTGAAAAGGGAGTCTTTTGATCACCCTCGACCACGGTCGCCAACTTTACAACTTACTATACTTCTACAAGGATGGCTTTGGTATTAAATAACCCACAAAGTTTGATATACCATGAAAATAAAGAAATCAATGAAATGTAATAGAACACAGATAATTGCTTATGCAGTGATTGCCCACTATCCATGTACCAAAATTGTTGTTTAAGAAAATGGTAAGCTCCAGTAAAGCTTGATTAGTGAAATTATTGAAGAACAATATTGCAGTGGCTCAGCTGAGAATGAAAATAAATTGTCATTCCCAATAAATTGGGTTTTCATTTCTTCATACAAATTTCTTAAGTTGTGCATAAATCTCTGTGCATGGCAGCTGTGATATAGAAACCGGCATAAAATTGGCTGCAGACATGCCATCAAGAAGGGGAAATAAAAAGAAAAATAATAAAAGGATTCCGTTGTAGATGGTCGGTTTATTCTTGTTTGATTGGCACATCTTTGATAATCCAGGCCTCGTGGGGAAATGAGAGATATGTCCTAAGATATTCAACTTGCAGAGAAAAGGAAAGGACATGATCTCAGAATTGTGTGGTACTTGTCACCCTATCATTGACAGAGATCAAATCCTACCTCTATTGACAGGCGCTCCTTTTCTTTAATATTCTCTGAGTTCATTTCATGAAATTGAGGTTAAGCTTTACCCAAGACAGATAGACCAGTATAAGTATTAATCAAATTTTTGCAAATAGTCAAGTTGGAATCAAGAGATGTCTACTTAGAGATAAAGTACAACATGGCTTTATTTAGATGAGGCAAGATAAAAATGGTTACCATTTTAGAAGAGTAGATAGCTGAGCTTTGTGTGCTAGACTAAGCTATTCTTAGTAAATTTTGATATCTATTGCTTTGTTACCAAATGTTGCAAGATGACAATATTGATGAGATATTTTGAAAAACATCATCAGTTTTGTTGAATTTGAGTTAAGAATCAAATTTTAGATTTTTTTAAAAATTGAATAGGACTATTGAACAAATTCATTAACAGTTATTATAGATTGCTATTTGGTGCTCGGAGAGATGTGCAATAATCACATTAGTATATCCATTGATACACAAACCCTGAATGAATGGAAAGGAATTGGATAAACTCATATAAACAATCAAAATATTTAATTGGTACATATGATACAATAAATGTTGCAATGGCCCAAAGTAAATGAATTGCATGTATTACTCAATGAACAAGCGTGTATGTCTGGAGATATGAGAAAGAGTAAGTAAATGTCTTAATTGTCTTCTGGTTTTCACAGTGAGGTGAAATTGAGTACCTCACCATAGTTGGAAACAACATCTCCATCTACTTCTATGAGTAAAATTAAAAATCATGTCCATTTTTTGACCCAAGAGCAAGAGCATGTCTTCTTTCTAAAAATGTTGGCAAAAGAAAAAGGAATTAGGATTATAAATTCTCACATGATCAAGGAACTGGTGATGTGGGAAGCTACATCCTCAATCCAAAGGAAGACAATTATTTTTGTCTCCATACAGGACACTTTCTTTTGCTTTTAAAATTCTTGCACATTTTCAAGGGATATTGTAAATGCAGGTATTGGTAGCACTCGGGAGATTCTGAAGAGTGGAATTAGATAAGAGAAATCAAGGAAGCAGCATTGATCAGAGAAAAAGTCAGACCAACATGGAATTTAATTCACTAGGGCTTCTACTCATCATCATCAAGTACTATCAAGCTGATAGGACATAGTTTTCTGACTATCTCTCTCTCTCTCTCTCTCTCTCTCTCTCTCTCTCACCATTCGTCCCTATGGACATCGCTCCTGGCAGGTACTCAAGACAGCATCCGGTGTCTGCACAGAGCTGTTGTATGAAAGTCTTTGCAAGTCAAAAACACTGGCATGGTAATGTGTCCATAAGAGTCACTTATGAGTTCGTCCTTACTTCAAAATGCCCGACATGTCTTGTTCGTCTTAGATGGTTTGTGAGATGGGAGGTTGGTGACCGTACAATTGCTATTTTCAGAAGTGCTGCTTTTAGGATTTATTCACAATAATATGTAGCATTCTTTAGTTGTTCCCACCTAGCTTTTGCTCTGAGCATTTCCAAAGAATCCGGGTGGTACATCTACACAATAGTACTGAGAAAGCCATATCTTGGAAGACAATTTGTTTTATTTCATCGGATATATCAGTTTTCTGTATGATTAATAACCTGTCAATAGCAGTCTACGCCTTTGCTTGACGTATGTTGACATCGCTTTCAGTAGATCAGGTATCGCTGCCAGGTATGTGAACTTATCTATTAATTTCAGAGGCTTGCCATTTAATGAGGCTGATCTTAATTAAAACTCTTGAATCCTGCTTTATTTGCATTCACAGAGAGTCCAACGCCGCCTGCTGTATGCTCCTGGCCAAGGAAGGGGGATTAGGCTTGGGCAAGTGTATTTGTGACAAAATGGAGTTCTGTGAAAAGATCTGACAACAGTATCATGTTAAAAAATACTGATACTGTTTTGTTTTGAACCCTATAAATGTGCATATTATACCTGATGATAATCAGAGAATATTCCGGTCAAAAAATTGAAAAGATGGAGGAAAAAAGAGGTTAAATTAAGACATTTATTACTGTATATACTCGTGTAATGAAATACTTTTTAATTGGTTTGGTTTGGTTTTATAACACATCAATCATTGTAAGTCATTTAATGCCAAATCCATTTTATACCTAGAAATAGTTCTATTTCAAACAGTACAGTTTAGCATAAGTACACGGTTCTATTTGACCCAAAGATAGGACCCTATCGGGTGTTACCACTCTGGGCCAGAGTATATTGGGAGCGATGGCAGTAAAGGGGTAATCCGTATTCCCTAAAGCTCCAGTATTACTGGACCCTCACCATCAGATTATTTAGTGTCATATCCAGGACACTCGTTGGGGGGAGTCTTACTACTCTGCGGAGATGTTTTTCCGCAACCGGAAGTTACTTTTTTCCTGGTTGCTGCTGCCAACCTAAAATAGCATATCTCCAGCGATATTTTCGTAAAAAACCCAGCACGGTGGCCACGGGGTCCAAGAATCAAAGTGTTGTATGACCAATGTACGACCTTACTCACTTGACTCCTTTCTCCGCGCTGACCTCTAGCAGAACATTCACGATCGCTCGTGATCCGGCAAAGGAAGCTGGAAACGTTCTACCTGCTCGTGATTCCGTCTAACCCCGGTCGATCCTGGGAAGCGGGTCGAACGTTCAAGGCATATCTTGTGATTCCGCTTAACCGTAGTTGAACCAGCAAAGGAGGCTGAACTCGTTCAAGTCCACAGCCGAAGCGCGGACGTGCAAGATCGTAGCTATTTCGTCTAACCGCAGTCGACCCTGTTAAGGAAGCGAACATATGCAAGCTCGCAGCTGAACCTATTCTCTGCGGACTACATCCAAGTTCGCAGACAGACTTGACCCCTGCAAGCTACGTTCGAGTTCGAAACTGCTCCTGCCAATCCCCGAAGATGTTCCAGCTCGCAGCCGTTTCTGTCGTCCACTGAAGACGTTCCAGCATGCAGCCGAACCGGTTTCCTCCATTGACTACGTTCCTACCGTCCTAGTCATCCGCTGACCGCACGAACACGTTTGACTCAACTATCTGGTCATCATATATCTATATACAAATGTCCTTATTTAGGCAAGCATAATAGAAAGTCTCTTCTTTACGACTACAAACCATCGTTCCTCTCCAGAGACTTTCCTGTTCTGTCTGTCTTACCTGAAAGACTCGTTCTAGACCTCGAGTCGACCAACCGACCGATGACGACTACCAGAACAACTATCCAGACCTACCCGAACAACAATCCCGACTTACCCGATACCGATCCTGACCAACCTCACCGAACGATGATTCCAATATCAATTTCAGACCTATTTGTTATTCGCTCGTCGTTTTATTAAATAAGGCTAACGTTCGTTGAACTCAACGTCGTGTTTGTCTCCTTATTGTCTTATAAAAATCTATGTCTAAGAAAAAATCTAGCTGATCATGTGTGGTACTTGATTTGGCCTGAGCGTAAAAGGGTGAAGTATTCCCAGACAGTGCGGCACCAAAAAGCTACTTCTTCTTTTTGTCAAGAGCTACTATTCAAAACTTTCGTACGAATTCAGGGACCGCACTTTGAAGGCACGAAAACCTTAAGCCAGCGGATGGGTTTCGTCACTCGTAAAGATTTTAAACAGGCTGAAGCTTCCCAAGAAATAAAAGCAAAATTAAAAGAAAGTCGACTACTCAAATTCTACCAAGTTAAAGAACTGAAAGAAAATTCAATTGAGAATTCTGCTTAAAAGAACCTTAAAGAAGACCCGAAATTTAATGAACTCGGAATCGTTTCTACTAAACAAAAAAGAAAAGAAAAGTACTCATATTCAAAGAACTTTGTTTCTCGGACACTCTCTCAGATAATTTCCATCAAATGGTACAAAAAATTTGCAACACTTTATATTTTATATCCCTTTCTTTCTCGTTTCTTTTGTATAAAATTCCCTTTAAAAACTTTATTGTCTGTGTTATCTTTTCGAATCAGAATCCAAACTAAAAAGCTGCGGAACTTACTTTTAAAACTTACTGTTTGAATTTACCGTTTAATCTTGCACACTAAAGCCTCTTAAAAACATTACTCAGTTAAATAATAAAACTTGACTTTAATGTCACTCACTTCATATCAAACTTTATCCTCTTTAATTTCTTAGTCTTAGCAGTTGTCACATTATTTCTTATTCAATAGCCTTGTGGAGCCGAAATCTTTATCGGCCCTGCAACATGTCCCTGCATAGCCTTATACCTAAACAAAGGCTATTAGTTAAGATAATAAAAGTTTGTTCTAAACGTTTTTTACTATTTATAATACCCATGTATTTAATATGTGCACATATTATAAATGGTAAACAAAGTTACGCAAAAACCTCATTATTATGCCTTGTTTAGGCATCATCTACGCTCTGCGGGAACACGTGGTGTCAGACTGACGTTAAATTAGACCGAGTCGTGGAAGTATACGTAATAATCAAATTATCAATGCTATTGTGTATCAGTGATTGTATGTTTGGAATACCCGAGTAAAAACGAAAGTTATATTTAAAGTCAAATTTCAAAATAATTCATGACTCATCGTCAAATTTGAGAAATAAGATGTTACTCGTTCACACTAAATACCAGCCAACTGTTTGCTTTGCAAACGTGATGGCTAGGTGCAGGTCACGCGATCCATTTTGACCAATTAGAAGGTACCACAAGCAATACTTCGGAATACACCAGTATACCCTGTTCTCTCTCTCTCTCTCTCTCTCTCTCTCTCTCTCTCTCTGCAACCAATGATCACACACGTGTATGGGTCCGGCACAGGCACAGCACCGAAATTCTTTATTCTTTCTTTTTTCTCAGCCACTGCGGCCTTAACAACAAATTAGCAGCGGTCAGCTAAACGCACCAACAGACAAACGGACATACAAACCATTTATGAAAGTCCTTAAGCCGTGCATCAATTCTCGTTCATGGCTGTTCTAAACTTGGTGGTTTGTTCGCAGATAGAGCTCCCCACAACAGTCCTGACAGCATAAATGTTCAGCTCTGTGACTCTGAAGGTGTCTTACCGACAGCAATAGATGCAACGAAGGAAATCCTTACAGCGGTTTAAGCCCGTCACCGGTTTCTTCTTCTTTTCATGCAACCATGTGCAATGCAAGAAACTTTACGTCGTTATCCACCTCACCAGTAACGTATATAAAACTCTCTTTCTGACTCAATCTGCTGCAGGCATAAAAAAGAGTGCTTGTCCGCGTTAATCATGCAGCTACTACTTCCTATTCACGCTACAGTACACTTGTGACCACTGCTGTAAGCCAAGTCTCGATCTTCCTATCATACCAACATGAAACATATAAGTTAAAACCCTAAGTTCCTGTAATGAATTCAATAAAAAAGGGAGGCAACAATGCAGCAAGTAATTCAAAGTTCTTTCTCCTTGCAGTGAAAACAATTAAGGTCCAGAATGTAATTTAGCTTTCTTCCTCCTAGACCGTGAAACCTTACGTCGGACCTACGCACGTCTAAATACTCCTAACGTCTTAGAACGGCAAACGCACATAAATATCACCGTGAGAACCACAAACACACAGCCGCTACCCAATAGACTTGAATAGCCAAACAAGAAAATATATGGTGAACGACTACTCACGTGAAAACCAGTGCTGCTGGAGAATAATGTGTTTTCAGTTCAGTGACTTCTTCATCCCGAGACTCCCTCATCTCTGTCTCTGCGTCTTCTCTTCACCTCTCGAACCAAAAAAGAAAAAAAAAACAACACTTCGAGAAGGCTGGTTGCGCATTCGTCACGAGACTCTCACACCATCACGTTTTCCTGTGAGATTCACTTCGATCATAAACACAGCTCCAAACTATTCTTTCCTTCTTTACGACTTCAACTTCCAAACTTCTTATCCACACTACTCATGTTACCCAAAGAACGCCCGTTCAGACGACAATCACAAGCTTTTACACCACAGAGAACCCTTCGTCGAACGAACTTTCCAGTTATATGTAATGCCTTTCAGCTCATTCACAAATACAACTTTTACTTGTTTTTAACTCATGTCATTAATTTCTTTATCTTTATCACATTCTCTTTGTCTTCTCCCCAGTATTACAATGAACGGAATATAACAGCTACCTATATTGTTTATTTACGATATTGCGTTGCTTTTTTGTGTAACATTAGTTTTGCAAGTATGAATAAGTGTTTAAATGTTTTTTCTTAATATCATTGAATATTGAAGGAATAGTTTTGTTGGTAAGTATAACCAAAAGTTAAGAGTCATTCATTTTACTGAATATATGGGGAAAAAATGCTTTTTGTGACTAAAAATTAGGAGTCGTTCATTACTCGCAATCATGCATCACTCAAATATATACGGCAAATACAAGACGCCCCGTGAATCCCTCAGGACACTGGTATCACAGCCGTCCATGATGATATGAATGCTTTTATCTTTGATGGAGTGAAGGATTCTAATTCACATTTTATTGTTATACTAGTTATATTGAGATATGAATGATTAAAATAATTTTAATGAGAACAGGAAACCCAAAAGAAAATCATTTACTTGCAAGTTGCTTGATGCTCAAAGTTAGTAAAGAAAGTCATAAGTGTATTGTTCGAATAAATATCGCCCATTAATAAGTACAAAACAATATTTTTAATAAAAAGTTATTTTCGACAAAGCCAAAGATATCAGGACTTGAATATTTCTTTTGTAACCTTTCACAAGCAAAGCGCATATTATTTATGATTATTTATTGCCAAACTCTATGACATCGATAATCTGGAACAAAAACATATGTAAGTAAGTTGGCGACTTGAAGGCTCCCTTTTCAATAGCTATGACAACGCGGTTTAGGGGAGGGCGCTACTCATTCATCTGGATTGCTCTTCTTATCCTTGATTCATACCTTATAATGCTGACTGTTAAGAAAGAAGGCATCAAGTACCATTTTTTTAATCTTTGGCATGACTCGACCTGGGATTGAACCCTGTTTCCCGGACAACTGGTGAACTACGAACTGTATTTCTATTGAGGGCACGGTTTATAAAGGTTTTCGGGAGACGATAACTTTCCAAGTACCATGGGGAACAATGTGTAGCCTAATAGCAAAAGTGCTGGACAGAGGGCTTCGTGTAAGCGAGTTTGAATACCAGTCGCGTGATTACGTTCAATTTGAGGCCTCTTATTCCCCTTGTTATGAGTAAAATAATATCACTGTGTTTTTTTATGCTTTTTAAGGATGGTTTTAGCTAAGCAAAGAAACCAACCAAACCAACAAAGCATCAGAGCTGTCGATTTCTTACTTGAGTAGATAACCCCCAAGTCATAATACTAGTGAATGTGATAGTGTGTAATATTGGCATAAAATTGATTTAATTTCAAATATATGTCTTATATGCTGTGAAATATAATTAAACCTGTACATTTAGTCAAGTCAGTGCCAATTTGAAATAAATTATCAAACCATTTTGAATATGTTTCAAATAACCCAGCATTACACTAGTTCAGCTATCCTCAAACGCACCAGAGCGAGTGCCATATGACTTTTTCTTGTATTGTAAACTATAAATTCATCTCAAGGATAAGAATTTAGGAGATGTTAGCTATCTTAAGAAATAAAAGTAAGTCAAGTTGGTGACCTTCACCGAGGGTGACCCGAAGGCTCCTTTTTCAATAGCTACTACATCGATGTGTAGAGGAGGGCACTATGCCATTCACTGGATTGCTCAACTTACCCTTGATCCTTACCTTATAATGCTGAGTGTTAAGCAAGGTGGCATCAAGTATCATTTTTTGAGTCTTTGGTATGACTCAACCTGGGATTGAACCCAGCCTCCTGGCCCATTGGCGAACACTCTGTACTTTGGTGCAAATTTGTGCCATATTAAATGAGGAGTTTCAGAGGTGCTTCTACCAATGGAAAACCTACTGGAATATGAGTACTGAGCGCCAAAATGAATTTTTCATTAAAAATTAATGTTTCATCTTTTGTTCATTTCTATCTTGATAAATTTATTTTCAATCTCAAAAATTTTTGAACATAAATCACAAAATACTATATTTGTCCCATAATGAATGTTACATTTAGTATCAGAAATATATATAGAAATGTACCAAATCTTATGAAACAATATTTGTTTCATTCGTTGTTCATTTCTGTCTTGGTAAATATAGCTTCAGCCTCAATAATCTCTGAACACACCTTACAAAATACTATCTCTATCCCAGAGTAGATGTTATATTTAGCGCCAGAAATGTATAGAGAAATGTACAGTTTTGTTCATCATTTATTTCCATCTCGGTAAATACAGCTTCCGTCTCAATACTTTTTGAACACATATCACAAAATATCATCTCTGTCTCATATTGGAAGCTTCATTTATTATAAGAAATCAGGGAAATCTACTAACTATTAGATATTTCAATTCATTGTTCATTTCTATTTTGGTAAATATGATTTCAGTCTTGTTATTTTTTGAACTGACCTCAGATATATAACAAATTCTTATAAATGCTTAAAATTGTAGAACGGATGATAAAAACTGCAAAAATATCAATATAGCCTTAGGTATTTTCTGACTAAGAAATATTTTTTGTCTGCGTAATAAATCAGATATTACAAATGAATAATTTTTATATCTTCTGTTCCATCATGACAAAAGCTTGGTACTCCCCACACAAATATTCACATGTCTACACAAATTCATACATATGAATGAATATATATATATATATACACTTACACAGACACACATATGTATATGTATGGTTGGTTGGTTGGTTGCTTGGTTTTGTTTTTTGGCATATCAGTCCTTGTAGGGCATTAAATACTAAATCCTGTTATACATACATGCACACAGAAATATATATATATATATATATATATATATATATATATATATATATATATATATATATATGATTTATAAATGAATAGTGTGTATGTAAAAATTTTTAAACAAGCCAGAACTCATTTGTTTACTCATAATTAAATGGTTTCAAGTGTAGTAAATGATTAAATAGTTCTATCTGATCCATAGATGGGACCCAAACAGGTACTATCACTTTATGTCAAAGTGAACCTGGCAATAATGGCAATGAAAAGGTACTTTACATTCCCTAAATCTCCCTGACTGTAGCCTCACCATCATATGGTTTAATATCATATCAGGACATTCATTTGGGGGGGGTGCTTATCCCTCTGCGGAGATGTAGTTGGTGTATTCTACAGCCACCCCACCGCTGACTGGTCTAATATATATATATATATATATATATAGCCATTGAACAGATGTATGTAAACAATAGTAATTGTGATTCATAACCGTTTATAATTTACTTCGCAGCTAATGGCTTCTCATGGCTGAATGGTCAGAAGCTTGGCTTGACGTTTGAGTCAACCGGGTTTTGATCCCAGCTACAGGAAGCTAATGTCTAGCCACACTGATGAGTCGTGATAGAACGAAACAGATCTGTCTGTGGATGAATATATATATATATATATATATATATATATATATATATATATATATATATATATATATATATATATATAAATAAAAATAGTGCAAAATAAAGCATCCAATTTATTTCCATAGAATCAACAACAGTAACAGTGGGCACAATAACACCATTAGACAAAGCAAGTTTTCAGCTAAATCATGATTTTTGTTCACATACTCACTGAAAATGTCGCCAATGATGATGTGATTTACACATCATCATTGGCAACATTTTCAATAACAATGATTATGTATCATGAGAACAATAAATTAAACTATTTTGTCCCATAATAGAGAGTACATTTCTATATACATTTCTAGTACTAAACATAATGTTCATTTTGGAACAAAGGTAATATCAAGTGAGGTGTGATAAGAAATACTGAATCTAAAACTGAATTTATTAGGACAAAAATGAACAGTGAACAAAGCTGTTTCCATTCAAAATGTATCAAGACTGGCTTCATGAGTTCATTATGGTTTAGCACTAATTTATCTAGACTTGTTCTAGTCATCAACACAGAGGTCTATGTTTCTAGACATAATAAGTTTATGATATAGATATAGGTTACTCTAATATACACAAATTCAGATAAAATCTTAAATTCGAAAATTTAAAGTTTCAGTCTGAAATACTTTTTTTACAGTTTATATACATATTTGTTTGTGTGTGTAGCACAAAAGTAGCCAGAAAATTGAACCAGCAATATGCCATATCCATGTGATAAATGTCTTTTTTTCTAGAAATTAATATTGTGCAAAAAAGCAAGAAAATTGAACAAGTAATATGGCATATCAATGTGATAAATGAAGACTGTTTTTGTGATATGTGAATGTTTTTTGCACTGTTTGTATCATAGTATCTGCATACATGATGCACATGTCAGCATATAAATGAGATGCTCTCAGGAGAGATGTAACCCTTTCGGGAATAATATATTAATCCAATCTTTATAGCTAAATTGGATATTTAACAGAGACATTTTTTATTCATTTGCTCTTCTCTCTGTCTTTAAGATGGGTTCATTTGCTGCTAGGGTCATTTCAGTACATATTTTTAAGATGTATCCATCAACTTATACTTGTTTTGAGAATTACTGTGATCTTATATATACTTCAGGGAGTCAAAAGTTTTGCAACATTATGGTATGTGCGAGTTTGCAGCCCATATATCATGTAACCAATTCCATTCAATCCACATTAAGTATCCACTGGGGTTGTTAGTATCATGGTAGATGGAGCTCTGACACATTTTGAATTGCTTCACTCCATGTATAATTTAAAAGCCACGCAGGTGAATGTGCAACTTATTCTAATTTAGTAACTTATGCTTTACAAGTTAAAACTGGTCCATAACACCATGGAAGCAACCAAAAATATTTGCTGTATGAAATGTGAAGGTGAAGTTGATCACAGTAGAGGAGCCAGATGATTCAAGAAATTTCTTGGGCTACAAGAATCTTGATGATCAAGAAAGGTCAAGTAGGGCTAAAACTGTTGATTTTAAGGGTGTGTTCCAAGCCACTGAGGCAGACCCAGTGAGAAGCTTTTGAAAAGTATCACACAAGCTCAGAATCTGTGTGCCTTTTTACTTTCTCAACAAAAGCCTCCAGAACTACCAAATTCTACCTCACATTATCAAAATATTACCAAATTTATATATATATGTATGTATGTGTATTATCACAGAAGCAGTTTCTCATCTACTGAAAATGACATCAATATGCCACTAGCAAAGACATGGACTGCTATTGATAGGTTGTCGATCATGTGGAAGTCAGACTTATCCAATGAAATAAAATGCAATGTCTTCTTAGCAGTGGTCATGTTAATTCTACTATATGGATACACCACACAGATGCTGACTGAGTGTATAGAGAAAAAGCTGGATAGGAATTACACAATAATGCTACAAGCTGTATTGAACAAATCCTTGAAGTAACATCCGACAAAGCAGCAGTTGTATACCCAGCTACCTTCCATCTCAAAAACCATCCAAATAAGACAGACAAGACATACAAGACACTGCTGGAGAAGTAAGAACAAACCCATAAGCAACATTCACCAATGAACCTCTTCACACGGATGTGCAAATGTTGGACAACCAACTAGAACTTATCTACAACAACTCCATACAGACACAGGATGTAGTCTAGAAGACCTGCTGGAAGTGATAGATGATAGAGACAAATAGTGAGATAGAGTCAGGAAAATCCATGCTAGCAGCATGACATGATTATATATATATATATATATATATATATATATATATATATATATATATATATATATATATATATATATATATATTTGGGGGTGGTTGTTGATGCTTGTTTAGTTAAAAGAACAGATAAGGAAGAATGTATAAATATTCTTACTTATGTCATTTGGCACCTGACTGGATAGTACAATATTTGTGTAAATTGTGACTGTTGTACAATGTCAACCAACTCCTCAATGGCTAATGCCAACTTTGTGTAAATAGTACAAAAACAAATATATAAAAATGTCAGTTCACATAATTCTTTACTATGTCTTGAGAAAATCAAAATCAACCTTGTTTAAATCCTATAAAAACGAATTGTTGTATTCTTGAAAATGGTTGGAGACTCTGCCAAAAGTGCTAAAAATGCTGAATTTTTCATGCGATTTCTACATTCATTCACTCCAGGTTTCGGTT
This sequence comes from Sepioteuthis lessoniana, assembly GCA_963585895.1. Lineage (NCBI taxonomy): Eukaryota > Metazoa > Mollusca > Cephalopoda > Myopsida > Loliginidae > Sepioteuthis > Sepioteuthis lessoniana. Next base: position 46,352,268 of record OY757917.1, on the reverse strand, counting down.
CCTTTGAGTTGAGGACACAGGAATATCAATTGATTGAAATCTTCAAGTCAGGGAAGAAAGAAGAATTGAAAAATAACAAATCTCTTTGCTATTTTTCAATTCTTCCTTCTAATGGAAAGGAAGAGAAAGTGAAAAAAGAGAAAGAATATGAAATGTTATTGAGAAGGATGAAAACTGAAGTATAGTAACTTATAGTGAGAAAAAAAAAAGAATAAAATGAAAGAGTAAAAGAGAGAGAGAAAGGTAGGGATTAAATAGTACCTTGGTTATTACCTTTAAAAATTAACTGATATATTTGCATTTCTGATGTGATAATTTTTCTAAAAAGAATATTCCTTGTAACCATAATAATAGAATTCCTTTTTATTCAGTTTTGAAACTAAGTTGCTTAATTAATATACATATATATATATATATATATATATATATATATATATATATAAAGAGAGAGAGAGAGATGAATAAATGTAGTAAGGCAAATAGGAATACTTCTTTGTATCTATTTGTTTTTTGATTATCCTCTATTAGTTTTAACCTTAGGTCACAGTCAGAAGAAAAAAATTTGTGAAGAAAAGTTTTTGATTAATTTTTAAAAGTGTTGGTATGCTTTAAAGGAACTGATGAAAAATGTACTAGTTGCATAACATATCCATTCATTGACTTAAAATTATTTTTTGGTTTCAAAGTATCAGCAACTGACAATTATATGATTTCTACTATCTTAGACACCTGGCAATGAGCTCTCCATTTAGAAGATGTTTGTTAAGCATGGGTGGGGTGCTTGTCAAATTAACCATAACTGATTTAGCAAGATACCTTCCTTAGGCACTTGTTTATTTAGTTGTTTTTGAGTCAACCCATATCTGTCCATTCTATTTCAAAGTAGTATTTTGAGGATGTTAAAGCCATTTGTGGATCAGTGTTTGGAGATGTTTTATCCATTCATCTTTGTGAATTTCTGTTATCACTGTGATATTTTTGTTCTTTCTCTGATGGTGAAGTTAGCATCTCTGTTAAAATTGAGAGCGTGGTTTGTATACCTAAGAAGCAAGGTACACATTGCTAACCCAATAAAAATCATTCTGTACAAAGTTTAAAATATCTTTATTGACTAAGATCAATGTATTATTTATTTCATTTTCATTTACTGACTCCATGAGGAGTCTTTACAAAACTATGGGAATTTATACTTATTGTAATGTATACTCAAAACTCGTTAGCAGACATTTCCCTTTGAAAATCTGTATTTCTGATATGAAAAATTCAATTAGCATTAATCCATTCTCACAATAATATATAAGATACTTCAAGGTGAAATATGGAGTGAGTTTGGGAAAAGACTAAGCCCATAAATATACTAAGCATTTAGAAACAGAAGCAGATGCTATTTGGGTCAAAACCTTTGAGGGTAAAGTAAATAGCTATTGATTACTGGACACTAAGAATCTTTCAATGTTTTTGACCCAGATTATGTATTCTATTTCAGTTGAATTCTTTACTTTTAATCATAGCTCTTGAATGAATAAATGAATCAATGCCTCAAATAGATATCATTATGACTTAATGGTATAACCTTTTTTGAATTTTCTTTTGAAAAGATAGTGATGCTTCTGCCTTGAAGAAAGTAGGTGTAGACTAAAAGACAAAGACAAAATAAGGAGATTACTATGGGATGAGAAACAGAAAAGTCAGACACATGGTTACAGAAAAATCTCCCTCACTTTATTGCTGATGTTATAAATTTCCTATGGATCAGTCTCAAAACAGAAAATTTTTAGTTATATTTTAAAATAGATCAAGGAAGGCTCTATTCTTTGATAAATCATAATCTACACTGATTGAGGTTTGGTTTTGCTTAGCCTCAAAATTTAGGTTGTGACTTGTCACTCTCCTGGCAACTAACTTACTGACCCTTTCCAAAAATGTACAACTCTTGTGTTTGATAGTCTCTCACACCTACAGTAAGAGTTCTTGTGATTGAACTTTTGTTGTCAGTCTCACAGCTGAGCACTTGAGTCACTACATTACAAAAGTTATGTTTAGAGGTTAATAATTGTTAAAACATATGCCTGAAAAAAATACAGTTGTCATTCTGAGGAAATATGATGCATTTAATCTAATCTTTTATTACTGTTAATGAGCTTTGATTTAAACTGCAAGATCACGACAGTGTCAATTGCTTAACCCAGAATATTTTTCAGGAGATGCAACTAACAGTAGATGAATTTAAATGTGTTGAATGAGACTATTCAGTCTTGGGTAACCATTTAGTAATAGGTTGACCAAATGGCTGGGGCTGTAAAATGCACTGACTGCATCTATGCAGAGGGATAATCCCCCCAAACAAGTGTCCTGAATATGACTCTAAGCAATCTGATGATGAAGTTCCAGTAATGCTGGAGTACCCTTATTGCCATAGTTCCCAGGTCCACTCTGGCCTGGAGTGGTAGCACCTGATAGGGTACTATTAGAACTGTTTGACTAAACTGAATAGCTTGAAATAGAAATGTTTTTGACAATTAAACTGTGTACTTATGCTAAACTGAATTGTTTGAAATAGAACTGTTTGTTTGTATAAAAATGGATTTGGCATTAGATAACCTTCAAAGGTTGATATGCCATAACAAACAAACAAACAAACAAACACACTTAGTAATAGCAGGTACTATAAGCAACCTGAGGTCTGTGTGTCAGTGTGAAGCAATGGTTGTTTGTGCCTTGTAGTTTGAAGAGGGAATATCAATACAGAAATATATATATATATATATATATATATATATATATATATATATACATTCTACAGGAGACATTCCTTGCAGTATTCACTAACAGTTATTTTGATAAAAGATTTTCGGGAACAATGGAGCACCAAGCTATATAACTAGAAAGACATGAGAATGGCAAGTCTGCTAAAGCAATAAGCAACTCACATGGCCATGTCAATTTCTTGACAGCAATCTTATTGAACATATCTGGTTCATTTTGAATCAGGAAATAAAGAAAATGTCTAAAGAACTTTCGACAAAAGATTTGCTTCCACTTTTCAATTCAGTTTGGTCAGATATCACACAAGAAAATTCTAATAAATTCATATCTGAAAGAGTAAAAATAATAATGATAATATTCTATGAATTGTTAATTTCTTTAATTAAATATTAGGAAGATTATTGAATAAATGCTGTCAGAACTTTATGCAGGTCTCAGGCTGCTTGCATTACCTGCTGTTTATAGGTAGTCACCAATCTCGGCACTGACAGGCTCATTATTGCTTAACTTTGGTGATGTGACAGAGAGTGTTACTTTCAGTGTGACTTGACAATAACTTTTAAAAACCTAAGTTTAGCTTACATTTGGTGTTAGATCAATGAATTGTTTTGTTGTTGGAGGTGCTCATAGTTATGGCTGTAGAAAATGGACCTGAGTTCAAATCCAAGATAAGGCTATTTGTATTTCATAGAGTACAAATATCTGTAGGAAGGATCTAACAATTCTCTTTCAAGCTATGGATAACTAATAGAGAAGACTGGTTCTCACCTTAGTGTAGCAACCAGTCTAGAAAAAAAGGAAAACTGAATTAAAAGCTGCTATATCCCAATTAACCGGGACATTGGCCCAGCGGTTAGAGTGTTCGCCAATGGCCCGGGAGACCTGGGTTCAATCCCAGGTCGAGTCATACCAAAGACTTTAAAAATGGAACTTGATACCACCTTGCTTAACACTCAGCATTATAAGGTACGGTTCAAGGGTAAAGTGGAGCAATCCAGGGAATGGAATAGCGCCCTCCCCTACACCTTGGTGTAGTAGCTATCGAAAAGGGAGCCTTCGGGTCACCCTCGACTATGGTCGCTAACTTTACTTTACTTACTTATATCCCAATTAAAAATTGTCTTTGCTTGTGGCTTGGAGGATCTGGGAAAATACATACAATTTGGTGTTGTTTTTGATGGTAGTGGTGGTGGTTTTAGGGAGGTCTGTTTTTCTCCCGTTTTATACAATAGATGATTACCCAACAATTCCGTTAAAGATGTGAACCACTGTCTACACAGTAGACAGTGCTTTTACAAAATAGAATTTTATTTCTAGTGTTGCTATCTTTATAGCACAAGATGTCAATTTAATTTTAAATATTGTCTTCCTTTTCTCATATTATTGGATTTTATTCCAAACCTTAACTATACATAAATATATATATAATGTTGTTTGCCAAATTTATAAATAAAGAGTGCTCAACATCATTGACAGAGAATATATATTTAAGTTGGGACAGAATAGATACAGATTCAATAGAGCTTGATAGCAGTCGGTTTCTTGCTTGTGCATTCATATGCAAGAAACTGATATTTTCCAAGTACTATTAACTTGCTTTCTATGCAATCCTCTTACGTGTATATATATATATATATATATATATATATATATATATATATATATATATATATATACGAGGATCATTAAATAAGTTTCCAGACATTTTTGTATGGACACTTTTATTGATAGTACACACGTGAAATTCTAGTCCCCTTCAAAGTAATCTCCTCCGGCTGCAATGTACTTGTTGTACCATTACAACAACTTCTGGAAGGCCCCATGGAAGTCCTCTTGTGTGAGTGTGTCAATGACCTTCATCACAGCCTCTTTCATCTCCTCTATTGTCTCATAACAACAGCCTCTGAGCTTAGGGAATAACTAAAAGTCACAGGGAGCAAGGTCTGGACTATAGGGATGGTGAGAAACTGTTTTGATGCCCATCTTGGTCAAATAGTCGGTGACAAGGATGGAGTTGTGGACTAGTGCATTGTTCTGGTGGAAATGCCACTGACCAGATTTGAAGAGTGCTGACCTCTTGCGACGGAATCTCTTCCTGAACTCCCTTAAAACCTCAACATAGTAACCCTCACCCTAACCCTAACCGTTTGGCCAATCAACTCTGGTGTATTGACTTCCTTACTCCTCCCACACCTCTCATCATCCCTCACAGGCTCCCTGCCTTCCTTGAATCTCTTATGCCACTCAAAAACTGATGCTCGATTCATGCAAGATGCTTCAAAAGCAGTCTGACTCATTCCATACATTTCTGTGGCATTTTTTCCAAGTTTAAAACAGAATTTTATGGTATATCTTTCTTCTAAAGTGTCAGATTTCATTTTTGAACTTCACCAGCTGTGACAATCAGGCTTTAGTAGGGTGTTTTCCAATTGTTGCTGTAGCTATTGATTTGAACCTGAAATCATAAAACTTGGTCAGTCATCTGATAAGATGTATAGCAATAAGATACTAAATTTTCAAGAGTTACAACAATTTTAAATGCCTGTACAAAACAAGTCTGGAAACTTATTAAATGCACCACGTAAATATATATGTTGAAGTGTGTATATTTAGGTAGCAAGTTATTAATCAAGCATGTTTTGTTTATTATTTTTTCAAATCTCCCTATTATTTTTCTTGGGTTGGGATCTAGATGGTAAAGGAATTATACCATATCTTGTGTTCAAGCACTTTCAACCATACTTTTGGTTGTCATCAGGGGTAGTGTAGTTTTGAGTTGACAGTTTGAGTTTTACTGTTTTAATTATTTGCAGCATTTTGTTTTGCAGTTGTTGGTTGGACTGTTTTCAATGTTTTGCTTTAAAATGTTTGGCTGGAAAAAGTTTTACTAATAATATATGTGTGTGTGTGTGTGTGTGTGTGTGTGTGTGTGTGTGTGTGTGTGCCTTTATATATATATATATATATATATATATATATATATATATATATATTCAACTCTAAGAATACCTCCAAACCACAAGATCTTTACATAAACATGCATTGCAATATCACATTTCAGCAATTATAAAGAGTGTAAGGAGGCTGAGTAATAACTTTTTACTCCAAGTTTTACATCTTCAATTTTCAGGTGAGCTTGTGAGTTATTACCCTGCCTTACATAAATGTGTTGAAGGCTTGTATAGAACCATTCACACTTTTTGGATGAGGTGATAACAGAGGAATGGTGCACCAATTTATGACTGATTTTCTGAACAGCACTCTCCAGGTTTTGAATTCTGAGTCTTTCCTTCACCAAAACCAGTAACTTTACTTTGACTAAATTGGGCCATTGGCCTAATGAGTAGAGTGTTTGCCAATGATCTGGGAAAACAGGGTTCAATCCCAGGTCGAGTCATTCCAAAAACTCAAAAAATGGTACTTGATGCCGCCTTGCTTAACACTCAACATTATAAGTAAGGATCAAGGGTAAAGGGGTGCAATCCAGGGAATGGAATAACATCCTTTTCTACACCTCTGTGTAGCAGCTATTGAAAAGGGAGTCTTCGAATCACCCTTGTCTAAGGTTGCCAACTTTACTTACTTTTTAAAGAGTCAGTCTGTCCCACTATTTACCCACACTTTGTAGAAGAAAAGATGGATTTAACCCTTTTCAAAGGGAATTAGAATGAAAGTGAAATACAAACAGCCTTGTCCAGCATTTGCACGCAGCTCATTAGACCCATTTCCTATGACAATAAACATTACAGCACACATGCATCTATACTTGCATCTATATATATATAGAGAGAGATAATGATATAGTGATAGTGATACAAAGTGATAATCATATAGTGATAATGACATATAGTGATTTCTAGTGATTGATAGATAGATAGAAAGATAGATGGTGATTTATTCGAATAGTGATAATGATATATATATAATCTGAGGAGAAAATCCAAGAGGAAGAAATATCCAATTTGAGTGCTCAATGTCAATGGTTATTGACATATAATTAATTTGGGATTAAAAAATACATTAAAACTCAATGTACAGAGCCAAAAAATTATTTTTATAAAAATAAAAAAGAAAAAGAAAAGCACTCACTTGACCATCATCAGATGTTGCACAAAAAAATTATTTGGGTGTTCTTACATTGCTTCCAGCAAGAATGGGATTAGAAAAAATTTTTTTCAATTCTTTAATAAAATAATTTCTAATTAGAATAATTTTCAATATATTATTTTATCTTATTTTTTATTCAAGAAAATTTTTTTAAATGGTGGATATATTATATCTATTGTTATGTTTATACCTTCCTTTAAAAAACAAAAAAATACTAATTTAAATACTACTAAAAATTAGAAAAAAACTAATTCCGGAAAAAATAAGTAATGGCATGTGACTTTTTGAAAATTCTGGATAAAATATGCATTCATACTGCAGTGGAAACAATTATTTATAATAAATATTAAACAAGATAATTCATGTTATCAGGAAATATCAATGCTGATATCAATTTACAAAAGTCTATTTCTGATTATCAAAATTATTGTAAAAATTCAAGTTTTTATTTTAGGAAGAAATTAACATATCGAATGTTAAGTTAACTGTAATAAGCAAAGAATCAATATGTAATAGATATTGTAGCAAATAATTCCTAACTTATTACAAAAATTAGTTTCTTTAATTTTTGTATACATACATAAATATATTGTCTTCCACAGAGAGACTGTTTCATTATATCACAACTCTTCAGGGTGGCTAGACATGCCAGATGCTTTAAGCTGGGTTTGAAACCTGGCTGACATATATCTTAATCCAGAACCATTGTCATTCTCAGTATTAGTGACAGAATTTTTATGTATATCTTTTTACATACACATTATCAGCAGCCTGGAGCGTTCAATTCTTGAGAAGATCTATTGCCTTTCATCTAATGTGGCAGCCAGGAAATTTCCCCACTAGTGTGTTCAACTCATGGGGGGAGCTTATATATATATATATATATATATATATTGTTATATATGTAGTGAGAGTGATATAGAGTGATAGTGATATATAGCAATGGATATATATGATATAGTAAGTGATATATATGTGATACAGTAAGTGATATATATATTTGTGTGATATAGTAACTGATATATACATGAGAATAGTGGTATATAGTGATATAATGACGGTAATAAATATAGGTTGGTTTTATGCCATATCAACCCATTTAGATAATTTAATCCCAAATCCTGTTATATATATATATAATTTGTAAATGAATAGGTTTAGGTAACATTTTAAACAAGCCTGAGTTCATTTGTTTTCACCCTGCTAAATTGTTTCAAGTATTGCAATCCAACACTAATAATTCAATCAAATATCAGTCATTTGTTTGCATCCAGTTAAATGGTTTAACAGTTTTATTTTAAACCATAAATGGGACCCTAACAGGTACTACAAATCTGGGTCAGAGTGGAACTGGGAGTAATGACAATTTAGGGATACTCCACATTCCTAAAAGCTCCAGGACTGAAGCCTAACCATCAGATGGTTTAGTGTCATATTCAGCACACTCGTTGGATGTGGTGGGGTTATTCTACAGCCCCTGCCAACTGAGCTGGTGATAAATAATTATGATGATATTTAGCGAAATAATGATGGTGCTATATTTATTGCAATAGTGATATATATATATATATATATATATCACTATTGCAATAGACATATATATATATATATATATATATATCGCAATCACTATTGCAATATATGTATATATATATATCATCATCATCATCATCATGTCGTGCCGCTAGCACGGATATCCTTGACCATCTCTCGCCACTTCTCCCTATCATTCATCGCCTCTGGCAGGTCTTCTGGGTTACATCCTGTGTCTTCACATAGCTGCTGTATGTAAGTTCGGGCTGGTCGTCCTGCTTTTTCAGGTCTGATTTCCATATGATTGAGATCCTATCTATAGCTGTCCATGCTTTCGTCAGTCATGTGTCTATGTTGTTTTCTGTTGATGAGACGCTACTTCCTAGGTAGGTGAATTTGTCCACTAGCCTCAGAGAGGCTCTGCCTAGAGTGGTAATGTTGCCCGTTTGGTTGTAACACATATATTCAGTTTTGTGCGCATTGACATGGAGGCCAATGCCTGCTGCAGCTCGTTCCAAACTATGCAGTAGTGTCTCTGCTTGATTAGGCGTATTCGCCAGTAACGCTAAGTCATCAGCGTAGTTGGCGTCTGTGATTGTTTTTGCGGGGTACCTTTTGCTTCTTTTTTTAGTCAACTCGAAGCCATTTTCTCTGATTTTGTCGATCAAAGTTCTAAGCACATAGTCTAGACAGATGATAAAGAGGTATGGGGCTAGCGTGTCCCCTTGTAGTACTCCTGCAACAATGTCGAAGTATTCTGTGTCTCCATCTGGTGAACGTACTTTCACTTTTGTGTTTTTGTAGAGGATCATTATTGCTGCTACGGTTTCTTTTGGTAGGCCGTATGCTAGTAGGATTAGTTCCATTTTCCCTCTGTGGATGGAATCGAAGGCCTTGGTAAAGTCGACAAATAGTAATGTCGCCTGAAGGTTTTTTGCCCGAACGCCTTCAAGGATTCTACGGATGGTCAATATTTGTGAGGTTGTGGATCTATTTCTCCGGAAGCCATTTTGGTTTTTCCTAAGGATGTTATCTATTTTGGGTTCTATGCAGTTTCGTAGTAGGGCATTGTCGATTTTGGCTGCTATGGATGTAAGTGTTATCCCTCGGTAGTTTTTGGCTAATCCGAGGTCGCCTTTTTTAGGGAAAGGAAGGATGCATCCCTTCATCCATCTTTCTATCCTATTTTGACTATAGACAGTGTTGCATTGCCGGAGCAGTATATTGTCGAATTGTCTAGTCTTCCACACTTCTGGGGGAATCTTGTCCAGCCCTGCAGCTTTCCTATTTTTAATTTTTTAAGAACCGAGTCGAGTTCTTCTTTGGTGAAAGGCCCTAGTTTAATGTCTAATTGCTTACTGATAATTCTGGTGATCGGTTCATCCGTTATTTTCGGCGGGTTTCCTTGTAGATTTTTGAAATGCTGTTCCCACAGTTTTACTCTTTCTTGTTGGCTTGCAGCTTTCAATTTTGCTTTGGCTGTGCTTTTCCTTCTACTTACTTCGTTTATTGTTTGCCAGGCTATCCTGGATTGTCTATCTTCCACCGAGTCTCTAATCTTATCTATCTGATTTTGTATGTATTCTGCCTGTTCTTTTAGATATATTCCTGCTAATTGATATTGTGCCTTTTCTAGTTTTCGGGCATTTGTGTTTGTTGGGTTCTTCGGATAGTGACATTTAACATTAGAACCCTAAATAGAATAGGTCAACTACCAGAGCTAACTGCTTCAGCCGTAGAACATAAGATAGACATAATCTGTATACAAGAACATCGATACACTCACACCGAAGATATCAAATATCACGAAACTGGCAATGGATGGATGCTGGTGACTGTATCGGCATGGAAAAACTCTGTCAATGCATCGGTAGGAGGGTTGGGAATGCTTATAGGACCAAGAGCGCTAAAAACACTTAATAGCATTGAGAGAATACAACCTAGGATGATGGCCGCAACGTTTAATGACAACCCCAAAGCAACGATCATCTCCTGCTACAGCCCTACCAATGTCAGCGAAGAAACCGAACTAGTCACCTTCTACGAGGAGCTATCCTCCCTAGTACGTAGCATTTCAAAACACAACCTGCTAGTCATTGGCGGAGATATGAATGCACAAATCGGGAAAAACAGAAACAACAAATACAGCCTACACAACACATCAAACAGGAATGAACAACATCTAATTGATTTCATGATAGAAAATAGATTAACATGCCTCAATACAAACTTTCAAAAAAGGGAGGGAAAATTATGGACCTACACATACGCGAATAATAGTAAAGCACAGATAGACCATGTCTTTATAAACAGGAAATGGAAAAATAGTGCGATGAATTACAAGGCATACTCCTCTTTCAAGGGTGTGTCCTCCGATCATCGAATAGTTACAGCCAAAGTACGACTAAGCCTACAAAAAAACGCCACACAAACAGCGACAACTAAGCACTATGACTGGGCCCTACTTAACAACAGAGATATTAGAGACAAATATGCATTAGAATTAAGAAACAGATTTGAAACACTACAAGAGAAGACAGAAAAAGTTACCCCAAATGACGAATATGAAAATTTTGTTGAAGCACACCTAGGGGCGGCATCAAAAAGTATCCCAACAAAACCTAGAACTAAATATAGAGTCCCTTGGGAAAAGTCAGCGGTTAGAGAAAAACGTGCACTCGTGAAAACTGCCTCCGAAAGCTATTGGTAGAACCCAACAAAATATATATATACATATATATATATATATATCACAATCACTATTGCGATATATATATATATATATATATATAGAGAGAGAGAGAGAGTTTGCCAATGGCCCAGGAGAACTGGGTTCAATCCCAGGTCTAGTCATACCAAAGACTCATAAAATGGTACTTGATGCTATCTCGGTTAACACTCAGCATTATAAGGTATGGATCAAGGGTAAAGTGGAGCCATTTAGGTAAAGGAGTAGCACCCTCCCCAACACCATGGTGTAGTAGCTATTGAAAAGGGAGACTTTGGTTCACCCTCGACTAAGGTTGCCAACTTTACTTTACTTTATATATATATATATATATATGTAGAGAGAGAGAGAGAAAGAGAGATTGAGAGAGAGAGAGAGAGATAGAGAGAGAGATAGAGAGAGTGCTGGATAAAGATAGAAACAGAGAAAGATCAAAAGCAAAACATGTCAATCTGATTTTCCAAACTGTCTACTTTTTTCTCATACAGTCAGATTTCATTCCAAACTTTTATATAGATATATGTAGTGTATGCACTAATGTAAGGGATAAGAAGAAATGTTAGAGGAAAAGAAATTTAGAATTTATTACACATTTGTCCTTATTCCTATATCTTAAATTTAATACTAAAATTATAAAGAAATATTATTTGTACAATTTTAGATCAGGGACTTGCAGTTAAGCCTCAGCCTGTGTTCTTCCAAATCTGTGCTGTCACGCACATGAAAAAATGAATCTGGGCAGTAACTTTTCATGCTATGCACAAATTTAAAAATTCAAAAAATGAAATAAGTGTGGGGAGTCTGACATTAAACTACCTGGTTGAATAGGCAATCATCATACTACTATGTATTCTTTAAAAAAAATATCTAAAACTAAAAATATTTTCTATGCACTTCACCTCTAAATTTGCACATGGACTTTGGGGTCCTGTGTGGGCTATGAAAAAATTTAGAAGGAATACAACCTTTAACTAAAATTGAATGAAGTTTTTTTGTTTTATTTCTTTTAAATTGAATATGATTGCATGTGCATGTCAGGTCAGAGTTTTTTCATTTCCATAATACATCCATTGTATCTTTTTGTCACAATAATTCAATTATTTTTTTCTCACTTATTTCTTTCTTTCATTCTTTTTTTCTATCTTTTTCCAGGCCTTTCTGTTCATTCCTCTCTATAGTTCTATCCCATGAGTTTATGATATCATCTGGTTTCTGATTACCTTTTTTCATGGTTTTTATTTCAGGTGTTTTACTCGAAGCTTCTTCATACTTCCCTATGATAGTTTCATCTGATAACAAAACATTCAGTTTTTTTTCCCCAAGATTTAAGGCCACTGGATCCAGTTGTTGATGATATGATTTTCTCTAGTTTTATTTACAGACAATTGGTTTTTAAGGCCGGGTGAACAGTGTACCCAATGAAACTTAAACTCACCTGTAATGGTTTGCTATTCTAGCTTTTGAACCATTACACTACATAAGGCACCCTTAACAGACAACTGTATGCACACATTTACACACACAGATATACATATGAGGGCAGTTCAAAAAGTTCTAAAACTCACCAAGATTTTAGACTTGTCATACATCTCTTATCCTTGTATGAGTCTTACCTGCACAGAAATCTCAATTAGTTTTTCTTGTTTCATCATTATCATCATCTTGTCGTGCCACCACTACGGATATCCCTGACCCTCTCTTGCTTCTCCTCCCTATCATTTATCGCTTCTGGCAGGTCCTCAGGGCTACATCCCATATCCTCACAGAGCTGGTGCATGTAGGTTCGAGCTGGTCGCCCTGCTTCATAAGAAGTAGTAATATACAAAAAGTTCAGCTGTGGCTCTTCTTTCTTGGTGAAGCTTAGAACTTTTTTAAATGACCCCTCTATGTGTTCACATATTTCATCTGACAATTGCACTTTTCTATACCCAAAATTTTCATGATAAAACTGACATTGAGAGGTGAGAAAACAGTCTTTTTTAGTTTTACCTTGCTCTACCAGTATATGAGCACTTTCTTGATTTAAGTAAAACTTTTTAAAGCGATTTGTTCATTCACTTATTTATTTGTTTGTGTTCTCTTCTTTGAGAATATTCAAATATTAAAGAAAAAAAAAAGATTCAAGTGTTTCATTTTATGATTGTATTTTTTCAATGCATGAAATTTTTGTAATGAAGTCAACTTGAGGAGGTAAGTTAAGTTTCTTTTGAGGTCTATCTACAGGACTCAGTTGTTATAAGAAAAACATTTTTTAAAAGGATTTATTACTTCTCATATATATATATATATATATATATATTTATATAAAGGATAGAAAGAGAGAAGATAAAAGGGAATTTTTTAGTCGTTTCTTGCATAAAGGTTTTTTTTTGTAAATATGCTTATTTTTGTATAGGTGAGGGGTCTTTTTAAACTATAAAATGTACCTTATCCTAACCCACTTTGCTGGAGCAATCCTGAAAATCTGTTTGGTGAAAACTAGGTAGACTCACTCTAGGCCATGTGGGAAATATTTTCATAATATTAACTCTATCTCATGTATTGAGCACTTTATTACATTTTAGCTTAGGTAATTCTGTCGGTATGTTTTTTTGACCTGATATAAATACTACTTGATTATTTTCAAGTAGCACGTGTGTCTTTCATCGTTTCTTTTTTTTACAAAATTTTTTTTCCCAGATATCAGTTTGTTGAATTTACAAATTGTACAATCTAGGTTTTTTTTCACAACAGAATTATAGAGTAGAGAGATAAATATATATATATATATATATATATATATATAAATATATATATATATATATATGTATATATTTCATTAAGAAAAAACAACAAACCGGTCACATTAAGATTATAAATTTATTTCCATCCTGTTATGCGTTTTTGAAAAATCAAAAGACACGAAAAAAAATTAACAGGACTTCTTCAGATCTTGAATAGTTTTCTTGTCCTGATGGTATTTTCTCCCAACTCCGGTTTAACTGGACCAAATAATACATATATATATATATATATATATATATATATATATATATATATATATATATATCATCATCATCATATCGCACTGGTAGCACGGATATCCCTGACCCTCTGTCGCCACTCCTCCCTATCGTTTATCGCCCTAGGTAGGTATTCAGGACAACATCCTGTATTCTCACATAGCTGCTGAATGTATGTTCGTGCTGGTCGTCCTGCTTTTGCACGGCCATGTGTGGGGGTCCATAAGAGTACATCTTTTATGAGTTCGTCCCTGCTTCTCCAGCAGTGTCCTGCATGTCTGGTTCATCTAACTTGAATAGTTTTCATGATAGGGGGCAGGTGGCCGTACAGTTGGTGTCTTGTGGGGTGTTGCCACCAGGACTTGTTTAAGATTGCACGTAGCATTCTTGTGTAATTGCCGTCTAGCTTCTTCTCCAGCCGTTTTGTTAGCGTCCATGTAGTGCAGCCATATAGCAGTATCGATGTGACCGCTGCCTGGAAGAAACTGCATTTCATTTTATCAGTTAGGTCTGATTTCCATATAATCGATAGCCTATTGATAGCTGTCCATGCTTTCGCTAACCTCATTTCAATGTCCTTTTCGGTTGATTTGACGCTGCTTCCTAGGTACGTGAATTTGTCTACTAGTTTAAGCGGGCTTCCTTCTAGAGTGGAGATGTCCCCCGTTTGATTATAGCACATATATTCCGTTTTGTGTGCATTAACATAGAGACCTATGCTTGCTGCTGCTCGTTCCAAACTATGTAGTAGTGTTTCGGCTTGGTCAGGTGTATTTGCCAGTATCGCTATGTCATTGGCGTAGTCGGCGTCAGTAATTGTTGTAGCGGGGTACCTTCTGCTTCTTTTCTTTGTCAGTTCGAAGCCATTCTCTCTGATTTTGTCAATCGATGTTCTAAGTACGTAGTCTAG